>CM021765.1:147846312-147856892 GCA_011076525.1 Nettapus auritus
GAAAAAAAAAAGGGGAGGGGGGGGGAAGAAAAAGAAAAGGAGAAAGGCAATTGTTTACATTAAGAAAAATTTCTGCAATGCATTGAGAGATACAATACTTTAAAATGTATTGTATTTATTGGCCAGGCAACCAGAATAGACAAGAGTTTCCCAGTAAATAAATTTTCAGATATTTATTTTTTTTTCCTAGTCTTTGCATTTTGGTGCAAGACCCTGACTTTACAGAAGAATTAGAAAAATGGATGCCCAAATGTACATGTCCAGTTAATTTTAGACCTGCTCTCTTTATAAAAAATTTTTTTTTTTTATAGAAAAAAAAAAAAAAAGTACTTTAAGCAACAGTTTATGCAACACTTGAAGTGATTATTTGTTCAACTTAAATAAAAAATTATACAATAAATTGAAAAAGTTAACCAAATTAATTATTCATAATTGAAAAAAAAAATGCTGACACAAAACTTTAGAGAGTCATATACAACACTGGAAATAAACAGAACATGTTATATATTGGCCATCTTTATCTCAAAATGAAACTAACACTTTTCATATTCAATAAAAGTACCTACATCATTTTCAAGGAACATTTCACTAATGAGATAGCAATAACTTTGAAGAACTTCTGCAGCAGAAATAACAGATTGTGTAAAACCTGTATTTTTATCATGATTGCAAGACACAGAAGAAAGTGCACTCATCAAAAAACATGGATAGAGGGCTCTGGGGAAAAAAGGCAAGTGGCAGTTAAAATGTCAATTGAAAGTGTTATATTAAAAAAAAAAAATGCAGAAAATTTATACAAGGCAGAAATTCCTTCCTAAATATATTATCTGGAATACATTGAAAGCTCTATTTTATTTTGTTATTTTAGATGATGAATCAATCCTGTCTTTCTTAAACATACCTTTCTTTTAACATGCTCAGTCATTGGTATTTTCCATTTTTCAGCTAAGATTTATTTTTCTTTTTTTCATTTTCTTTATTTTTCTTAGCTGCATGTCATAAAAAGCTTGGTATTTCCACACAAAAATAGGAACTTACTTTCCACATACATGTATCCTGATGGCCTTAGATCTAAGAAATTGTTCTGGAGTAACTGTAACAAAGTCATTCAGAAATTAAGCTAAATTTAGAAATTTAGATCCCATCATATCTGTGCTGTATCTAACAATGTATATTTTATACACAGCAAACACTGAAGCTGCATTTTAAATGGAAATGTCAAACAATGCCATATATTTGAAAGGAGCAAGAAGTGATTTAAATAAAATTTTAATAGTTTTAACAGTGAGGTATTTGTGTTATTGCTTTTGTAATTTACTTATTGGTGTTATTACATTTGATCAACATCACTGCACCAAAAGGGTTAAACGTTTACAAGCATTGGATCTAACGAATATCTGGACAATGTAGATTTCAAGGTATTAGTGATAAATTTGGATAATGAATTTTTAACTATTAAGGTACTTCTGCTTTGTAGCAATCTGTAGTTCTTATGACCAGGCCTTTAAAGTAGGTGGCGGCTGTTAACCACAGTCGTAAGATCTAACTAACATGCTGTCTTGCCATGAATATTGTTTAACAAGCTTTTAAATGCAGAATATCAAGATTACTTGCAACTTGGTATGTTGACCACAACAAGAGCACTTTTATAGTAAGGAGAAATGACATCTCAATAGTTATTTAGTGTTTAAAATATATCTGGCCTATTCTGCCAAATGGGCTGACTAATCAGAAATTGGAAATAATTGTTCTGTTAAGTATTTACAATACTTGAGAAATAAGCTCTTTATGAGAGCTTTTTGTGTCTCATGTTTAATTAACCAAGTGATTACAATTCACATTTAAAGGGGTCCCAGTGAATAACAGTCCACGAAATCTACATGCCAATATTATATTATTGATCTCTCCTTGAAAGCCTACAGACTGTCAGCTTCTATCATACTTAAAATACTGAGAGCATTTTAATTTACCTGTTAACATTGCCAACAATATTCAGTGACTAAAAGAGATCAACAGAAAGGAGAGGACACAAATTGCAACCTCAGCTTCAAGTACAGTTTCTATCTTTGGAGTCAGAAGCAGGCTTCCCTATCAAGTTTGAAAACATTTCAGGAAATTTCAAAGTAAATTATGATCTTATTTTTTTTTCACCCAAAAGTGCACAAAACCAATAGTGAATTAATTTAATGATTTAATTGTATGCACTTTATTGAATTAGACTTTCAGAACTGTATAAAAGCAAAGATTTTTTTGATAATTCCATCCCACTGCAAAATTCCACATTTTGATTTAAAAGAAGTATTGTTCAAAATGCACTTAACAGTTACAAAATGCTTGTGAATGTTCAAATTATTCCATTTTTCTAAACAGGGATAATAAAATAAGAAAGGACCTGTTTATCCAGTTCTAGTATTGAGACTCCACTTTTGTCCAAATATGTAATTCATATAAAAGTTGTTTTATCATTTTTCTTTCAACCACCTTAATGACACTAACAATTAGGCAAGTTTTATTAATGAAATGGTCACTTTTCCACAGTAGCAACAGAAAGAGAAAACCTAAATAATAAGGTATGAAACTTTCTAAATCTTTATGAAGATTTTTTTTTTTAACTAAAAATCTCGAATTTTACTTTCATAGTATGTGCCAGGTATTCACTTTGTCATAAAATTAATCAAACAAAGTTAATCTGCTTAAAATTTTCACCTTTATCCAAACAACTTTTTCTGAGCAGAGACCTGATAAGACATTACTTTTGAACATCTAGCAAATCTAAATTGAATAACACAGAGTTAACTATTACAAAAAATATATATATATATATATATATATAATAAAATAAAATAAAATAAAATAAATCAGGATATTTATTTAAGGACAGGATGTTCCCAAAGCAAAGTAGCAATACAGCCATTTGTATGTAGCCCTGAATGTAGGGATACTTTAATGTGCAGATACTTCAAGATAATCTTCACTGAAGATTATAGAATACAAACAGAATACTTCAGCATCTTTCATTCAGATCACTCAGATATTTCTGAAAACTGTTTTCTTTCTAATGAAGAGGCAAAGTGGGCTGTATTGCCTACTACTAAAAATCACAGTTTTGTGACTGAAATGTTTAATAACCTTTCCAATGTTTGTACTAATTTTTTATAACACCAAACTGTTTTCTAGGATTTGTGACAAGCTCTGTTATCAAAAATGCTTCACCAATCTCATTGCCACTTAAAGGAAAATACTTGAAAAGCCTACTACAGGATAGTTGGGATGGACTCCATTAAAGTTACTAGTGAAACAGCACCTCACATAGAAATCTCATTTTCTTTGTTTTCCTTTTCTTATTTTTTTTCCAAAATTTCACATGGTTGTATAAAGACAGTATATGCACCCTGAAAACATCTGTATCGTGACTATAAAGACATCTCTAATTCTGAGCACTCCAATAGTACAAATATCAGCACTCTAAGACTTATAGTTCTAGTTCAATTAATCACTAAAAATTTTGACTGAGAATTTCTTACTTTTAATTTTATCATTTTTGTTTCCTGTTTTCCTAACCTCTTTTCTATTAATCCACAGTCTTTCACTTTTACCTAAAAAGGTATCAGATTGCAAGGAAAAAAAAAAAAAAAAAAAAAAAAAAAAAAAAAAATGCTTTCCAATAAGATACCTCAACAAAAATAGCTTAGTCTATGAACATTATATCAGGAACATCATTATAAGGCATCTGTACACAGCCCATGTATAAATGTATGTGCAGCAAGAGTCCCAGTCTTTCACTGCTCCAGTGCTGGACGTTTCATTTTTATGAAAACAGCGTAATCCTTTTAGAACCATATTAAATTTGTGTCTTTAAAGAGAATAATTCCACAGAAATATTTATGGTACTGAGATATAGTCTGAAATGATGATTATAAAATGGATTTAATGACAGTACTTTTTTTTTTTTTTTTTTTTTTTTTTTTTTTTTTCCTGCTGTTAATCAGAATATCTGGATAAAAATATAAAAATTTCATAATAGAAAACAAGCATCTTCAGAAAAACAAAAGTACTTTTGGGCAAGCTAAGAAAGGTATTACAACGAATATACACAATGAGCACTGCTGCCACAACCAGAATGAGTGACTCAGCCTTTTCTAACTGTTAAAGAACTTCCTCTGTGATACTAGTGACCCTGACTTCCAGAATATTATTTGTGCCTTTTAATTCTCATTCACCTTATCATAAACAAATGATTCATAATTCTGTGTATTTATAGTGCACATTGGTGTGGGAGGATATTTTATGTTTGTTTTAAAGCTGTTTGACGAAGCTAGATTTTCAGAGAATCACAGAATCATCTAGGTTGGAAGAGACCTCCAAGATCAACTAGTCCAGCCTCAGACCTAACACTAACAAGTCCTCCACTAAACCATAAGCTCTACATCTAAATGTCTTTTGAAGACATCTACGGGTGGTGACTCAACCACTTCCCTGGCCAGCCTGTTCCAGCGACTAACAACACTTTCAGTAAAGATGTTCTCCCAAATATCCAACCTAAACCTCCCCTGGTGCAACTTTAGCCCATTCCCCCTCATCCTGTCACCAGGCACATGGGAGAATAGACCAAACCCAACTTCACTACAGCCTCCTTTAAGGTACCTGTGGAGTGCAATAAGGTCACCCCTGAGCCTCCTCTTCTCTAGTCTCAACAGTCCCAGCTCCCTCAGCCACTCCTCGTAAGACCTGTTCTCCAGACACCTCACCAGCTTCGTTGCCCTTCTCTGGACTCGCTCAAGCACCTGCATGTTGTTCTTCTTGTGAGGGGCTCAAAACCAAACACAGTACTCGAGGTGTGGCCTCACCAGAGCCGAGTACAGGGGGACAATTACTTCCCTGGACCAGCTGGCCACGCTGTTTCTTATGCAAGCCAGGATGCTGTATATTTAATATAAATATAAAAATTCCCATCCTAAAAATTAAATACATAAAATAATTAGTAGAGATATCAAAATTATAAAACACTGATTTTGACATTCACTTAAGACTTGTTTGTTCTTAATTTTATCACTCCTTTGGAACTCAAAGGGGTTTCTTGACCCTATTTTTAATATAATTGAATATATTCTTAAGTTTAATTGAGCTTGTTCCTAAACAATCAAGTTCATGATATTTACACTTTTTCTTTCTAAACTAGTTTACATTTTCTCTATCTGAGCCATCAGTATCTTAGTGAAAAAAAGACAGCTCTGAAATATGCAAAAGTTTTCTTTACTCACATTCCTAATTTTTTGTGTTTAAGAACTGATAAACAGTAGAAATAGCCTGCTGCTGGTTTTAGCTGCAATAGTACTTGGTTTTAAGTGGGAATGGAAGAAAGTAATGTCTGCATGCGCCTTCATGTTACCATAGCGTTCTGCATCTATTTAGCGAACTTCTAGTGCTATTGGTGACTTTTGACACATTCCTAGCTAAACAAAGTTTTTTTAAAAAATAATGCACATTTCAAAAGAGCATGAGATAATTAGCAGCATTAATGAGGCTGCTCATTGGATTCCACAACAATATCTTTCACAGCAGGAGAATCAGACTATTTGTGTGTCAGGGACACTTACCCTTGACATTTCCTAATTACTTTTTGTAGGTTTTCTTAACTCACCTTAACCACCAGGAGACATTGACTTTGAAGCTTACCATGGTGGACAGTCTGTGCCATCAATTCCAGGACACCCAGTTTGCAAGACTACATCACACACTAAAAGTTTTGCTGATGACACAGCATCACTGTTCATGCTTTAAAATAATTTGTATGCCTAATTTGATTTTTTTTTTTTAATTAATCAAGAACAAATCTAGAACAAGACACTTTTTAAAGCAAGTGTAACTGTAACACACAACCCATCATTGTCTCTCTTCTAATAATAATAATAAAAAAAAGCATTAAAAATAAATTTAAGTGCTGCTTGAGCATTTCTGTAGTCCCTAAAACATATTTTAGAAACGGACAAGTCATTTTGAACATTACTCTCTATTGAACAGGCTCAACTCCTTTTAGATTTGATAGCATTAATGCATTGCTGAATGCTTTTGAAAACTATGCTTTTGTTAACTGTTGACTTTCAATAAGCATAACTCATCTAACTAAAAAAATATATATATAAAAAAATAAAGTATCTTAATATCATGGAAAATATATAAAATATATTAAATGAAAAACACAAAAGACTCATAGTTACATCTTCATATAGATTCTCACCGTGAAGGAACGGTGGATTACTTGTAAAACACTAAACAGAAATTCTCTTCTGTCATCATGTATTGCCTTTTCTCCATGCTTCAGTACAATCAATGCACATCTACCTCTTGGCTTTACATCCATTGTTATTACCAATTATAATCTCTCTTACTTTTTTTTTTTTTTTTTTTTTTTTCACTCATTGTCATATTATTAGCTGTTTTTGAAAGGTCTGCAAATCTTTGTTCCAGCAGGATTTATATGACCCTAATAATCTTCTGAACACACTGTGAGATTTTAGGGATGATATAATACAGTTAATAATAAAATAGCACAAATACTTACAAAGTATAGTATAATGCAATATTTACAAATCTTACTAATAAAATTATTGTCCTTCTTGTGTGCAATTCTCATTATAGCTGAGATTTTTGTAATTCTCCTTCATAAAATTGTGATTTGCTTTTTCATTTTATCCTTAGTCTGTTCACATGTAGGCAAAAAATACACGTGGCAGAAAATTCCTGGAGGGACGGAAGGATGTTAGATAACAAGATAGTCAGTACTTACAGTAAAATGCAATCTGTTAGTGACAAGTTAAAGTTATCAGCAAGGATTCTTTTGTGCCTTTGTGATATATGAAATAAATTACTGTGTTCTGCAGATCAACCTGCTAGCATCCAGAAATCTACTCTTTTCAGGGATTTCCCTTGACAATTATCTACCCCAAAAGACTTTGAAATATCCACAGTATAGACATGACATACACATAACTTGACTGAGGAATTACCACTACCACTACACCCTTCAGAACTCCTACCAAAAATCTAAACAGTTAATATATATCAGTATAAGGTAGAAAAGTTCCAGATGCTATATCTGTTCTGTAAATATAAATTATTTCCAGATTTAGACTTGCTAACATCTGGATATTTGATAGACAAGAGGTTTCAGAAGCACAAAAGTAAAGAACATCTGGCATATCTGGCACAATTTTGGGTGTGTATCTTTAATCTAATATGTTCTTTGGAAGAATGGATTAACTGAAAAGGTTTCTCATGATGAAAACCAAAAGAAGTGTTACACTGCTCTTTTCTTCCACATTAACATACTTAACTAAAAGAATTATCAGAAAGAATTTAACTGTCTCTGTGAAGGGAAACAACAGTAGAATATAAAGAAGGGTTTGGGAAGATTCATATTTAATGCATCCTATATATTTTGTACCTGTCTCATTTATTAAGAGCAATTTTACTAAAAAAAAAAAAAAAAAAAGAACATGAAAAATATATTACCCCCTACAGAATCAGTGAAAGAAGGCTTTTCTTTCTTATCAAAGCCTTACCACATTTAACACACTGTTGTGGTTTAACCTGGCCGGCAGCTAAACACCACACAGCCGTTCGCTCACCCTTTTTCAATACATTTTAATTAATCACCATTTTCATCTATGTATATAGCAATCATGGTAGTGATGACATACAGTATTATACAATAATTAATATAATACAATTCAGCTCATCGGCTATCTCACCCCGTATTAAATCCCCTTGAGCTACACATCGGACTTCCCCATTTTTTTGCATTACCCACCAAGTGCCTCCAGGTCCCTGAGCAAAAGCAATCCTGAGAATGGGTTTGCATTTTCCTGAGGCAGGAGTAGCCCAGACTGTCTTTCCCAGCATGTTTTTTGTATGCACTACAGGAACTTTATCCCCTTCTACAGTACGTAACAGGTTTGATTGGGCAGGTCCAGCTCGGTTAGCAGATCCCCTAGTATTGACTAACCAGGTGGCCTTTGCCAAATGTGTGTCCCAATTTTTGAATGTCCCAGCACCCTTTGCTTTCAGTGTAGTCTTTAACAGTCCATTATATCGCTCAACTTTCCCAGAAGCTGGTGCATGATAAGGAATGTGATACACCCACTCAATACCATGTTCTTTGGCCCAAGTGTCTATAAGGTTGTTTCGGAAATGAGTCCCATTGTCTGACTCAATTCTTTCTGGGGTGCCATGTCGCCATAGGACTTGTTTTTCTAGGCCTAGGATAGTGTTCCGGGCGGTGGCATGGGGCACAGGATATGTTTCCAGCCATCCGGTGGTTGCTTCCACCATTGTAAGTACGTGGCGCTTGCCGTTGCGGGTTTGAGGGAGTGTGATGTAATCAGTCTGCCAGGCCTCTCCATATTTATATTTCAGCCATCGTCCTCCATACCAAAGAGGCTTTGATCTTTTGGCTTGCTTGATTGCGGCACGTTTCACAATCATGAATAACCTGTGCTATAGCGTCCATGGTCAGGTCCACCCCTCGATCACGAGCCCATCTGTATGTTGCATCTCTGCCCTGATGGCCTGAGGTGTCATGGGCCCATCAGGCTATAAATAATTCACCCTTATGTTGCCAGTCCAGGTCCACCTGAGCCACTTCGGTCTTAGCAGCCTGATCCACCTGCTGGTTGTTTTGATGTTCTTCAGTAGGCCGATTTTTGGGCACATGAGCATCTACATGACGTACCTTTACAACTAGGTTCTCTAGGTACCCAGGCAGCAATATCTTGCCACAACGCCACAGCCTAGATGGGTTTGCCTCTGCGCTGCCAGTTGTTCTGCTTCTATTGTTGTAACCACCTCCACAGGGCATTTGCTACCATTCATGAATCAGAATAGAGATAGAGAACTGGCCATTTTTCTCGTTCAGCAATATCTAAAGCCAGTTGGATGACTTCTGCAAACTGACTCGATTCACATTCTCCCTCAGCAGCTTCTGCAACTTGTCGTGTAGGACTCCATACAACAGCCTTCCATCTCCGATGCTTTCCCACAATACAACAGGACCCATCAATGAACAGAGCATATCTCTTCTCATCTTCTGGTAGCTTGTTGTACAGTGGCGCTTCGTCAGCACGGACCACTTCCTCTTCTGGTGATATCCCAAAGTATTTGCCTTCTGGACAGTCCATAATAACTTCCAAGATTCCTGAGCGACTGGGGTTTCCTATTCGAGTCTGCTGAGTAATCAGTGCAACCCACTTGCTCCATGTAGCATCAGTTGCATGATGTGTAGAGGGGACCCTTCCTTTGAACATCCAGCCCAGTACTGGCAGTCAGGGTGCCAGGAGGAGCTGTGCTGCAGTACCGATCACTTCTGAAGCAGATCAAACTCCTTCATATGCTGCCAATATCTCCTTTTTGGTTGGAGTGTAGCGGGCCTCAGATCCTCTGTATCCCTGAGTCCAAAACCCTAGGGGTCGACCTCAAGTTTCCCCAGGTTCTTTCTGCCAGAGGCTCCAGGTGGAGCCATTCTCCCCGGCTGCAGTGTAGAGCACATTCTTTACTTCTGGTCCTGTTCAGACTGGCCCAAGTGTTACTGCATGAACTATTTCCTGCTTAATTTGTTCAAAGGCTTGTCATTGCTCAGGGCCCCATTCAAAATCGTTCTTCTTATGGATTACTTGGTAGAGCGGGTTTACAATCAGACTGTAATTTGGAATGTTCATTCTCCAAAACCCCAGGACACCTAGGAAAGTTTGTGTTTCCTTTTTGCCAATTGGTGGAGACAGAGCTGTTATTTTGTTGATCACATCCATTGGGGTTTGCCGATGCCCATCTTGACATTTTATTCCTAAAAACTGGATCTCTCATGCAGGTCCTTTGACTTTATTTTGTTTTATGGCAAAACCGGCCTTCAGAAGGGTTTGGACAATTTTCTTCCCTTTCTCAAAAACTTCCTCTGCTGTGTCACCCCACACCATGATGTCATCGATGTACTGCAGGTGTTCAGGAGCTTCCCCCTGCTCCAGTGAAGACTGGATCAGTCCATGGCAAATGGTAGGGCTGTGTTTCCACCCCTGGGGCAGCCAATTCCAAGTGTATTGGACACCCCTCCAAGTGAAAACAAACTGTGGCCTGCACTCTGCTGCTAGAGGGATGGAGAAGAATGCATTAGCAATATCAATTGTGGCATACCACTTGGCTGCCTTTGATTCCAGTTCATACTGGAGTTCTAGCATGTCCGGCACTGCAGCGCTCAGTGGTGGCGTCACTTCATTCAGGCCACGATAGTCCACTGTTAGTCTCCACTCACCATTAGACTTTCGCACTGGCCATATGGGACTATTAAAAGGTGAATGAGTCTTGCTGATCACTCCTTGGCTCTCCAGCTGACGAATTAACTGGATGGGAATTAGGGAGTCTCGACTGGTGCGATATTGTCGCCGGTGCACAGTTGTGGTAGCGATTGGCACTTGCTGAGGGTTCTTCGACCCTCAGCAACCCCACCACAGAAGGATCCTCTGAGAGACCAGGCAAGGTGGACAGCTGTTTAGTGCCCTCTGTCTCTAAGGCAGCTATACCAAAAGCCCACC
>CM021765.1:147856902-147868855 GCA_011076525.1 Nettapus auritus
GCTTGTTTCTCTGGCCCAGCCATAGGGTCTACCACTGGGGCTGGATTACCCTCTGCAGGTGCAACTTGAATGGCTACAGCTCGTTTCTCTGGCCCAGGAGCTGGAGCAACTGCAGGAGCCAGAGCTGGGGCAGTGGCAGGAGCTGGAGCAGCTACAGGAGCTGGAACTGGAGCAGCTGCAGGGGCTGGCACTGGAGCAGTTACAGAAGCCAGAACTGGATTGACTGCAGGGGCTGGAGCTGGAACTGGAGCAGCTGCAGGGGCTGGAGCTGGAATTGGAGTGGCTGCAGGAGTTGGAGTGGCTGCAGGGGCTGGAGCGGCCATAGGGGCTGGAACTGGAGTGGCCACAGTGGCTGGAACTGGAGCGGCTGCAGGGGCTGGAACTGGGTTGATAGTAGCATCAATTGCAGCTCGATAAGCATAGGCCAGACCCCAGCATGTTACAGTGAGTTGTGTCTCTTTGGAACTACCAGAGTCATTACACCTTTTTTTCAAGCATTCTACCAGTTTTTTAGGATTTTGCAGTTGTTCAGGGGTGAATTTCCAAAACATCGGAGGTGCCCACTGCTCTAGATGCTTGCTCATATCCTCCCACACTCCCTGCCACTCACCACTATCCCGCCTCAGGACTGATCTCTGAATGAGTTTCCTAAGTAGTTGTTTAACCTTAAGCAAAACCTGAAGCATATTCAGTAGACATAACAACAAGACCATACTGGTCTGAGTATCCCAAGGACATTCAACATCTTGGAGAACTATCGTAACTAGCTTGGAGGATAAGAGGGTGGTGAAAGAGAAAAGGGAAGTGAACAAGTAGGAAAAAATATCTTCCCCTGTCCCCTCCACAGACTGGTTCCCTGACAAAAAAAGGCGATAGGTGTAATTTGCTAATAGTTTCCGAGATATGGCTTCCAAAGTACAGAGTCGACGACAGTGCTGAGTACAAGTACCAGGTTAGCGTCATGACCAGATATCTTATCATTTCATAAGCTATTGCTACACAGCACAGTACCTTAACGATCTTAAACCACGGCCCAGAAAGGACAAACAGCACGACAGGGATTGCATACAGGAGGTAATGTACAATAAAACACAATTTGGAATACAGGCGCAGCAGACGCGAGATTAAAGCAATAAACATTGTGACTAGCAACTATTAAGCAGGTCTAATACTTATACCAACTTTAGTTTAACACACTCTGATCAGATCTGTCGTTATCTCAACCCTTCGAGCCCCATGTTGGGTGCCAAAAGGGACTGTTGTGGTTTAACCCGGCCGGCAGCTAAACACCACACAGCCATTCGCTCACCCTCCCCCCTCCCTCTCTGGGATGGGGGAGAGAAACAGAAAAGTGAAACGAGAGTTGAGATAGAGACAGTTTATTAAGACAGGAAATAATAATAATAATAATAATAATAATGTGTATGAAACAAGTGATGCACAATGCAATTGCTCACCACCCGCTGACCGATGCTCAGTCTATCCCCGAGCAGCCGGCCCCCCCACCCCGGCTAGCCACCCCTATATATTGTTTAGCATGACGTCAGATGGTATGGAATACTCCTTTGGCCAGTTTGGGTCAGCTGGCCTGGGTCTGTCCCCTCCCAGCTGTTGCTGCATCCCGAGCCTGCCTGCTGGCAGGACAGAGCGAGGAGCTGAAAAGTCCTTGGCTTGGTACAAGCACTGCTCTGCAACAACCAAAACATCGGCATGTTATCAGCATTCTTCTCATCCTAATCCAAAACACAGCATTCCACCAGCTACTAGGAGGAAAACTGTCCTAACTGAAACCAGGACATACACACATTTGAAAGATGTTGATTTAATTAATTTCTGAATTTCATCTGACATATGGCTACAACATGTACTCTGTTTTCCAAGAGTTTCTTGGAAAATAATGGTCCCCCTTTCAGGTATTACCAGGTAATTCACTTTCCAAAGTCGTATTTCTCCTTGTTTAGGTATTGATGCCATGTTGACAAATTTACATTGCATTGAATAGACTTTCATTGAGTTTCTCAGAATACAAACTGATACACAAAGAAGTCAAAATTCAGATTACTCCCCAAAGGGCCAGGAAAGTGTAAGTGCTTCTTTGTTGTTGTTGCTATTGTTTTGTTTGTTTGTTTGTTTGTTTTGTTTGTTTTTGATTGATTGATTTTGCTTTGTTTTTCTTTTTTTGGTTCTTTCCTAGTAATACAATTTTTTCTCTAGAACAGCAAGTAAAGGATGTGAGACAGATGGATTTCAATGTTTGTATTCAACTCTTATAATTTTAATTTTTAATTTTGTTTCAATTGTTTTTCACATTTTTGGGACACTTTTTTTTTTATGTCTTCATAAGCCAGCATTATACTTTTATTTTCCTGTAAATCTCTTCCAAATATTTATCTAAATATTTTGTTAACATTTTAATGTCTTTCATTCTGTATAGTTTTTCTGATTATGTCAAAAAAAAAAAAAATGGAATACTATTTTCAAAACCCTGTTAGTCAACCAAGAGTCAGAGAATACTATGATTTTTTAAAACCATCACATGTAGCTCTCTGTTCTATTCTGCATATATGTGAAAGTCAAAATCATTAGCTAAATGCTAAAACCTAGTTCCTCACTCAAGTGGAACTTCTGAGTTGATTTCTGTTGAATGAAAATTTAATCAGCAGAAGTTAGGTAATGCCAGATTGGCCCCCACTGATATCCTTTCTCAGACTAACAAGTAGTCTACAGTTAAGTCTTACTGTTATCAAGAGAACTGCTGAAATGTAAGGTCATAGCCAGTGTGAATCGAAGTAAATTGGCCTTACCTGTAGATAAGTTAAAACACATACATACACACACAGAAAAATAATAATAATAATAATAAATAAATAATAATAAAAAAAATGAAAGCACTACAGAGTCTACATTTAACCTTTGAAGAAATGAAGAAATGTAAGTTTGGGCTCAGAAAGTCTCCCTAGAGACCTTCAAACACACCTTTCTTTTTCCATTGACTATACTAGGAACTTAGCAATGACTTGAGAACTACTTCATCTGTCATTTAAAAGTCCAAGTGCCTAAATTAATTATGCCAGACCCTTCTCATACTTGTAAAAATGCTGTCTTATCTTCTATAAGTCTGTAAACTATTTTGATTCTGACAAATATCTCAATAAAATAACTTTATTAATGACTTAAAAACACAAAAATACAAGTGGGAAGAAAATTTCAGCAAGAATTTTCAGCCTATATCTATATCTATACAATACCTACATGTTAAATATTCTTCAGATTAATTCCAGAATGAAATTTAAAAACAGAATTTTGGAAGACCCATCTACATATAGAGTTATATGTATTTTGTGGTGTATACATATACAGATATATACACACATACTTACTAATTCCAGAGCATTCAATATACAAGTGTGAATGAGCAATTAAAATATGATGCTCTTCTTTTCAGAGGACTATGCATTACTACAATTACAGCAGTATGCAAGGGTAATTACAGTATAACAGCTCTGTTAAAAATCAGTGCTTCAATAGGTAAAATAGGTTTAGTAAAAATGAAATGAAAAAAATAAGTTTACAGAGGAAACTAATCAAAATTATTGAGTTCCATAAAATGCTGCTAAATAGATGATTTACAGCCCTACATCAAAGACAACTTTTAACAGCTCTGACAAAAAGATGGTGATATTAATCATAATTTAAATGGTTGTAGTGACTGATGCACTTATGACAAGGTAGCAGCTGCTGTAGTCTAAGAATGACCCTAACTTTGACATTTCATTCAACTGTGCCTGGGCAAAGGGGGCTCAGCAATATACTATTTGTCTTCATCAGTCCTCCCAGCTGTGCAAGTTGACAGGATAACAGTGTGGTGTCTAGGTGGTCTGCAATGCAAACTGCCCTTTATCTACCTAATCATCGTTTAGAATTGTATAAGGAAACTCATTTTACAGGTGTGCTGCATAATCTGAGTCTTCCTGATCACCTAATCTTGGGAGAGAAAAGGTGACTCTAATGATAGAGATAGTATCAGTTGGCTACTGATAGCTGCCAGCCTTTGAAACTATATGCATCAGATGTAAATTACACACAATGAAGGCACATAACATTAAAGGCAGAAACTTTGTAGAACCAGTTGAGCTGTTAGTACTAAATTACTAATGTTCCATCTGCTAAGGTGGTAATATTTGTTTTTCAAACTACACAACTGCAATGCTTCATTTCATGAGGAGCCCATGTACAATGGGCCTCCACAGAACACTTTAATATGATTGAGAATGGAATAAGATGGTGACAAATACATAACTATTCTTTGAGAGTATAATATATTCATTAAGAAGAGCAGCAATTTGTCTATGATATAAAATATATACATAAAAATATGTTCCCTTAAGTTTTTCAGACTTTCAGTGAAAAGAATCCAAGAAAATTTATTGGATCCTAAACACTAGGAAAACAACAACAACAACAACAACAACATTGTAATATATATATACAGTATATAATGATTTAAAGAACAACAACAACAGGAAAATCATATAGCATATATCTCATCTGGGTCTAAGTTTCAAAATCTAAGAAATTCAGTTAACTTGGAAAACATGTTCATGTCTGTTCAAACTTCTTGCTTTGTTCATAGTCACTAGGCAAAAATATTTTTAGGAAAGAACTAGAAATAGTTTATTACAAGGACATCCTTAGATGATACTCCAGATGTAATATAGAGCAGCACTTACAATAGAATTAGATTCTAATGAAATAAACTGTAGGAAGTAGAAATAGAAGCAGTATTAAAACCCAGTATGACATAAAAAGACAATGAAATATGCTAATGTCTTAACTGCTGGAAAACAGACTTCCTTCTTCTTATGTCTGTCTCCCACAAACACCATCATTTCTCCAATTCTGTTTTTCATTATTAAGAATTATTTTTTCGTGTGTACTGTGACTCAGTTTATGTTTAGACTATGTTACTTAGACTAAGTAAATCAAATCTTCTCTCATTTTAACAAATAATTCTAGACGTTTTTTTTGTAGACAGATTTCCTAGAAAAATTGTGATTGAAAATATTCCTGGACAGTGCTGAGAAAATTGAAAGGTGTTTCTACTTAGAATCCCTATGAAGGGAGAAATTCAGCATATTATTTTATCAACATGTTTATTTGCTGCCAGATATCATTCCACATATAAAACACATTGCTTAGATTTTCTTCTACACTGATTTTGGTGGAAAAAAAGGAGTACAGAATAATGGTCAACAAATGAAAACAAATCAGACAATAGACTTATTCAGATATGAGCATTAAAAGAATGTGAAAAACTAGCATTCCTCAAACACAGTGTGAATGGAAATGCCTTAATTATAAAGAGAATTGATACTGCCAAACCAAACAGCTATTTGGAATCTAATCAAATAATCAAAATATTTTCTTTCATTTTTCCACCATATTTGGTATGAGCAAGAGCATTAAAGAGCAAGAGCAGTATAATATCAGTCTATGAATGAAATGATGAATATGGCCAATACCACATTTAAAAAAAAAAAAAAAAAAAAAAAAAAAGGAAAATGCAAGAAAATGGAGAAAATTGGTGTTATCCATTGCTACGGATGGAAAGCAAGTTTTCTGCATGAATATCTGATTTCTAGTTAATTAAAAGCAATTTCTTTAGAACATTGTCTATCACTCCTCTAGCACTGTCACAATGACAATTATTATAGTTTAGGTATGCTATCACCTAACTAATAATTAGACAAAGAAATAATTTACTTAACTGCAGACAACTATTGACTTTTAGATTGTTTTATTTGTTGTCATGTTTTATCATTAGTGAAAGGTTGCCTTAACCATTTAAGGGAATTTCTTTTTGTAGCATTATCCAAAGCTCATAATGGAAATGCCTTCTCTCTATCTTAGACTTATGGAGTGTCACATATGTCAGTTATTTTTAGGGTTCTTACAAGGCAAAATAGCTACATAAACTCAAAAATTCTAGAAACATTTACTGTTCATAGAGTCAACTTGCATTGAAGATAGGTATATAACAAACAAATGGCAAGTTTCTGCAAGGAAGTCAGCTACAGATTTTAAAATAAATACATTAAATATACATTTGGAATTAAGATGACTGTGACTGTGTATCTCCAGTGTAAAAGATATATTTCATTGTGTCATTTTCTTCCATAACACTATCAGGGGTGGTGGTATAGATGAAAACCTGAGGCTAAACCTAGGGAAAAGAGAAAGCATGAGGAATTTCATACTCCTGCACACATAGCACAGAATGTCCAAAAATAAAAAGAAAAAGGTCCCTGAACGGACACAGTTTCTGTCCCACTCATCTGAGGTGCAGTAGCTTAGTAGCTTTGAAAACAAGAATGTTCCCATACATACAGCCAGTAAATAATAATCATAAAATAGTTCTTTGAAATGCACAGGCATACACTGGAAACAAAATTATAACAGAGCTGAACTGTGATGTTTCAAATAGTTAAGACACCTTCAAATTGTGGAATCAGCCACAGCCAGGTCATCATGAAGATGCATTTAAAAACAGATGCACTGCAACCCTGAAATGTGTTAGATTTAGATTAAAAGGTTTCTATTATTTATCCGTATTGTTAAATGGCATAATGGTTGCATTAGGAGCATACTTGGTCCTAGTTCTTAAACACCTGGTAATTGGAAATGTGCACTTCTGCACTGCTAGACATTAATTAGATATCATAGTGATAGGTGCATTAGAAATACCTCAACTGAATTCTGTCTCATGTCACATTTATCTTTACATAATGGACTCTAGACAGTTTAAAGATAAAAGGACAGAACCAATCCACTATGGTATCCAGCTCTTTGGACATCAAGAAGAATGTCCAAATAAATATCTTCTTACTTCAAAAAGTTATCACTTGTGCTCCAAGGAAATTGTATGTTATCTTGTAGCTTCCTCAAGCGGCCAGTACACAAGAAAGTCTAAAAAGGAGTAAATAAGGAGCTCATAGGACATTCATTTACATTTTACATTCAAAAAGAAAACTGAGAAGTAACATGATTTAAAATGATCTAGTCAGTGGTTATCATTTGCAGGCTAATTCCATTTGAGTGACTATTGCACCAGCACAAACAATGATTCCATAAAATAAGTTTAGTAAGAAGAGGACACATGGTAATGCCTAGATATCATTAGGCTTTTATGGGTGATTTTAGGTATTATCATATCTGTTTAAATGAAATAATTTTATTTAATATATTAAATATATCAAGAAAAAAGAAAATAAATACAAAACAATATTGTTTACTTTCCAAGCTCAAAGTACAGTCAATGATAATAAAATTAAGTGTTTCCTACACACTTTTATAATGGTGTATGACTTTTTAAACCCTCTTTTTTATTACTATGCTATTACTAAAATCATGTTATAAAATATAAAAGCTTTCACTTTGTAACATTCAAATAATATTTTTTTCAACATTATAAAATTAAAACTGTGGGCCACTTACTCAGATGATATACTAAGCTGCCAAAGTCAATATTGATCTATAGCTGTTTTGGAGGTCCTTAAACAGAAATTTAGTTTTTATAATGAAGAGGTCCTGGAGATATAACTTTCATCTCCTATCAACAGATCAACATTGTGACTGGTAGACTTGCCTATGGTTTCCTGTAACTTATTTTCTCTCCTGCGGGTTTCTTAGCCTTTTGTAAGTACAAAAGATATTGCTGAAAGCTTAAGCAGAATATGAGAACAGTGAAAAGGAAAAACAACTGCTTTCTGTATGTCCCATTATTAATACAATAAACATATATATTGAACACGCACACAAAGCAACTTGACTGATGCAATACATAGTTTTCACCATATTGTAAAACAGATGAGACTTTTAAAGGTCAAATACACTCATATATATTATTACAATAATTGTAAGTAACCACTATGTTTCCCTGGGAAAATTTTAGGAAATAGGTAATTTTCTGAAGTGCATTTTCTCACATTAGTTCCCAAGAAACAAAACTTTTGTTCTTTTACTCTTTATTTTGTCCTTTAAAATTTTTAGAGAACTGGCTTATTAAAATAGTCTTGTCTTAGCATTTCATTCATTCCTGAAATTTACATCCTACTTTAATTTTCTATTATACAATACTGTTCACTTTCATGCAATTTCTCTGACTAAAGAAAAAAAGTGTAAGAGAAAGCAGGGTACTTCTCAAAGAAACAAACCCTTCTTACAAAAAGAGCTTAAACGATGATGTGTGACATAGAATATATGTATGTTACTTTATTACTATTGGTTTTGAACCTTGCCCGACTAACTTAACTATTCACTGTTTACAAAAGCCAGAGTTAGCTTGTCAACCATAACCCAAAAGATAGGCGAGTTGAAAACATAATAATTGGTCTCATTAGCATTGTCAAACAAGGGTGAAAATAAGAGAGAAAAATGTGGAAAAACAATTTTGCTGATTTTTTAATCTCAGAATTACATACTAATAATATACTCAATTGTTTGTAATGATGTAGAGTGCCTTATTGCCACTTGATATTTGTGTAATAACAGGGAAAAAAAAAAAAAAGGAAGAAAAACAAATAAACAAACAAACAAACAAAAAAAACTTTTTATGACAGACAAAAGGAGATATTAACTATTTTTATTAAACAGATAAAAGTGAATATATTTTCCCATGAGTCCACTCATCTAAATGGGAAAATCTAATACATGTCAGATGACTTGTGCTCCATAATTACAAATTCCTTTTAAAGTTTCTCAAGGAGGTCTAAATAACTATTCAGATGAAAGTGTCTATATGGTAGACATCTAAAATTAGATGACATGAATTCAAACCTCATGACCTTGGAGACAGTATACTTGAACGTATTTGATAACTAGATAGAAATGTATCCCAAACACAGCTGCAATTACAATATAGTGCCCTGCAGTTAACATAATATAATAACATAAACACATCTCCATATGTGCTACTATTATTACAGAAGTTGAATAAATAAGCAACAGTTTTGCACACATTTTTCCTGATTGAATAGGGCGGCTTTTTATTTTTCTTAATTAAAGGAAAAGTGTCATTGTACAGAATTCTGTACCGTAGATTTTTTATTCCATAAAAATCAATACGATCCATAGAACAGCTCTCCAAACAACTACGTTTAAGTCTTTATATTCTACAGTGCTATGTGTGTTGAACATATGAAGACAATTTTATTTTTTAAAATACTGTATACACTGTGTGAAATAGAAAACAATTCATAACTAAAACCTCCATACTTTAAATCAGCCTTATTAATTTGAGACAGATTTACCAGAGGAAGTCTCAGGCTGGAATGTGAAGATTATGAAGGTGTATGAAGCAACTGTCACATGCAGCAAACCTCAGAGCTGTGACACAGTTGAAGATAAGGATTTGTGGGATCTTATCTATGTGTGTAAGCTTCCCTAATGAGGGGAACCAGACTTTCCTCAATGGAAACTAGTGAATGAGTAAGAGGCTAGAGAGAACAGACTAAAACAAAGGGAATTGTTCTTAAAAATAAGAAACATTTTTATCTATCTATCTATTTATCTATCTATTTATTTATTTTCTGTGAGGGTTTTTACACCAGAACAGGTCATCCAGGCAGGTTGTGGAGTCTCATTCCTTGGGGATATTTAAAACCAACTGGACTCAAGCCTGGTCAACTTGCTCTGGGTGACCCTGCATTGAGCCATGAGGGTTAGATGAGATTATCTCCAGAGTTGTCTTTCAGGTTCTTCAATTATGTGATTCTGTGTTTATATTTTAATTTACTTGTGGAATATTTGTGAGCATACTGTGAAGCCTAGAAACTTGCTACTTTTCATTTCATTTGCTAGAATTCCACTATTAGTGAATTATGATACATTTAAATTAACATGTAGGCTTTTAAGGAACAAATTCTTATGTCTATGTCAAATTCTATGCCTAGAAATGTAAAATTTTATGCACGCAAGTAACTGAGAAATTAAAAATTCAAATTTACTTTTAAATGGTGAATTTTAGAGATAGATTTCATTTGTATTACAGACAGAAGAAAACTTTTTTTTTCCACCTTATATCTGGATTTACCTGAATGCAATGAACCTAGTCATACTCTAAGGTACTCAGGTTATTTCAATTTAATGTATAAATAATTAAATAATTTATAGAATTAAATTTATAAATAATAAATTTCCATATGAATGTAAATAAAAGTAGAACTTACCCTAGGGCTAGGAAGCAGTTAAGATGCAAACAATTTATAAATATGCAGCTAAGCTATATAAAGTTGTAGAAAATAAATTTGCCAGAAGTTAGTAAATTTGATCAATTTCCATAACTTTAGGGCAAGTTCCCTCTAATTCATAACATACATGCAAGTAAATAAGTGAAATATAAATTGCTTTATTTTACCTAGTAATAAGATGTTGACAAAAAGGCTTTCTGCAGTGATTTTAATGTCTTTATTCTTATAATTAGGAAAGGTATTTCTGACAATTTCAGTACTTCCCAGCTTAATCTGAAATTGAAAACACAAAAGCTATTGCTCTCTAAATCATAAATAATATTGTGGTTTATTACTTCTGTATTTTATCACTATGTTTACCTTCAACCTCTGGTTCACCTTAATGTCTTGTCCTCATTGGTTTTTCCTACTGAAACTGTTTACACCATCAGTGACATTTTAATATTTCTTCCCCTACAGCCCTCCTGACTGACATTTCTGAGGTAAACTGTACATCAAGCACAGTTATGCCTGGCAAAAAGAGATTTTAACCAATGTTATTAGAAAAAAATATTTTATATATTAATATATTTCTTTATAATAATATATTTTATAATTTTATCCATATACATATACATATACATTTTATACCTATATATATTATATATATTTATATATACAATACATAAACATATAATATATATTATATATCATATATATGTTATATATATTGCAATTATATTATATAGCTATATGTATAATATTGATAATATATATTATATATTATATATATACTTATATTTCCCTTTAGTCCACTCAGTTAACGCAGTTACAGTGAAAATTGAGATACTGATGATTTCTTTATCACTGTTCCTTTAATCATTGGTTACTTAATAGTAGAGATTTTGACTCATATTTCAAATATTTACAAACTTCAGTTGGAGTTGTCTGGTTTTCATTTGCATATCTGTTCTCTTGTCAAAAAATCATTTTGCTGTAATTCAGAATTACTTTCATTCAATTTCTGATGAAGCTAGTCAGTGTTGTCTGTGGAAAGAAACACTTTGGAATAGGTTAACTAGTGAAAATAACCTTAAATTATATATTTTTTATTATGGATTTCAGCCTTGCCTTCTCCAAAATGCATTGATTTCTAGGCATCAACTAATTTCAACTAATTTGTTGTTTTTATGAGGTCTTTTAGATGAATCTTTATGTCCTTTAAAATCTTTATAAATCTGGTTTGCACACTTTCTGCAGCCACTACTACTTCATGCAGAGAATTTTAGATTTCTCTTTACATTCTTTTCTATGGCCAAGTTTCCATGGAGTCCAGCTTTGGTAAAATGTTTTAGGTAGACTAAAGGGAATGCTTTTCACATTCCCCTAAGTAAATACAGACTCACACTCAGAGACAGTAATTGCCACTGCCATCAGTCCTGTGGAAATAGAAAACCAAGAAACAGGGTACATACAGCTTCACACCAAAACATTATTTGCAGTCTTTCAGAAGATGCAAGATGTCTGCCAAAGTGTCTTTCACATCAGTATCTTTCCTGAAGTTCTTCTTGATGTGCTTAGCTACAAAATTCACCTACTTGGGTCTGCTGAATAAATAGCATAATCTAACATGATTTTATTATTATTATTATTTTCTCTAACATGTTTTCTGACTTTCATTCATTAAACAGAAAAAAAAAAAAAAAAAAAAAAAAAAAAAAAAAAAA
>CM021765.1:147868955-147888432 GCA_011076525.1 Nettapus auritus
AAAAAAAAAAAAAAAAAAAAAAAAAAAAAAAAAAAGAGCTTTGGCTTTAGAGTTATTTAGTATGATTGTGTTTCCATGGGTTAGTTACCAGAATTGGCACTGCTATCCTTTGGGAAAGCATGCTATTGATGGGCAAAGAAACAGTGTCATTGCCACAGCAGGGAAGGGAGAGTCAAGAGTTTGCTCTCCTTCTGGTTTGCTTGATTAAGCAGTAGCCAGTGACAAGGCTTAACTGTATCTACTGACTGTTTTCTTAACTGCTATGATTGATTGACGGTGGCTAGGGTATGAGTAAAGGACCAGAGACATCAGCATTCGTTATGATTTAGAGGAGAGAAAGCAAAGAGAAAACGTGGGCAAAATAATAATGTCAAGACTCTTGTAGATAGTAATCTGCATTCAAACTAGACAATAGGGCAGACACTTCTCACGCCTTGGATACTCTCACCCCAGTGGGCTTTCTATGAAAACAGAAACATCAAGTATAAGTTCCAAGTTAAAATGCAGGACCTCTTCTCTGTAGACAGAAATATGGTTATGAGGAAAAAAAAAAAAAAAAAAAAATCTAAGGAGAGTACACTGATATGCGTGGTTTGTGATACCATGAAACTGAATCAGTTTCAGATGTAGTAGACTGCCCCAGCACAGAGAATGATAAGACACTATGAATCTGAAATACTTCTTGAATCTTGAGAGACTAGTTCAAAGAAGCTCAGGTCCTCCCCTATCTTCTTGTCTGTGGACAAATTTCACCATTTTCTTCTTTCCCTGTGTGTGTGATATGAAATATCTTACAATAAATATCTCAGCCACAGAACCCTCCTAACCAATTCATCAGCATCAATATCCCAACAGCGTTTAGAAGCTTACCCTCAGCCAAATTGCTCAGGATTGCAGAATAGGGATTCTTTCCCCAAAAGAGGAGAGAATCACCTTTGATCAGAAATGGAGCTGTGAAACCTTCACTGCTTACTTAAAGTTGGTCAGGGGCATTCATCTGTTCCCAGTTTTAATAATTTTTATTTTTCTGAAGGAGCCTTAGCTCTGGATTTGTCTCCTTCCTTGCCTTTCTCCTGATTTTTTATTTATTTTTTTTTTGTGTGTGTGTAATTCCCTTAGTCAGAATTAAAAATATCTGATATATAAACCAAGATATGCATTTATGAAAAAAATATTATGGGTTGTGACTTTAAAATACACATCAGTCACAGCAGTCATATGCATGGATGTATTAGGACAATTTAGGCAACAAAATATCAAAAGCAGCAGTTGATAACATGTTTTTTAATGATATTTTATATACCGTATAGGTGCTCAATGACAATGTAGTAGCCAAATTATCTAGTATGGTGAATTGATTCATATTTTTCCAATACAGAGGAAAGATAAAAGAAATAAAAAGTAAATGAGGATTAAAAAGCTAGGATTAAAAACTATTTGGATAAAAGATGATTTTCAGATTTTCATCACTGGCGACATAGATCTTTTTCATCCATAAATTTTATCTCATAACAATAAGGTGAAAAGTTCATATATTAACAATTAGACAGAACAGTAAGAACGGGAACACTCAATGCTTTTTACCATTCTGAGATTGACTTAAGTTAAAGGTTTCACTATGATATTTTTCATATTTAACATTTTTTTACTAGTATAACTACATAGAAATAGTAAAACAAGTTAAATGTAAAGACATCCAACAGTCTAATATTTTCTTTCCCCAAGTTACTAAACTGAAATAAAATATTCATTTAAAATAAATATTACATAGCTTGACTTCAACTTCACTGGTCTGCTGTGTTAATTTACTTATAAGAATGCAAGTATGGGTGAATGGGTATAGAATGGGTAAAAATAGGAACAGCAACAAAAATATCCATAGTAAATGCATTTCATAAAAGAACCTACGATACTTTTATTTTAATTTTTCTTCATAAATTCGTGGTGTTTAAGGCCAGAGAACTATTGGATTGTGCCTTGCTATCACAGGTTATTCCATTTCATCTCATTAAATCTTTTTGAGACCAACATTTTGTCTTTCACTGAAACATAACTTGTGTTTACCTAAAGGATCTCATGCAGAAAGGCATTTCATCTTGATTTAAAACCATTAGAGGTGGAACATCAACTACCTTGTTCAGTAAAAAGTTCCAAGAGGTAATATCTCACGTTTTAAGGTGAGTGTCTTATTTTTCATAACAGTCATGTATATGATTTCAGCTTCAAAGTTCTAATTTTGTCTTCCACTAAACTAATAAATTCTGAGGTATCCATTCATACTACTGTTTTTATCTTTGGAAAGTATGTATATACTATACACAAATAATTTTCTAATTTCTTATGGTGATAAAATAAGCTCATTATTTGGCTGCATTAAATCTCTGACTGTAGAATAAAAACATTAAATAATTAGTGAATTATTTTTCCTCAAACTTTTAATATCTCTTTTCAAATAAGAACATCAGACTTGTAACTAAAAAGATAAAAAGAGTTTATGTACCTAACTAATAAAAAATACTGAAGGTACTGCATTTCATTGTATTATCCTGGCCTCACCTTATGCCAGTTTATGCATCCAAGAGACTCATTAGTCCATTTTACTACATCATCTCACTGAGAGCATATACCAGTTGCTAGTCTATTCTGACCCTTCTTCCAAATCACTGACTTCCAGAATTCCAAACCCCATTCTGCCATTACATATTCCTTTGATAAGGAAATATATTCAGATGCTGGATTGATTCCCTTCACTTCCACACAGTTTATCACTGTTTGGTCTCAAAATATGAATAATGAACAGGAAAATTAAAACAGCAAAAACTGTGTGGTATACTGAGCAAACAGAAAACAGGACTCTTGCCAACTGTACAGACAAAATAATAATAATAATAATAATAATAATAAAGAAGCCATTTAAAGTAATAATAAAATTTTATGGATATTCATCTGAAATATCCCTCTTAATATCATTTCAGTTTGATCTCCTGAAACAACGGTAGAAATGCCAACAATATTTCAAAACTCAAATAAGATATTTTTTCAAAGTGCGGTATTGGCAGAAAATTTCAGTAAGTTGCTTACCTTCAGAAATCACTGCAGCAAGATTAGTATTATACATATGAACTGCAGAATTAATTTCAAAACCAGAAAGGTACTGGAAAGTCACTGTTTGTTTTATGGTTATTTTGCCCAAGTTGCACTCTGAAGGATATTCAAGGATATTAAGGAAAACTTACAGCATCTGGAAGACCAAAAACTCATGAACAACAACAACAAAAAAATCAAATTAAACATTTTAAATTGTATTTTATTTTATTTTGGTTTGGCATTGGTTTCCTCTACTTTGATTTGCTTTGCTTTACTCTGTTTTTGTTTTCTGTGGTCCCTTTTGTTCTTCATGTCTCTGCTTGCATTTCAAGCAAAGCTTGATTCAATGATGAAAGACAATACATTAGTCAGAATTCCACATGAAAACAGGCACCTTGCCGGAGAAAGTACTTTCAGACTACTATCAGAGACATTTAAACTTATATACAGGTGTGACAACAACAGATTAATACTCTGAGTAATCACAGGATTTATTAACCTATTCTGTTCTTACAAAGAAAAGCAGAGGAGCCTGTAACTTTAACTGAAATAAAACATGTACTAAAGTACATTGCTGATTTCACATGTACTATCAGAAACAAATGTATCCACAGCACAAAGATCCAATACAAAATATATATATATATATTTTAAACTTTCTCCAGTCAAACCTTATTTGTTAGAATGTTATCACTCCTTGGTCAAAACAAACTTTTTAAATAAAGAGATAAATCATAAAGGAAAGCAATGTAAATTTGTACAAGAAGATTTTAAACTGTAAAAGTCTGATGTTATTTAATATTATTTTTTTTCAATTCCTCCATCAGGAATTTTTACAGGATCAGGAAATATTAAAATTTCTGTTGGACAACAGTGATATGGTATAACTTCTAGCTAAAAAATTGTATATTTTATCTCCCATATTAATTAAAAATATCTCACTAACACAATTTCCCTCAGCCAGCAAGAATTTGTTATAAAATCCAAACACCTAAACTGGAAGTATTTGTATGATTGATTGATCTCTAAGTCATTGTTTCTCAACATTTTCTGAAGGAAATGAGACAATATTTTAATAAAATGCACACTTACCTCTGTGCAATCTTACAATGAGGGATTTTGTTTACAACCTAACTAAAATAAACTATACTTTGAATATTTGCATTTATCATTTAATTTCCCTCATCTTTCTTTGTTTCTGGGCTTATTAGGACACAAGTGTGCTTAAAAATAAATATTTGTATTCAATTTTGACAGTCTACTTGTACCCAGCAGAGCATTAAAATCCCAGAAAGATGCTCTACTCCAGAATGTCATTTAAAATATGATCAGGCACCACATTTCATAAATATACCACATAATTTTTAGCATAATTGTTTGAAGTTTGATTTTTCATAAGTATTGTTTAATGATTCACAGTGCTATATCTTCAAAGTGTTATCAACTACTATATTTAAGTAAGTCAGCATCATCAGGGACCCGACATAAATGTCTTTATGCAAAAGTGTTTGTCATGGAGAATAAACGAGGAGTTGGATACTAACCTAACCTAATTTGCATTACAAAAACATGGTGGGATGGCTCCCAAAACTGGAGTGTTGGAATGGAAGGATTCAGGCTCGTTAGGAAGGACAGGTAGGGAGGTGGTGTCGCCCACTATGTCAATGAGTATCTGGGGTTCATGGAGCTCTGCCTGGGATGGATGAGGAGCTGACAGGGAAGGCAAGGGAAGGCGAGGACAGGTGACATTGTAGTGGGAGTCCACTACAGGCCACCAGATCAGGTGAACAGACAGAGGCAACCTCATGTTCACAAGCTCTGGTCCTCATGGGGGACTTCAACCACCCCAATACCCTGTAGGGCACGGCAGCCATCCAGTACCTAAAGGGGGGCCTACAAGAAAGCTGGGAAGGGATTTTTGTCAGGGAGATTTTCCTTTAAGAAAAGGGAGAATGGTTTTATATAAAACAGTCTAGATTTAGATTAGATGTAAGGGAGACATTCTTTTCTCAGATGATGGTGGTAAGGCATTGGAACAGGTTGCCCAGAGTAGTTTCAGATGCCCCATCCCTGGAAGTATTCAAGGCTAGGTTGGATGGGGCTTTGGGTAACCTGGTCTAGTGGGAGGTGTCTCTGCCCATGGAAGGGGGTTGGAATTAGATTATCTTTAAGGTCCCTTCTAGCCCAAAACATTATATTATTTTTTTTGTTATATAAATTAAAAACTATTAAATTTAATACATATATTTAAGATTTAAGTATTAAAATTAAGACTTGCACACACACAAACACACACACACACACACCACTGGAGACTGTGTGCTTGGGATATCAAAACTTTTCTACATCTTTTCTGTATACAGACTCCTAGAAAGTACAGTGCAGCAATAAATACTGAATCTGTAAGTCAGCCTGAGAATAAAAAATTGTGAATCATTTTCTCTAAATTAGTGTATGTAATGGAAGTTGTATAAACAGTGTCTGAGTGGGGGTGAGCCATAACCAAATCTAGAGTATTTTAATGTGATTCTTAACTCATTTTGTTTAGCATGAGAAAAAATAAAAAATAAATAAAAAGAAGCAAAATCTATGCAGAAAAAATTACTTTATTTTTTAAAAAGGTTTATTCCTGTGTTTTCTTTTACTGATTGCCCTTAAGTATATTAGAATATTACGAGCAGAATATTGTCTGTGGAATGCACTTTTACAATTTTTTCTCACTAAATAATTTATATAGATTGTCTATTCAGACTAAGTTTCTGCATTAGTGTTTTTTTTGTTTGTTTGTTTGTTTGTTTTTTAATTAATATCATCCCTGTGGATGCAGTTTCCTTTTTTTTGCAGCTGTCTAGGAAATGTTTCTCTTGCAGATATATTCATACAGAAAATCTAAAGACAGCACATTAAATTTGATTCTGGCCTGTTCAGAGGTAAGAAGTGTGCCCTGGAAAATGTCTATATGGTCAATAAGCCTTTGTCATCTCAACTTTTAAAGATAGTATCCTCCAGGTCTGGAGAAAAACCAGGTGGCCTGCATATGTTGGGAGTCAATGAGATTTCTGGCACAGCACCAAGCTACCTGATTGTTTTTTGCTCTGCCCCCCCCCCCTTCTTTTTTCTTTTTTTTTCTTTTTTTTTTTTCTCAGAGTAGACCCTCTAAGAACGTCTTCTGTGATCTCCAGAGGAAGAAAATCAATCTGCAAAGAACAAAAGGAAGGTAGTATGTTGCTACAAGTGCTTTACTATACAGAGTTGTTTCAAGTTTCTGTAAAATATAGTTATTTCTAAGTCTATCACATTACAGCTGCTCAGTTAAAGGATTTATGGATGGTTAGGTTAATGCAAGGTTTTGTTTTCTGTCTTTGATGCTCAAATAAACTGCCAGTCAGATTCTTAACATAAATTTTTGGTGTGTTTTATACACTTTCTACAATCAAATTTGGAATAGACTTGCTGGAAGTACAACACTGCACTAATCCTAATTTAGAAAGTGTTCATATAAGGAAAAAATAAAAATTAAATTAAATTAAAAAATAACAATAATAATAGTCATGGTTGGATTTAGAAATTGTCTACTGGTTAAACTGTCTGAAATTTGCATTTGAGAGATATATGAATTCCTGAGTTTGGTGGTTGGTTCCTTCAGAGTACTGCCTCATTTCACATGAAAACATACCCATTTAGATTTCTACTGGACAGAAGTAGAAATGGGAGAGTAGTGAGGGTATTTGCATCTTTTGAGAGTCATTATATATAAATTTTAGGTTATCATTAATCTGTATCATATAGTTCTGTGTGTGCCATAGAAGTGGTTTTCTGTTTGTTTGTGTTGTGTTTGTTTGTTTTTTCTCTACAACTTGTAGGATGCAGGAGGAGTCATCTCACATTTTTCCAGTTGTAGTTTTGGGAACTGTCTTGTGGTAAGAAAATATTTTGGTGAAAAATATCCATAAAACCTCTGTCACCATTGCAGAGTCAAAATATGCTAAACTGCAGGTCTGTCCTACTGTAGGTTTTGTTATGCTTCAGAAATACTGAATGTTGATTTATGCAAATGATTCAAGCTAGATATTCACCTATTAAAAGTCAAAAAAAAAGTAATTCATTTTTAATAATCGATTGTCTCTGAAAAATATATAATTCTTTCTACATGTGTTGAAAAGGCAAAACAAATGAACGATGATTAAGAACAATACTGCCTACTGTTGGCATTAAAATAATAATAATAATAATAATAATAATTTTAAAAAGTAAACAAAAAACACTATGAGCAAGAGCTGGATTAAAATAAATAAATAAATAAATTATAGAGAATTTAGAAGAGTACACTGGAAGATATATATTAATTTCTGGAATGAATTTTTCCAGTACTAGGAAAGACTGTCCCAAAGAACCCTAATGAGTGCTTTCTACAAAAAGAGTAGTACATTTTACAGCGTGTTTAATTACCATGATTACTTTTGAGGGTCTCCCTGGATTAAAGTCAGAATGCTCAGTTATAGTGGCTTGACAGTGTTGTAATGGCTTCATTCACTTTGATCTGCAGTCTTCCAGAGTTTCACCTTATGTCATGTTTGGATACTCATGTCTAAAAATAATAATAGTAATAGGCAGGTAATCTCTTCCATTTTTCCAGAAGATAAAACATGAGAAAAACATTTTTAAAACATTTTTCCAGATGGTAAAACATGAGAAATTTCTGATGCAGATGAAGACATGAAGCTATAGATTTATCTGTTTTCCTCTAATACATCTACAGAGGAAATGATTGGAACTTTATCTGTATGGTATGCTCCAAAAAATATATAGATCTTTTTCAGAAACTGTTTTTGTTGTTGAACAACCACCATCAGCTCTTGGATTTTCAGTTATCAGGTTCTTTCTGTTCTACATATGATTAGATTTATCCATGTGCAAATGATATGTTAGTAATAAACTTGGTTTCAGGGAATGCTAAACTATTTTTTGTTTTGTGTTTTTGTTCTTATCGGTTTTAAAACTAAAAATCCAGGGCATTTCTGCAATATTTTCTTTTTAAAAATGTAAGATTAAAAAATTATTATTATTATTTCCCAATTTAAGTGAATTGAGCAGTACCTGTGAAATTTAAGGTTGCACAGGGTTCCTCAAATCAAAACAACAGTCTGTTTGTTCAGTAATGAACATTTCCATTCAAGCAATACACTGATAAAGTGTATAACAGGTGTGAAGATCAACATATAGACTGCAGTGCTAAAGTACTTGAGATCAACATCCTTCCTACATTAGCAACTACATGTTACAGACTTGGTAAGGATCAAATCTCTTCTAGATGATAAAGCTTGACTGTGGAGTTGAAAGGAGTCTTTACTGCTACACAGTTGATATACTTTAATTAACCTCACTAGATTTTGTCTTAGCTTTTCACAAGATTAACTTCTACTATAATTATTGCGCTACTTTCAACCAGCATTCTCTGAGCAACTAACTACTGGGAAACCATTAATTATTTAAATACCAGTTTATATAATCATTGTTTAAATAAATATTGTCTTCATATCAGATTTTGGATTTATGTTGATTGTTCATATGGACTGATGGTTTGTTTGTATTGTGTTTTGTATTGTTTGTGAATATGATCAAATGAACGTTGTAAATTTAACACTGGCACAAAGACTTTCAGATATGTGAGCCAACTGAGATGTAGATTTCAAAGGGCCTAATGCGATGTGAAACAGAAGATGTAATTTGCAGGCAGCCCACCTTCATACTAAGCCTAAAGCCATGTGGATGTGCATACGGAAAGTTTCACACAAGTGCTGATTTAGGTAGAGTTATAACTTCTTCCTTGTATTCACCCATCTGTGAACATTGTCTTCCTAGTTATCTCAGAAATATTCCTGTCTCATAATAGTAACTTGCAAAAATCATATGTTCACCAGCATAAATATGATACTGTTGCCAGAATCATCATGAAGTTGCTATGTCTGACCCACAGAGAGCAAATAAAATTCTCAAAATGAAGCCCTCATAGTCTTCAACCATTTGAACTAGAACCAGAAACTGCAGAGACACAAAAATGAGACCACAGATATTCTGCTTTTCTTATGCTTCCAAGAAGAAAAATATCTTCTCATCAGAATATAGTAACATAAACAAATCCCTTTCCAACAAGTAGACAAGTCCAGCATCCATTGCCAGATATTTTGTTAACAAATATCTACTCTCTCAAATATCTACCCTCTACTTATTTTCCTTTCCATATAAAAGATTGCTAGTTTTAATAGAAACATATCTGGTCAGGTATAAGCAATAGGTAGTGTAAGGAAGTGGTGTACCCAAAGAGCAGTTAACATGTTTCTGATGTGGGAGAGTGATTTTGGAGTGATTTGAGGAGCAAATGGCTTTCAGTTTATATGGGAGAACTGCAGAATTATTTACAAATATCAGCAGTTTAATAAGGCCTATCGAAGTAAGGAGAAAGACTCCTACTAATTTTAGTAGTTCTTTGATTGTGTCTGCACCACGACTATGGCAGGATCAGTATGGAACTGCAGCTCAATTTTATATTTCAAATTAGTTACATGATATGTTAGTACCTTAGAAAATTGCCTAGAGCCCCAATTTTGAGAATATTGTAGTGGGTTTACGTGGCAAGGCTTTGGTGGTGGGGGCTATAGGGGTGGCCTGTGTGAGATGGATCTAGAAGCTGCCCCATGTTGTTTGGTAAGGGCCGCACTGCTGACCAGAGCTGAGCCAACAAGCGATGTTGTTTTGCGCCTCTGTGAGAGCATATTTAAGTCAGGAAAAAATAAATAAATAAATAAATAAATAAATAAAACCACGGTGAAGCAGGATGTCCCCCTGCAGCCCATGGAGTACCACAGTGGAGCAGGATTCCACGCTGCAGCCCGTGGAGACCACAGTGGAGAAGATGGACCTGCACTGACAGAGACTGCGGCCTGTGGAAGACCCCTGCCAGAGCAGATTTCGGGCCGGACCTATAGCCCGGGGAGAGGAGACCATGCAGGAGCAGGTGACCTGGCAGGAGCTGCTGCCCGTGGGGGGATCCAGGTTGGAGCAGTTTGCTCCTGAGGGATGGACCCTGTGGTACGGACCTATATCTGGAGCAGTTCTTGAAGAGCTGCTGCCTGTGGGCAGCCCACGCCAGACCAGTTCAGCAAGGACTGCATCCCATGGGAGAGACCCCAGAGCACAGGGGACGAGAATGACCGAGAAGGAGCAGCAGAGAAGTGTTATAGACTGACCATAACACCCATTCCCCCATTTCCCTGTGCTGCTCAGGGGAAGGAGGTGGAAGAGAGTGGATGGGAGGGAGGTGCTTTTGGTTTCTTTCCTTTGTTTCTTGATTCTCTAGCTTGTTAGAGAATTTGTTTATTGCTTGTAATAAGCAATAAATCTTACTATCTCTCTATGCTGAGTCTGTTTTGCCCATCACGATAATTACTGTGTGATCTCCCCATCCTTATTTCAACCCTTGAGCCCTTTTCATCGTATTTTCTCCCTGTTCCTGTTTGAGGAGGGGGAGTGAGAGAGCAGTTGTGGTGGAGCTCAGCCGCCCACCCGAGTAAAACCACCACAAATATGCAGACACATTGATAGCAATGCATATGTCAAATGGCCCTTAAAAGCACACAAGAGCTTAAGAAGAACTTGAGAATTTGAAATAATAAAAATAAAAATGAGTGATGGAGAAAGCTGAGGTGCTCAATGACTTTTTTGTCTCATTCTTCATTGGAAAGAGCTCTAGCCATAGAGCCCAAGATCAAGAAGGCAAAGACAGGTACTTGGATGTTAAAAAAACACCCAGTGTAGGAGAACAGGTTTGAGACCAACTGAGGAACCTGAAGGTTCACCAGTCCATGGGATCCAATAAGATAAATCTGTGAGTCCTGAAGGAACTGGTGGAGGTAGTTGCTTGGCCTCTCTGCATCATAATGGAGTTGTGGCATTTTGGTGAAGTTCACACTGACTGGAAGAGAAGAAACATAACCTCCATTTTTAAAAAGGAAAAAAAAAAAAAAAAAAAAAAAAAGGAAGGGCCAGGGGATTACAGGCCAGTTGGTCTCACCTCTGTGCCCAGCTAGATCATGGAGCAAATCATCCTGGAAACTATGCTAAGACACGTGGAAAATAAGGAAGTGATCAGTGACAGCCAACATGGCTTCATTAAGGGCAGATTGTGCCTGATATATCTGGTGGCCTTCTACAAAGAGGTTGCAGCACTGGTGGATGGGGGAGAGCAATTGACATAATCTACCTGGACTTGTGAAAAGCATTTGACACTGTCCCCCATGATATCTTCATCTCTAAATTGGAGAGATACAGATTTGATGGATGTACCACTTGGTTGGTAAGGAATTGACTGGATACTTGCACTCAGAGTTGCAGTCAACAGCTCAATGTCCAAGTGGAGATCAGTGACAAGTGGTGTTCCTCGGGGGCTGGTATTGGGACTAGAGCTGTTTAACATCCTAGTCAGTGACATGGATAATGAGATTGAGTGCACCCTCAGCAAGTTTGCTGATGACTCCAAGCTGTGTCAGTTCAACACACTGAAGGGAAGGGATGCCATGCAGAAGGACCTGGCCAGGCTTGAGAGGTGGGCCTGTGCAGTCCTCATGAGGTTCAACAAAGGCCAAGTACAAGGTGCTGCACAAGAGTCAGGGCAATCCCAAGCACAAATACAGGCTGGGTGGAAAATACATTGAGAGCAGCTCTAAGGAGGACATGAGGGTGTTGACTGATGTCAAGCAATGTATGCCTGTAGCCCACAAAGCCAACCATATTCTGGGATGCATTAAAAGAAACATGGCGAGCAGGTCAAGGGAGCTGATTCTTTCCCTCTACTCTGTTCTTGTGAGACCCCACCTGGAGTGCTGTGTTCAGCTCTGGGGTCCCCAGCACAAGAAGAACATGGCCCTGTTAGAGTGAGTTCAGAGGAGGGCCATGAGGATGGTCAAAGGGCTGGACCACCTCTCTTATAAAGACAGGCTTAGAGACCAGGATATGTTCAGCCTGAAGAAGAGAAGGTTCGAGGGAGATCTTATAGCAGCCATCTAGTACCTAAAGGGGAGCCTACAAGAATTCTGGGGAGGGACTTTTTGTCAGTGAATGTAGTGATAGGACCAGGGGGATTGGTTTTATACTGGGGAAAAAAAAAAAAAAAAAAAAAAAAAAAAAAAAAAACTATTCTTTTTTATTAAATGTAAAGAAGATATTATTTTCTCAGAGGGTGGTAAGGCATTCGAACAGGTTGCCAGGAGAAGCTGTGGATATCCCATCACTGGAGGTGTCCAAGTCCACGTTGAAAAGGACTTTGAACAACCTGGTCTAGTGGGAGGTGTCCCTGCCCATGGCAGGGTGGTGGGAATTAAATGTTTTTTAAGGCTCTTTCCAATAGAAACTATTCTACTATTCTACGACTTTTCTTCAGATGTAGTTGCTTTCTTCTTCATCATAATGCAGTCAGTCTGCAGCCTTATAGTATAGCTAGGACTTTCTCCTCATCTGTCTAGTGGTTCTCAGTTTGCACAGAATATTATATTGCTATATAAATAACACTGTACTTCGCACCAATAGATGTTGTTCTATTTGCATTAGTAGTAGATAGTGTTCTTCAGATTAGGTACAAAGGATTATTAATTTATTAAATCTGCAAATTATCTACAAATATGTAAAACAAAAATCTATATATTAGTTACTTGCAATATCATCTCCACAGTCAGAATCATGATTTTATAGTAAAAGACACTGTGTAAATGCACAATTAAAAAATGTTGCTACGAATATGCACGTTGGTACTTGGCTAGATTGCTTGCAACCAGCTACTGCACAGACTGCTGTGAACATTCACTATACAGAATGCTGTTATTACCCAAAATTTCAGAAAATTTTCAGCTCCTCAGTAAGATAGTTTTCACTCCCGAATTTTATGGTGGACGAAGAAAGTCTGAATTCATCTAAATGACTTTAAGTCAGCATAGCATATCCCTAGTACAACATCTGCTTAGTAGATTAGTACTTTTGCTTCCAACTGTAAATGCAAATCAGTCTTTTTAAAATATTTTTATTTATGTAATAGTTTTCATTTTATTTATCTAGCATTTATGTAATGTCTAATAGCTTTGAGCATGGAAGATGGACTAATAGTCTGTTGAACAACATCTTGCAGTTAGTCCAAATTCTTCAAGAAGAGTGAAAAATATTCTATTGGGTTCCTTTCTGGCAGCTGCATATGAGAGCACAAAAAATACCTTCATTAAATGTTAACTTTCAAATCCAGCACAGGGGCATGGAAGTAAGGACTAGAAGGTAGTGGAAGAATTTTGTCTACTCCCTTAATTATGATGACATGACTCAATATGTTATCTACAAATAAATAAATAAATAAATAAATAAAAGTAATGGGAAACGTAGATATGATATTGGATCAAAATGTCAACCCAGCACTAAAGTACTAGAGAGAGAAAAAGCGTGCCTAAGTGCTGTCCTTTAATATTCATTGCAGTTTGTTTTGTCAAAGCAGGTAACCTACTCTCAAAACCACGTAAGAGATCCACTTTACTAGGATGGATTCTTTTATTATTATTATTATTATTATTATTTTCTATTACACTGAAATTGGGCAGAAATTTCAGAAATGCATTGGGGAAGCTAAATCATGCCTCAGGGACTCTAAGTCATGCCTCTGGACTTCTTCAAAAGATGAATTTGTCTCTAAGATTCCCAGCTGAAATCTGCAGCACATTTATTAAGTAGGAAGTAATAGAAATCCATGGAAGTACTCACTGAGAGAGCAAGAGCAATGAGCCATTGCAATATTTAATTCACATGATACTGAGAGTAGTTGCATACAAAGAATGAACATACGTTCATGGAAAGTTATATGAGCTCATCCTTGTCAAGGAACCCATTAAAGAGGCTAAACCTGAGATACAATTGGATTACTGAAATCTCTTGTATAACATCAGAGTTAATAAAATAATAACACAAATGTACTACATAATCGGAAGCAAATTGAATTACATCAATTTTCTGCTCACTTTCTGTCTGCCTTATGTGTACTCTCTTTTAGTAATAGAAAAAAATTATCTTCTTTCAAAGCATTCTTGAGGTAGGAATTTCCAAAGCAATTTTGATACAAGAAGGATTTTAGATCCTGAATCTTTAAACCATGGTGACCTTATAAAAACAGTGTAGTACTAGGTTTAATTAAATAAAATTAATTAATGTAGTGTTCATATATATTTTTAAATGAAAACAGCAGATTTCCATTGTTTTAAGTGGGTATAACCAGCAAAGATAAGTATAAAATATTGAACTATATAAGACCTTTTCCATCATTTAATGAGTAAAACAGATGTCCTTGACAGCTTCAACTCCTCTAGAACCATGTAAGTACATGCTCCATCTAGCAAGGCAATGTTAATTTAGAAATTTTCAAAAATGTGTTTGAATGTATTTGTACACAGTATCAGGGTATATATGGACAGTCAATTTAAATGTGTTGATTTTTCTCTGCCATCAGACATGCCCTTTAAAACAAGTACCTTGATTTTAAATTTTAACCATTTGCCGAGGCGATCGGCTCCGGGGCAGACGCGTTCTGCAGCGGAGCGGGGGATCGGGCCAGGCAGGGCTAATTTTCCGGCATCGAGCCTACTTGAGGGAGCCGCCACGACCCGGCAGCCCTCGTGAGGGACGCTGACGAGGCGTAGGCGGAGCCAGCAGCGCCACCCCCCCAGCCGTTCAAAAGCTGCCCCTAGGGAGCGCGAGCGACCAGGAGCGCGGTGAACAGGACGGGCAAACGGGGCGTGGCGCGTCAGAAGGGAGTGGCGCGGCAGTTAGCGCGGCAGTTCGCGCAGGCAGGGCGAGCAGGAAGGGCAGGGCGCTCTCCCCCGCCCATACGTAACACCTCCTGTAACGACGGCCATTAGCTAGGCGATAATGGTCTCCACCAGGCACGGTGCGCTCTCCAGAAAGTCGGTACACACCCAGACCGACTACCCGTTAAAAAATGCAGCAGTTCAGGTCACCGGATGCAGGGAGTGTCAGAGCCTGTTGCTGCCATCGGCGGGAGGCAGAGAAACTGGGTGCGTGAGGTGTGAGCAGGTGGATGACCTGGTCCGCATGGTGGCGGAGCTCAAGGAGGAGGTGGAGAGGTTGAGGGATATCAGGGAGTCTGAGCGGGAGATAGACTGGTGGAGCAACTCCCTGCAGGGCCTCAAGGAGAAGTACCGGGGTGAGAAATCTCAGACGTGGGTGGACCCCTTGCCCTGTCGCCGTCAGGCAGAGGGAGGGGATCTGGGAGTTGAGGAGGAATGGAAACGGGTCCCTGCTCGACATCGCAGGCGACATCCTCTCCTTCCGGCCCCACCTTCCCAGGTGCCCTTACATAACAGGTTTGAGGCCCTGGAGCTTGAGAGACTGGTGGGTGAGGAAGGGGTAGCAAGAGTACCCAGGAGGATGCCTAGGATGAGGAGGTCGACTCCACGCCTCAGGACTGCCTCCACCAAGAAAGACAGAAGGGTTATTGTTGTGGGAGATTCTCTCCTCAGGGGAACAGAGGGCCCTATTTGTTGGCCTGACCCTACCCGTAGGGAAGTCTGCTGCCTCCCTGGGGCCAGGGTCAGGGACGTTGCCAAGAAGCTTCCCAACCTGGTTCGCTCCTCTGACTATTATCCTCTTTTGATAGTCCAGGCAGGTAGTGATGACATTGAAGAGAGAAGCCTGGGGGCTATCAAACGAGACTTTAGGGGACTGGGACGGTTAGTGGATGGAGCGGGAGTGCAGGTGGTGTTTTCGTCCATCCCTACGGTGGCAGGGAGGAGTACAAAGTGGACACAGAAAGCCCACCTGTTAAACACGTGGCTCAGGGGCTGGTGCCAACACAGAAATCTTGGGTTTTTCGACCATGGGGCACTTTACTCGACACCCGGCCTGATGGCCGCAGACGGGTCCCTATCTTTTAGGGGAAAATGGATCCTGGCCCAGCAGCTGGCAGGGCTCATTGAGAGGGCTTTAAACTAGGTAAGAAGGGGGACGGGGCTGAAGCAAGGATTGTTGGAGCTGTTACAGGGGGAACAATAGCAAGGCCGGGGGATAAGGCAATGGCCCAACTGAAGTGCATCTACACCAATGTACGCAGCATGGGTAACAAACAGGAGGAGCTGGAAGCCATCGTGCAACAGGCAGGCTATGACTTGGTTGCCATCCCGGAGACGTGGTGGGACCACTCTCATGACTGGAGTGCTGCAATGACTGGCTATAAACTCTTCAGAAGGGACAGGCAGCACAAAAGGGGTGGTGGTGTGGCTCTCTATATTAGACAGTCTTTTGATGTTGTAGAACTCGAGGCTGGGAATGACAAGGTCGAGTCCCTCTGGGTTAGGATCGGCGGGGCCAACAAGGCTAGCGTCCTGGTCGGGGTCTGTTATAGACCGCCGAACCAGGATGAGGAGACGGATGAGGAGTTCTACAGGCAGCTGACAGAAGTTGCGAAATCGTCAGCCCTTGTTCTCGTGGGGGACTTCAACTTCCCTGACATATCCTGGAAGCACAACACAGCCCAGAGAAAGCAGTCTAGGAGGTTTCTGGAGAGCGTGGAAGATAGCTTCCTGACGCAGCTGGTTAGTGAGCCCACCAGGGGTGGCGCCCCGCTAGACCTTCTCTTCACAAACAGAGAAGGACTGGTGGAGGATGTGATTGTCGGGGGCTGTCTTAAGCAGAGTGACCACGAAATGGTGGAGTTCTCTATTCTTGGCGAGGCCAGGAAGGGGACCAGTAAAACCACTGTATTGGACTTCTGGAGGGCTGACTTTGTGCTGCTGAGGACACTGGTTGGTAGAGTCCCTTGGGAGGCGGTTCTGAAGGGCAGAGGAGTCCAGGAAGGCTGGGCACTCTTCAAGAGGGAAATCTTAATGGCGCAGGAGCGGTCTGTCCCCACGTGCCCAAAGACGAGCTGGCGGGGCAGAAGACCAGCCTGGCTGAACAGAGAATTGTGGCTTGATCTTAGGAGAAAAAGGAGGGTTTATAATCTTTGGAAAAGTGGGCAGGCCACTAAGGAGGACTATAAGGATGTTGCGAAGCTGTGCAGGGATAAAATTAGAAAAGCCAAAGCTCAACTGGAGCTCAATCTGGCTACTGCCGTTAAAGATAACAGAAAATGTTTTTATAAATACATCAACACAAAAAGGAGGACTAAGGAGAATCTCCATCCTTTACTGGATGTGGGGGGAAACTTAGTTACAAGAGATGAGGAAAAGGTGGAGGTGCTTAATGCCTTCTTCGCCTCAGTCTTTAGCGGTAATACCGGTTGTTCTCTGGATACCCAATTCCCTGAACTGGTAGAAGGGGATGGGGAGCAGGATGTGGCCCTCACTGTCCACGAAGAAATGGTTGGTGACCTGGTACGGCACTTGGAAGTGCACAAGTCGATGGGGCCGGACGGGATCCACCCGAGGGTACTGAGACAACTGGCAGAGGAGCTGGCCAAGCTGCTTACCATCATTTATCAACAGTCCTGGCTATCGGGGGAGATTCCAGTTGACTGGCGGCTAGCAAACATGACGCCCATCTACAAGAAGGGCTGGAGGACTGATCTGGAAAACTACAGGCCTGTCAGTTTGACCTCAGTGCCAGGGAAGCTCATGGAGCAGATTATCTTGAGAGTCATCATGCAGCACTTGCGGGGCAAGCAGGCGATCAGGCCCAGTCAGCATGGGTTTATGAAGGGCAGGTCCTGCTTGACGAACCTGATCTCCTTCTATGACAAAGTGACGCGCTGGGTGGACGAGGGAAAGGCTGTGGATGTGGTCTACCTTGACTTCAGCAAGGCTTTTGACACCGTTTTCCACAGCATTCTCCTCAGGAAACTGGCTGCTCTTGGCTTGGACTGGCGCACGCTTCATTGGGTTAGAAACTGGCTGGATGGCCGGGCCCAAGGAGTCGTGGTAAATGGAGTCAAATCTGGTTGGAGGCCGGTCGCTAGTGGCGTTCCCCAGGGCTCGGTGCTGGGGCCGGTCCTCTTTAATATCTTCATCGATGATCTGGACGAGGGCATTGAGTGCACCCTCAGTAAGTTTGCAGACAACACCAAGTTAGGTGCGTGTGTCGATCTGCTCGAGGGCAGGAAGGCTCTGCAGGAGGATCTGGATAGGCTGGACCGATGGGCCGGGTTGTTAGTCACTGGAATAGGCTGCCCAGGGAAGTGGTGGAGTCACCATCCCTGGAGGTCTTTAAAAGAGGTTTAGATTTAGAGCTTAGGGATATGGTTTAGGGGATGATTTGTTAGTGTTAGGTCAGAGGTTGGACTAGTTGATCTTGGAGGTCTCTTCCAACCTAGACTTTTCTGTGATTCTGTGATTCTGTAAAATTTAAATACAAGTACAGAAATCATTGGTAAAATTCTTTAGATTTTTCAGAAAGATTAATATCAAAAGTTCTTAAGGGAACCTCTTCTTTCAGCAATTCCAAAATCAGAAAGCTTATCTATGAAAAAAAATCATGACAAATTTGGAGATACACTCACTCACCTTTGCATTGTTCAGATTATCTTTGCACTAAGTTTTTTGGTAATTTGCAAGTCACTGTTCATTTCTCCTATCTAACCCAAGGAAAATCTGCTTAGAGGGAAACATGTCAAATTCAGATCTGCTTTCAAAAACAGAAATAATTTTTTTTCTGCTACATATGCTTCAGTTATTCTAGGAAGATAATGCTGGTTTATATACTTAATTAAGTATATGAGTGCTCCTCAAGGTATATACTATTCCAAGGGCATAGTAGTCCAAGATTCCTTATAAGTAGTGTTTTCATGGATTTGGAGAAAACCTATCCTCGTCATTGTGTTTTATTCCATGCTCCTTAAGAGAATAATTTAGAAAACTTGGGAAATGTCAAGTTAACCAACATGAATCAGTTAGCACAGGTTTTCTTTATTAGTCCTAAGTTACCTCCTAACCACCAAAGAAACAAGGATTTTTTTTAGACTTTTTCATAAGCTTTCACCATACTTCCATCTGGAAGTGAGTTAATGAGAAAGAACATGATAAGTCAAATTCTAGGTTAAACAGTACCTGGTAATGTCTCCTGCCAGTGCAAAGAACTCCTGTTTAAGTTATAACATTTTCTGGCGCCATTATGAACTAAAATGACCAAATGTCATGTATTCAAACATCTTTTCCATTATAAGTTGTCATTGTCTTTGCTATGTAGTCTTTCATACAGTCATATGTAGTATTTCTTAAAGTCAGTATGGGCAAATAAAAAATCATATGCCTCATGAAAGTTTAAATGAAATTATTCAGACTTAAAAAGTGAATATGATATTATAGGAATTTGAGGAGAGGAGAGGAGAGGAGAGGAGAGGAGAGGAGAGGAGAGGAGA
>CM021765.1:147905275-147925040 GCA_011076525.1 Nettapus auritus
AAAGAAAGAAAGAAAGAAAGAAAGAAAGAAAGAAAGAAAGAAAGAAAAAACAATAGTGACACCCCAGAAATTCTTTAAGGCTTAGCGCTCCACATGTGCTAGGGTTTGGTTAGTATATTGACTGCCCAACATATTCTCTTTGGCAGGAGTTATATTTTAGTGAGCTGCTGAAGTCTACAGCTCTGTTACACTCCTTATGTAACTTGCTGTTATCTGTTTTTTTTTTGTTGTTGTTTGTTTGTTTGTTTGTAATTTCTTCATTATGTTCATCAAACATGCTATCATTGTTCTTCAAAAAGTACCAGGTCCTGCTTGATTATAGCTTATAGAAGGCCTGTAGTAACCACTGGATTTTACAACTGCTTCTTGCTAATACTTTCTCCCAGCAATTGGCTTCATAACACAGTTTACAAATCATTTAATTTCTTACCTCTGCATCAAAGTCCTGATCCTCTAATGAGTTCTCTAACAGTGCAGGGTCCAGCCCAAATGGAATTGAAATCATCATTTGAGTCCTAGAGAGAGCCTCAGATTTTCTTTCTACTTAGGATTTGAAAAAGTACAAAAAATCAATCAAGAAAAAAAAAAAATCCCTGTATTTCCATATATTTTAAAAGTAGAAAGCTGAAAGTTTCAACTAAAATAAAATTATATGTATATGCATATATATGTGTGTGTATTGAAAAAAAGGAACATTACTCATGGGAACTCATTTGTTGAAAGTAGTGCATAACATACATTTGGGATCAAAAATATATTAAATCCATTGTTTCAGTTGGAATTGTATCGTACAAGCATTTAAAAGACACTCGCTTTGAAAAGACTGTTCTAATAAGGTATACTTGCCTTTCACAAATGGCACGATAATTATATTATAATTATAGTAATTTTAAAATATTTTATGCGTTTTAAGTTCATTATTCTAATGATGTGGATTACTGCTTATGTTGATTTTTTTTTTTTTGTATAATTCTCAAATAATTCATGCAACACATAAGGAACAGAATCTAGCTTCCTTATTATTTCACAGCAAACATCATATTATTTTGAGTAATCTCTTTTTTTTTTTTTTTTTTTTTTTCCACCAGTTGTTCACTCTTGGTATTCCACCCTCCAGTTAGTAGGTAGCCAACCTGAGGTGCACAGCCATTTCTAAAGCAAAAAACAAACTCTCATACCAAAATACACATGCAAAAGCCACCTCAAAGTCAGAAGATATAATAATGAATAACAAGAATGTCTGAAATTTCCTGGAGGATGGGAAGCACCATTTAAAGTAGGAAATTATTATTCTTTCTACTAGCATGATCTGTAGTACTGTTGTATAGTGGAGCAAGAGGAACAGAAGGACAATCTTACCTTTTGACTTTCTTATCACTTTCACTTTATAGAGTTGAATGTAATTTTCGGAAGGGGTTCCTATCCCAACATCCATAACCCTTTTTCCAGAGGTCTCCTAAAATATTTTAAGAAAACATACATTCAGTTTTACTGTCAAGAAATGTCCCTCTTGAAAGGGTCACTGGCAACATTTCAGAATAAAAATATGTGAAGGTACAACACCTTCCCACTGGTAAAGGAACAGGAGTGATTTTTTTTAGTGAAAAGGAAACTTTGATTATCAGTTTCTGAGAAATTCAGTGTGCTTTTGGTGGGTGTAAGTTTTGGCCTTCTCAGCTCTGAAGGGTTTTTTCCTCGAATTTTAAGCAGATGTAATACACTTCAGAAAGATATTCCTCGGTCTACAGGTAGCCAACATAAAACAGGCAACAGTAAAATCCCAAACTAGTTCAAAGCTCAACAACACTCTTTATTCAGATCAAGTCTAAATTAACTTCTGTATCACTTTCACTCATACCCACCAGAGAAGAAAACTGGTTATAAGAAGAACAGGCATTCTGTTCCTACAGGCCCAGTCTGATCTATAGGCACCACCAATGCTGTGAAGTTTGCAGCTGTTTCTGAGTTCTCAAATTTTCTCAAGATCCTTTCCAGCACTCCAGCAATGTTCCCTATGGCAGAAAACATGACATATCTCTTTGAGATCCAAGGTCACCTGCCTTTCCTATACCTTTGTTTCCATATGTTGGAGGAATAGTGTTACTGTGGTCTCCAACCATAACTAAATGGTCCAGGTGGTGCATACTTTTGCTTTTGTGCATTTCCTTCTAATAGGCAAGATCAAGGTATTGGGTGTAGAAGTTTTGATTTCCCACAATGAATGAGGATGCGTGGTTATTCTTATCACATGGAACGTATTATAACTCCTCCTCCTTATTCTCTATTTTGTCTTTTTTCTCCATCTTACATGAATGACTAGTCTTTACCAGCTGAAAAGCTATCTAATGAATTAGATGAAACAGTGTTGTTATCAGAATCAGCATCAGCAGTTCTGTTTGACCTCTGGTTTTATAATAGAGTGGTCTCTCTTAGGAATTTATGGTCAGATAAAATTTTAATGTTTCTGTCATTTGGAATTGTAAGCATATGTTTAGGACACAGAAAATAGGAAGAAATTTACTGGGATTTAGTGAAAGGTTTTTCAAAGAAAGCATTTCTCTTTTCTCCTCCTGCAACTGTAAAACAAACAAAGAACAACAGCAACAAGAAAAGAAAAATTAAGTATAAGAGGAAAACTTTCCTGACCATGAAAACTGCAAACATCATAAAAATGACATCATTGAAATAATGAAAAACATTTTGTTACTCAGAATATTTACATTTTTTTCTGGGATAAAAATATGACTATTACAATAAAAATTCATGCAGGACTTAACAGTCTATAAACTCATCTCAGTGTCTAATACGTAGGGGTCTTTTGCAAATTATAAATGCAAAGCTCTCCTAAGCACTGATTTTTTTTTGGTGAATTTTCTTGTACTAAAGGGCCATTCATATAACTTCATATAAGTTTCGCCATCAGTAACCTGTAAGATTTACTCTAAGAGTCACAAAAAGGACTATTAAATCAAAGCTGAATTAGAGGTACTGTGCACTTTCAGAATATACAATTTAAGCTGTAGATTTTAACTACTTATCAAAATCAGGCTCATGAAAGTCGTAGTACAAGACCATGTGGAGAAATAGATTGCTGAGCATGTTGTTTCCTGAAGAGTGCAGTGAGAGCCCCTGTAGGTACATCCCTGATAGTAAGAGCCCCTGACAGGGGTCTTCCTATGCAACCCAAACCTTGTTTTCTACAAGGCTACATTTGCAGGCTGAATTTCCCAGAACAAGAGTAGCAATAAAACTGGGGACCATATAACACTGTACTAGACTTCAGATTAAAAATGGACAACTGACATGCATCTAATCCTCAAGCCTTTCAGAAGATAGAGTAGAGCATATAAATACATAGTTCTGAGCTCACCAGCCCTCCCACTGCCTGTAAAGTTGAAATTTCAAAATGTTGGGATACTGAATCTGCAATCTTCAGTTTTAAAGTTGTTCTGTACAGACTTCAGTGCGGAAAAAACAAACAAAGAATTTAAAAAAATACTCATTGCTCAGAAACAGAATGTATATGAGCACACACAGGAGCCAATATACAGATAGAAGAGGTTTTGCCAAAATAATTTAAAATAGATCAACTGGAACTCAGCTTCTTTGATAGTTCTATGAAAAAAAGTAAAAAAAAAAAAGTGAGGCTTGGTTTCCATTATTTGAGGTTTTGCAGTAGCAGTTCGCTGAGATCAGGTTTCATTGTAACCTCCTGGCTTCACTTACAAGCAACTATTAAACATTTTCTTTTGGTAAGAAACTTTTCATACTTGGTTTCTACCCAGACAGGAATGACTTTGGAAAGTCTAAGTCTAGACATTTGTTTGAATTACATAAAATGGATAAGGCAGAATGGGGGGTGGTGTGTAGAACTAACCTTTTTGTTACCAAAGTTATCATAAAATGACAATCTTCAAACCTAAAAATGCTCCTACATTTTTGCTGAATAATATTTTCTGGGGTAATGAGCAATTTAAAGGAAATTATTAATAAATAATAATAGTAAACCTACCTAGACTGAACTAATCCCAGTATTACAATATAGACACATACACACAAGTTGCACATGCCATTGAATTATTTTACAAATCTTCCAATATGCCAGCTACCTCTGAAATCCATAATGGGCTAAGTTCTTCACCAGAACAAAGACAGGAGAATTTTCCCTCTGATTTTTTTTCTCCATGAAATAGAAACAATATTCTGCCTATCCTAAAATTCCAAAGTGCTGGTACCCAAATATACCAAAGTCTATGTCACTGTGTTCCTTTGAAAAATTTGTAGGAATTTCATAGGAAAATAATATTCAATCTCTGCTAAAACCCTCCATAAAATCACTATTACTGAGTTCTACTGCAAATCTCTAGATAGAGAGATAGACAGACAGACAGATAGATGGATGATAGATTAAAAATAAAATAAAATAAAATAAAATAAAATAAAATAAAATAAAATAAAATAAAATAAAATAAAATAAAATAATTAAACAATATAATTGTACAGTGGGCAAGGTAACTGTTTGATACGAATTTGACATGCAAATCCCAAATACTGTACTTTTTAATCATGAGTTTTCATCTAAAGAATCCTGCTAATGAAGACTTACAGTTAGTTTAACACAATTGCATCTGAATTTGGCTTGACTAGAAAACAACTTACTGCTGCTTTGGGGGATTGACCATTCCATATAATTTACATGTGACAGCCACATATGGTGTTGAGTAACTGTGCACTCTAATTTTTTCATCCACAAGGTATATCAAATTCTTTTACACAGTCATTTCAAAGTAGAATCTGCATATTTTTAGTGTATCAATGGGTATAAAATATGATCTTCCATCAGCTCACATTAACCTGGCCTTGAAACCTGTTTCCACAATGATTGCATTAGTGTTCTCAAAGACCAGACGAAAAGTTAGGGAGGATGTCTCTTCAAAAACAATGACTAGTTTTCTGCATAGAAACTCAGAACCTTAGAGAAAGAAATGAATGGCTTTGAACATGAATCATTGATGGGGAAGAAGCATGTCAGAGCATCCTTGCTAAAGACAGTTTTGCCATGTGCTATAGAAGCTTATCTCTCTATTGAGCTGTGCTAAATAATGCTCTACAACACAGATCAAGTACAATTAAAATGGAGCATTTTATTGTAGAACTTGATGGAAGCTTTTTGTGTGGAAAGGAGAGCAAGAAGGAGGGAGATGTTACAGACAAATTGGACTTTCAGTGTTTGAAAAATGCAGGACTGCATTTTCAGTGCAACTGATATGTGTGTTTTCCACTTTTTTTCTTAAACTGAGTTTTGCCAATTTATGTGTATTGGTCCTTCAGAGTTACATGCAATACATCAAAATAAACAATGCTGAACAAAACAGACTACTGAAGAGGACTGGAAGAAAAAAAAAAAAAAAAAGAGAGAGAGAGAGAGAAAAGCCTGTAATAAACAGAAAACAAAATAAAATAAAATCACTTTTGGTATTAACAGTATTAAAAAAGGGTTGTTAGAAATACCCAGATACCCTGTGGCCATTAAAATAATCCCAACTAGTAATACAGGGTCTCCATTTACATCTGTCTGCAACTGATCTAGAGTAGGAAATCTATTTCACGTATTGTTCCTTCTTGCAGTTCAGGGGAAAAAAACTCTTCTGTTCTTTCAGAGCATGAAGGTCAGTATCAAAAATATGCATACACTATAAGAAAAGAATAATTATAAAGTCTGAAAGAAAGAGAAGGATTTACATTTTGAAATAGCATATATTAATGAATCAGAGACAGAAAGAAGTGCAATAGTGCCATGAAGACACTATTTCATTACTTTATGGATTTTGATCTTCAGCACAAAAACATACACACATGCATACACACACAAGTTCCTAGTTAGTGCAAGAGTGCAATTAAAGCAGCTCACCACTTAGCAGCTTATGTCCCTGCTCAGCTAAATTCAATCATTTTGTTCAGTGATTAGCAACTTTATTTAGTTTAGTTATTTTTATGCTCTGTCTGTAAAGTGGATATCTGAAGAAGTCTAACAGCAGTAGTTTTGTAAAGGTAATGGAACCTTTTGGGTTTTTAGAACAGAAAATGTCTGCAGTACTGAGTGTGAAGAGTGTTAAATACCTGTCTTACTACATGCTAGCTGACATGAATGGGTTCTACTTATCTCTGTTTCCTACCCAAAATAATTTTTTTAAAAATAATAATAATAATAAAAAATCATAAGGCATAAAGAAACAAGAAATAATCCCAGGCAGATAGAAATCATAAGAGAAAAAGTATATACTTTTGCTCTCCAAATTAAAATATAATTGATTTATTTTATTCATTTACTCTCTGAACACCAGATTTATCAAGAGAAGGAGATAAAGTATTCTCCTGCTATAAATTGACTGTGCCATATAGAACTGTGGAAGCAGAGAAAGGAGCCATTTACTAACCTTTCATTTTGCTAACAGTCTTTCACTACATTCTTTGAAGTCACTCTTCATTTTAACACTAGTATTTGCAATTTAAATCAGTGCAATTTATCAAGGAATTGTCCTAATACAATTAAGTCCTTTCTGCTGGCTTTGAGCAGAATTCATTACATAAAATTAATATGAGCCAAAAACAGTATCTAGACCAGTGTTTGTAAATTGTTTAATTTTCCTGTTTATACTTCTAGAGGGCATTTGATATTCTTTTCCTTTAGACAATAGTAGTCATTTTCTGCAAGTGGACATGGTACTGTGTGTCAACCACACTTGAAAGCACCAGCAACATAATTTGGACTTGGTTTGTAATGTCTAGTCATAAAGTTGAAAAAAAAAAAAAATAGTGGAGAAGGAGGAGGTGAAGGAGGAGGAGGAGCAGGAGGAGGAGAAAAAAAAAAAAAAAAAAAAAAAAAAAAAAAAAAGGATGGGAGGGGGGGGGCGGGAGGAGAAGGAGACACTGTCTTCAGTTCTTCAGTTAAAAAGATGTGTTGTCCTGTACTAACTCTGCAAGTCCTTCCTGGAATACTTTTGAAAGCATTCACACTTTTATTTTTCCCTGTTTTCAAAAGTGTTCGGAGATTTTTTTTTCTTCCTACTGTACATCTGGTAGAAGGATTTCTGTCACCAGTTTCTCTCCTGAAAATCAGCTTAACGTTGGACTGCTGATTTTTGAGTCCAACTTGAAGGCAGATTCTTTAATGGCATGTTCTGTACATTATCCCTGAGTAACAATTAGAAAGGAATAATTTCAGCCTGCAGGTCCGTCTGTCTTCCCAGGAAATCAGGAAGTGTGCTTACAGTGCAACATGCTTTTTCTCAGCTTGGACACCAACCCAAAAATGATCATGCTGCCAATTTAGCTGTTCAGAGACAGTTGGCAATAACCTTGTGAGTAGTGTGTGTTGATAATGAAGACAAATTAAACAGTAAATATGCACTTAATTTTTTATATTAAGGAAGAGTATTCAAGACAGAATCAGAGAATCACAAAACGGCCAGGGTTGGAAGGGACGTCTGAAGATCACCTAGTCCAACACTCCTGCTTAGCAGGATCACCTAAAGCACATTGTGCATGATGGCATCCAGGTGGGTTTTGACTATCTCCAGAGAAAGAGACTCCATAACCTCTCTTGGCAACATGTTCCAATGCTCTGTCACCCTCACAGGAAAGACGTGCCCTCTCACATTCAGTCAGAACTTGTTGTGCTTCAGTTTGTGCCTGGTACCTCTCATTCTCTCACTGGGCACAACTGAAAAGAGACCAGCTCCATCCTCTTGAATCCCTCTCCTCATATATTTATACAAAACACATTTTAAGACAATGCATATGAGCCATAAGGAAAGGGCTACAGCTTCCAAAATGCCTTTGAAAATCAATTATCTGATCAAACAAAGAGGGTGTGTTGTCTAGTGATTAAAGTTAAAGGCTGTTTGGTCCTGTGTTTTATTTTCCATCACTGTCCATGACCTACTGTAAGAACTTGCAAAGTCATCTGGCCAATCTCTTTCTATTCCTAAAAGAGAAAAATATAGCTACTATACTTACCATTACCCAGGACTTCCATGGGTTTTAGAGGTATTTAACTCTCCGTATACTAGGGAGCAGATTCTCTCATCAGTTCTACTCATGCATATTCAACATCAGCGGTTGTATTTATTTATTTATTTTTTACTATTCAAATGGGTGTCAATAGAAATTGAATTTGTAAAGTGTATTTATTTTAAACAGAAGTGTTGCGCTTCTCACTGTCCTGATAAGAAAAGTCTTTGCATGAAGAAAAATCCCCTTGGAAACTTATCTCAAACAAGCATTAAATAATAAAAACAAGAAATGTACAATATACCACAGAGGGAATATTTTAAGAAGAAAGCCTTAGCTGTGGGGGAAATCATATCCACAGGAAATCTGGTGGAATAATGATGTGGATCTCTTTACATTTCTAAGCAAAGATTTACATGAATCATCTGGAACAGGCTCAGCACCATAACATATACAAAGGAATTTTCCATTGTAACTTTTCTTTATGAAAGGCTAGTTTATCCATCAGAAAGACTATTTTCATGACACAATTAGGTAAAATTCCAAGTCTTCAAGTTTGACCTGTTATTATTATTATATATATATATTTTTTAATCTATAATCCAGACAATTTGCAATTTTTATTTTTTATTTTTTATTTATGTTTGTGAGTGTCAAGTTTGGTTGACGGAGAAATCAGGGACATTCCAGACAAGACCTGTACAGATGGTCAGATACAACATAAGGTGAGAATCAGAAAAGCTGCCACTTAGCTACTGTCTCAAAGTCAAGAGCAAGCACCTGGTAAGCATGTACAAGATACTAAAGAGGCTATAGAGCTTTGAGAGAGGAGCTACTGTGCTCTCAGCATTTTTTTGTAGCAAAAGCATATGAATGCAAGGAGGTCCTGAAGTGGGGCAGAGAAATCTGAAAGTAAATTAAAAACAGAACTGGAATACACTTCAGAAGAATTAAAAACTGCCAACACAGCCTGACGTCTAAAGTTGATAATGGATTTGTATTTCCTATAGTCCTCTCAATTCTTTATTCTGTAAATTATCAGGGTTGCATTTGGCATGTGGGAGCTTTTTTATCATGTATCCCCATGAATTACAAAAAGATCAACAAACAGAAAAAGATATTGCCTCTTCTTAGAATTTAATAAATTGACTGTCCTGTAAAAATGTACTCTCCAACAGCACAAATGTAATACATAACATCATCTGTTTCACACATAATTGACTTAGTTTAATAATTCATGAAAATATTTAATTTGGAATTGTGGTTCATCCCAAGACATTGAAAAAGTGATCACATTAACCCAGCAAGTAAGAGCTGTTTTTATTTTATTTTTCATCTTTTTTTTTTTTTAAATAAAAACTTACCATTAGTTTGTGTTTAAAGAAACCACAACTATTTAAAGTAAAGTCTCTCTTTTATTTGTTGCTTCTTTTCCCCCACTGTGAAACCCATAGTTACTAGAAACAAAAGAATTAGAGGGAACAAAAATAAACATTTTATTTTTCTAATTCTTCTTTGTATATCTTCAATATTTTCCTGTATTTGGGACACATATTAGATGTAGAGCTTAGGGATATGGTTTAGGGGATGATTTGTTAGTGTTAGGTCAGAGGCTGGATTCGGTGATCTTGTAGGTCTCTTCCAACCTAGACTTTTCTGTGATTCTGTGATTCTGTGATATTACCTCACATTTTCTCCTGAAAAGTCTTCTTGACTGTTTTGGAAAATTACCAACAAAAAGAGAGAAAAATATCCATATGATTAAAAGAATGTCTAAATGAACAATGAGGAGTTGTTTTACATTAAATTATTTTTAATTTGTCTGTTTATAGTTCAGTATGGGTAAAGCATTCATTTAAAATAAGGTTGCTTCAGATTAATAATCTGAAATCTGTTCTTTGAAAATGCTTTCCTTGACCATTCTCTAATGCACCTACACCACCTCCCATAACATTCTTCCAACATAGGAGAATATGAATTCCTATTTTGCACATGGAGAAATGAGAGAATGCAGGTCTTAGTCTAATTCCACTGAGTTTCTGATTCTGTTTTTCTTCTGGGATAATGTTTTTAAAATCAAGAGCTGCAAATAAAACAATCAAAACACAAACAAACAAACAAAAACAACAAATGTACATAAAGCAGGACTGAGCAAAGATGTAATCACTGAACTGAAAAAACACTCTTTCTAAAATCTCTGTTCAAAGACCACTTCAGTCTGGAAGAAATAATAATAATAATTATTATTATTAATAATAATAATAATAAAGGTCATGGAATGTTTTATGATTCTCTCTCATTACATTTTGTTCTGGTCTTTGGACCTGGGACATACAGAACCTCCACCTAGACTTAGGAGTTTGGCAGGTGAGGGTGAGTAGCAATACCTTTAAGAAATGTTGTCGTATGGTCTGGGTCCTACTGAACTCTATGTCCTCTCTTCTTAAGTTATTTTCTGCAAGGCCATATTTTGAGGTAGGTAAGCAGACTGAATCTACATATGAATAAACCTATAATTCACTTCTTCCATTCACTCTATGACTCTCTGTTTTGACTGATAATCACACTGTGTTCGCTTTCATGGAATATGTTTGACACAATGATCACAAAGTCACTAAGCAAAGATTTTTCTTTGAAAGTTTTGTTGTATAGAAAATCTTTCCACAAAGTAATGCCAAGGACTGGAAATACACTCATTAGAAAAACAGCAGTTTAAAAATTGAACAAAAATATTTTCAGTGTAACATGTAACAATTTTACAAAAAAAAAAAATATATATATAATCAGAATGTTATCAAACAAAAAATCAAAGTAATAATAAACATAAAAAATAGAATGGTGTGTTGTTAAGTGAACTTTCTCAGACTGAAAGAAAAATATAATTCTGTTACATTTCAGTCAATCTGTGCAAACGTGAGTTACTGCCTATATTTGACAAAACAGGTATAGAAGGAAGGGATAATTATGTGGAGAAAAAATTTTTGTCAATAGTTGTAGAATAAGAAATTATCACCCATAGATTCTGGACAGATTGGAAATCTGGGCAATCACCATCTGTATGAAGTTTAACAAGAGCAAGTGCCAGGTCCTGCATCTGGGAAGGGCTAAATGTACAGACTGGGGAATGAGATTCTGGAGAGCGGCCTGCAGAGAGGGGTCTGGGGGTTTTGGTTAATAGCAAGTTGAATATGAGACAGCAGTGTGCCCTGACAGCCAGAAGGGCCAACTGTATCCTGGGATGCATCAAGCACGACATTGCTAGTTGGTTGAAGGAAGTGATTGTCCCACTCTACTCTGCACTGGTGCAGCCTCACCTCGAGTACTGTGTGCAGTTCTGGGCACCACAGTACAAAAAGGACATGGAGAGGGTCCAGAGAAGGGCTACAAAGATGATGAAGGGACTAGAGGGGAAGACAGTAGGGTCACTGGTTTGAGGTAACTTGGTCTGTTCAGCCTGGAAAAGCGGAGGCTGAGGGGAGACCTCATTGCAGTCTACAGGTTTCTCAAGAGGGAGAGTGGAGGGGCAGGTGCCAATCTCTTCTCTTTATTGACCAGTGATAGGGCCGAGGGAATGGAGTCAAACTGTGACAGACCAGGTTCAGGCTGGGTGTTAGGAAAAGGTTCTTCACCGAGAGGGTGGTCATGTGCTGGAACAGGTTCCCGAGAGATGTAGTCACTGCACCAAGCCTGTTGGAGTTTAAGAAGCATTTGGACCATGTTCTTAGTCACATGGTCTGAATTTTTGGGTAGACCTGTGTGGTGCCAGGAGCTGAACTCGATGATCCTCGTGGGTCCCTTTCAACTCAGGATATTCTATGATTCTGTGATTCTAGATGTATGTTTATACTGACAAACGTAACAGTGATTGCTCTGAATTTTGGCTTGATTCCCAATCAGCAAAGATCATCTACTGATTTGATTGAGTTCTTTAGCTTCAGTAATTTTTCTCATCTGATGGATCTTTAGATTTTACACAGTACAGTTTCTCCCAAGGCAGGATGAAACAAGCCAGACAGAAAAACATGGACAGGAAGAACATGTAAGTAGAAGGGAAATCAAAAGGATAGAAAAATCTGTGGTGGTTTTGCCCAACTGGGCAGCTGAACTCCATCATGACTGGCATTTCATTCCCTCTCCCCAGAATAAAAGGAGAGAAAATACAATGAAAAGGATTCCAAGATTGAGATAAGGACAAGGAGGTCACTCAGCAATTACCATAATGTGCAAACCAGACTCAGAATAGGGAGATGAACATAATTTATTGCCTATCACTAGCAGACTAGAGCAGAAAGAAACTAAAAACAAACTAAAAACACCTTCTTCCCATCCACCTTTTACTACCTCCTACCCCTGAGCAGTGTAGGGAATGGGGAATGGGGGCTGTGGTCAGTCCCTAATGCTTCATCTCTGCCACTCCTTCACAGTCTTTCTCTGCCCCTGCTCCTCATGGCGACCCTCCCATGGGATGCCATTCTTCCTGAACTGATCCTGCGTGGGCTTCCCACAGGCAGAAGCTCTTCAAGAACTGCTCCTGCATGGCTCCTTACCACAGGGTCCATCCATCAAAACCAAACTGCTCCAGCACAGGTCCCCAGTGGGCAGCAGTTCCCCCCAGATTCCCTGCTCCTGCAGGGGCTCTCCATGGGTTGCAGCTTCCTTCAGGCCACATCCATATGCTCCTCTGTGGGTTCCTCTCCATGGGCTGCAGCGTGGATATCTGCTCCACCTTGGGACCCATGGGCTACAGGGGGACAACCCGCTCCATCAGGGGCCTCTCCATAAGCTCCATGGGAACTTCTTCTCCGGCACATGGATAATATCCTGTCCTCCTTCTGCACTGACTTTGCTGTCTGCAGGGCTATTTCTCACTCCCCACTCTCCCAGCTGCTGTGCACAGCAGTTTTTGTTGTTGTTGTTGTTGTTTGTTTGTTTGTTTGTTTTCTCTTTCTTAAATCTGCTTTCAGAGGCAGAAACAACATCACTTACTCTCTTGTCTCTGTTCCTCTGTTCCTTTTGGAGACAGCTGAAACTGACTCTTATCTAACATGGGGCAGGTTCTGGAATTTTCTCACAGAAGACACCTCTGCAGCCTTCCACTACCAACATCTTGCAATGTAAACCCAATAAAAAAGCAGATCAAGATCCCATTGCAGACAATTTTTCTAAGTGATCTAATATTCACGAATAGGGCATTCTCCATTATATATCACAGAATCACAGAATCACAGAATTTCTAGGTTGGAAGAGACCTCAAGATCATCGAGTCCAACCTCTGACCTAACACTAACAGTCCCCACTAAACCATATCCCTAAGCTCTACATCTAAATGTCTTTTAAAGACCTCCAGGGATGGTGACTCCACCACTTCCCTGGGCAGCCCGTTCCAATGTCTAACAACCCTTTCGGTAAAGAAGTTCTTCCTAAGATCCAACCTAAAATTCCCCTGGCGCAACTTAAGCCCATTCCCCCTCATCCTGTCACCAGGCACGTGGGAGAACAGACCAACCCCCACCTCGCTACAGCTTCCTTTGAGGTACCTGTAGAGAGCGATAAGGTCACCCCTGAGCCTCCTTTTCTCCAGGCTGAACAATCCTAGCTCCCTCAGCCGCTCCTCATAGGACTTGTTCTCCAGGCCCCTCACCAGCTTCGTCGCCCTTCTCTGGACTCGCTCAAGCACCTCGATGTCCTTCTTGTAGCGAGGGGCCCAAAACTGAACACAGTATTCGAGGTGCGGCCTCACCAGAGCCGAGTACAGGGGGACAATCACATCCCTTGCCCTGCTGGTCGCACTGTTTCTTATGCAAGCCAGGATGCTGTTGGCCTTCTTGGCCACCTGAGCACACTACTGGCTCATATTCAGCCGACCATCAACCATCACTCCCAGGTCCTTCTCTGCCAGGCAGCTCTCCAACCACTCATCTCCCAGCCTGTAGCTCTGCTTGGGGTTATTGCGCCCCAGGTGGAGGACCCGGCACTTGGCCTTGCTGAACTTCATGCAGTTGACCTCAGCCCATCGGTGCAGCCTATCCAGATCCTCCTGCAGAGTCTTCCTACCCTCGAGCAGGTCGACACATGAACCTAACTTGGTGTCGTCTGCAAACTTCCTGAGGGTGCACTCAATGCCCTCGTCCAGATCATCGATGAAGATATTAAAGAGGACCGGCCCCAGCACCAAGCCCTGGGGAATGCCACTAGTGACCGGCCTCCAACTGGATTTGACTCCATTTACCACAACTCTTTGGGCCTGGCTATCCAGCCAGTTTCTAACCTAACGAAGCGTGCGCCAGTCCAAGCCAAGAGCAGCCAGTTTCTTGAGGAGAATGCTGTGGGAAACGGTGTCAAAAGCCTTGCTGAAGTCAGGGTAGACCACATCCACAGCCTTTCCCTCATCCACCCAGCGCGTCACTTTGTCATAGAAGATCAGGTTCGTCAAGCAGGACCTGCCCTTCATAAACCCATGCTGACTGGGCCTGATCGCCTGCTTGCCCCGCAAGTGCTGCATGATGACTCTCAAGATAATCTGCTCCATGAGCTTCCCTGGCACTGAGGTCAAACTGACAGGCCTGTAGTTTTCCAGGTCAGTCCTCCAGCCCTTCTTGTAGATGGGCGTCATGTTTGCTAGCCGCCAGTCAATTGGGATCTCCCCCGATAGCCAGGACTGTTGATAAATGATGGTAAGCAGCTTGGCCAGCTCCTCTGTCAGTTCTCTCAGTACCCTCGGGTGGATCCAGTCCGGCCCCATCGACTTGTGCACTTCCAAGTGCCGTACCAGGTCACCAACCATTTCTTCGTGGACAGTGAGGGCCACATCCTGCTCCCCATCCCCTTCTACCAGTTCAGGGAACTGGATATCCAGAGAACAACTGGTATTGCTGCTAAAGACTGAGGCGAAGAAGGCATTAAGCACCTCCACCTTTTCCTCATCTCTTGTAACTAAGTTTCCCCCCCGCATCCAGTAAAGGATGGAGATTCTCCTTAGTCCTCCTTTTTGTGTTGATGTATTTATAAAAACATTTTCTGTTATCTTTAACGGCAGTAGCCAGATTGAGCTCCAGATGAGCTTTGGCTTTTCTAATTTTATCCCTGCACAGCTTCGCAACATCCTTATAGTCCTCCTTAGTGGCCTGCCCACTTTTCCAAAGATTATAAACCCTCCTTTTTCTCCTAAGATCAAGCCACAATTCTCTGTTCAGCCAGGCTGGTCTTCTGCCCCGCCAGCTCGTCTTTGGGCACGTGGGGACAGACCGCTCCTGCGCCATTAAGATTTCCCTCTTGAAGAGTGCCCAGCCTTCCTGGACTCCTCTGCCCTTCAGAACCGCCTCCCAAGGGACTCTACCAACCAGTGTCCTCAGCAGCACAAAGTCAGCCCTCCGGAAGTCCAATACAGTGGTTTTACTGGTCCCCTTCCTGGCCTCGCCAAGAATAGAGAACTCCACCATTTCGTGGTCACTCTGCTTAAGACAGCTCCCGACAATCACATCCTCCACCAGTCCTTCTCTGTTTGTGAAGAGAAGGTCTAGCGGGGCGCCACCCCTGGTGGGCTCACTAACCAGCTGCGTCAGGAAGCTATCTTCCACGCTCTCCAGAAACCTCCTAGACTGCTTTCTCTGGGCTGTGTTGTGCTTCCAGGATATGTCAGGGAAGTTGAAGTCCCCCACGAGAACAAGGGCTGACGATTTCGCAACTTCTGTCAGCTGCCTGTAGAACTCCTCATCCGTCTCCTCATCCTGGTTCGGCGGTCTATAACAGACCCCGACCAGGACGCTAGCCTTGTTGGCCCCGCCGATCCTAACCCAAAGGGACTCGACCTTGTCATTCCCAGCCTCGAGTTCTACAACATCGAAAGACTGTCTAATATAGAGAGCCACACCACCACCCCTTCTGTGTTGCCTGTCCCTTCTGAAGAGTTTATAGCCAGTCATTGCAGCACTCCAGTCATGAGAGTGGTCCCACCACGTCTCCATGATTGCAACCAAGTCGTAGCCTGCCTGCTGCACGATGGCTTCCAGCTATCCAGCTATATATGCCAGTTTAGATGTTTCAATTAATTAATTTCATTAACAAGATCACAGATTCAGGTAAAGGACCACAACCTGTTGAGTTATATTTCTATTAGAGAGTTATCTTTCTGATACATGAGCTTTGTTGCCTCTAAACCTTGAGCCGGTTTTGAAATCTCCTGATTGTGTGATAAGCTCAACAAGTGAAAATTGTGAGTATCAAGGGAACCAATGCAAGTGTAAGCAGATGCCTCACTGTTTTCTGAGAGTTCACTGGAAGAAGAGAGAATACTAGCATGTCATCCTTTTATTCATTGAATAACCTGTTTTTAAAATGTTGGTTTTGGTCTACTGATTTTTGATTGAATCCCACACTTGTTTACAACTCACCATTTAACATCATGAGATTATCTTGGTGTTCTTTCATTTTTTGACTAATTTAGTCAAGTTTTCACCTTTTTTTATAGCAGCTTCCATTGCTGCTGGTTGTGGTTACACCTCATGAACTGTGAAACTGTTTCCAGTCATTGGAAAATGCCTGCAAAAAGTACATTTCCTAAAAGGAGTAATATGTGGCTCCAAGGTGACCTTCAAATATAGTGTTTTCTTCTCCAATGGAGAAAAAGGAATAACTTCTGCAGTCACTTTCAATTTATATTTACTTATAAAAAAGAAGAAACAGGCCCATAACATCCATCTGCTGAAAAGGAAGCAGAGTTAGAACTGGAATTCTCTTTTATGAATAACATTTTATTCTTTTCAAGATGACACAAGTTCTGCATTGATACATTCTAGAGAACAGTCCTTTAGAACATGTTACTGCAAGAATTTAAGGTGTCTTTGAGCATTTTCTTTCAGTTGGTTTCTCCTTTTTTTTTTTCTCATCTAGCTTCAATTAAGGTGTTGTTTTGTTGGGGTGCCTTTTCAATTAATGACCTCAACTTGACAATATCTGTTTTTGCAATGCATAAGTAGATGCCTAGTCTGCCTCTGCGGCAGAAAGAAGATTAAAATTCTGTTGAATCTTCAAGAATTCAAATCAGTGAAGCAGTGACCTGCACCCATGGCAGCAATATTTCTTTCTCTAGGCTGAAAAATGTAATATTTTATGAACATATATGCATAAAGGAATCTCTTTCACCAGGTGAAATATGACGGAAATTGTTATTTTCTGGGTTCCTCAGAGCATCATTTAATCACAGCAGCATTGCTACAAAACAAGCTGAGTATCTCAGTGTCATTACTATATAGTGATTTACAAGATGATGGCAGGGAACTCCTGGATACAGATGAAATCTTCTGCACAGTCTGCTTGCCGTTACTTATATCCTTTATTTTTATGGCTATGGAGCCTAGAATTAGACTAAATATATAAAGTATGGTGTCATACATTCCAGCTCCATAATAAGCAGCTCCTGTTGTAGAATTAGATACATCACAGAATAGAGATTGAAATAAATGCTGGTTGGAAGTGTAGTCTGTAGGTCACCTCCTGCTCAGAAACAAACTATTGACAACATTAGATTAGCCCAGATGTGTAGCCAGCTGTGGTGTGGTCAGCTAAGTATGGAAAGTCCCCAAGGACAGAGATGCTGCCACCTCCCTGAGTAACTTGTTCAGGACTACACTGCACTCTAGGGATATCTTTTTCCTTTTATTAAGGGAAATTAAAGCTATCACTAACTTCAAGGTTCAAAGCTGTAATGTTTGGCCACTGCTTCTTGCTATAATATCTAACGCTACTGAGAAGAATTTGCCTCTACTCTGTAATTGCCCTTCAAGCACCGACTTACCATCACTCTAATTCCCTTTACTCTCTTCTTTACTGAACAAACCAAGCCCAGATTTTCCAGAGTGTTTTCATAATACCTGAACTCTAGGCATCTTGGTAGCTCTACCCAGTCCTTCTCCAGTTTCTCTGTACCCTTCTTGAAAGCTGGAACCCAAACTATATACAGTAATCTTTCTAAAGGCAGCCTCACTAGTACAGAGCAAAGTGGATGATAACTTCCTGTGATCTGATAAAGCTTTCTCATGTTTCTGAATTCAGCAATAGCAGATATATTGTTATTATAATAACAGCGAACCTCTTGACTCATTGCAAAAATCTAGAATTCGACCACTACTCTTAGACTAGTGCCTTTTGTTCAGAGTTTTTAGGTAGATCCTCATCACAGATAAGCTATATGTTAGCCTCCTTGACTATTAAGGAAAACCAAGAACAGATGAAACTCACTATATATGATTCAAGGTCCGTTATTCTTCTCCATCCCCTTCTTTTCCAAATAGTGCCCCAACCGCACTACTTAAAGTACATCAACTGTGACTAGCAGTTCAGTATGAGATCATGATTCAGTGATGACTTGCTGAAATTACCTTTCATTTTCAGTAACTGTATTGGATCTTAACCTTGAGTCAAATTTTGAATTACTTGGTTGATTAGTGTTTAACAAATGACAGGAAAACAGCAAATGACATAGGAATGCTTAGCATCAATTCAAATGTTGGCAGATGACTTACTGAAATGCATGGATGCTAACATTCAAGCATTGATTTGTGGGGACAAAACAGGTACATGACAATGGCCATCAGCTTCCCAATTCTGTATTTTTGCCCTGACTTGCTCAACATGCCTGCAAACTACTTGAAAGTAAATAAAAATTTTATAGTGGAGCTTACACAGCATCCTTCTAGTGTCATTCTCAGCAAGAATTAATTCAGAGCCTGTTAAACTGCATTTTGACTAATGCAATCATAAGATGGTCAAATCCTTTTTAACTGCCTGTTTAGTTTAATTTATTACAACTCTTCACTTACGGACCTTTGAAATGGAAAATGAGAAAAATGCTATTAAAGGAAACAATAAATAAATGAAAGGTGAGATTAAAAAATAAATTAAACATTTTAGGAACATAAAAATACAAGTCCATTAAATGAATCAAGTATGTACTGATCCTGATCTAGTTAGACAGAATCTTGAGGTACAAATTCAAGTATCACCAAAACCTCACACAATATCTGGATTCAGGCTTAAATTTTAGAAAAATGACAACTTGGCATGTGATAAAATGACAGAATTTTTCTGAAAAGAAAAAAAATATATATATATACATATATTAGTAGCTAATAAATAACATCTGACTATATGTATGCTATTTGCATCTCCTATCTGGATAAAACATGCTAAAGTAGTTATATATAATCTTCAAATAAAGCATACAAACAACTCTTCTGAAGACAGATCTTCCACCTGAAAAATTTGTGGCATTCCAAGTGATTTGTCCAAAGTGAAAAAGAGGCAGAAATATGACCATCTCACACATTACTTCATATTACTGAAATGTTCTAAATGCATAATATCTTTATTGCGAAATGCCATTTGGGCTGCACTTAAAAAAAAAAAAAAAAAAAAAAAAAAAAAAAAAAAAAGTTTGCCTTTTTGTGTTTAAAAGAAATCTTTGTGTGTGTGTAGCATGTTTCAGATTTAAATTTAATAGAATCATGTATAATAGCTTTCCTAGATCAGACCAAAAACCCATTTAGCAGTGTGCTTTGTTTCTGACATGGGAGATCCATAGGTGTCAAGGAAAAATGTGCCCGGAAACAAAGCACAGATACTTCCTATCTGTACCTTCCAGATTTCTGAGAGTCAATGTTACAAGAATATCCTGAACCTGAGGTTGCAATGAGAAGCCCAAAATTGAACATTCTTCCAGAATTTATCCTTTTTCATCATTCTCATTTTATGTCTT
>CM021765.1:147930726-147947994 GCA_011076525.1 Nettapus auritus
CTGATAAAATATTCATCCAGTTCATGTAAAGGAGCACCAATTGTACATAATTACTTTGCTCTACTGGCCTGCATTTCCATGGGCTCTGAAACAGACTTACTTAATTAAGCACATTATCAGGGCTTCTCAAGGCTGGGCAGGTCTAGGCTCAACTGAGTTGGGTTGGGCTGTTTTATAATAGCCCTGGGCTGCATTATCACTTCCTCATCAGTTTGATGTACCTGTTGGAAGGATGACCTGCATTCTCTTTGCTGTGCTTTTTTAGCCACCCCACCTTTGACTTTGCTTGTGGTACACACCTCCAGATTTATCATGAAGCATCAGCAGCCACAGGTGGGAAAAAAAAAAAAAAAAAAAAAAGAGAATGAAGGTCAAAAAAAAAAAAAAAAAAAAGTCACAGAAGGAACTGTCTATCTCCTCTGGAGAAGACAGAATAAAATTTACCATTCTTCTCAAGCATCAGTCTCCAGGGCATGTGATTGTCTATGCTGAATAATTTAAGTGACTCCCTTTTGTTAGCATGATTTACTGTTACATACATCAGTAAATGTTAAGTGAGGTGAACAGTGGGGACACTTCCTTCAGCCAGTCAAGCACAGTACTACTCCTGTCCAACCACTGGAACCCAGCCTGGTGGCAGGGAAACAGGGGTCTCTGCTAAGGCTGGGGGATGTAGCTATCACTTTCATTTTGTAGGTTCAAACAGTAGTATAGCTGAGTATGTGTCCTAGAGTCACACAGACACACACAGGACACTGACATGACCAGTCATACAGGCTGCCTCAGCCAAGGGCTGCTGCCTTCAGCAGCACTCATGTAAAACATAGACATAGATAGCCAAGACTCCCTCCTCTCTGGCTGGTAGAGATATCAGGTCACTAGTGCAGGGACACGCACAGCACTCTTCGTGTTCACAAGTACAGACAGCCCCCCTGTCTGTCCAGCTCCCCTGCCTGGATCCTGGGCCCTTTACGTGCTTCACAGGTTGAGCTGCAAAGTCCATGTTGATCTGCCTGCAAGCAGAGCATGTAGCCCATCAATGGGTGTGACTGGGAGCTTTGTTTCTTGTCAATGTCTCAGTTTTTTGATTTGTCAGGTCTGTGTCTCATGAAGTTGCTACATTTTCCCCTTTCTTTAATCCTTGTCATTTTGATCCCCATCAGAGATCTGCATTCAGACAACCTTGTTTGAATCAACATTCTCACATTCCATCTTCTTCATTACCAACTAGTAGGACTGACCAGGTTTCTGTTCATGGTCTTCCAGTACCTAAAGGAGGGCCTACAAGAAATATGGAGAGGGACTCTTTGTCAGGGAGTGTAGTGATAGGACAAGGGGGAATGGTTTTAAACTAAAAAGGGGTAGATTTAGATTACATATTCAGAAGGAATTCTTTACTCTGAGAGTGGTGAGGCACTGGAACAGGTTGCCTAGAGAAGGTGTGTATGCCTCATCCCTGGAAGTATTTCAAGCCAGATTGGAAGAAAGTTTTGAGCAACTTGATCTAGTAGGAGGTGTCCCTGCCCATAGCAGGGGGATTGGAACTAGATGCTCTTTTAGGTCCTTTCCAACACAAGCCATTCTGTGATTCTATGATTCTGTGATTCCATCTTAGAAGTTCTCAGTCAGATAACCCTGCTGGAATAAACTAGAACACATTCTCACATGTCCTAATGGATTATTGTGATGACTGGACTTGGTTCTCATCACTTCCTCCTTTTCTTATTATTCCTTGCTGGATTGGAAAAAGGTCCTTGACTTTAAAGGAATGAACACTATCCTTCTACAAGCCCTATAATGAAGAAATAAAGTGAATCATCTAATCAATACAGGATGAAAGAGAAATGTGCTTAAAATTTCATTTCATGCTTTGGCTTTTATTAAAATCAATCTTTGAAAATCTTTGTCAGTAAAGTTAGTGTCTGTGAAAGCCACCCAGTATGCAGAGATAATAAAAAGGTTTTTTGTTGTTGTTTTTTTTTGTTTTGTTTTTGTTTTTGTTTTTGTTTTTGTTTTTTTTTTAAATAAAATCAAAGTACAGCAAGGTAAAAAGTTTGTTTTTCAAATATATCTATCAAAAAGGTAAAAGTAGGACAATATTTTCTTAAGTGAGGCAATTTTTTTTTTGACACAGTCAGTTTTGTGGATGATGGACACTGCCAAGAGAGTCTGGATGGAGGAACATTGCTTGTTGGCAACAAAGTTCATGTGAAAGTTATGGATTAAAACAGGGCATGTAAATGCATTATCATACTTACTGTTTCTCTGTTATACTCAGCCAAAGCCTGTAAGAATGTAATCTCATTAAAGTTCAAATTGACTACACATTGTTTTGGCAATATTCATAAAACTCCAGTTTGGTGATTAAGGGAAGAGAAAAAGTGGGTTAACAAACTTCCTAGTTTCATTTGAATGCAATTTTAATTATAAGACAATAGCAATGCTTTTAAAAAATTAAATATTTTAATGCATACACAAGATAATACACCACTGAGTATTTGACATTGATTTAATGTTTAATACAACTATACTCAACTGATTTTGTAATTAATTTGTCCCATTTAGTGAAATAGATATTACATGACACTTTTTGTAACAACTAGGAATAAACTGTGATTCTGTGAACAGATGAGGCACACCAAGTAAGAGTGTAATAGGATAATATCAAGAAAATAGAGATCAAACAAAATGAAAGGAAATGCTTTATATCATTTCTTAGTATTTGGAAATAATAATGGAACAACAGAAAAATTCCTTAGCAGATGGCAAGTCATCTTAATCAAGCAAATTAACGGATTATACGTTAAAAAAATATAAAGTGGTGGGTTATTTGACACGCACTGTAATTACGTTGGACATATTGCTTTCAATAAACGGTAAAGGACAAATTAACATTACAGTCATGCCAACTATGTTTCTAAATCTGCTTTTCAAGCTTATAATTAAAATCCTAAATTATTACTGCACCAAATTAACACTTTTAATGGGATTCAAATGTTGTGATCATCAGCATTTGTTTTTTTTCTTCGAATTAAAAAAAAGATATATATATATAAAAAAAAAAAAAAAAAAAAAAAAAAAGCAAATCTAAACAGTACTACACCTCTTTAAATACTAAGTGAGTGACTAAATGGCATAGAATTGCATTGTGAACCTGGATATTCCAGAACTGCAGCCTTGGAAAAGTTTTATTTGAGTGAAATATAAAACTGTGAGCAGTAAAAGAAATAATCTATTTTTTTGAGTCTTTGCGCTTCAAAAGATTTCCTAGCACAAACAAGGATTTTATAAATGTTGATCCCCATGTATGTATTTTTATGAGAAGCAGTTCTGAAAAACTGAACACAGTGAATTCCAAAAGAACTGAATTGAATTATGGTTTTTTTTTATTATTATTCCCAAACCACTATGGCTTTCTTAATCAGCCTTGACCCCTTCCCACCCATTCCTGTGATTGCTGCTGTCTTATCATGATCTTTACCTACACAGCTGAACCTTGAGCCTTTTTTTAAATTAAAATGATAAACCAAAAGAAACTGAAATTGTAGCAACTATTAAAATACTCACTAAAAGAATAATTAAAAAAAAAAAAGGAAAAAAATGAAAGAAAATGTTATTTCCAGCACTGTGATGTCAGTTTTCTCATCCAGCTCAATACATTTAAATGATTAAACCAAGATTTAAGCACATTAGGACACTGATAACTAAATAAAATAAGCAACTTTTATTTATTTATTTATTTTTCCCTAATCAAATTCCATATGTTTACTTCCAGCATAAACTTCCTCCTCTGCTTGTAATTCCTTGAAAAATGAAATCTGGAAGTATAGCATGAATACTTAACTGTTTGTACTTATTTGATTACCCCATTAATTCCCAGTCTGTTTCCTGTGAAACATTTGGATATGAAATCATAATGACTTTCATTTTCCAGCAACTATCCTGTTAACATCTCTACAGATACCCAACATTTCCTAAAATAACTTCATATTTTGTATGACAGTTACATTGGCTTTAAAGAAATTTCATGGAAAAGATTAGTGTGCTTTCCCATTACCTTGCACTTCCATTTACTGAAATGGGCTTGGTGATACATTACAGACATTTTTGTAAACTCAAAGATTACTAGTGCAAATCTAACTAAAAATAATAAATTAACTTGATAATTATTTCTAGTCTGACCATTGAAGGGTTATTTCTCCTCTCCCTCTACCCAAAGCAATAGGCAGTGATGCAGTAAGGTCACTTCTGATTTCTGTCCTCAGAAGAATTCTCCAATCTTGTGCTTTAGATAGATAGTGAGATTCTGTAATGTCAAAATGCTTTTGAGTGATACTTAATTTCAAAAACCTATTAAAATAAAATAAAATAAAATAAAATAAAATAAAATTAAATTAAATTAAATTAAATTAAACAGTGCTTTGAAAAATCTCTCTCAAACTGCTACATATGTGCTATACTTAAATACATACACTCTTACTCCCAGGAGTTACTAGACATCAACTAGTGATATCTAGATTTCATTTTAATCACTGAAGAATTAGGAATTTATTCCATTCTTTCTTAATAAACATGCTCTCTAATAAGAATAATCCAAAATATACAATTTTACCTGTGTAATCAAAGCTATTAACTATTTTTTCATTGTGAAGACCACTGTCTTGTATTACTTATATTGAGTTGAGATATATTTATCATCTTTTCCCCAACTTTTAAAAAATAATTGTATAATCTTGATTTGAATTATTTGTTCTGTTATCAGTCCTAAAGTGGATGCTTCCATTTCTGTAGTTCAAAATGCTGCAGCACCATGTTGGAATTCTTCTACTTCTGCTATACTTAAATAGTCATTACCTTCTATTGCAATAATTATGTCCCTTATAAAGCTGGTTCTGCACAGCTTCTACTCTGTATAACCCAGCTCATTTTAACATACCATTATAGGGATTTTATGGCATTTTTAATGATATATTGTAACATATCATCATAGTTAATTTACAGTAATAGTTTATTTCATGAATATTAATATGTCCCTTTTTAATTCTGTATAGTAGTCCTTTGATTTTCATTCAACAATTCAGTCACTGTTCTTTGCTATTTTTTTATATTTTAAAGTTTAAAAGCAGCACTTGGGTTATGCAGGACTGGTGATGGTAAAGCACTGGGTTATGCAGGACTGGTGATGTATATTTAATTTTCTGTGAAAGTATCACACAATAACAAAGTTTTTAATATAAACTGCTTAAAACTTTTGTAATGAAGACCAAACTAGAAGATTCCTGTGGTGAAATCCTTACTTCACTGGAGTCGATAAAACTTTTCTGCAAATATGAGCAAAAAGAAAATTTCACTCAAATACTTCTCTTTTCTTGTTCAACAAATTGGTGAGTCATTGATTCCTCTCTTCTGCAGCTATCTCTTCTGCAGCTATCATTACTTCATTTTTTAAAAACAGTAACATAAGAAATATGTATATAGCAATTAAAGTAAAATATAACATTATTAATTAAGTAGTTTTTAATACATGAATTCATGTATATGTGTGTATCAATTTTCATATCGTACAATATTTAAATCTATGTGGAATGTCTCTATATGTGGAATATGTTCCACTTCCATATTTTTTAAATAATTGTCATATTCATACGACTGTGTGCATCATTTTTCATCTCTTTTTTTTTTGTTGTTATTACTAGAGAAAAAGGATGAAACATACTCATATATTCATTTTTATATACAAATACTTTAATCAAATACTTCTGTTGGTTTTTAATAACATCATTATGCCTAAATAAAAATGTTAGTTCTCTTATCATGTTCCCTATGCAAGGGAAGATGTGAAGCCACTTAAGAAACACTGACTTTCAAATTTACTTAGGAGGTAAAGTCAGGATTCATATACGTAATCTATTTTCTAATAGTTTAGAATAAATAATGCATGAAAGGTTTACCTGATGACTGAATAGGCCAGACATTTTCTTTATTCATATATAAAATCATAGAATCATAGAATATCCCAAGTTGGAAGGGACCCATAAGTATCATCAAGTCCAACTCCTGGCACCGCACAGGTCTATCCAAAAGTTTAGACCATGTGACTAAGTGCACAGTCCAATCACTTCTTAAATTCAGACAGGTTTGGTGCAGTGACTACTTCACTGGTTCCAGTGTGCGACCACCCTCTCTCGGTGAAGAACCTCTTCCTGATGTCTAGCCTAAACCTCCCCTGCCTCAGCTTGATGACACTGCTGTGGGTCCTACCACTGGTGATTATGGAAAATAGGTCACCTGCCTCTCCACTCCCACTCGCAAGGAAGATGTAGACTGTGATGAGGTCCCCCTGCAGCCTCGTCTTCTCCAGGCTGAACAGGCCCAGTGATCTCAGCTGCCTTTACCATCTTCATCATCCTCCTCTGGACACTCTCCAACAGGTTCATGTCCTTTTTGTACTGTGGTGCCCAGAACTGCACACAGTACGCGAGGTGAGGCTGCACCAGCGCAGAGTAGAGTGGGACAATCACTTCCCTCAACTGACTAGCAATGTCGTGCTTGGTGCATCCCAGGATACAGTTGGCCCTTCTGGCTGTCAGGGCACACTGCTGGCTCATATTCAGCTTGCTGTCAACCACGAACCCCAGATCCCTCTCTGCGGGGCTGCTCTCCAGTGTCTCATTGCCCAGTCTGTACGTATAGCCAGCGTTGCCCTGTCCCAGGTGCAGGACCCAGAGCTTACTTTTGTTAAACTTCATGCAGTTGGTGATCGCCCAGCTCTTCAACCTATCCAGATCTCTCTGCAAGGCCTTTCCACCCTCATCCGAGTCTACAACTCCAAGTTTGGTGTCATTGGCAAATTTGCTCAAAACACCTTCTAGTCCTACATCCAAATCATTTATAAAGACATTGAAGAGGCCTGGTCCTAAGATAGAGCCTTGAGGGACACCACTAGTGACCTTCCACCAGCCTGATGTGGTCCCATTTACCACTACCCTTTGAGCCCTGCCCCTCAGCCAATTGCTCACCCATCGTATGATGTTTTTGTTAAGCTGTATGCTGGACATTTTGTCCAGTGGGATCCTATGGGGAACCATGCCAAAAGCCTTGCTGAAATCCAAAAAGACCACATCAGCTGGTTTCCCTTGATCGTCTAGATGGGTGACAATCTTATCATAAAAGGAAATCAAATTTGTTAGGCAGGACCTACCTCTCATGAACCCATGCAGGCTGGGACCAATGACTGTATTGTCCCCAGGTGCACTTCAATAACTTCAAGAATCATCTTCTCCATAATTTTACCAGGCACTGACATGAGACTGACAGACCTGTAGTTGCTAGGGTCTTTTTTCTTACCCTTCTTGACAAATGGCACAACATTTGCCAGCTTTCAGTCTACCGGACCTCTCCAGATTCCCAAGATCATTGAAAAATAATTGAGAGAGGTCCTGTGATGATGTCAGCCAGCTCTTTAAGCACCCTGGGATGAATCCCATCCAGACCCATGGATTTGTATGGACCCAGGTGGAGCAGCAAATCCCGCACACGTTCAGGGTCGGTTGGGAGCATGTTATTCCCACCATCAAGGTCCTCCAGCACAGGGCACCCAGGGTCCTGAAACCCATCATCAGCATTGAAGACAGAGGCGAAGAAGGCATTAAACATCTCTGCTTTGCCTATGTCATTGTCTGTGAGGAGACCTTTGTGTTGTGTCTGTCTGGGATGGAGTCACCTTTCCCTGCAGCAGCCCACACAGTGCTGTGTTCTGCACTCATAGCTGGAACAGCACTGGTATCACTCCAGTGTTGTGTCTATTGCTGCATAGTGCTGGCACAGCATCAGGTCTTCCTCCAAGCCCCTAGGAGCCAGCAGGCTGGGGGTGGGCAATTGATGGGGAGGGGACATCACCAGGGCAGCTGACCTAAACCGACCAAAGGGGTATTCCATAACACCTGATGTCACACTCAGCAATAAAAGGGGGGCTCTCGTGGGAGAGGGCGGTACTTCTGAACAACCGGTACATGTTTTGATGCCCTGCTTCCCAGGATGTGGCTGAACATCGCTCGTTGATGGGAAGTAGAGAATAACTTTTTCCTTTCTCTCTGTGCTTCTGCACAGCCTTGTTGTTTCTTTTGTTACTTTTTCTCCCCATTCCCTTTCCCTTTAATTAAATCATTTTCATCTCAAACCTCGAGCTCTTTGTGTTGGCTTTTCTCCCCCTTCCTCTTTTAGGAGGCAGGGAGTGAGAGAGCGGTTGTGGTGGAGCTTGGCTGCCCATCCAAGTAAAACCACAACAACCTTCCCCATCAAGCAGCGGACCTATGTTTTCTTTGGTTCTCCTTTTTCTGTTCACTTATCTAAAAAGAAAAGACTTTTTTTATTGTCTCCCACAGACACGGCCAGCTTCAACTCTACTTTGTGGGGCTTTGGCCCCACAAATTCTCTCCCTACAAACATGAACAGCATCCTTGTATTACTTCCTCTTTGCCTGACCCACCTTCCAGCAGCTGTACACTTTCTGTTTTCGCCTAAGCTCCAGTAGAAGCTCCCTGGTCAGCCAGGCTGGCCTTCTGCCCCACCTGCTTGACTTCCAATATTTTGGAATTGCCTGATCTTGTACTTTTAAGAGGCAGTGCTTAAAGATTCACCAGCACTGATGGACGCCAATGCCTTTAAAAGCAGTTTCCCAGGGAACCTTGCTGACTAGTTCCCTGAGCAGCCTGAAATCTGCTTTCCCCATATCCAGGGCTGAAGTTTTGATGGCAGTTTTCCTTCTGTCACCATAAATTCTAAACACAACCACGCCATGGTCACTATGACTGAGATGGCCACCAATTGCCATGTCTCCCACAAGACCCTCTCTGTTCTCCAGCAACAGATCTAGGAAGGTACCTTTCCTAGTTGGCTCCCTTGGCACCTGCATCAAGAAGTTATCATCTAGGTGCTTTATGAGACTCCTGGACTTGCTCATGTCAGCCTTGTGGTGATCCTCATTGACATCTGGAAAGTTGAAATCCCCCATAAGGACAAAGGGAGTTGATCTCAAGGCATCTCTTAGTTCTGCAAAGAATAATTCATCAGCGTTGTCATCCTGGACAGGTGGTCTGTAACAGACTCCACAATGACATCCCCTTTATTTGTTCACCCCTTAATCTTTACCCAGAGGCTCTCAACTTCGCCATCACCAACTTGAAGTTCCACACTGTCCTGCCCATGCTTCACATACATTGCCACCCTGCCACCTTGCCTACCCTGCCTGTCCCTCCTGAAGAGCCTGTAACCATCTATTGCAACACACCAACCACAGGAATCATCCCACCAGGTTTTGCTTATGCCCATGATGTACTAGCTGTGGGACTGGGCCAAGACTTCTAGCTCATCCATTTTATTCCTCATACTGTGTGCATTTTTGTAGAAGCACTTCAAATTCACCTCGCTACACGCAGCACCTTCTGGAGCCAACCAAAGGACCTCACTAGCTCACTGTCCCTCTGATTCTAGCACACCATCCCTTAGCTCGTCACCGGCCTGCCTGGTTTTATCCCCTTCCCCCTTTGACTCTAGTTTAAAGCCCTATCAGCCTTGCCAACCCCTGAGCAAAAATCCTTATCCCTTTCTGATAGAGGAGTATCCCATCTGGTGCCAGCAGGCCTGGTGTTACGTAGACCTTCCCATGATCGAAAAACCCAAAGTTCTGCCAGTTGCATCAGTCCTGAAGCCATGTGTTAATGTGATGAGTCTGCTTGTTGGCATTGATCACCCCTGTTGGAAGGACAGAGGCAAACACAACCCATGCCCCTGATCCTTTAAGTAGTGGCTCCAAAGCCCTAAAGTCCCTTTTGATCATTCTTGGACTTCTTGTTGCTACCTTGTCATTACCAGCCTGAAAGACCAGTAGCGGGTAGTAGTTGGTGGGCCGTACCAGGTGCTTGACTTTCTTAGCCAAGTCTCTCACCTGAGCCCCAGGGAGGCAACAGACTTCCCTGTGGGTTGGGTCCGGTCAGCATATCAGGCCCTCTGTCCCTTTCAGAAGGGAGTCCTCCATGACAATAACCCTTCTTTCCTTTTTGACAGATGATGTAGCAATGAGGGGGGCCTTGCCTTAGGCACCCTCTCCAACTGGGATGGGCTTTCGTCTACTTCGTTTTTCTGACTGTCAAGTTCTAGACCCTCATACCTGTTATATAAGGGTAGATGGGAAGGTGAGGTGGGCAGGGAGAGGGCTCGCCTACCACCTCAAGCAGAAACCTGTCTCCATTCCCCCCCTTCGGCTAGGTCTCCTTCTACTGCCTGGCGGGATGAGGGAACTTTTGTCTTCTGCATAGCAGGAGACACTTGCGCTGTGGCAGGCTCGTGAGTCTGTCTCAGGGTAGAGTACACCTCCACCAGTCAATTTCACTCTCTGACTCCCTGATGCTCCTGAGCCTGCTCACCTCCACCCAAAGCTCCACTACCTGGCTGAGCAGCTCTTCAACCTGGGCACACCTCCCACAGACATACTCCCCGCTGCTGCTGTTGGATAGCAACAGAAGACTCGAGTACACACATCCTGCAGCCCAAGACCTGGACAGCAGTGTGTTTCCCCGAGACCTCTGTCTGAGTAGCCACATTGGTGACTGTGGCTGGAGAGGCTGCAAGAGATGCGGAGGCCATGGTTTTCTGCCTGGTTGATACCATGGCCAGGTTCCCCGCAAGCAGGTTACAAGTACCAAAGGGAAAGACCACTGCAAAAGAGCTGTGAGGGGCCCTCCCTGCTCTCCCTGCCTGCGCAAACTGCCACGCCACCTCCTTCTGATGCGCCCCACCATATTTGCCCGTCCTGGTCACCGCGCTCCCCAGGGGCTGCTTTAGAACGGCCAGGGAGGGGGCACCGCTGGCTCCGCCAACACCTCGTCAGTGTCCCTCATGAGGGCTGCCGGGTCGTGGGAGCTCCCTCAGCTGCTTCGAGTGGCCTCAATGCAGAAAAAAAGCCCTGCCTGTCTTGACCCTCCGCTCTGCTGCAGAAAGTGTCCGCACCGGAACCGATTGCCTCAGCAAGTACTGTCTATAGGAGGTTTTTTTTAAAAAAAGTTTTAATATTAGATAAAGTAACTTACTAAAAGTATTCCTAATCTAAATAAAATAAATAAACAATAACAGTTACAAAAATTGACAGTAGTCTTTAATATTTAGGGAAGCTTTCAAGTCTGCCTACATTTATCTGTTCTCTAAAGCAGTTTAGTCAGAGAAGTTGAGATTTCTGCTATATTTTTATATTGAACTCTCATTCTGGCCAGAAAACACAGCAAAACTACAAGAATAGAAAACTCACATGTTCAGATTGAAAATTTCCATTCACCAAGTCTGCTACCAACTCCTGAATTTTCATGAAACTTTCAGAATCAAATAGCTTTAGCAAGTTTGTTCCTTTGTTGCATTCTACTCTTTTGTCATGGCATATTGGCAAGGGGTTCAGCTTTCAGAGGGGAACTGACAGGTAGGTAAGCAGGAAAAGTTCCCTTTTGCATAATTGCATATTCTCTGGAAATCAAATTAGAATGCTTTTTGATGCCCAGAGGAGAAATAGTAATCAGTAAGACTCACTGAGTCTAGGTCAAGACAACCATGCCACAGTTACATGAAAGGAAAAACTGTCTGATGACTGAAATTCAAGATTCTTTTTAAACATCCATTTAAATTCATAATAGTTCATATAATACTTGTCATGATCAAGTACCTTTCTTAATTATGATTGTCCCACTTTTTTCTCAACTATTACAGCTACTTAGTAAATAAATAAATAAATAAATGTTTGTCTTCAACTATTCTTCAACTATTGGACGTTAGAGGTTAATTATCTCTCCTAAATCTTGTCTTAGCCTTCTTCACCTTCTCTTTCTTTGGCCTTCCTGGACCTTCTCTTTAACTGGAATAACTTTTTTTTTTGTTTTTTGTTTTGTTTTTTTTTTTTTTTTTTTTTTTTTTTTCCCCTTTTTTTTTTTTTTTTTTTTAACTTAGAAATAAGCCGGGTAAGTTTAACGGATTTATATGTAAAGGACTTTCATTAAGCAAATTCTACTGCATTAAATAAATAAATAAATAAATAAATAAAAGTAGACTGTAGGAAGTAAAACATTGTATTTCTACTTCCTATTGTAACCAGATATATAATAATTAGTCTTTGCGTAATGTTGTCAAAGATTAGCAATTTTTTTATTTAGAAGTCAAAATATTTTTTCATTACATCTAGGGAAGACTATGAAACAATCAGTTTTCTCAAAACATTTTCATTAATCTTTCTTGAAATAAACTGTAATCTTTATTTCTTTTTATATATTGTATTGGATTTTCCCTCTTCTTGAAGGACTGTGAGATATGAAAACACCTAAGGCTTTGTTCCACCATCCAGAATTATGCATTGCCTTATACTATTATTATGTTGTTGTGTAGTGTAAAATGCAAACAATGATGCAGAGGAATTTCCTGCTAACTGAACTTTGGTCGATTCAGAAATATGCTGAATTTCTTCAAGCTTACCTGAGCCAGACTGGAATATAACAGAACTCTGTAATGGCTTAGTGCTCCCAAGGTAAAAAGTTTTTCATATCTGGAAACCCAACCTTAAAAAAAAACGTGCTTAATAATTTTCTATATAAAAATCATTACAGGAGTGAAGACATCCTGTACTGACAAGCATTAACAGCAAATATCAAACCTAAAAAAAGAAAGTGACTTCAGACACCAGCACACTCTTTGGTTCAGTTGTATCTAATGAGCTTAATACAACTTTATTTTCTGTATATATCAGCAGATCGACAAATGTAGATATGCGACTAAGCTAGAATAAACAAAATTTCTCCAGAAAAAGGCCTGTGAGAAAAACGTATATAATGTTCCTCATGTTGATTTTCTTGTTTTTGTGTTCTTAGTATAGTCTTCTTATTTCAGAAAGGTATGCTAATTAAAATTAATTGACATATTTTGGAAAAAGATAATCTTGATAAATGTATAATGTAATACTATTTATGATAACTTAATGAAACTATTTACTTAGATTCACCGTGGTTTAGATAGTGAATAAGAAGAAGAAGAAATGTAGATATAATGCAGTAATATGAAACAAATCTTCCATCTCTCTAGGTAAATTCCAAACACTTGAAGTCTCTTATGGGTAATCTGCCATGTCTTACACATTTAAAATACCATGGCTATTTGTCCCACAATCTGCCTTCCAGTTTGGGGGCGGTCAAGTCTCTTTATAATCTTATTCATAAAAGTTATTTATTTTCACTTTCAAATATATTTCCACAATGGTTGCAACTCTTTTCCCCTATGGTACTCTTGCAAATTCATGACCTTTTATATTAAATCAAATAAGTTATTCCTACTACATGGGAGAGTTAGGAAGGTTTTCAAATAGGGGCCCAAAATTCATAAACTTTGAGCTGTACATTTTCTGTTGCCTACAAATATTTTAATAAGCAAAGATAAAGTTCAAGTATTTGCCCACAAAGTGTTAGCGGCGCCTTATAGAAATTTGGCATTATGAGGTTATTCAGAGTTTAGCATAGGGTTACTTTATTGTCATTAAAAACAAAACAAAACCAAGATTTTTTTTTATTTATTTATTTTTCCCCAGAGCAAAAAGTACACTTAGAGATAACTGGTGTGTGCTGCATATATAAATACTGCTGGCAAGGTTTTAGATAATGTGAAGGATATATTCAGACATATTGTTCTTCATGCTAGACTGCTCTTCTCTTCGTGAAACATCACTCAGCCCTGTATCTGCTTTAGAAAAGGAACTATGTCTAGTGAGTAGCATGTAACACAAGTCCAGCTACTAATATTATTTTTTATAACTATGAGTCTACAGTCAAAAATTAAGATAAATGAAAAAGTAATGTATTTTGAATTTGCATACAATCTTGTCCTTGTGTATTTATTTATTTATTTTTATTCTTAAAAACAGTTTCTTTTCATACAGGCAGAAGGAAAAATGATCATTTGAGACACAGAAAGAAGTCATGCTGGAACTGAAAAAAAAAAAAAAAAAAAAAAAAAAGGAATTATCTCAATGTTTATTCCCAAGCAACTTTTGTATTCAAATATTTATAGTGAAAGTTAGGAGTATCTAAAAAATACTGTGAAAAGTTCAGAATTACTTATTTTCAGTTTCTATTTGGCACTAAAGGGCCTGTACCACCTCTGTATGCAAATACTGTGTGCAAATTTGAGGCTGATCTCAGTAACACGGTCAGTAAATCAAACATTTAAATTAAAAATAATAAATGTAATTGCATATAAGTGGCCTGTGCAATGCAACATTGAAATGGATCATTTAAGATATAGCTCTCACTAAGGTAATTTCTAATTTTTCAAAGATAATTTTCACTTAAGATATAAGCTCTCATTTAGTAATTTCTAAAAATCACAAATTAAAATTTCAAATTACCAATCTTCCCTTAATAGACATAAAAATTTCACTAATTCAGCACAGCTACTTTCTGATTGTTTCCTTAGTACATGGTTTTCTCACAGAACTCTTTTTTTTTTTTTTTTTTTTTTTTTTTTTTCCCCACACTGTCCGGCTCAATATGCACAGTTACCCATTCCTAAGTTTAAAGAAACCTGAAGTTTATGAATTCATGGGCAGAACTTGAGTGAATTCATATAGCAATTATGTACCTTCGTAAAGTCTTGGGGTCCTGTACTTGGGCAACAGTAACCCTCTTCCCTATAGGTTGTGGGAGGAGTGGCTGGAAAGTTGCAAAAAAGAAAGGGACCTGGGGGTATTGTTCGATAGCCCACTGAATATGAGCCAGCAGTGTGCTCAGGTGGCCAAGAGGCATCCTGGCTTGTATCAGAAATAACGTGGCCAGCAGAACGAGGGAAGTGATTGTATGCCTGTACTCAGCTCTGGTAATGCTGTACCCCGAGTGCTATGTTCAGTTTTGGTCCCCTTACTCTAAGAAAGACACTGAGGTGCTGGAACATGTCCATAGAAAGACAATGAAGCTGGCAAAGGGTCCAAAGAACAAGTCTTATGAGGAACGGTTGAAGGATCTGGTGTTATTTAGCTTTGAGAAAAGGAGAATCAGGGGAGACCCTATCGCTCTCTACAGCAACCTCAAAGGAGATTGTAGTGAGGTGAGGATCAGTCTCTTCTCCCAGGCAATAAGCAATAGGACAAGAAGAAATGGACTGAAGTTGTGTTAGGGCAGGTTTAGGTTGGATATTAGGAAAAAATTATTCCCTGAAAGGGTGGAAGCATTACAACAAGCTGCCCAGGGAAGTATTTGAATCACCATCTCTGGAGGTATTCAGTGGAAATGAAAACCCTATGATAAATAAAGCTGAACCCCATGTATTCTTGGTCTTCAAGAAAAAGCTTAGCAGAAATAAAGCAGATGTATCCTGAAGAAACTGTATGTTTTCTCCATAGCTAGAGATCTCACTGATGTAACAAAAATTAGTTCATTAACTAGTAAAATAAAGATTGTTTTGCATGTTGGAATGCTAAACAAATATAGGCAATTCAACTCTTTATCAACAGTAACAAAGAAAAAAAGATTTTGATGCTCCATATTCTGTAATACTATCTGCTTCTCCAATACGTAGGGTACTTCTGAGAAGAAGTTTGGCTTTTGAAAATATGAAATGGGAAGAGAAAAAAACATCTGTGTGTGTTTGCAGGGATGTGTTACAAAAACAAACAGAAGGAATAGCAATAAGCAACAGCTTTATTTAAAAAAAAAAAAAAAAAAAAAAAAAAAAAAGGAAAAATCATATAGAATATCCCCAACTCCTGGCCACACACAACCACACAAAATGGTAGTCCACCATATGTCTCAGTACTGTCCAAATGATTCTTGAACTCTGGCAGGCTTGCTGTCATGATCACTTCCCTGGGGAGCCTGTTTCAGTGTCCAGCCACCCTCTCAGTAAACAACCTGTTTCTATAACATGTTAGTTGTACTTTCATGAAGTCCTGCCTGTGATGCACAGAACTTGGCTGGGGACTGATCGTTTTTTTACCTCTTTCTAGCTTTTACTTGAACATGCAGGTGTTGTGGTTAGGAAGAGCGTTCCATATCTGGTAAAAAGCAGACAATCAGAAATAATGTAAGTACACTAATGATAAATTAAAAAGTGACTGGATCCAGATATGAAGCTCAACAATTTTGAAATAATGTTTTTAAAGTAATAGTCCAATATAGGATATGATAAAAACACCAGAAAATAGATAAAAGTCTATGTAAAGTTATCATGGGGTGAGCAGAGTAGATAAAAGATGAGAAATGAAGACTTTCATTTCTAACATTTTGTTCTCAAACCAGTGGTTTGAGAAAAGAAGTGATAATGTATCTGAAGGCCTAGATCCTCAAAGATAGATGGTTACTTTGCCCCCTGGCAATCAAGGGAATGCTTGAATATCCTTGAGATGTTGTGGCACCAAAATTTAAAAACGTGATATAACCCTGTTATAGTCACTTAACTCTCGTTACTTATGCAGAGTTCCTATTGAGCAGTAGTAACTCAAGGACATCTGTCAGGGTCCTAGCATTTAAACATTAGAAGAGAGTTGTTTTCTTAACTGTCTTCCACACCAATCTCTTAATGGTAGTACAAGATTCTTGAGAGAGATTAAGAATTAGACTGGAGAACAAAGCACTTCTAACAAATCTTCCTTCTCCACAGAATGTAGCCTGAAAATGCTTAGCTCAAAAGTCAGTATGAAACAGTTCTCAGGAAAGTTGCCTGATAAAATATTGGATCTAAGTCCCTCCTCCCAATTAAGGTTTCAAATCTCTGTATTGTTTTAAATTCACACATAACTGACATCAATATTCCATAATTCAAAAAATACTCACAGGAAACACAGTACTAATATGATAGGGGGCTCCTCATATCCATGTACCTTGACCTGCTGAACTAAAGCTAACAGCCAGTCAGTTGCAAATATTCAGCTGCACTTTACTGTAGAATACAGAAGCACAAGTATTAGCTCTATTGACAGATCATACTAACTTTTCTGTCATCTGGACCATTTTTCTCTGCAGACTCTGAACATTATTCACCCCAGAGGCTCTCTGGGTCCATCTGATGTTTTCTTTATATCCAGTGTAGTGGAGATTTCAGAAAGGATTATTTTAACTTGATAATCTGAATAGTGATCTAATAGGGGACAGCTGTGGCATCTGAGTCCCACGGCTATTTATTGTCAATTAGTATGAATCTGAAACATACTTCATTCTTTACTTGACTTGTCCTTAAATAATGGAGAACACTCTGCGG
>CM021765.1:147950239-148000031 GCA_011076525.1 Nettapus auritus
AAGACTAAGGATAATAAACCTTTGTGATGTAAATACAATTGACATTAAAAACAACATTTTATTACTTAAGGTGGCCTGAGGGAGATAACAGCAAAAATGCAAACTGTCAAACTTAAACCATGCGTTGCAGTTTTAACGATAACTGTAATTATCTATAAGCTGCTCAGGGTTTTTCTTTTCTTTTTCTGTTTTTTAAAGAAAAGCCTTATGCTTCCAGACAAGGAAGTCTGAATTGCCATCTGTGGGAAGGTCAATTTCTTATCTCTTTGGAGGCAAAAGACAAAGCAGTTATGAGATGAGAAATGCAATATCCCTTAGTGTGGCGCTTACAGTCCGCACACCATTTGGGAGATGAGGGTGTGAAAAGACTAGGCAGCATTGCCAGAGTGCTTGTTTCTTGTCATCACAGAGTGGTATCTGAGAACAGCTTTTTACCTGTGCTTAGAATACTCACTGTGGCTATACAGGAACAGAAGAGAAAAGTGATGTCTTTGATATGCTACTGTAATATCCAAATATCTCATTTCCAAAGCTTAGACAAAAACAACTGAGAAGTTTTATTATGTTCAAAGAGTATTTGAAGCTAGTATTCATAATTGATATCAACTATTTTTTGATATCAAAGTGTTATATGAATTCTATTAAATGCTGCATACCAGCAAATACATACATTCAATTGGAGTACACTGGACAGTGTACAATTCAAGGACTTGAAATACACCTTATTTTTAAAGTGGCAATGATGTCATAATATTGATTCCACATGTGAATCATCACTATATTGACAAATGCAAACAGAGATGGTTCAGCGTGTTGTATATTGTTAGAAAGGCCTGAAACATAGAAAAAGAATATGAGGTTAAGGTCGGCCATATAGCATAGAATCAGAAAAGTCTCATGGTATTAGTTTTCATTATTTCTAAAGTATTTATGGTAAGACTAGGATATTCAGACACAATTTCTCTGTAATACATTGATCCAATAGGTTACTTTTTATGCATACAAATTTACTTTACAATACACAGATATTTCCTGTGGAGAATTAATTGTCGCAGATCAAGTCATGGGAGAAATATTAAATTATAATAAAACTGTTTATATTCATGTACTTTTAAAATAATTTGTAAATAAGTAAAAGCTTATTTCAGCTTTTGTATTCCAATGTTCTCATATGCAGTGTTAAAATACTGGAGAAACTTTTGCAGGATTTCCCAAGAACGTACTTCATATATGTTTTTTTGTTTGTTTGTTTTGTTTTGTTTTGTTTAGAATTCAGTAATAGAGAAGGAAATAGATCTTAATTCGATGAATAAACAGATACAGGAGTCCTGTGTGCAGTGTTGAGTTATAGTGCTGTATATGGCAAAAAGAAAAATCAAATCAAAACCAGAGAATGGAAGAAGTAAGATTGAAAAATGAAAACAAAAAAACTTTCAGAGTGGCAGGAAAATAAAACAGAAAGAAGGGTGTCATTTGGAATAAAGTGAATTAAAACTGGACATGATATAAAAATGTTAGAAGGTTGAGCACTAAAACATAACTTAATAATGAAGATTTTTGGGGGGAAAAAAGGAACCAAAGATGGAAATCAAAAATATAATATTGATTTATTATTGCTTTTTATTATTTTTAAGTTTTCTTTATACATTCATTTTGAAAAAAAAAATAAAATAAAATCATCGTTTTATCAAAAATAGTGATATATGAACAAAAAATAGATGATATTTTTTGCTCTCGTAGGAGTGCATTAGAGGCATACTGGACATTTCTGGCATTTTTAAAACACTGTATATTTATTTTAAAAGCTAGATGGTGTGGAATTAATAAGACAATTACTTGACAGAAAAAATAGGAAGCAGGGTATTGAAGTTTTCTGAGAACTGGGGCTTGTCCTGCTTTCTCTAGTGGATCCTTGTGCACCACAGAATCACAGAATCTCTTTGTCTGGAAGAGGCCTCAGAAGGTCTCCAGTCATACTGAGAGAATCAGCTTGGACAGGGTGTAGTGGGTTTATGTGGCAAGGTTTTGGTGGCAGGGGGCCATAGGGGTGGCTTCTGTGAGAAGGATCTAGAAGCTGCCCCAAGTTTGGTAAGGGCCCCACTGCTGACCAGAGCTGAGCCAATAAGTGATGTTGTTTTGCGCCTCTGTGAGAGCATATTTAAGACAGGAAAAAAAAAATAAGCTGCGCCACACAGCAGCTGGGAGAGTGAGAGGAGTGAGAAACAGCCTTGCAGACACCAAGGTCAATGAAGAAGGAGGTGAGCGGTGTTCCAGACACTGGAGCAGAAGTCCCCTGTGGCCTGTGGTGAGGACCATGGTGAAGCAGGCTGCTGCCCGTGGGGGACCCAGGTTGGAGCAGTTTGCTCCCAAGGGATGGAGCCTGTGGTACGGGCCTATATCTGGAGCAATTCTTGAAGAGCTGCTGCCTGTGGACAGCCCATGCCAGGTCAGTTCAGCAAGGACTGCTTCCCATGGGAGGGACTCCACAGCACAGGGGATGAGAGTGACCAAGAAGGAGCATGTGGAGAAGAAGCAGTATAGACTGACCTTAACTCCCATTCCCCTGTTCCCCTGTGCCCCACGGGGGGAGGAGGTGGAAGAGTGTGGATGGAGGGGAAGGCACTTTTGGTTTCTTTTCTTTGTTTCTCGCCTCTCTAGCTTGTTAGTAATAGGTAATAAAGCTTACTGTCTCCCTATGTTGAGTCTGTTTTGCCCGTCACAATAATTACTGTGTGATCTCCCTGTCCTTATCTCAACCTTTGAGCCCTTTTCATCGTATTTTCTCCCCACTCCTCTTTGAGGAGGGGGAGTGAGAGAGCGGTTGTGGTGGAGCTCAACCGCCCACCCGAATAAAACCACAACACATGGTTTGAATGTCTCCATAGAAAACCTCCAGGTATGCAGATTGACTCTTGTTGCAACTTGTTTCATTGCTTTATTATCTTGAAGAAAAAGTCTGAAATCTCCTGTTTCAACTTGGTCTCATTTTCTCTTGCCCTTTCACCAGGTACCACTATGAAAATCTTCACTCCATCTTCTCAGTGACTTCTCATGGGCACTAGGATAGCTGTGAGCTGCCCCAGAAACCCTCTCTGCCACAGTCTGAACAAGACTTGCTCCCCCAACTTTCCTCATGGGGCAGCCATTCTAGACTACAACCATTCTGGTGGCCACTGCAGTTTTTCAATGTCCTTCCTGTAGTGGGGGTCCAAAACTAGCCACAGATTGTCTAATGAATGTTGAGTAACAGGGGATAATAATTTTCATTGATTTCCTGGCTCTGCTCTTGCTGATTCAGCCCTGGATACTGTCAGTAATCACTGAATCCAGTGCTCACTTCTGGTTCAGTTTCAGTTTGGGTTTCAGCAGGACACCCAACTCCTTTCTCCAGAGCCAGATACTGCCTAATGTGTGTGTATCCCTGCAGAGTATTATTCCTTTTAGGTGCAAGACCTCGCCCTTCTTGAATTTCATAAAGTTCCTGTTTGTCCACTTCTTTCAATTTGTGTAGGTCTTCCCTTGAGGCAACCTTGCTCTTGAGCAAGGGCTAGTGCCCCTACTTTGGTATCACCTGCAGTCTTGGTGAGTGTCCTCTGTGGCCATTGATAATGATGTTAAGCAGGATAGGTCCCCAGAATAGATTTCCATTTCTGGTTTTCATGTCATGTTCCCATTCTCTTCCTTTTATTTTCTTCTATGCTCCTCCTACTGAGACACCAAGCTCTGTTACTTTTTTTTTTCACTCATCAATCCAAGTCAAATAATCAGGTCATGCCATATTTATCTATGACATCCCTCCCAAGGAGGGAACATGTGGAAAATGTGAATGAAGTCACTTGCTTATCCACAAAAGTTTGGGTAGATGGGAGATTACGTTTAAAATGGAAACACTGGAGTGATTCTATTTATGCCTGACATCTTAATGAAAAACATGTTGAAATTAGCTGGGTCATTTGAAGCTTTATAAATTTTGAGGTTGTACAGAGTCCTACCTAATTTTTCCCCCCACAGTTCAGGTAGAAACAGTTAAGAGACCTGCTACTCCACCCGGACTGCCACAAGTCCATGGGGCCAGATGGGATCCACCCAAGGGTGCTGACGGAGCTGGCAAAGGTGATTGCCAAGACACTTTCCATCATCTATCAGAAGTCGTGGTCATCTGGAGAGGTCCCAGATGACTGGAGACTTGCTAATGTGATGCCCATCTATAAGAAGGGTTGTAAAGAGGACCTGGGTAATTACAGGCCTGTCAGCCTGTCCTCAGTGCCAGGAAAGGTGATGGACAATGTCATCTTGAATGCAGTCACACAGCATGTGTGGGATCAAGCTCAGTCAGCATGGGTTCACAAAAGACAAGTCCTGCCTGACCAACCTCATTTCCTTCTATGACCGGGTGACCCACCTGGTGGATGAGGGAAAGGCTGTTGACATACTTTACCTAAACTTCAGCAAGGCCTTTGACTTGGTCTCCCATAGTATTCTCCTGGAGTAGCTGTCAGCCCATGGCTTGGACAGGTACACTCTCTGCTGGGTTAAAAACTGGCTGGATGGCCAGGCCCAGCGAGTGGTGGCAAATAAAGTGATATCCAGCTGGTGACCAGTCACGAGTGCTGTTCCCCAGGGGCTGGTGTTGGGCCCATCCTCTTTAAAATCTTTATTGATGACTTGGATGAGAGAATTGAGTGCACTCTCAGGAAGTTTGCAAACACCAAGCTGGGGGGAAGTGCTCCTCCTTCTTCCACGTGAGGGCATCTTCCAGGCTGCTCCCAGCACAGCTGCCTTTGGCCACGCACAGGCCACTCAGGTTGGGCATCACAGAGGCTTGCTGAGATCACAATGGCCACCTCTGCCATGCCTTTGCTCCGGGCCCTATAAAACAAGACCCCCTGCTGCTGGCCCACCTCTTGCTCAGCTTCTAGGCCCTCTGACAGCCAGTTTGTGTGGCAGCTAGAAGACAAGAAGCAGGAAGGTGAGTAGCAGCCCTCCTTGGTGTGGGAGGACAGAGATGCAGTCCCAAGAAGCACTGAGAAGGTAGGCACCTGACGAGAAGGGGAAGTGGAATTTGCAGAGGGATGGCACCTGTGGCATGAGAACAAATACTAGTGTTCAAGGGACCTCTGGCATGCAGCCCAGGGACACGTATGAGTGTGGCAAAGACACAAGGCCCTGGCATTACTATTGGCACTGCAACGGTGCGGAACACAGGCTGTCCCCTCAACCATACAGCGCCTGGTGGCCTGGGCCTTGCTATTGGCACAATGGTGGTGTGGGGCAAAGGCAGGATCATCAGCCAGACAGCCACATGGAGCAGAGGAACGCAGTCCAGAATGCAGCATGGGACCCTGGCATGGCTGTAAACCAGACAGCAGCGTTGGACCCGGACCCATGCATGGAAATCAACCAGACAGTGGCATGGGACCTAGGCATGGAAGTGGATGACCTCCTGGTTTGGCACCCTGGCCTGAAAACTCTCAGAGTCATCTGCTTGAGCAGATGGCTGGGCTGCAGCAAGAAATCAGCAGCCTGAGGGTCTCATGGGAGTCTCTGAGAGAGACAGATAGAAGGTGTCAACCTACCCCCACTGAAGCCCTATTTATTTATATAGATCAGGAACAAATTATGCCAGTTATGCCTGTTATAAGAACAGGCAGCAGTTTAACTTGCATAAGTGGTAATGTTATAGTCTGTTTTCAGTCAAACTCCAAATAGACTTAAATGTCTTATTTTGTATCCCTTCACTTAGTGGAAGAAATTTAATCGGTGCAGGTGTATACAATTACATTACTTGTCCTTCTGCCAAACTACACACGCATTATTACAAAAATAGTCTTTTTTTTTTTTTTTTTTTTTTTTTCTTACTTAATATTAATTTTCCAGTGAAAGCTCTTCAGCTCTCAAAAAACATTTGTAAAAAAATTTGGGGGGGGGGGGGGGCAGAATCATAGAACATCCTGAATTGAAAGGGATCCACAAAGATCATTGACTCCAACTTGCAAAAAGATTTGCAAGCTTCCCACAGTCTGGGAGAATATCAGAGGTAAATCATAAGGAGTGCATCTGCCTCAAATGACAAAGAAAAATGTTTGGAAAGGATATAAAGGATATAATAGCAGTTAATGCTTCTCTTTCAGCTGATGTCTCATAACTGAAAAATAAATTGAGACTTCAGATATCCAATCTAATAGCCAGAGTAGAACAGCAATATCCTTACTACTGAAGTAATTCTGGGTTCATCAGAACCCTTCTTTTCAGGAAGATTATGACACCACTACACTGGAATTGTTCTAAAGCCATACAAGATTGAAGTTTTCAAGCTAGAATGACTTCTGAGCTGACAACACCACGCCTCTCTTTGTTTCATGTATGGTCCATATGCATATGAACTGACATCCAAATCGTGACATAGAATAATGTATTTTAAGTCAGAAAGCATCAACAGAATTTCACAAAACATTTAACTTAATGAAATTGCAAAACATTTGTTATTCTGCTTTCATCTCCTTAGGTGCCTATATCATGCACATTAAAAGGATTAAATATATAGTAATAATCCTGCATCACCTAAGCTGCTGGAATATGACAATTCAGGGAAAAATGTGTCTTCTCAAGTGATTTTTGTGTTGCTCATTTTGCTTTTTTCTCAAAGTTATTAAGTTTAGTTTCTCTTCAAATTCTTTGTCTTCTGGTTTTGTCCCATATCTCTATTTTCTTTTTTTCTTAAAGAAATAAATATGGAAAAAATAATATTTTTTATTATTGTTTATGCATCATAATTAAACCTTTGGGATTGCTGTAATTCAGATTCAAACCTGAAAGTTCAATTACTGCTCCTACACTGATCTTAGTCCACTTTACTTGTTCATGATGTCAGCAGAATCTTGTAACTACATTAAGTATTTTTTGAACTTCCAGCTCCATTTTATCACACTTCTTCGTACTGAAAGCATCCCACAAAAATAAATGTGAATGAATAAAACAGCATCCTTTGATATTAAATAATTTGTTTTCGAAAACATGACTTTTAAAGATAAAATAATACGTTAATTAAACATGATTGAAACCACGTGTACAGTATTTAACTTCCTATTTAGACCAAAAAAACTATTTCAAACTACTATTTGCTCACTCTTGCTTATCTTTATCACAGAACCCATCCTGAACTGGACAAGCTTCCCCAAATAAACTAGAGCAATATATCAAGCGTTTCCTTTCTTACTTGCTTTTTCATCATTATTATTATTATTCTAATCTGAATTATTTTCTTGAATAATTAAAAGTTTATAGAGCCTAATGAAAAACACAGTCTGGTCACTGCAAAGTGACACACTTAGAACAGAGTATAATAGATGAAACCTTGTGCTTCTTTCCTTGAAAAGGTTATCTACCATTAATTTTTTATAAACTTTATTTGGAAAAAGTTCCAGAATGCACTTTCCAGAATAAAGTAAAGTACATTTTCTTCTTATTATTATTGATTTTGTTTTCCTTTCTCTCTGCAAAGTGGTCAACTTGCCATGTGAGCTGAGTTCAGGAGACTTCAATTAGTCCTTGAGGTCATGAGGTTCTCAATCCAGTACTACATTTCCAAATGCAGTAATGCAGTGTAGCACACCAAGCACAAAAATGTATCTCTATCCTTCAATACAGAAACAAATACATACATACATAATTGTTTGCACTCTTACCATTCCTCAAAATTTATAGAAGATCATAATTTAAAGTCTTTTAGGAAAACTCATAAATAAGGTGGTCATATGAAATAGTTTCCATCATGCAGCCAGCAGTGACTGTAATCTTTTCTGCCTTCTGTTCGCATAAGCCATAGTTTGAAAGCTTTTAAACGTAGAGCTCTTAGTGGTAATTCCCTGTACTGGATGGAAACATTGCACATTAAGAAATTGTAGTCAAATGCCCAAGGTCTGAGATCTAAGAGAACAGTAGTGCTCAAGCACATTAATGCAATATAACTTCAAGTTTTAAATAGTCTTTTATTGTCCATGGTGTTAAACGTACTTTATAGCCTAAAGGACACAGCCCAAAAGAATGACAAAACATGTCCAAACAAAAGAACATGTTACTCTGAACTATATATATTACACTCCTTCAATAAAAGTCAAAACATACACCCATATTGCTTGTTGAAGCTATTCTGGGAATACACAAAAATAAAAGACTTATTCCTGAAAATAGCAATCAGAGTGTGAATGATTAATTAACTGGAAAAGAGCTATAATTGGTGATAAAGGTGAGCTTCGGCAACAGTTTGGCCAGTTTTACTGAATGTATGGTTGTACTTTATATGTTGGAAGCACTTTATACGTCTATCTCACTGATGATTTGTGAAATACGCATACTTTCAGTTAATATCTTCTTGTAAAATACTATAGTATCATCTTCAAGACATTCTTCAAGACATTAAAATTGCATTTTAAATTTGCATTAATGCATTTTAATTGCATTAAAAACCTCTTCAAATAGTTTTACTTTTTCAATTAATTTAATTACTTAGGCAAACTGATTTCTGAAAGTGTTAGGAGTCTGGTAAGTAAGAAATGCAAAATGAAACTCACAATAAAATAATAAATTTTGGTACATTAAAAAATAACCATTTTTCTCCTTGCTATGGATACCTCCAATAAAATAATAATAACAATAACAATAATAATAATCATAATAATAAAATCAAACTACTGTAACAGAAATGAATGAACTTAATTGAAGTCTTCTCCTTCTGACCAAATCATAATAATTTACTTGGTATAATCTTGGTATACTTCCTGCAAGTAGCCGAGTCTAAACTCCACGTATTTTGCTTGTCCTACAAGAAAGTACTAATGATTCATCTTATTTCCGCCATTAATAAAATTCTGATATTTAAACTCATAACAACTGCTGCAGAATCCCACAGAGAATCCAGACAGAGAGCTTTAGTAATAGAAAGTAATCAGACATATTAATTTTTGCTATGTTTTTATAACCCTTGCTAAAATCTTGAAGGTTTTTTCTGACGTTTATTTTTCTAGCATTGTTTTTCACTTCAGCTAATACATTGGTGTTTTAAATTGATGTTAACTTTATCCTACTAATTAACTAATAACAAAACATATATCTACACTTAGTATATCCAAAATAGAAATTGTTCTTTTCAGAAGACTACTATTAGGATTTGTTTGCTTCTAGTTACAGAAGTGAAACGTATTTGTTATTTTTTACTTTGTGCATGGACTTTCAAAAATTTGGATTAATTTGAAATAACACGTTAAATGTAGGAGCTTTTAAAAATATAAGGAACACTTAACACTAGCAGATCAATTCTGCTTAAAGATATATTGGTTTAAATCCTGATAACAGTATCATTTTTTTTTCTTAGTAGATAGTAACACCCAGAAGTTTAGTGTAAAAGTTTTATGATCAATAGGAACAGCCAAAATGGAATATAGATAAATTTATAAAGACACCAGGGCAAAATCTTATGATAACAAAGTATGAAAATTCAAAATTTGTAGTCTTCACTGTACTAAACTGAACTATTTAAATATTCTTGGTTTCTGCTCTTGATTTGTGAACCATGATTCCATGGTATTAAGAAACTTTGGAAATTTGCTCTGATCCAATACAAAACAAAAAAGTTGATTTCTTGTGTTAATTTGAACAGGTATTTAACCTGAAATTCAGGAATTAGCACATGACACTCAGTTGAACTCTGTTATGTTACAAACAAGGCATCTTTAATATTTGCTTTTTTGTTTCCCTATCATCCAAATCATTCTATCTCCCTATCTGCAAAGTGATAAGAATTACTTTTGCCTTAGAGACAGCCATAATCCTTTTGTGAAATAAATCAAGTAGAATTTCTCCAAAATAACTTTATTGTAATGCTTCTAACTGTTGTATCTTAATTATCTTAAATCCACTTTTTACTTTATCCTTACTGCACAAATATATATATATACATACACACACAACCATGTTGCATGTGGCCTATAGCATCCAGTCCCCTGATTTGTTTTCAGTTTCTTGACACTACATCATTATTTTATGGAGCAGTGATTCTGTATACACAGAGAGAACAAGAATAGGCCTTGTGGATGCAGCTCATTTTGAAATAAAAGGAAAAAGGTTGGCTCCAAATGTAGCAAGAAAGAAGGCAGTTTAGAATGCTGTCCTAACACAGTAGCTAAACTAGGCTGCATTAATTATATATGGAAAAAAAAATCATTTAAAAATGATATACTTCACATGGTGTCACCGCAAAACAGACTATATTGTTTGTTGTATTCATTTATTGAATTTTTCCAACTCACTGAAAATAAATACAAATGATGTTGTTTTCACAACATTAATGAAGATTTGATATCTTTGGCAATATGGGAGCTAGCTTCTTTTCTTTCTCCTTTGTCTCATAAATCTTGCTGAGGAAGATGTAGTTACTTCAATACATTGTTGATTTTTTTACCATATTTTGGGCTCAGGATAATGAGTTACAAAAATGATATTGATCTCATACAAGCTAAGTAAATCTTCCATGACCTTGTATTTTCTTTGTTTCCCCCCCTCTTTTCTTGTTTGCTTTACTAGTTTTTCTAATACATCCTAGAGTAAACCACTTTTTGTATACAAATAATTCAGGCAGACTGGTGATAAGACGTCACTTATATGCTGTGCTGCAATAAATTTTTCAGTACAAGCCCTCCAAGTTAAAGTAAGCTTGATTACTCAGTTGTCCAACTATATTCTTACCCTTGTATTGATGTTCTTTCCCTCCCATCCTTTTCATCCTTTTTTTTTTTTTTTTTTTTTTTTTTTTTTTCTTGAATGAACTCTGGGAAATAGTGGAATAATAGAAGAGGCATTTTAATTCCAGCCTGAATAATGAGCAATGAGCTCACTTTGATCTTCCATAGTGATTCTGATTCTGCAACCTAAAATTCCCTCCAAGAAGGAAGTAAATAATGCTTTTTCTCTTCAAGAAGTATATTATTGAGGAACAGAACATGTATTATTGCCCACAGTCATAAACTAAACATTTTTTGTACTATTAGCTTTCTATAGTCAGACCTTCTACTTTTTGTGTGGAATCCTAATAAAGGTTGCAGGCCTCCATGGTGATAGAAAGGATGAGCTTAAGAATCCAAATGCAGAACTGAAGCCCAAGGATCTCCTACAAAAAGGGGGAAAAATCAACAAGAACAAAACACTAATTTTCCATGCATCATCTTGAAAACTAGAGTTTATTTTATTTTAATGCAGCTTCTTTCTCCTAGAACCAGCAATTGTTCCATAAAATCAGTAAAATTCTCTAACCTTTGGTTCCTTGATAGGTAATTACATTCACCACTGGGATTTCTATATAATCTATAAGAAATAGAAAGGTTCTTTGGTGTATAGATTTGAGATGAATGTGTTTATAAGTGTGATCATGGACATCAAAGACTATGTTTCCAAGGTTCCTTTATTGAACTTAATCAAATTCCTCATCTGTTTTTATTGTTTTGTTTTGTTTCCCTAACCCTGTATTATGCCAAGGAACTTCTGACACTTTCATGCTGTTTAAATTGCACTGGAAAGTATGAAATTTGCTCTTCCAGAGCATAAGAGTTTATTCTGCCACCATCAAGTGTGATGAAGATTCAGAATCTTCACATTTCATTTCAGTTTGTTGACACTCATGTTTATTTATTTGTTTATTTTTCTAAAGGCTATGACACATACAAAAGTATCACAAAAATATGGATGTTATTAAAACGTAATCTGTTTTCATGCTATCATTTATCTACATTTCTCTTTCTAAAAGTACTCTATCAAGAACCTTAATAAAGAACAAGATCAAGCTCTTTCAACAGCATTTACTGACTGTTATAGATAAGAGGTAGGAAAGTGAAATGTAATGCTTGAAAATAGTGGACGTTCTCTAGAATTTCCTGTTTCATATTTCTCTCTGGAAATACATGTTTAAGTCCTTTGAGATAACATGGGAGTAAAGGATTCTTCTAATGTGTACAAATTCATCCAGAACAAACAACGTCCTTAGAGTAATTGTTACTGGTAGAAACAAAGCCACAAGCAATTTTAAGCAGCTTTATTAGAATCATTTTTCCTCCCTTGATCATTAGAAACAAACAGTATTATTGCAACTAAAAGGAAGCTGTCTTTGAAAATGACAAATCATATTCACTAAATAGGCATTGTTAAAACTAAGAAGTTTTAAAGTTAATGAATGCATGCAAAGAGACTTTCAAGCTAACATAACAGAACATAGAGAAGAGGTAGGCCTTGTTGCCAAATTGTCATATCTATTAAATAAAAATACTATTAAATATATCTATAAAATATATATCTACTAATACATATCTACTATAAATATATTAATATTAAATAAAAATATACTGTCACCATCAGCTATTGGATAATTCAAATTGTTTAAAACAACTACATACATTTCTTCAGTCTGAGGGAAGCCTGTTTTTTCCCCGTAATGTTCTCATGGCTCTTACTGATTGGTAGATTTATTCATTGTCAATAAGTGCATAACTTAGAAGTGTTATTATATTGTAGTATGTATTTTTTTTCTGGTCACAAGTTGACAAGTTCAGCAAGCTAATGGGGGTGGAGAAAGAGATTTTAAAATGAAAAACTTCATTTTCATGAAATTTAGTTGCATGTTTTTACTTAATGCATGCTAACTGGTCTGTGGATAGATCACTAGAGATTTCAGCAAATTTTAAAGATGTTCACATAAACAAAGGTCTTTGCCCCCAAAAAATTCAGGATCAGAGCCAAAGACTTTTATCTGTGTATGTTAAATTCAAAGCTTGCTGCATATTTGTTCTCTTCTGCTATTAAATACATGGAGTTTAACCATATTTTGCTTGTCTTTATACCTGCAGTATCTTGCCTGATATTCATGTTTTTTACAGTGATGAGTATGGAAATAGGAAATAATTTCATATGAAATTCTTGATTTTGGGAGAGAGTATTTAACAGCTAGTTCAAGCATTTGTACAGCTTCTTGGATTGTAATGATCAGTCCCATCCATTGTTTTGTGATTCACAGATCTTAAATGAATTTGCTTAATTTGTATAAGGGATCAGTAGTTCAGATGATGCCAGTTTCAAGACATGTATCTTTTTTTTTTTTATTTATATATATATATATATATTGTTTATGAGAGTTAGTAACCAATGTTTCCTATTGTATTTTCTTAAGTTTTTATAATTATAACAGGCTCCAGGTTTAGAATAATAAAAGAAATAAATAATATTAACTGTTGTACAGTAATTTTTCTACATTATAAGTATTTTTTTCCAGTCCACTTCTTTACAAAAGCAGAATCTCCCAATGGTAAAATATTTCCATTACTATATAAAAATACATAGAACTTGTTTTACAGACTCTCCAGTCCCTGAGGTAAATCAAAATCTGGTAAAGTGGTTGAGCATGAGAAAAAAACAAAAAACAAACAAACAAACAAACAAACAAACAAAAAACTATATCAATCTTCTGAGAGTGATACAATGCAGAATTACTGAATATTCCTTCCAGGTTTAAAATTTGCATAAACCTCCTTTTATCTCACAGAGATGTTTAAAGTGTTATATATTGTCACTTTGCATGGAAATCAGTTCTGCTACAGAGAGAGCAAATATACAAGATGGCTATGAGTTGTAAACAGAAAGATATATAAAGTACTGCAATTATAATTTTCTTTCAGAATCTAATGTGTAGACTCCAAAATCTTCTGGCTTCCAAATCTGACACTAAAAACGTGAAGATTTGCCAACCCATGTGTTTCAGTCTATGATAAATTTTTGTATTGATTATATGAAAATTACAGGCGAGACCACCATATTCATTCTCCACCTATTTTCCAATACGCAGGGAAGCTGAGACAGCTTTAGGACCTGTGTAACCCATCAGGTAAATTGTTCAAAATATTCAAATCAAAAGTGGTCTCTTGACTTGTTCTTTTATTGTATCACATCCTGAGGTTACTTATTAAGGCTTTATTCTCTAAGCTGATATATTAATTAGATAGGTAGTCACACTGAAAAACAAACAAACAAACAAAAAACAACAGGATTGTGTAAACTTAATAGCCTGCATCCCAATGTGATATTGTAAGGCTCAAGTGGTGGTTTTAATGAAAGGCACAATTTTAAGTACAAGTTATAGTTAAATGAGTATCAAATGGAATTTTGTAGTTAAATGGAATTTTATAGTTAAATGAGTATCAAATATAGTTAAATGAGTATCAAATGGAATTTTGCTTGAATTAGCAGTTGCCTTAAAATGTCTGCAATGCAGACTGAGCTAGCTCTCCCTCTGCTACAATCACAATTTTGAAATATTCAAACAATATTACTTTTAAAACTCGTTATCAGTATACTACTATTCTAAGTTGGAGGGTGAGGGGGGAACATTTAATCTGAAGAGTGTAGGCTTGTGAACACTCACAAACCTTCAGCCCTGAGCTGGGCTTTTGCTAATAAATCTAATGTCTATGCATATTGAGCAGAACAGTGTGGGGAAAGAAAAAAAAAAAAAAAAAAAAAAGTGGCAAAAACTGTGTACCAAGGACACAATCAGAAAGCAGCTGTGCTGAGTTAGTGAAATTTTTATGTGTACTGAAGGAAGATTAAAAATTTTAAGTAACCAGGGTATATGCTATTGTAATTTTGAACTGCAAAGGAGAAATATTTGCAACCTACAATCAAAGAAATATAATACAGACATTTTCATTTGTGATTTCTAGAAATTACTTAGCTATATCTTCAGTGATCCATTTCCATGTTAGATAATTGCAGTGGATGAGTTGCTGCTTAATTACATTGTCATTCTGGGCCACTTACATACAGTTCCTCTGGCTCCCAGTGTGAAACAGCAAAGGAAGGGGACATTCCTGATGGTTCCATGAACATGCACTGACTTTTGCTTTGGAGGGTAGGTAAAGCTTGGTCAAAGGTGTAAGAAACACCTTGTATCAAAAGTAATATTGCTTCCATCATAAAGAAAATGTGTTTCGCTTTCTTCAAGGGCTCATCAGATCTTTCACACAGATAGAAGATCCTGGTGTTTAACACAACACTGCATCATTGGCACTGAATCAGACTGCTTTTTCATATGGCTTGTGACTAAAAACCAGTAATTTGGAATTAGTTTTTATGTTTTTATATCAGATTGTTTCTTCAGGGTAAATTGGTAATTCAGATCCCAGAATAAAGCTCATCACTGCTACAAAAGATATAATTTCCATTATAATAATAAAAAAGCTTGCATATTACATCCCTTACGCATTAAGTAATCTGCAAGTTTGGACAGCTCTATCTGAAGTGAAAGATTTATTTTATAGAAACATTAATCTATTTCATCAGTTCTGTTAATATATAATCTCAGTTGTGAGTATATCCCAACTTTCTTTTTACTAATTTAATCTATCCTGGGATTTTCATAAGGCTTTATGGAAATAAATAAAGTAGAATGAAACATGAGGTATGACCTTTATTCCTAAAGAGGTGTTGGCAAATATCTTCTCTCAGTAACATCAGTGACCAGCTGGATGTACAATACTCCTGATGTACTTTATAATTCTTAGAATGTAGAGAGTAACTACATCCAGAGGACAATAACAGGACAATCGATATAATTCAAAGGAAATTATTTGACAATGCTCACTCTGAAAATGAAACCGAAACTGAAACTGAGAGAGGCATGTGGGATGGGGGGGGGGGGGGGGGGGGAATGTTTATACTCCAGGAACTTAAGGATTGTTTGTAAAAAGCATTTTTACATTAATGCAAAAGGGGCAAGGTAATATTTACTAAGCACTCATCAAATATACTCTTACCTTAACCCTTTGCAAGAGAGTGTCAGGAAAAAAATAAGTATTCTAATCCAAGAAGACTTGTATATAATGAGAGTGACATGCCTCTCATATTCTGAAATTCTAAAGAGACAAACCATTTCCTGGAGTATGTAATAATACTTATTGAGGATTACATTTATTAAAATCTTATGGTCATACACTGTTAAGACAAAACAATCATATCTAGATCTAGCTCGCAGAGATTAGATCTCATTCAGCTAAAGATACAGTACTACAAAAATTAAAAAGTTAATTAATTTAAAGGACAGGAGAACCACAATTTTGTAACACATCATAAGAACATACGTATTGCAAGTGTTCTAAACTTTGTATCCTGGAGGTGGTGGTGTTTATTTTGCTTCTTTTAGGGGGGTTATGATTTTGTTTTGTTTTGTTTTTAACCTTCATTCCATTCACCCAGAACAGATCTGCTTTTTTTTTTTTTTTTTTTTCCAAAGAAGGACATATAGGAAACTATATAGGAATTAATTATATAGGAATAACATAGCCTGAACATGGATTGAATATGAAACAGTTATGAACTTTCAATTAATGTTGGAACAGCTGGTTTCACAACCCTTCACACAGCACAAAATTCATGAGGCCTGAATCACAGTCCTGGGCAATCCCATACATCCGCTGAGAACTCATCCAATCCACACCTAGCTGAATACAGGAGTTTTAGGTGGGCAAATCCTAAAAGATTTCTGAGGTGTTGTGATTCAGGACCAACTAGTCTTACTTAGCGTATCTATTGAAATGCCTTGCCACAGAACACATTCAGAAAGAATAATGAGGCACATTTACTTGGCAGACAAATAATCAGACAAATTACTATGAAGTAAATGCAAATAAGGGGAAACATGCACAAGATCAAGAATACAAAAGAATATATTTGTGGAACAGATCTTCTTGGAAGCAATGTTAAAGCACATGCAAATTAAGGATGTGATCCAAGAGAGTCAGCATGGCTTCAACAAGGGTAAACCATGCCTGATTAATCTGGTGACCTTCTATGATGGAGTGACTGCATTGGTCAACAAGGAAAGACCAATCAATGTCATCTACCTGGACTTTTGTAAGGCCTTTGACATGATCCGACATAACATCCTGATCTCTGAATTACAGAGATATGAATTTGATGCATGGACCGTTCAGTGGATAAGGAATTTTTGGATGGCACAGCAGACAGAAGGGAGAACAGCTCTGTATCTAGGTAGAGGACAGTGACAAGTGGTTGTATTGAGATTATGAGGCAAAGTTTTGGTACTAGGGGGCTGCAAGGGTGGCCTCTGTAAGAAAAGTACAGAAGCTGCCACATAAGAACCAGTTTCAGCCAACTTCAAAAGGGACCTGCCACTGGCCACAGCCAAACCAATGAGCAGTGTTCTTTGTATCTCTGTGAGAACATATTCAAGAAAGGGGGAAATACATATTATATATATATATATGTATGTATATATCTGCTGTGCAACAGGAGCTGGGAGAGAGAGGAGTGAGAAACAGCCCTGCAGACACCAAGGTCAGTAAAGAAGGAGGGGGAGAGGTGTGGCAGGCATGGAGCAGCAGTTCCCCCATGGCCTGTGGAGAGGTCCCTGGTGGAGCAGGTTGTCCCCCTGCAGCCCATGGGTCCCACATGGAGCTCATCTCCACTTTGTGGCCTGTGGAAGAGCACCCAGTGGAGCAGGTGGATGTGGCCTGGAGGAGGCTGGGGCCCATGGAGCAGACCCTGGGCCAGAGCTGCAGCCCATGGAGAGGAGCCCATGAAGGAGTAGGGTGTTGGGGGGGAGCTGCTGCCCATGGGGGACCTGTACTGGAGCAGTTTGGTCCTGATGGATGAACTCCATGGTACGGAGCCAAATTGGAGCAGTTCTTGAAGAGCTGTTGCCTGTGGGAAGCCCCAGCAAGCTCAGTTTGGGAAGGGCACCATCCTGTGGGAGGGACCCCAAGGGGAACAGGGGCAGGGAGTGGTCATGAAGGAGCGGCAGAAACGAAGCAACAGTCACCATTCCCCATTCCCCTGCACCTCTTGGGGTAGGAGGTAAAAGAGGGTGGATAGGGTGGGAAGGTGTTTTTAGTTTGCTTTTAGTTTTGCACTGTCTAGTCTGTTAGTGATAGGCAATATATTATATTAATCTCTCTATGACAAGTCTGTTTTGCCCACAGCAATAATTGCTGAGTGATCTCCTTGCCATTATCTCACCTCTTGAGCCCTTATCATTGTGTTTTCTCCCCCTTTCTGTTTGAGGGAGGTAAGAGAGCGAGCACTTGTGACAGAGTTCAGCTGACTAGCTGGGTAAAACAACAGTGCTATCCCTTAGAGGTCTGTCTTGGGACCACTGCTGTTTAATATCTTTATCGATAACATAGACAATGGGATTGAGTGTACCCTTAGCAAGTTTGCACATGTCACCCAGCTCAGTGGTTCATTTGATACAACAGAAGGAAGCGATGCCATCCAAAGGGTCCTGGACAAGCTTGAGAAGTAGGCCCATGTGAACTTAATGAGGTTCAACAAATCCAAGTGCAGGGTTGCTGCAGCTGCGTCAGGGCAATCCCAGACAGGAGGACAGAGTGGGAGAAGAACTCATTGAGAGCAGCCCTGCAGAGAGACACTTGGGGATTCTGGTGGATGAAAAGTTCAACATGAGCCAGCAGTGTGTGCTTGCAGCCCAGAAGGCCAACTGCATCGTGGGCTGCATCACAAGAGAAGTGGCCAGCAGGTCAAAGGAGGTGACTGTACAAAACCACAGTACAAAAAGGACATTCAACTGTTGGAGAGTGTCCAGAGGAGGGCAACAAAGATGGTGAAGGACCTGGAGGGGGTGACGTATGAGGAGTGGCTGAGGTCACTGGGCCTGTTCAGCCTGGAGAAGAGGAGGCTGAGGGGGGACCTCATCGTGGTCTACAACTTCCTTGCATGGGGGAGTGGAGAGGCGGGTGACCTATTCTCCATAAACACTAGTGATAGGACCCATGGGAACGGGGTTAAACTGAGGCAGGGGAAGTTCAGACTAGATACCAGGAGGAGATTTTTCACTGAGAGGGTGGTTGCACACTGGAACAGGCTCCCCAGTGAAGTAGTCACTGCACCAAGCCTATATGAATTTAAGAAACATTTGGACTGTGCACTTAGTCACATGGTCTAAACTTTTGGGTAGACCTGTGCGGTGCAAGGAGTTGGACTCGATGATCCTTATGGATCCCTTCCAAGTCGGAATATTCTATGATTCTGTGATTCAGTGACTGCCCCCCTCTGTTCTGCCTTTGTGAGGCCCCATCTGGAGTACTCCATCCAGGTCTGGAGCCCCCAGAACAAAAAGGATGTTGATCTGCTAGATTGGGTCCAGAGGAGGTCCACAAGGATGATCAGAGGGCTGAAACATCTCTCCTACAAAGAAAGGCTGAGAGACCTGGGGATGTTCATTCAGGAGAAGGTTCCAAGAAGACCTCGTTGCAGCCTTTCATTACTTAAAGTAGGCTTATAAAAAGGATGGAGGGTGACTTTTTACCAATGATAAAACAAGGGACAATGTTTTTAAACTAAAAGAGAGGAGTTTTAGATTAGCAATTAGGAGGAAACTCTTCATTCAGAAGGTGGCAAGGCACTGGAAAAGGTTGCCCAGTGAAGTTATGGATCCCTGGAGGTGTTCATATCCAAGCTGGATGGGGCCCTGGGCAACCAGGGTGGGTGACATCCTTGCCCATAAGCAGGTGCTTTGGAACTAGATAAACTTTAAGGTCCCTTCCAACCCAAGCCATACTATGATTCTACAATAAGGCCTCTACAAGTCCTGCCTTGCAGTCCTAGTCATACTATTCTTGCTTGGACTGTCTCTGGCAGCCTCCATAATAATTTTTGTTCTGAAACTGAATTTTGCAATTACTTTGCATTGTGTGCACTTTTCATTGTTTGACAGCTTTCCTGAAATTATATATGTCCACCTGTTACCTGTTCTACTGCTGAAATGTTTTATGTTTTTCTTGACCTCTTCAGCATCACCTCCTGATTTGATTTGTTGTTTCATACTGAGTTATTTCTTGTCTGCTAAGATGTGGTTTATTCCAGTGGGGTTGCAACTGATGTAAGTGAATTTTAAACTTCCCAAGGGATGAATTGTCCTTCAATTCATGGATTACAGATTAGAAATTAAAATAAAAAGGTATATTTATAAATCATTTGCCACCTGCAAAGTATAGAATTTGTGTGGAAAATGAAGACACTTTTTACCCTTATGTGCAATCTTATCCCATGTTCTTCCCCTTGAGCTATCATTTGAGAACTTGTGTCTGTCTTCACAAGCTGTCCTGCATAGAAGCTAAAAGGATAATTTAGTCTAAATTTCTAATAGAAAATGAAAATTCTGAGTTGTCACAGACTAGTGCTATCATACATTCTCATAAGGGAGAAACATAAGGAAAATAAATCAGCAAAACTTCAAAACTTGGTAATTCAACAAATATATCACCAAATGAAAGAATTCACTGAAAAACATAAATATAATAATAATAATAATAATAAAGTCTATTATTTTTCCTATGCCCCCTCTATAAAAAAAAGGCATAAATATGATATAAACATTGGATCCAGTATACTAGATTCCAGTAGTGAACAGTATACTGTATTCTATTTGTGTGAACAGTTAATGTTTAAATAGGCAAGCACTTCTCAATGACATTTCCAAGTGGTGAAAGAGTAAGAATTTCTCACCAGAACAGTTTGCTGGACTAAGTTCTTCCTTTCATGAATCCATTTTGATTATGCTGTGTGTATGTGTTTGCTTGCTTGTTTTTAAAGACAATCTTTGCAGAGTATTTCAGCATCTACAGTGTTTGGCTAAAGTCTCAATAGCATATGTCTATATGATCAAGTGAAGGCTGTGCTCACAGTTTTGTCTTATACTCTGAGCCAATTCTGCTGTGCAAAACCTGTTGCATGGTTTCCATGCAGCGAGTGAGTTGTGACTGTCAATACTCAGCTGTGTAGATCTGCTCCAAAATGTTCATAAGTTGAGTTTCCCTTTCCTATGTATTCCCTACAATACACAAAGACCATTTTCTTTGTATTTATGCAGGCAGCTTTTACCTTCCAGAAAAAAAGTATAAAAACAGGAAGTAAAGACCTCAGGATGTTGCCAGTAAGCTACCTGGATGAGAAAACAAGGACCTGGATGAGAAAGGAAGGGGTCAAGTGCAAACAAAGGGATTTTCAAATATCAGGACCAAGGCTGAAAAGGCTTGGGCATTCAGCAAGGATAATGAGATCTTATGGAAAGAGAGCTCTGATACTATGCCCAATTCATCTTGTTTTTCCCTGAGAGGCTAAGATTATCCAGAGAAGTAGTCTAGTAAAAAGTGTTTTCACTGTCATTGATTTCTGACTGCAGGGTGTCACTTGGCATGTACTGTCTCTAACATAATTGAAGTTGACTTCCTGAGAGCCTGTGTGGCCATACACATGAGGATGGGAATAATTCAAAAAAAGAATATGATTATTGATTTCTGAAGATAATCTTAATGCCCTGTGCCTATAAATACTATTCATTGCTTCAAATTGTATGATTAATGTAGTTACATCTGCTTGTTGAGCTGGAGAGTGTTGAAAGTGTTTGACTTTATTACATAGTTTGGATGTAAAAAATACCTCAGCAGTTCTCATGCACACCTAGGCCGATGTTGTATTATTAACATATGCAGATGTGCCTGGGGCTTACTCAAATGCCTCTTCCAACTGAAAATACAAAAATAAATAAATATTTAGAAATGAAAAGTCACTATGTTGTTAAAGAACAGTTGTTTAAATCCTTTTTTGACTGTTCTCTTAGGGATAAGATTATGAAAGCAACAGATTTTCTATTAAAATATTTATAGAATGAACTAGTAGCTTTCTTAGAGAAAGTTCCCTATTTTTTCTGTTTTGGAATGGTAACAAGTGGGCTTGAAGGAACACTTAACCTTTAAAATAAGGATAATAAAATTATTTACCACATGCTGCTAAATGCTAAATCTGAAGTTTCATGTGTTAAATCACATAATAATAATGTCATGCAGAATATTCGTCATAAATTCCAAAGTTATTTTTCTGCAGTATATATTCACCCACCCTGAAGAGACACCTTAAATGATATCTGCTCGGTTTACTAATGGAAAAAGTAATAATCTAATGCAAAATATTGGAAAAAGATTAACTGTATTTCAAACAAAAATTCCCTCTGCCAAAGGAGAAATATTTAGGTAATCTTCATGGGTTTTTTTGCATACCTGTTTGTCTTATCAGAATTCACATGAACAGAGTCCTTAATGATCCACATTTGCTTTATTTAGCTAATGTTTGTGCCGTACTTTTAACATGTAAAGTGCTACATAAGTGCTTGGTACTATTCAGCCCAATCCTCAGTCATTAATCAGCTAAAATTCAACATAGAGGCTGTTGTTATTTGATTCTTCGTGGAGCCTATTCTCTCACATGATAAGAAGAAATAATTTCAAATAGATATCTCATATAATACTTTGGCTTAGGTCTATTAAGTTTTTTTTTCCTTAGAGGGAAGCAGAATAACAGAATAAGTTCTTCGACTAATAATAATAATAATTAATAAACAGAAAGGGAAAATGAGGGGCTTTGCTGTTATGATTAAGAATGCAGAGTACACATAGAGGTCAGAAGTTTAAATTCAGTCCAGGTCACTAATGGCTGAAAATCATTACCAGCTGAAAGTTATTTAGTTGCCTGTATGAAAATATGCTAGTGTTCTTTGCTTATAGAGAGATCTGTACAGTTAAAATCAAGATCAGCATAGGGAGTATTTTCCTTTGGGAAATGGCCTCAGGACTCTGATCTTTAGTGCAAAGCACGCTTGTTCAAAACTGACATAAATTAAATTCTGAATTAGAGCTTTCTAGTTAAAGAAAGAAGAGTCTTGCAGATTAAAGAACAAACAATGATAAATTAATTATTAAACACCAAGGTAAAATAAATTAAAAATACTACACATTCATTTCTAAAAATAAAGGAATGTACTCCTGATGGCAAGGGAAGTGGCTACAGTTCCATTCCTACCATCCATGTGGCCATATTTAAATGAGGGGTGAACACTCCATGATCAGAACAGGAAGAACAGCAAAAAATGACTGCTCCTGAAGAAAAGATTAAAATAATGGATATGATTCTTTTGAAGTACAACAAAATATAAAGTCCCCCATTTGCTCAGATCTCAGAAGAGCTCTCTTCTGACGGTCAGCCATTCTGGATCTTAAGCAACAACTCTGTGCACTTATATTCATTTGAGAGAGAGTCTTAGCAGGTTCATGTGCTGGATGTTTGTGAAGAAATGAGTTTGGGAAACTTTGCAAGTGAAGCATGCATAAAACAAGTGTTAGAACAAACTGATAGAATGAGTAGCAAGAAGCAATGTTATGTGATACTCAAGATTTTCAAATCAACTTTATGAAGCCATGGACATTTCAATTATTTATGTAATTTACTATTTAATTTCTATGTGATTGACAACTTAAGTACTTCTGAAGTTTAGCACCTTGTCAGAGGAAGGACAGGTCCTTCAGAGGTTTGTGTAGTGACTTGTACTCTTCAATCTGTTTGCATCTGACCCAGTGAACAGAGTGAAAAAAATATATATATATATAGAGGTAAAAAAGAAAATACCTTTGTAGAGGCATATAAATAATAAATAAATAAGTGTTGATATTACATAGAATTACAGAAAAGTTAAATCTGACTCCAAAGAGCTGTAAGAAAATTCCACAAAACTAAGAAACTGTTAGAATGAAATTCAGTGTTGACAAATGTACACAGAGTAAAATAAATGTAACTGTACATAGACAAAAGTCCAAATGAAAAAAAAAAAAAAAAAAAAGAATTATAAGGAAAGGAGATTAAAATGTAGCAGTCATCATTTGTTCCCCCTTCTCAAGCAGGGCCACACTGATCAGGTTGCCCAGGACTGTCCACATGACTTCTTAAGATCTCCAGGGAGGAGACTTCACATCCACTCTGGGCAATCCGTGCCAGTGCTCCATCACCCACAAAGTAAAGTTGTTCTGATGTTCAGATGGAAACTTAATATTTTGAACTTGAGAGTTACTTATTTTCGATCATAATTGGCAGAGTATAATAGGGAAATATAGAGCATAATATAAGGAAAAATAAAAAAGATAAGGAAAGGTTTCACAGACAAGGTCAAGGACAAAGTCAATCAACTAGGATCTTAAAAAATATGACAACTTGTGCAAAATATGAAATAGGTTTATATCATAATTAATGAGGTAGAAAAAATATAAATGCTTTTTTTTTCTCTACAATTCACATTATATGAATTAAGGGTCATCAAATGAAATAATCAGGTACTAGTTTAAAGTAAACAGGAGAAAATATATTTTCATTTACCATATAATTAAATTGCAAAAATTGCAGCTCAAAATGTCATGTATATTAACATTTGAGATGTGTTAAAAAGGTAATTAGACAAATTCATGAACAAAAAGTCTATTAAAAGATATTAAAAACAAAGATGCAATTTGTAGTCAGGAAGTCTCTGTACCACTGTCAGCTGAAAGATAAAACTTACCCAATAAAGTGTTTTTTTAAGAAAAAAGAAAGTTATTCTTCTATAAGGAATTCATAGGTTTGATTCCAGGTGGAAAAAAAGCTCATGTAAGAATATGGTTTATAACATTTCTTCTGAAATATATGGTAGTATAAAATGAAATAGAATGGAAGAAAAAGGAGACTGCTTTTATTCTAGATAAAGAAAGAGGGTTTTGTTTGTTTGTTTGTTTTGTTGTTGTTTGTTTGTGCGTATTTTTTAAGATTACCTAAAACATCTTTTTGACATCAATATATATAAAAACCTTGCAGATTTTCTTTAAAATTTTACTTCATTCTTTGGACTTGTTGATGAAAGATAAGCTTAAAAGGGTTGATATTTTGCTACAAGGTGACAAAATCCAAATGCAAATCAAATATACGTGGAGTGAGATCAAGGTGTAGGTAGGAAGTTTAGCTCAGTGATTCCACAGCACATAGAGTAGATTATAAGATACACCCATTCCAGAAGTGCACACAACCACCACTTGACTTCTCTTGAGATTTGTTTTAACTCTGTAATGCAAGCACATAAGCAGACATCAGATAAGAAAAAGGGAATTTTAAATAGCCCCATTTTTATTACTAGAAGATGATACTCAATCTCCTTTCTTCCCAGTTTAGATCATACACCAATCTAAACTTGCTTCTTTCTTTCCCTCAGGCTATTTGTAGATGCCAGTCCTCAAATTGCACTTATGGCTGTGCTTCAGTGCTTTTAAAAACTGTTACTTTCATCTGTTGCCATTTCACATGGTCAGTCCTCAATGGGAGATTATTTTATACTCCATTACCTTCAAGTTGAACTTTGACTGAAGTATAGCTATTACAAAACCCTGAGTCAAAAATTTTCTTATCACTTGAAGGAACTGAATGCATATCCCTCCTTGTTTTTTTTCTCTGGCCCTGCCAGTTTATATGACCCTAGACTCTCACAGTCCATAATGACATTGCAGTAAAACGAAAATGTATTTTTTTTTAAATTGGATTCAACTGAACTACTTCTGCAGCCACTTCAGATAACAGTATGACCTAACAATTTGAGCTTGATTTTAAGAGTTATTTTAAAGTAAGTTTATCGGATTAAAATTGTTTAAAGCCACCAGGATTTGAGCTCTTAGCCCAGCAATTTAACAAGTCATAAAACGTCTTATTCTCTTGTGACATGCTGTGGAACACTGTCAACCTTTTTTTTCAAAAAGATGCTCTATTGAATTTAAACTAAAAACATAGGCAATGGGGAAAAGATGGTGTGTTTTAAAAGGTTCACATACTGACAAGCATTTCAAAAGTCATTTATACATTAAAACCTGAAAAATGGTAGTAAACTAGAATCCCAATAGTCTTGAAGATCAGAGTTAGGTTATTTAAATGTTATTTCACTTTAACATTAGCATTTTGAGCTGACCAATATTAATAGCAGACAGAAACACAGTTAGAGAAGCTTAGTTCTTTTTTCTTACATGTCCAAATCAGACCTTTACACTGTGATCATACACCTCTTTTAGTTTCCAAAGTGTCAAAAGGTTAGAATACTCATCTTCTTTTAACTAAAAGTGAAGAGGCTTTGGAGACATTCCCATCATAAAAAGAAGGAAAGTATCCATGCAAATAGATTTACTGTATTACTCACCAAAATTGCAAGGATGCAGTCTTTAAACAAATGCTGCAGCCAATGAATTAATGTTTTAATTTGTGTTTTCTACTTGCATACTTCCTCTCATCACTGATAATGTACTGGATGAATGATGTTCTGAAGTACTTTTCCATATTCCATAGTGGTCAAGGTGCAGGGCTGTAGACATCCATTTGGAAAATATAAACTAAATGTTGCACAGAATACAGATAGGCATCAAATCCAGAAATGCTTAGACTTTCTCAATGTGATCATTTTGCTCAGTTTTCAAGCATAATATTGTCATCCACACTCTTAGAACTGGGCCAGAAATCTTCAGATGAACCATAAATTCATCAAACATACCCTTTCAGTTATCTTTCAAAATTGAAGGCAGATTCAGTGAGTCGCTCCTCCTACAGGAAAAATAAAAGAAGCAATAAAATTGCTTAGTTTACAGAATCACAGAATCACCTAGGTTGGAAGACACCTCCAAGATCACCCAGTCCAACCTCAGACCTAACACTAATAAGTCCTCCACTAAACCATAAGCTCTACATCTAAACATCTTTTAAAGACTTCTAGGGATGGTGACTCAACCACTTCCCTGGACATCCCATTCCAATTCCTAACAACCCTTTCAGTAAAGAAGTCCTTCCGAATATCCAACCTAAACCTCCCCTGGCACAACTTTAGCCCATTCCCCCTCGTCCTTTCACCAGGCACATGAAAGAATAGAGCAATCCCCACCTTGCTACAGCCTCCTTTAAGGTACCTGTAGAGAACAATAAGATCACCCCTGAGCCTCCTCTGCTCCAGGCTAAATAGTCCCAGCTCCCTCAGCAGCTCCTCGTAAGACCTGTTCTCCAGACCCCTCACCAGCTTCGTTGCCCTTCTCTGGACTTGCTCGAGCACCTCCATGTCCTTCTTATAGTGAGGAGCCCAAAACTCAACACAGGACTCAAGGTGCGGCCTCACCAGAGTCAAGTACAGGGGGACAATCACTTCCCTAGTCCTGCTAGTCATACTGCTTCTTATGCAAACCAGGATGCTGTTGGCCTTCTTGGCCACCTGAGCACACTGCTGGCTCATAGTCAGCCAACTATCAGCCAATACTCCCATGTCCTTCTCTGCCAGGCAGCTTTCTAACCACACATCTCCCAACCTGTAGCACTGCTTGGGGTTGTTGTGCCCCAGGTGCAGGACCCGGCACTTGGCCTTGTTGAACTTCATACCGTTGGCCTCGGCCCATCGGTCCAGCCTATCCAGATCCTCCTGCAGAGCCTTCATACCCCCAAGCAGATCAACACATGCACCTAATTTGGTGTCGTCTGCAAACTTACTGAGGGTGCACTTGATCCCCTCATCCAGGTCATCAATAAAGATTTTAAAGAGAACTGGCCCCAGTACTGAGCCCTGGGGACTCCACTAGTGACCGGCCTCCAGCTGGATTTAACTCCATTCACCACAACTCTTTGGGCCTAGGTGTCCTGCCAGTTTTTAACCCAACGTAGCATATGCCAGTCCAAGCCATGAGCAGCCAGTTTCTTCAGGAGAATGCTGTGGGAAACGGTGTCAAAAGTCTTACTGAAATCAAGGTAGACCACATCTACAGCCTTTCCCACCTCCACTAAGCACGTCACTTTGTCATAGAAGGAGATCAGGTTCATCAAGCAGGACCTGCCTTTGATACACCCATGCTGACTGGGCCTGATTGCCTGGTTGCCCTGCAAGTGACACTCAGGATAACCTGCTCCATGAGCTTCCCTGGCACTGCGGTCAAACTAACAGGCCTATAGTTCCCCGGGTCTACCCTCCGGCCCTTCTTGTAAATGGGTGTCATGTTTGCTAGCTGCAGTCGACTGGGACCTCCCCTTTAGGACATGTGTTTACACCAGTATAAAGAATAATCTATTTAAAAAAACTACTAATTAAGAGTTGGGATAACTTGTTTTCACTTTTTTTTTTTTTTTTTTTTTTAATTGAATCAAAAAATTAAACAGTATAACATGGAAAATATGAGGTCAAACCCTATAACATAGTGTCTGGGGAATTTTGCATTATTACCTTCTTCAGTGACATAAAAGAGAAGCAAAAAGGACTTGAATCTAGACCACTCACTTTCTGGACTGGTATTCTGTTTTATCTGGTATAGAACGAAAGAAATATCACTGCTATATATATATACCCTTTCTAGCTTTTGAAACAAATGTTCATATTTACCAAAACCAAATACTTATTTTTACTGTTGAGAAAAATGTAGATGACAATTTTTTTTATATATACACATTTTAAAAAAATATATATATATTTATTTATTTATTCTGAAGGCTGCAGGATCAGAATCAAATCTAGATTAAGACAATAAATAAGCAAACTTAGGCCTACTTATCACTCACTATTCCCTGGAGCTGTATGAATAAGTGTTACGGCACTTTCATCCCCAGGACCACCAAATCAATCACATAAGAGAAAACACTGGATAGCAGTACATGTGGTCATAATCTATTCAATGCTGTTTTCATTTTTCATTTACAAATGCCTCCAAATCAACAAACAGTATGACATCTCTTGTTCATTAATCTTCACTGTGTTTTTCTGAGTATCATATTCATAGAGCACATTTCACAGTTTCTGTTAAGTAGATTCAGCTCCATCTGAATCAAATCACAACCCTGCTGTATAATGTACTAAGGAATGAAGTATTCCACATGAGTGTAGTTGTGTTTAGTCTGTGGACATTGTGGACACAGCTTTGCCTGCATCCCATCCAAGCAGGGCCACTGGGGGAACTGACCATCTTTCTATACGTGGATGCATATAACCAGATCTTGTGGTGCTTACTAATGGCATACTATGCCTCTGGGTAGGTTTGAGGGTTCTGCACACTCCAGAAATTTCATATTGACTCTGGAATTATAGGTAAGATAATTGAGAATAGCTAAAAATTATAGTACTGATATACTTAGGCTCAAGATGAACTTGAAAATAGAACATGTACAACAGAGTATTTCCTTTCATTTTAATAATGTCAAATATGGAATTTGTTCCAGCTGTTCAAGCTGTTCAAAGAAACAGTGAAAGAGACACCATGGGGCACGGTCCTTAGGGACAGAAGATCTAATCAGAGCTTGCAACTGTTTAAGGATATTTTCCTTGGAGTGCAAGAACTCTCTATTCCCACGTGATAAATCAAGTGGGGAAGGTAGGAAACTGGCATGGCTGAACAAGGACCTTCTGGTCAAACTTAGGCAAAAGAAGGAAATGCACAGATGGTGGAAACAGGGCCATGTGCCCTGGGAAGAGTACAGAAATTCTGTCCAGATGTGCAGGGATGGGATCAGGAAAGCCAAGGCACAGAGAGAACTAAACTTGGCAAAGGATGCAAAGAATAACAAGAATGGGTTCTACACGTACTTTGGCTGCAAAAGAAAGACTAAGGAGACTGTATCACCTCTGACAAATTAAGACAGAGAACCAATAACAACAGATGTGGAGAAGGCAGAGGTACTTAACTTCTTTGCCTCAGTCTTCACTAGTGGTCAGGCTTCCCACATCTCTCGAGTCTCTGAACCACTAGGCGGGGGCTGGAGGAGCAGACTCTCTCCCACTGTAAGTGAAGAACAAGTTCAGGACCTCCTGACACAACAACTACAAGTCTATCGACCCTAATGACATGTACGCCAGGTTCCTGAGGGAATTGTCTGGTGTAGTCACCCAGCCACTCTCCATCATATTTGAAAAATAATGGTAGTCAGGCGAAGTCCACAGTGACTCAAAAAAATGAAATATCACTCCCATTTTTAAAAAGTGAAAAAAGAAGACCTGGATTACTACAGACCAGTGAGCCTCACCTCTGTGCCTGGGAAGATCATTAAACAAATCCTCCTGGAGGCAATATTAAGGCACATACAGGACAAGGAGGTAATCCAGGACAGCCAGCATGGCTTCACCAAAGAAGAATCATGCCTGACCAGTCTGGTGACCTTCTATGATGGAGTGACTACATCAGTTGAAAAGGTAAGACTTATTGATGTCATCTACTTAGACTTTTGTAAGGCTTTTGACATGGTCCTACATGACATCATAATCTCTAAATTGGAAATACATGGATTTGAAGGGTAGACCATCCAGTGGATAAGGAATTTGATCTATAGCTGCACCCAGAGTGTGCAGACAACGTCCAGGTGGACGTCAGTGGTGAGTGATGTCCCTTGGAGGTCTGTCTTGGGACCAGTGCATTTCAGTATCTTCATTAATGACACAGATGATGGGATTAAATGCACCCTCAGAAAGTTTGCAAATGACACCAAGCTGAGTGTTGCAGTTGATACAACAGAAGGGAGGGATGCCATCCAAAGGGTCCTGGACAAGGACCCTTGAGAAGTGCACCCATGTGAACTTAATGAGGTTCAACAAGTCCAAGTGCAAGCTGCTGCACCTGGGCCAGGGCAATCCCAGACAGAAAGACAGACTGGGAGAAGAACTCATTGAGATCAGCCCTGTAGAGAGAGACTTGGGGGTTCTGGTGGATGAAAAACTCAACATGAGCCAGCAGTGCATGCTTGCAGCCCAAAAAGCCAGCTGCATCCTAGACTGTATCAAAAGAGGTGTGACCAGAAGGTCAAGGGAGGTGACTGTCCCCATCTACTCTGCCCTCATGGGACCCTAGCTGGAGTACTGTGTACAGGTTTGGTGCCCCCAGCACAAGAAGGATGTGGACCTGTGTTGTGGTTTAACCTGGTCGGCAGCTAAACACCACACAGCCGTTCATTCACCCTCCCCCCTCCCTCTCTGGGATGGGGGAGAGAAACGGGAAAGTGAAGCCTGGGGTTGAGATAGAGACAGTTTATTAAGATAGGAAAACAACAATAATAATAATAATAATAATAATAATGTGTATGAAACAAGTGATGCAGAATGCAATTGCTCAACACCCACTGACCGATGCCCAGTCTATTCCGAGCAGGCGGCCCCCCCCCCCCCCCCATCCCGGCTAGCCACCCCTATATATTGTTTAGCATGACATCAGATGGTATGGAATACTCCTTTGGCTAGTTTGGGTCAGCTGTCCTGGGTCTGTCCCCTCCACCCTGCACCCCGAGCCTGCCTGCTGGCAGGACAGAGCGAGGAGCTGAAAAGTCCTTGGCTTGGTACAAGCACTGCTCTGCAACAACCAAAACATCAGCATGTTATCAGCATTCTTCCCATCCTAATCCAAAACACAGCATTCCACCAGCTACTAGGAGGAAAACTGTCCTAACTGAAACCAGGACAACCTGTTAGAGTGGGTCCATAGTAGGGCTACAAAGATGATCAGGGCTGATACATCTCTCCTGTGAAGAAAGGCTGAGAGCTGGGGATGTTCAGCCTGGAGAAGAGAAGGCTCTAGGAAACCTTCAATACTAGGACTACAATCATGGCCTTTCAATACTTAAATGGCTCTTATAAAAAGGGTGGAGAAGAACTATTTACTCAGGTAGGACAAGGTGTTAAACTAAAAGATAGATGTAGACTAGACTTTAGGAGGAAATTTCTCATTGTAAGGGTAGTGAGGCACTGAAACAGGTTGCCAAGAGAAGTAGTGGATGCCCTGTCCCTGGAGATGTTCAAGGCCAGGATGAATGGGGGTTTGGCCAACCTGATCTAGTGGGTGGCTTCCATTTCTATGGCAGGGAGGTTGCTGTTAGATGATCTTTAAGGTCCTTTCCAACCCAAGCCATTTTATGATTCTATGATTCTATGATTTGTTAACGATGATAAATTAAGATTGCTGTGCATTTTATGAAGGAAAAGAAAAAAAGAAGAAGAAGAAGAAACTCTTGTACAGTAAAACACCAAAGCATTTGCTATTCCAGATATGGTAAGAGTTAATACAACTAATGCAGCATTTCCAGAGAATAACAGCATTCTACTTTCAAATAGTAGCACACACAGAAGATTTGACTTACATATCAGCCTGGCAGCTGCCTTTTCATTAACTATTGAATGAATTCACCAGCTTCATTTGTAATTTTTCATCCTAATTTTGTTCTGTGAGCTTACAGAGGCCACACAGAACATAACATAACTATTAGAGACTATTGAGCTTTTCTTATTTTATTTTTATTTTTATTTATTTTTATTTTTATTTTTTATATATGAATCAAATCATCCCAAAGAAGGTTGAGAAATAATCAAATATTTTCTCCCAGCAAAAATTTAATTTGACACTATTCACTGTCCTTGTTAATCAAGAGAATTTGCAGCACAGAACTATGTTGTTATCTGTTAAAACCAAAAGTTTTTTAAGTTATCCTTGTAAATTTTGTTACTCCTTTTTTTTTTTTTTTCCCTAATATATTTTTGCGAAACTTTTTATATAGTCAGTGTTTCTACTTACTTGCTCAGTTGCAGGATTCAAGACAGAACCAGTTTTACACCTAAAATCTGTTAGGATGCACAAGTGAAACAGCTTTGTACAAGAGAAATGACAACAGGAAGCACCACAGATTTTGGTGGTATGTGAAGCAATTTATGCCTTCTATGTTGTGGAAGATCAGTTTTGCATCATTGATTAAAAAAAAAAAAAAAAAGTATTATTGGCTGTTAAAGGATGTCTATCACCAGCAGACATGCTTTAATTTTTACCACAATGAATGTTTCAATTAAAGAATTTTTCCTTGCCAATTCCCACAGAATGACTTAGGTAGGTTCCCATTCAGCCTAAGTCCAGTTCCCTTCTCACATGCCTCCCCACTTTATCTAACAACATTATGGACAAAACAATTTAATTTATTGACATTTAATATCAACTGTTTATTATTCATTTGTGTATTGGGGGGCGGGGGAAAGAAAAGATAAGACAATAGAACAAACACTTCAGTAAGCACCTCAATTTCTCTAATGCTTGACATGGGTTACATGCAGACTATCATAACTCTTTTGGAGATGTAATGGGCAGCACAGGAGTTTGGGTTCATGTGTGTATTGGTTTCTATCTGCTATTCCAGACTCCTCAGTCATTCTCCTCCACTGCTTTGGGTTTCTTCCTCCCTTTCTTCTCTTCTGGCATGTGTTGCCCATGGATGGGCCACTGTCCATGTCCCAGTGCGGGTAGCCCACAGCTCTAATCCTTCAGTGTTGCCCTTGCTCCAATCTGTCACCCATGGCTGCAGTCCCTCGGATGTGTCCCTGCACTCATTGCAGGTCACCTCCTTCCAGGAGTAAATCTCCAATGATTGCCTCACCCAGACCCTCATCAGCACCCTTCCTGCTGTGTCTTTCTAGGAACGTCTCCCTCTACATTTCCAACAGCATCCAGAGCATGGCCAGTGCTCTGGGAATGCTGCATTTACTTAAACATGTCTCAACTGGTGTACCAGAGGAGTCCCTTCCGGGCTGCAGTTTTGGCAGTTGCTGGGCTGCTTACACTGATGTCAGACAGGGCTGGGACCAGCACAAGGCATTTTGTGGCCTCCTCCACACAGTTCACCCCTTCAGGTCTATGCTTCCAAAAAGCTGCCATTTATGCCCAATGAAGACACAGTGGCTCTGAATATTGGATACTAGCAAACTTAAAGTCACATGCTGTAGCACACATCAACACGGTCCTTTCATTTTTATAAATTTAATGCTTTATTTTCGATCCTTTAAGATGGAGATACTGGTGTATTCAAATCTTCCAGATTGGTGCTCACTACTCAAAGAACCATATACACTCAGATGGCAGCAGTATATGACACTAGGACAGTTCTACCTCTTCCTTCTGCAGGGAGTTGTAACTGTAAGTCAGTCAGAGCTAATCATGTTAATGAAATTCATAAACAACGCTAAAGCAGAATGAAGAACAAGCACCCTCTAACAGAGACAATAAATAACTTTTCAAGAAAACTTTTATAAAAACACAAGAAAAAAAAAAAACAGCTTGGAAAATCCAGGTTAACATATCTGAGAAAAGTTAATCTGAAATTCTGGCATACCCTTGAGAATGATATACCCTTGAGAAACCATACTGCTTGCAAGAGGCCCCAGACTGATTATGGAACTAAACATAAGGGCAAAATATCAGAGACATAACAATCACTTTTATACACTCTGATAGAAAGATACAGCTGAATTTGAATCTTAAACCTTAATCCTTGAATACCCACTAGGAAGACTGCAAAACAGAGGCTATTGCCAAAGTATTACAAGGGCTGATGTAGACATAAAGAGTGATGAAACTTTCAAAAATCAGCCATCAAGAAGGGTGGCCCAAAAATATTTATTTTAAAGTAGAGTTATGTTGTGGAAGAAGTTCTGCAAGAAAAAAAATAATGGAAACCTTTTTGCTGGATTATGTCTTTAAAAAAAGCATGGGGTAACATTACATTTGCAATACAAAACCTTTCTGACTGGCCAAGAAAAGTGCTTGTTCATAAGTTCTGTGACTCTGTTTTCATATTTCTCTTCTCTGACAACATTATGAAACAGATCATCTTGAGTGCAATCACAAAACCTGTGCAAGCCATGGGATCAGGCCTAGTCAGCATGGGTTCATGAAAGGCAAGTCCTGCCTGACCTCCTCTCCTTCTATGACCAGGTAACCTGCCTGGTAGATGAGGGGAAGGCTGTTGACACAGTCTAGACTAGCAAAGCCTTTGACACGGTCTCCCACAGTATTCTTTTGGAGTAGCTGGCAGCCCATGGCTTGGACAGGTACACCCTTTGCTGGGTTAAAAACTGGATGGATGGCTGGGCCTAGAGAGAGGTGGTCAATGGGGTTAAATCCAGTTGGTGACCGGTCATGAGTGGTGTTCCCCAGGGGTTAGTGTTGGGACCCATCTTCTTTAATATCTTTACTGATGATTTGGATGAGGCGATTGAGTGCACCCTCAGTAAGTTTTCAGACAACACCAAACTGGGGGGAAGTATTGATCTGCCGGAGGGTAGAACGACCCTGCAGAGGGACCTGGATAAGTTGGATCAATGGGCAGAGGCCAATGGGATGAGGTTCAACATGGCTAAGTGCCAGGTCCTGAGCTTTGGTCACAACAACCCCATGCAACGCTACAGGCTTGGGGCAGAATGTCTCAAAAGCTGTGTAGAGGAAATGCATCTGGGGATGTTGGTCGATGCTCACCTGAACATGAGCTGACAGTGTGCACAGGTGGTCAAAAAGGTCAATGGCATCCTGGCCTGTATCAGGAATAGCGTAGCCAGCAGGGCCAGGGAGGTGACCATCCCCCTGTACTCTGCTCTGGTGAGGCCATACCTTGAGTACTGTGTTCAGTTTGGGGCTCCTCACTACAAGAAAGACATCAAGGACTTGGAGCATGTCCAAAGAAGGGCAACAAAGCTAGTGAAGGGTCTGGAACACAAGTTATATGAGGAGTGGCTGAAGGTACTGGGATTGTTTAGTCTATACAAGAGGAGGCTCAGGGGAACTGAAAGGAAGTTGTGAGGAGCTGGGAGTCAGCTAGTTATCAGAGATATCTAGCTGGACATCACAGATATCTGCTAGTTATAACAGATAACTAGCAATAGGACAAGAGGTGATGGCCTTAAGCTGTGCCAGGAGAGGTTCAGATTGGAAATTAGGATAAATTTATTCTCAGAAAGAGTAGTTGGGCATTGGAATGGGTTGCCCAGGGAGGTGCGGGAGACACCATCTCTGGGGGTGTTTAAGAAAAGGTTGGATATGGCACATAGGGATATGATTTTTGTAGGTAATATTAATGGTTGGGGGATGGTTGGAACAGATGATCTTGGAGGTCTTCTCCAATCTTTATGATTCCATAACTCTATGATTCTATGATCTGAACTTCAAAAATGTAACTTAAAGAATATGAGAAATCTCTTCAGGTGTTTTTATCACCTTACAAAGTCAATACAGCACATCAGGATGCTTATGCAAAAAAGCAAACAATATTAAGAAGCACTTAAGTGTATTGTTTTGTTGTTGTTGTTTGTTTTTGTTATTGTTTACATAAAATATCCAAGTGAAATTTTAGGCAGGTAAAGGAATTATTATACTTTGTTGGCCAAATCTCAAGAACGCTGTTGCACTGTTTAGCTGATCTTTGTGTGATTGGCCCCAGCCTTCCTGATGTGGAATTGCTTTAGAACAGTGTAAAGGCTAGTGCTGACAGCAAGGGAACACTGAAACAGAAGAACCGTGAAAACTATTGGCATTTCCTAGTTCAGCAAATATTAGCAGTAAATCTTTAGCTGAAATGGATTTCTGCCAGAACATCTCAGCTGACACCAGTACTTGAAAAAGTAATTTTTATTATTAAATTACTTTAAATACTTTTAAATTAAATTAAATTTAAATTAAATTAAATACTACATTAAAGCAAGGAATCTGTAAAATTTAGTGTAGGTGTATTGGTTGCTCCTTTCAGTGGTAACATTTCTCAATGACTGCCACACGGCATGGCATCTACAATAGCACAGTGCTTTCCTGTTCCAAAGAGGAAACTCTTCTGGTGTATCTATTATCAGTATGGTAACTGCAGCTTTTTGTTAAGCAGAAATTACTGCAGATCATCTACAGAGTGGAAATGGTCATCAACTCAAATATAACCTGACAGTAGAGTATTTTACAAAGACATTTAATGACTGCAGTCAAAGAACACATAACAAAAAGGGAGGAGAATGGTACCTGGATATTACTGTATTTCTTGACTTCTCTGTGTGAGAATACCACACAGCCCTTTGGAGGCTTGAATGAATTGCAGCACTTAGTGCTGTCAAAAGTCTCCTGAGGAAAAAATGAGCAGAGCTGATTTCATATGGTCAGTACTAGTTAATTTATACGTGATGCTATAAAGTTCTAAATCCAAGGGAAAACACAAGCTTTGACCCAAGGGAAAACACAAGCTTTGACCCTTAGCCTGTCTCTGCCTTCACGTTGCTTGCCAAGCAAAACTTTGCTAAAAGGTAGTCACTACTCCTTGTTTTTTTTATGATGTGATAAACATATATATATAATATTTATTACTAACTGTTTTGCTAGTAAGTAGAAGGCTACAGAATTAAGCATTAGTATTCATCTGATAACAGCTCACAGCTGAAAATTTATGTTTTCCTTAAAAGAGTAAAAAAGTCATTGAATGTTATGTATTTTGTGTGTGTGTATGGGAGGGGTTGGGAAGTATTGAGAACTAAGTTCAAAAAAATCAAATAAATGTTTAAATGTAACCAGTGGCTGAGGTTCCATCCACCCAAGCCTGAAGGTTCCTGATGATAGATATAAATCAATGGATTAAGTGTTCTGCACTTTTTTGTTCGTCAGAAGAAAGTGTGGTTTTAGGGGGAGCCTTGCATACCACAAGGATTTGTTAGCCTGCTAACCTATACAATCTGAAAATATTCTCTGTTCTGTGAATACATTCAAAGTAGTACTTACTCCTGTGCATGCAGTGCTGGTTAATCTTTAGCCAATGCATATTTGAAAGACAGAAGACAAAATGAGGAAAAGGGATTAAATGTGTAAAAGGAAATAAACAAAATATCTTTTAACCAAATCCTGTATGAAGACTGAGGAAAACAAAGTAAATTGGAGTCTTTGTATCAGTCAAGATTCACAAAACAACCAAAACTGCTTATACCAGCATCCCATCCATATTTGACTCAAATCAAAAGGATAAGTTTTTCTTCACAATTACTGACAGTCATTTGAAGTGTAGTAACTTGTTCTCATGTGCAACATCAGCAGCTCTTGTAAGAATCTATACAGAGACAAAACTGAGACTGGTGCTGCTACTGCTGACTCTAGCCAGCCCAGGCCATCCAGATTGTGCAGGGCATCTCGTAAGGCCTGATGGGTAACATACAAAGAGCATGGGGGTTGAGGGTAGGTGGGATGTTGCTGAGGTTAATGAAAGGTGGGTACTAGCATTCTAGCTTTCAGAAGAGGTCACTGGTTAAGAGATGGCAGTGAGGAAAAAGGTTTGGAATCCAGATTTGTTCGGATGAGAGCATATGAAGTAAGAGTGAGGAAGTCCTTTAGGATTAGGATCTCAGTTTGGGAACATGGAAGTCAGTTGAAAGTACAAGAATTGGGAAGCTTGGCTTTGGAGTTTAGAAAAGCAGGGAATGTGAAAGCAGGGCATACTGAGAAAGATGGAATAAAAGATCAGAGTCTAAGTGTTAGGTGGAATTTTTGTCAAGATCCTTGTTCTTTATATCTTATCATTTATTAACAGTTGCAACTAAAACTTTTATATTTAATTATATTGGTTATTTCCATAGTGGCATGCTTAGTGCATACACACACAGCTTGTTGTAGAGATAAAAGTAGTTTCAAAGACATCATCACCACTCTCTTCCTTACAGAACTTAGCACTTTCTGTTTTTTGTTGTTGGTGGTTGATTGGTTGTGTTTTGATTGTTTGTTTTTATTTGTTTTTCCTTTTTCTTTTTTTTTTTTTCCTTTTGTACTCCTAAATATGTAAACACAACAGATTTCCTTAGCAATACAAATTTAATTCATTTTCAGGGATGTTATATATCTTACTTTATGTCTTCTGACATAGTTCTACAGGCCAATCTCAAACAATCTAGAGACAGTCTTGATGGAAGTGTTTGCTAAACCTGCAGACAAGGAGAGAGAGAGAGACCAGCCCTGGCAACAACCTTCCAGTAGGAAAAAGTTGTTATGATGTGTCTGTTCAGTGGCTTCTATATCCTTGTTCTAGAGCATCCTGTCTCTTATGTACCAAAAGTGAAAATGCTGTCACCAGCAGTTGAGTTAATAGCACTTGTCTTCTGGCAGACTCTCCCATAAAAAATATAGAGTCCCAGAGCTAAAAAGTTATTTTGTAATTGAAAGACCTTTTCTTTTACATGATTTTTAAGAATATATTGTGTTGTTAAAAAATTTATTGGATAAGTCACAGAGTCCTTGGGAGCAAAAAACATTCTCTGTGAGCCCTTTCAAGCATTAAAAAACACGCTCACACAGAGTACAGAAAAAAAAAAAAAATCTTCTTTTGTAACTGAACATTTTAAACAAAGTATTTTTAGATGGCAAATGCACTGGATAATTTATTATTTGACAGTCCATTCAAAAATTATGTGAGAAGTGAGAAATTTAATAATGAGGGTAACAGGTCTATTGATTGAATGTTCTTTTGGATAATGGGGCAAATTTGACTCTTGCCTGTCTGTTCATATTAGATATGGTTATTTGAACACTCATATATTGGTACAAGAAAGAAGAAAACTAGCCAGGTTTCTCTGAGGTCCTCCAACAATACGGATATGAAGTTGAATCACTCATTCTGACCATTAGTTCTGAACCACACTCAAAATATCTTATTATCCATACTACAAAATAAACAACACATATGTTAAAGCTAACTTTTCTATGTGTTTGTCACAAAAGGTATGCCCAATGTGAAGTGGTTTAAGAATAGATTTTTCAAATTTATATCTAAAGTGATAAGGTGTCTTTAGCCATCTTGGAAGACAACACCTTTCTGTAAAGTGACTTTTGGTTCAGATGTGTATCTCAATGCCTTGCTTCATTCCCAAGAATACTCAGCATCACCAGAAGATGCTGGAAAATCACATAAATTTTGTATGGAGACTTTTGGAGGTCTGCTAGTTCACACCCCCACTCAAATGGGACTGCTGCCAGTACTAAATCAGGTCAGCCAAGATTTGTGTAAACAAATTTTGAAAATCCGTATGAGTGGAGATCCTGTTCCTTCTCTAGATAACTCCATAACCTGTTCTACACTACCTTTGCAGTAAAGACATTACCTTAATATCCAGTCTTCCTAAACTACAGACCCTGTATTTTTGCCTTACATTTGTTTGGGTCTGTCATCTTCAAAAACTCTTCATGATTGTAGTTTCACCTTAGCATCTCCAACAAACTTAACTAGAAAAAAAAAAAAAAAAAAAAAAAAAAAAAAGAAAGAAAAAAATCAAGCTTCCTGATCAGATTTTGGATTTGCTTCAGTTTTTCCACATCCCTTTCAAACTGGAAGCCCAACAGTAGACAAAGTATTCCACTTTGCAGCCTCTCCAGTACTGAGTGGGATAACATAATAATTTCCCCTAGTCTGCTAACTACATTATTTTTCTTTCAATCAAGTATGCATTTTGGCTTACTTGCAATGACAGAACACAGGTGGCTCATATATAAAATCTGGGTCTTTTTCAACATGTCCATTACTCAGAATGTTGTTTCCCATATTTTCTTAGTTTTCATATGAGAATGGTGCAGGAAACAGTGACAAAAGCCTTACTGAAGTCTAGGTATATTACAGTCAGTGCTTTTCCCTTGCCCACATGGCTACAGTTCTTCACAAAAAAAAAAAGCAGACAGCTTGATTAAGAATGATTTGCCCAGATTGACTTCCTGTTTGCTGTCTTATGCTTGGCATTTTTATAAATGATTTAAAAGCTATTCTCCACTATATTTCTGGGAACTGAAGTCAGGCTGACTAGTATTAGGTGTCCCTCTAGCCTTTATTAAAGACAGAAATAGTGTTAATCTTTTTCCAGGAGTTCAGGACCTCCCAACACCACATTTTTTCACTGAATATGGCTCTGTAAAGTGGCCCAACAATCAAATCAACGAATTCTTTCAGCACATTTGAGTGTGTCCCATCTGAGCATGTAAATACTTTCTCCATCCATAAGTAGTCCCCAGCTTGTTGCTTCCCCACTGATGAATGACTTTCTGTTTCTGAAACTACACCTTCATGCACAAAGGTCAGAGAGCAAGTTTCACCCATAAAGGCTGATACTAAAATGATGCTACTCAGCCTTTTATGTATTATCTATGAAGGTGGCTGCTCTTATTCAGCACATACCATATTTTGTCTGAATCTCCTTTTGCTATTTGCCTTTTAGAATACCTTCTTACTCTCCTTTGTCTCCCTTATTAGAATGCCTTCCTGCTCTTGTGTTACATATGTTAGTGCCAACTGTCTATAAATTTTTATTTTTATTTTTATTTTTCTTCTTGGCCCAGCATGCCCAATCAATTCTTCCTTTCCCTGACTCTTGTAATTTCAGCCCATGCAGACCTAGACCCTCTGTTACTTGTCAATAGAGAGGAAAATCTGTTAAAGCACTGGGGTGCTTATTAAGTTATTCTAGCAGTCCAGTTCATAGGTTCACTGTTCTCTTGAGTAAATGTTTTTTGTTACACCATGTCTTCAAACTACACTTAGCTCATGCCAGCTTAGATTAAACATGCAAACATTAACACTTAGCATCCAAAAGAGACAACTTAGTAATTAATATTTACAAAAGATTCAAATGTTCCTAAGTTTGCATCAGAAAGTTTCTCTTTCTGTCATTCATCAGACTTGTTCTCTTTCAAAAACTGTACAGGTTTCAGACTGTATATTTTCTCTCTTAGCGGACTATGTTGTTTTATATATTTTTTCTTTGAAGTCTTTCAAAAGATCTAGACTAGTTTTGTATTTCATCCCCCAGATTTATTTTACTTTCTCCTTAAGTAGGAAGCAGTCTCGCCAACTTCTTATTAGGATAACAGTTCATTTTTCCCTTCCGTAGATAACCAAATCTCTCATTGTTGTAGTATTTGTTATCATTTAGAAATGAATGGAGTAATAAATAACTCTTTCTTTCAATGAAGTGTTAAAACTCTGACATCCATCCTCCTCCTTCAGTAATTATTTGGCACTTTTCGGTAGGGAATCAATAGTTCATTGAACCAAACATTGTACACATTTTCCCCTTAAATTAAAAACATACATAATAAATATAGCTGCAGACATACTAAACAATTTATCACTGGATTTTGATTGAGACCAGATAAGCAGAAGTCAAGTTACTTGGTCTAAAAACCCAGTGGATTCTTCTTTTTAGATATGTAAAAAAATGCCTTATAACCTCACTATAAATGAAAAACTGATAACCAGAGCTATGTACTTACTGTCAATCAAAATGAAATTGACTGATTAGGTGAAACACACTACAGAATCACACTGTAGACTGGCTATGTTTTGATACAGTGTGAAGACTTCAAAATTTTCATTTCTGAGTTTGATTCAGATTGACTTTGTTTGTGGCTAGATCTACTATAGAGGTCAGGTATAAAAAAGGTTTCAATCAATTTTTGGTGAAAGTAACCTCACCTCAAGCTGTCTTTGGTATATAAATATAAAGATAAAAAAGTATACTCCGTTTACTTAAAAAAAAAAATAGACGGTTGCCATCTGAAACTAAGGCTAATACAAGAAATATAGTAGACCTCAATTTGAATTAAAAATATCAGTTCTGTCTTTCTCAGAAACAGAATTTACAGGAGTAAAACCCTCCCTCTTACAAAATTGATTGGACAGAAGCTTCTTCCCTTGTCCCAAGAGTTGTGAAAGACTAAGCATTTTGTTAAGCATTTTATCAAGCATGTATTTTAATACTTCAGGTCCATGAATGGGAATGAGAAAAGAGAGGAAATGGATAGTCTGAAACTGGAAAAATGCATTTTAAACACTTGAGCAACATCCAAAGATAAAATGAGTAGAGTTTAAGACATCATTAAAATACTCCCTCTTTCAACCAGGATGGCATGGAACAAAATGGATATATGGAGACATATGATAGATAATGTAAATATTATAGATAAAGCAGACAAACACATAAATGTTTTATTTCCCTTTGTTATGTTCAGTAAGAAAATTTGGGAAATAGAGATTCAAAACAACAGATACAGGCAAATCCAATATAATTGCTGTCAAACATCTGTCATTGTTTCTACAGAATGTTTGTCATGAAAACTAGGATTTATAGAAGATCTGTAAGAACATTAAAGCTTCAGAATAAGTAACCCATGACCTAGTCAAATTCCCATCATTTAGGCCTTCACTTTAAGAACACACTATACATATAGCCTGTTCTATAGTTTATTTAAATAGCTGAAATATAGGCAATAACTATATTGAGTATAAGTCATTTGGATTAGTGTAGAGGAATGAAAAGATTTGTAATTGCCAGCACTACCACAGAGAATGATAGATGCTCCACTGGAAGATGAGAACAGCATTGCCTTAGGCACTATACAGAATCACCTTGTAAAAAACATTAGATCATGTAATTAACAAGGAATTATAAAACTAGAACAGAAACCATTTTATATGGCATGATTTTTTTTCAAGGATTTTTTCCCTCATTTTGGTGAATGCACAGAAGAACATGGTTGATAAAAGTGATAGAAGGTTAAATCAAAGTAATATTCTGGAGAAAACTGGCTCCCCTTTACTAACTAACTAACTAACTAAATAAATAAATAAATATAAACAAATGATTGATGAGGGGACAGTGAGAAAATTCACAGGTAATGCTGTCCAAATAAAAATGAGGAAGAAGATGCCTTCTTTTCAAGCATTTTGAAAGGTTAAAGTGAAAGGATGGAAACATCAAGGCTGGCAAATGGAAGGATTGCATCGCAAAATGTGAGATAAGAATTTTAGTGTTCATATTTCAAGTATTGATAGAAAGCCAGTCCTCAGATATTAAACAGGGTAAATCAAATAAATCTGCAAGAAGACTAGACAAAGAAATCAAAAGAGCATCATGTCATTATCTCAGATCATGAGAAAATTAGGAGGCAAATAACATTAAAAGAATAGTACTACTTCTATTCATTACTGGAGTCATGCCCCAAGAACTTTATATTGTAAAACATTGCAGCTTCCTTTCACTTTTCTTCTGATTTAGAACTCAAGGTTGCAGTGGGACCAAGGTGTCTCTTTTCATTCTAAAGGGATACAAACATAGTTTCTATCCACAGAATTTTCAATAAATGAATACAATGCTTCTTAAAAAAAAAAAAAAAAAAAAAATAAGAAGAAAAAAAAAAAGATTACAAGTTGCTGAGGCTTTAAAACCATGAAATATTACAAAGCTATGGTAAAGTTATGGAACTTGGCAACACTGATAAATTAACTCAACAGTGAACTCTTTGCTGACTAAAGACCCCAAGAGAGGAAAAATGAAGTTAATAAAGTTGCAGTAGTTTATAGTACAGACATTAGGGGAGGACTGACCTTGATGAGCATCTGGGATTAATTAGAATGAAAAGTAGTATACAAGGAGTCAGTCATTAGCAAAATGTTTTTGCTCACTCTCTTTAGGTCAAGATCTCAAAGCAGAGTTACCACTTCATTAAAACTGTGGTGCCAATGATATAGGCACTCCAAAGCTGTTATTGCACACATTTGTACCTTATCTAGGACACCATAAAGACCTTTTTCTGTTGCTACTTCAGAACAATTTAAGACAGATTTAGAAAATTCAGGGTAAATTTTTTAAGCTTATTTGTACTACTATTTTGCTGAACAGTGATCATTCAAAAACCCTGGGTTTTGTTTTCTTCAGTCAGATTAGCTGAATTTGACATAATTAAACAGAATTAATTTACTTCATGAAAAATGAATAACAACTGTAGTAAACACCAAGGAAAAAAAAAAAAAAAAAGTGCATCAGGCCAATATATATTGCTTTCCTGTACCAAGAAGCAGTCAGACAAATGCACACTAAATGATTTTTCACTTCATACTCAAAATAATAATAATAATTTTAAAAAGCTATCGTAGGTCACTATGCTTCTTACCTACTGTACTAAAATGGTGGACAAAATAGTGTTATACTGTTTTATTTGAAAAAAGTGTTCAGGGTAAACCATTTCAAAAGAAGCCAGTGATGAACCTATGCTGAGATAGTGGGGTAACTTCTTAGCAGGTAAAAAACTCATTTCAAGAGATTTGCACTTTGAAAATACTACATCAGATCTCTATTTTACTATAATTACTTAGTAGGCTTGTTGTTCATGATGACTGGATAATTTAAGAGATTAGCAGGTCATTTGTAACCATGGAAATCATGTTGCCTGAATATCTAATAGACTAAATTTCCACATGAAACAAGTCAGTACTTCTGTTTATTTTCTTGCTTGTTAAATGTTATTTTGAACTACCTTGTTTTCCTCAGGCGAATTGTCACTCAGTTTCTGAAAAGAAAACAAAAAAGTCAAGCTATGTCTTTACAGAACTCCAGTCAATGGACACTTTCCTATATTCTCAGTAAACATATATTTGTACATATTTCAGTATTCACACCTTTTTATGATTCTTGTCTTTTAAGATTTAGACAGAAAACCTAACCGTTAAAGGGCTACTTATGAAAAGAAAATCAGTAATATTTCAAAATTTCCCATTTCTAGCCCTGTACATACGAATACAGATTAATGATTGAGTCGGGGAAGTTTAATGGCAGTTCCAGTTCAACAGCCAGCTGATCACATATGTATCTTTCTTATTTTGTCCAGTATTTGAGAAAAAAATATTTAAGTCATTTTGACGTCAGCACAATAAATTACTATCAAACTAATAATTCTTAGGAAAAGAGGAAAAGCTTAAGAAAAGCTTAAGAAAAGCTTAGTTTCTCATGGTAGAAAATATATTGTCCAAATTCTGGATTATATGCATTCTCCTTTTTGTTGTTATTGTTGGTTTTGTTTTGTTTTCTATTCCTTTTCTATTCCTTCTATTATACAGAAGGATTCTTATGGTAAGGGGGCTTAATAGGGGCTTAAAGCATTTGCTTTTCTGTTACATGTTATAAACAAGATTAAAAAAAAATTAGTTTTTATATGGAAAGTGTATAACATACCTATAAAGGGTAACAAGAAAATTGCCTTAAAAGGTCAGAGAAGACAAATGAGTCACAAGGTGACTCAGCTATCCTCTCAAGTGTTTTCTCCACTTTCATAGTTATTAAATAATATAGGCTCAAAGCTTTTCTATGAATCCCCAACAGATTCCTGACAGATTAAAATCACATTGTATTATATTCCTTATCTTTCTAATTTAGCTACAGTCTGTTATTTTTCCTTGTTTAATTTGAAGTTCATGTCATGGCCAGTTGACAACTAGTTGTCTTTATCTTTATTAATCTCAAAGTTGTCTACATGCCATCATCAATCACTTGATAAAAATAATCATATTCTGTTGACATCTTAATTATTTTAATAGGCAAATTACATAGCAATTTGATACTGAAATATTAAATGAAAAGTATTTTCAAAATCTCACTTCCCGAACTTTCTCTATTGTATATGCACTTGGGAAACAAAAGAGGAAATAGTAACTACATATTAGATTTTAACGACAAAGAAATAGAATCAAGATTGACATCTCCATATAAACAAATAAACGCATTTAATTGTTGAATTAGAATTAATGTCATGTGGAAATCAACCAGTTACTTTTAACCAAAAAAACTAAAACTATGTAACCTATTTCATCAAAATCTCTTTATAACAAGGAATAAATTTCTATTAGTTTAGATGTTAAAAAAAAATGCGTCTCAAGAAGTTCATTCTTCAATACCCTCAAAAAATTAGTAACACACATAGTTTCATCTCTGCTGCATTTTGCTCAGTTTTGTATTCTTTATACATCTGTAATAACAGTAAGGTGGAACCAGGCGAGACCTCACCACCAAACATAGTGCAACAAATTTAGTGACTAGCAAGATAAAAAGTGGCTTTGACTTACGAAAATTTCACTGAAGAGCACTTGCATAGCATTTGTATGACAGTAACAAAGTTCATTTTTATAAAAAATACTAAGCAATGTCCATTAATTAAACAAGAAATAATCTAGGATAAGTTTAATAACATTTTTTTAAAGAAAATAACAATTGAAAAAAATCTAAGGCAAGTTTATTCGCTCGCAGGTACTGGGTGGTTGTCTTATTGAAAATTTAACTACTTTCTTCTGCTGGCACCTGAAAGAAAAATAGTTTATTTCCTTCTTTAATTAATTTTCATTAGTTTTAATTTATACTAGCAGTTTTTTAATTGCATTTTGTATTTTACACTGTCATACACCCTTCTTCAAAATGGGATACAGAAACGGTTCTCATTCAAGTGGTAACTACATTGAGACTTGTACAAAACTGCTGATGAGTAGGATACATTAAAGCTCCTTTATCATGTGAGACATTTAAGTCTTGGACAATCAAATTCAAGGCTAAATTAATGGTGCATGTTTGACTACTGTTTTCCATTATATATATATTTGTATATTTATATATATATAAATAAAAATGGAAAAACACTAGGATAAACTGGCCTTTATTCATGTAAGAGACCAATGTAACCACCTCAGCAACCTTTACATTAACATAAAAGGAAGGTACTTTCAGAAAGCAATTTATGTATCAGTAGAAATTTTCTTATGGTGGGATTCACTGCATATTTCTTTCCACAGCTGTAAAGAGAAACTAAAGAACTGAATTATTTCACACGCATGACAAAGGAATCATCTACATAAGCTAACTTGAAAACATTCACTGTATAGTGTAAAGTACACTGTATATACTATATTATACTGTATATACTATACTATACCATGTCTGTACTACATATACCATATATATAGTATAAATGTATTTCCTTCTCAATCATCTAAACTTCCTTTACAATTGAGTTCTATGACAAATTAGATTGAGCCAGTTTAAACACCTACATTAGTCAAATGAGAGATGAGTCGTGCCCTGCTCTTTCTATGGGATCCTATATAACTTAGTGAGCTTAGGCATAGATATCTTAAGCTGACAGATAATTTCTGTAATTAACATTAGTAATGTTAGAAGAATGTTAGGTGAACTGTGATAATCATCTTTTTTTTTCCATGTCTAAAGTAATGAAACACAGTTTTGACTTGCCTAGCTGCACATGACAGCATCTCTCAGCCATCTACGGAAAACTTGATTTTTTTGATGCTGCAGAGTGAGTTCTGAAGGATAGAGGAGGGTTGGTCAAGGTCACTGAGATTTCAAGCTCCTCAGAAAGGTTACACAGGCTAAAACATTGGATCCTCCATCCTCCATGCATAACCAAACTGACCAAGGCCATGAGCCATCTAGTCTCACCTTGGAGATGACCCTGCTTTGAACTAGAGCAGGTTGAACTAGAGTCAACAGGATGTCCTTTCCAGTCTGAGTAATTATATTGGGTTTACATGGCAAAAGTTTGATAGCAGAGGGGTTTAGAGGGGTGGCTTCTTTGAGAAGAGTCCAGAAGCTACCCCATGTTAGATAGTTTCAGTTGGACCCAAAGGGATCTGCATCTGGTTAGAGCCAAGCCAATATGTGATGTTGTTTGTGCCTCTGTGAGAGTGTATTAAAGGAAGGAAAAAAGAACTGCTGTGCAACAGCAGCTGGGAGAGTGAGGAGTGGGAAAAAGCCCTGCAGACACCAAGGTCAGTGAAGAAGGAGGGGGAGAGGTGTGCCAGGCATGGAGCAGCAGTTCCCCCTGTGGAGAGGCCCCTGGTGGAGCAGGCTGTCCCCCTGCAGCCCATGGGTCCCACATGGAGCAGATCTCCACGCTGCAGCCAGTGGAAGAGCCCCTGGTGGAGCAGGTGGATGTGGCCTGGAGGAGGCTGCGGCCCATGGGGAGCCCCCGCAGGAGCAGGCCCTGGGCCAGAGCTGCAGCCCACGCAGAGAGGAGCCCACGCAGGACCTGAAGGAAGCTGCTGTCTATTGGGGACCCATGTTGGAGTAGTTTGCTCCTGACAGATGGACCCCGTGGCACGGAGCCATATTGGTGCAGTTTTTGAAGAGCTTCTGCCTGAGGGAAGCCCCCTCAGGATCAGTTTGGGAAGGGCAGCATCCTGTGGGAGAGGGACCGCACACTGGAGCAGGGACAGAGAGTGACCATGGAAGGAGCGGCGGAGATGAGCCGTTAGGGACTGACTGTAGTCACCATTCCCCGTTCCCCTGCACTTTCTGGGGGGAAGTAAGTGGAAAAGAGTGGATAGGGGGAGAACGTGTTTTTTGTTCACTTTTAGTTTCTCCCTGCTCTAGTCTACTCATGATAGGCAATAAATTATATTAATCTACTTATGTTGAGCCTGTTTTGTCCATGACAATAATTGTTGAGTGATCTCCCTGTCTGTACCCTCAACTCTTGAGCCCTTTCTATCGTATTTTCTCCTTCTTTTTTCTTAGAGGAAGGGGAATGAGAGAGTGGCTGTGGTGCACTTCAGTTGCCCAGTAGGGGAAAACCACCATAGTAATCCTATGATCCTGTGAAAGAAGGCAAGGAATGTCAAAGTCCAACAGATGAGGATTCAAGGAAATAGATGAGAATGATATGCGTCATTTCTGCTTCTGAAAAAGTTGGATGCTTCTTTGGACAGTAGGATCATGGTCTCTCTGTTATTATCCTGTGGTGGTTTTACCATGCTGGGCAGCTGAACACCACAACCGCTCTCTCACTCCCCCTCCTCAGATGAGAAGTAAAGGAAAGAACAACTCACGGGTTGAGATAAGGATAATTTAATTAAAGGGAAAAATATATATATATATATATATTAAGGAAATATTATTAATTAACAATTCAACTAAAGGGAAAAAGGGAAAGGGGAAAGGGAGGGGGAAAGGGAACAGCAAAAACAAAACAAGTAAAGGCTATGTGGAAGTGCAGAGGAAAGAAATTATTCTCTACTTCCCACAAATGAGCGATGCCTGACCATGTCCTTGAAGCAGGGCCTCAATGCACGTAGCTGGTGTTTGCGAGGAGGACAGACGTTTTTGCAACAAAAGCCCACCCCTCCCCTCTTCCTCCTTTTTCCACCTTTTATTGCTGAGTGTGACATCATATGGTATGGAATATCTCTTTGGTTGGTTTAGGTCAGCTGCCCTGGTGATGTTTCTTTCTCACTTTTTGCCCACCCCCCAGGAGGGTTA
>CM021765.1:148000041-148022619 GCA_011076525.1 Nettapus auritus
TAACCCTCCTGGGGGGTGGGCAAAAAGTGAGAAAGAAACATCACCAGGGCAGCTGACCTAAACCAACCAAAGAGATATTCCATACCATATGATGTCACACTCAGCAATAAAAGGTGGAAAAAGGAGGAAGAGGGGAGGGGTGGGCTTTTGTTGTGAAAACGTCTGTCCTCCTCGTGAACACCGGCTACGTCTGTTGAGGCCCTGCTTCAAGGACATGGTCAGGCATCGCTCATTTGTGGGAAGTAGAGAATAATTTCTTTCCTCTGCACTTCCACATAGCCTTTACTTGTTTTGTTTTTGCTGTTCCCTTTCCCCCTCCCTTTCCCCTTTCCCTTTTTCCCTTTAGTTGAATTGTTAATTAATAATATTTCCTTAATATATATATATATATATTTTTCCCTTTAATTAAATTATCCTTATCTCAACCCGTGAGTTGTTCTTTCCTTTACTTCTCATCTGAGGAGGGGGAGTGAGAGAGCGGTTGTGGTGTTCAGCTGCCCAGCATGGTAAAACCACCACAGGATAATAACAGAGAGACCATGATCCTACTGTCCAAAGAAGCATCCAACTTTTTCAGAAGCAGAAATGACGCATATCATTCTCATCTATTTCCTTGAATCCTCATCTGTTGGACTTTGACATTCCTTGCCTTCTTTCACAGGATCATAGGATTACTATGGTGGTTTTCCCCTACTGGGCAACTGAAGTGCACCACAGCCACTCTCTCATTCCCCTTCCTCTAAGAAAAAAGAAGGAGAAAATACGATAGAAAGGGCTCAAGAGTTCTTAAAGATTCTGTCATTCAGGCCTGTCTTTTGTTGTTATTTATCCTTTTCATGAGATAAAGTCCTATCTATTTTAGTGTGAGAAGTATCACTAAGAAGATGGTAAATTGTCATCATTTACAGTAAAGAAAATCTAAGGTGATTAGCAAAGATTTAAATATTTAACTTAAAAATATTTATAACATTCACAATGCAACCTCTTAAGAGAAGTTGTGCTTGGAAAAAGTGTCAGAGAAGAAAGAGACAGTGAGAGCCTAGTGAAACTGGAAGACACTAAAACTTTCATGGACCCACTGTGCTCGAATCAACACATTTTAGTCTTGGGAATTAGAGCTTTAAAGAATAACAACCTTATACAGAAATGAAAAACACCAAGCACATAAATCTCATGAATCATTTGTAGAATTGATTATTCTACTGTCTTACATTAGGAACATCTCTGTCAAGACATTTGCTGAGACAGTAAAAGCCGAGTACCCTGTGATATAGTCTCTTTCTGAGTACTGTTCAGCAGATCATGAATGGTGAAAATTGGGATGACAGAAGAAGCATAACGGAAGAAGAAATCATCCTTTCTAAATAAAGAAATCAGCAGGGCTAAAATTGTTGATCAAAACAAAAATCAACTTCTGGAAGTTATGTGTAAACCACTTCCTATCCTCTCTTCGGACTAAGCTAAAAGTCGATGTCCAATTATTGATATCCTTCACCTGTGTGAAAGGAAAAAAAACAAAACAAAACAAAACAAACAATCAGAAAAAGGAAGTTATGTTATTTACTCAGTCTGTGATAAATCAGGAAAATAGAAGAAGAAACCCCAAATTGTATGAATATTGTTCAATATCTGAATTATGATTGTTCTGAAGGCAGGGGTTCACATTCTTTCTTTTCCTAGCAAACTAAGCTTGGTACTAATACAATGCAAAATGAAGAAATAAAAAGATTTATTGCCCTTTCTACTGTCATCAGGTCATCTGAATGGCAGAAAGATGCTAGTACTCTATATTCAAAAACAAATAATCTAAAACATTTGTATTTGTAACACTATAGTCGCTTGACCTATTCCTTAATCTTGCTTCTGGTTCTTTCACTGATGCACTTTTGGAAGACCATTTAAAAAAACAAACAAACAAACAAACAAAAAAACACTTGCATTCCTGCATTGAATCAAGACAGGGAGCACTGCTATTTTTAAAATGCAATGGTATCAAATTTGCTCTCTTCACCTTATTGTAGAACTCAGTCTTGGGAATGAACACTCCTAGAAACCACTAGGTTCCTACTTTTAATGCTGCAGGTTTGGAACCTCAGTAACATGTTTTATGTTTTTGTTTTTGTTTTTGTTTTGTTTGTTTTTTATCTCATACAGCAATAAATTTGGAGGAGTCAGACTCTATTTCATGCTATGTTTTCATGCACTGAATGATATTCTAGATCAGTGAAGTTCTGCATTGCATATCCCCAGAGCTTAGGGATATGGTTTCTAGAGCTTAGGGATATGGTTTAGTGGAGGACTTGTTAGCATTAGGTCAGAGGTTGGACTCGGTGATCTTGTAGGTCTCTTCCAACCTAGACTATTCTGTGATTCTGTGATTCTGTGATTCCGTTTAATACTGATATGTCTACGCTAATATAACTTAATCTGTCAGCTCTAAGAGTTGGATAAGATTACTACTACTTTTACTGGAATCACAAAACAGTATAGTTCAGAGAGTATTTCAAGAGGTCATCTACTCCAACATAGCCAAAGTACAGCCAATGTAGACCAGACATAGTATAATATGATGGTGAGATGGTCCAGGCAAGGTTTGCTTACTTCTTAGTAGATACAAAACCATAAGTGTATTCTCTGTGATACATTCATACTTGCAAACAAAGTATGAACAGGGTTTGGCTCCACAAGTAGCATACAACACTAGTCCACAATCATCCACTCTGCATCCACATTTCCTCACATAATTTTAGCTTATGCCAAACAAGCAAACAAACAAAAACACAAAAAAGCACTTGTAGACAATAACTACAGTGCAAGGCAATACAATACAACAGCTATAAATACATTTACAGAGGCCATGTACTATTTCCAGAAGATAGTAAAGATGAAACTGCCCTCTGGAATGGGGAGATAATTTGACTCTTTAAGGCTCCAATTGTACTGTGTAACTTGCTCTTGAGGCTAGAGAATTTATTTTCCCCATTGCCAAACATAATATTCTCCTATTTTATTGAACTGGTTTCATTGTTTATTTCCTGACTCAGTGCATTTACTGTGCAGTTTGAATAAAATTACTACCACTTCCATTGCACAAGTGTCTTCTGTGCATCTGTATGTGTGTATGTTGTGTATCTTCAGTGCCTTTTCTTAAAATATAACATTTTTCACTTTGTGTTAAAATAGTTGTTGGTAGTTGGTGCTGGTTGGGAAAGAATAAATTTATGGCCAGTGCTTCCAAGGTTCCATGTTTGCTCTTGTAAGCTTTGTCCAGACAGAATACTTTGAATAAGAGTCGCAAAGATGTTTGCAGTAATTAACAGAGAAACACAAGACTTTTATACTCATACAATAAAGATTTGCCTATTGTTCTAGCACTGAGAAAAACTTCTTTCACTCATTCCATCTATCAGTATTACATCAACAACATTGATACAAATTGTCAGAAGTAATTAGCAGAGTTCGTAAACTTTCAAAATCAGAAACTAAAATAACTGCAAATTAATTTACATCTGAGCTAGAGAAACTATCCCTAAGATCTTATTTGCTGCCTGTCATTCATAGAATTAAAGACAATTCTGGCATCACCAAAAAAAAAAAAAATGTTAATGAATCATATTAGCCTACAAACCTATCTGCCATTCTAAGCATTCTCTTTTTTTCCAATTGGAATACTAAGGGCACCTATTGTACTGTCTCACACACTACAAATGAAGAATTACTTATTTTATTAGAAATAAGATTCGTGTGTGACTATACAAGAAGTGACTATAAAATATGTCTGGACAAACACTTGTCTCCAGCAAAAGAGGGATTAAAACTAAAATACTTTAACTTCCTTTTCTGAACAGTAACACCTTCCCTGTTTGAACTCAGTAGCCAAAATAAATAATCACCTAGACCAGATGTCCACACTGACTTGGGAAGTCAGAAAGATAAAAATCCAAGTGCACAAAAGAACATATTCTCAGCATTAGCAGAATGAAATAAAGACATCAGATAAGTGAAAACAGATGTTGCTAAAATGTCAAGTGCAACAGATGTATGGATATAAGACAAGCTTTGAAAAGGTTAAACTTTGATCCTGGTTAGGCTATAAGAATTTATGTTAATCAGATGGAAAGCCTAATTTATTTTGGACCAGTTTGTGCCACCTTTATTGTAATATGCTATTATGTATTGGTTTCTGTGGGACTACCTCTGAAATATTAACCAGTTGAGCATGAGTTGTGGCAGCATCTCAGCTCTGTATGCTTTTAATGCTGTTGTGGTTTAACCTGGCCAGCAGCTAAATACCACACAGCCGTTCGCTCACCCTCCCCCCTCCCTCTCTGGGATGGGGGAGAGAAACAGGAAAAGTGAAGCCTGGGGCTGAGATAGAGACAGTTTATTAAGATAGGAAAACAATAATAATAATAATAATAATAATCATAGTGTGTATGAAACAAGTGATGCACAATGCAATTGCTCACCACCCGCTGACCGATGCCCAGTCTATCCCCGAGCAGCCGGCCCCCCATCCCGGCTAGCCACCCCTATATATTGTTTAGCATGACGTCAGATGGTATGGAATACTCCTTTGGCCACTTTGGGTCAGCTGTCCTGGGTCTGTCCCCTCCCAGCTCTTGCTGCACCCCCAGCCTGCCCTCTGGCAGGACAGAGCGAGGAGCTGAAAAGTCCTTGGCTTGGTATAAGCACTGCTCTGCAACAATTAAAACATTGGCATGTTATCAGCTCTCTTCTCATCCTAATACAAAACACAGCACTCTACCAACTACTAGGAGGAAAATTAACCCTGTCCTAACTGAAACCAGGACAAATATGCTTCTATAAACATATTCTCATGAAGAGCTAGAGTGTTAACTAAATTACTTCCTGGACTTATATCTACATTCTAATCCAGTGTTAAGAAGTAGCAGCAGAGGAGAGCATATGGCAAGACATGATCTCAGGTCTCAATCGGATATGCACCCAACATACATCTAGGCACCACAGAGAACAGCCATGTCCCATGTTGTTGTAGCCCCTATTTTTGGTATCTTCCATTTAAAAAGCAAATACTCTTCAGCCTATACAAAGCCTTCCAGATATTCATTTGGATAGAAAAATCTGCTTTGACTTCAAAGTTATGACCAGATATTTCCACTTACCCTCTGTGAGCTTTGCTCAGTTAAGGAGTATGTTTGTGATCTATGTGTGTGTTTTTTAAGCATCAGGGCTCCATCACATCAATAGTCACAACTGTGAGCATGTGCTACCAAATGATCGTTATGCATCTGCAGCAACTAAAGAAAGCACTGTATTTCAGACATGCTCTATGATAGTCTCTCCAAAGGAAAGCAAAAAGCTCTCAGGTATTCATTTCAGTCTTTGATGCCTATATTCTTTTTTTTACAGTATGTAACACCTTCCCCTGCACTCAAGACCCCATGTCTATGACCATTGTGAGTAACACCTATGCAGTGTGGAACCAAGGTTCATTGAACACCTCTCCACCTTTCCACCAATGGCTGGGTGGAGCTGTTAGGCTCAGCTATATGTATTTGGGGTAAAAAAAACTGACAGAGCATAGTTGTCATGATGACCTCTTTGGGGCAGAGGTCTTTCATTTGCCTGAAAATCAGGGGATAGATGATATTTTAGTAATTCCCAAACCTTTGTAGAGGTGAAATTTCTGTTCCATCAGATTTCGGTTGTCTTTACTTTCTCAGAGCTGAGGGAGGATCGTTTCATCATCTGCTGTGTTCACAAACACACAAACCACCGAAGGTTTAACATATATGTTTTGTCCCTTTATGACCAAGTGACATATGACATCCAGGGTAGTAACAGCAACAAGTATTTTACAAATACCGGTCTGTTTTTCTTGTTACCATTAAGTGCTTTTATTAATTAAGATGGACATAGATTTTTTTTTCTTTTAGTAGTACATACACATAATCAGTTCTTAGTTTATGATAGAAATTGTTATGTTGAGAGTGGTGAGATGCTGCAAAAAGTTGCCCAGAAAAGTTGTGGCTGCCCATCACTGCCTCATCATCCAAGTTAGGCTGGAGTGAAAAACATCCCAGCACATGGTAGAGGGGGTTGGAACTGAATTAATTTTAAACCCTTCTACCTTAAATTGTTGTATGAATCACTGAAGACAATAGAACCTAGTATTTCTTGACATATTCGGATTTTTAGATACTTGAAATTTACAGTAAATAAGTCTTATTTCCCTCCACACTCACCTCACCTTATTATGACATTTAATACTCTTTTGCTTCTGGCAATAAGCACTGAGGAAAGAAATATGGTGCGATCCCATTTTGCTTCATCCTGTCTTTGTATTGTTCAATACAATTATTTTCTTTTAGATGAGACCTTATAATGAATGAAGATGATGGAAGGACTTTCAGGTGTCAGTGTGGCACTTTAACACCTTATCTCTTTGTGACCTACAGCTGAATAAAGCTCTAACCTTTAAAATAATTTTGATAACTACTTTTTCTTTTGCTGAAATAACACCTTAAAGAGATGTGTTTTGAATTCAACATCAAGATTGCCTAATGCTTTTATAGGCTTTAAAGGCTTAATAGAAGAGATTTATTTTATCACTCAGTTCAGAATCTTCTCACTTATCCCACTCAGTTTGTTGTAATCTTGGGTTATACCTCAAAGTTTTTCTAGCTTTTTTTTTTCATAGAATTGGACATTTTGCCTTTTTACTGTATAGGCAAGGACACTTGAGTACTGATTTGGGGATTTTCTAAGATAATTAATATTGCATTATGAATTAAATATTAATCTCTATGATAGTGTGGGGGTTTTTTGGTTGGTTGTTTGGTTAGTTTTTGTAATGCAATAGAATCACATTTAAATAAGCATCTAAATTTTTGTAATTAATAACTTTGTAAATATGAGTGTCTCTTTTATATTTCTACAAGTTATCCAGTCACTCTAATTATGCAGTTCGTGCAACCATCTTTCATTTGAAACCAGCCACTGTTATTTAAACTATTCAGTCATATTTAGATAAGTCTAAACTCTCTGTTCTACTGATCACAAGAAACAAAATCACAACAAATTAGATTCCCAACACTTCTTTCAGAGGCCTGGCTAGTGAAAAAATCCAATGATTATTACCAAACTAGAAGTGACAAGAATTACATAATTATTCAAATCAAAATGAGAAGCAGATGTTCATCAAATCTATTCAGGAGCTTTGGAAAACTACAGTTTTCCAAATAAGCTGCTTATATATTGAAGCAAGGTCAAAACCAATAAAGTAGAAAAAAAATTTTGAGTGTAGGGGAAGTTTAACCATTTGAAAGTTAATATGTAATTTTAGTTAGCTGCTGGAACTTTGTCTAGAGTCAGAAAAGATAACTCCTCCAGAGAATGAGAATGGGTTGAAGAAATATCCCTTTCAAGGTGTTTTGCTCTCTCTTTCCACAGAGGTGGCTAGATCACTAGTTTAGATAAGGCAGCTACTTTGCTGAGGAGGTCCAAAGTACACTTTTTACAAAAGCCAAAAGCCAAAAGATCGCCATCATTAAATACTTGTAAATGATTGTTAAGTTCAACTGACAATTCTGTTTTAACAGTCAATGCATATCAATAATTCCTATGTGTTCCTCTTAGTGACAGTCTTCCTTAAAATAATGACCAGGCCCATGCCACAGCTACTTGTGACTACAGTTTAGTAATGTAACTGGCCAATCCAAAAATTTACATGGTCATATAGCTCATTAGCTATACTGAAGTGAATACTTAAATAAACAGTTCAAGAAGTGAAGCCCATTCAAATATGACCCGATTACAAACCACCAAAACATCCAGTTTTATCAAATGTTCTCCTTCATTGTGTGTTTTAAATTTGTGCAGCCAATAATGATTTATTTGAGGAAGCGGACTTCAAGTGACTTTGGAGAGAAGTTACTGGTTTATTATAAAAATTGTTTATACAATGAGCATGTCACCAACAGGTGGAAAACATACTAAATAGAAAAAGAAGGCATATATTGTCTCTTCCCCTTCGTGTAGATCATATTGTTTTTATATTAGGTTTCTAGGATTTCAATAAACAGCTAGTAAGTCACATTCTTTGCACATTTTTGAACTTCTTCTGGTGGTATTGCATGTCACTATGTGTTGGTTTTACTCAGCTGGGCAGCTGAGCTCCACCACAACCGCTCTCTCACTCCCCCTCCTCAAATGCGAAGGGGGAGAAAATACAATGGAAAAGGTTCAAGCGTTGAGATAAGGACATGGAGATCAATCAACGGTTATTGTCACAGGCAAAACAGACTCAGCATAGGGAGATTAATAAAATTTATTGCCTATTACTAACAAGCTAGAGAAGTGAGAAACAAAGAAAGCAAACTAAAAAACACCTTCCCCTCATCCACCCTTTTCTACCTCCTCCCCCAAAACGGCTCAGGGGACTTGGAGAATGGGGGCTGTGGTCAGTCGATAGTGCTTCTCAGTTGTCACTCCTTCATGGTCACTCTCTGCCCCTGCTTCACGTGGGGTCCCTACCACAGGATGCCATCCTTCCTGAACTGAGACTGTGGGGGCTTCCCCCAGGCAGCACTGCTCCCACATGGCTCCGTACCATGGGGTACATTTATCAGGACCAAACTGCTCCAGCACGGGTCCCCCACAGGCGCCCCTCCCCCCCCCCGCCCCCCCTACACTCTGCTTCTGCATGGGCTCCTCTCCACAGGCTGCAGCTCCAGCCTGGGGCCTGCTCCTGCGGGGGCTCCCCATGGGCCGCAGCCTCCTCCAGGCCACATCCACCTGCTCCACCGGGGGCTCCTCCACGGGCTGCAGCGTGGAGATCTGCTCCATGTGGGACCCATGGGCTGCAGGGGGACAGCCTGCTCCACCAGGGACCTCTCCACAGGCCTCAGGGGAACTGCTGCTCCAGCACTTGGAGCACAGCCTCCCCCCCCCCCGCCCCCCGCTTCTGCACTGACCTTGGTTTCTGCAGGGCTGTTTCTCACTCCTCGCTCTCCAAGCTGCTTTTGTGCAGCATTTTTTTTTTTTCCCTTTCTTAAATATGTTCTCACAGAAGTGCAAACAACATCACTTACTGGCTTGGCTGTAGGCATAGATAAGTCCCTTTGGATCTGGCTGAAACTGGCTCTGACCTGACATGGGGCAGCTGCTGGATTCCCTTCACAGAGGCCACCCCTCTAAACCCCTGCTACCAAAACTTTGCTACATAAATTCACAATACACTAACTGAGCAGCACCATGGTAATGTCCAGGGACATGTCTCTGCTAGGACAACCTTATACTTCTTCATTGATAATTTAGTGTAGGCTTCATGGTGTGACTGGTATGACACGTTCATTAATCATTCCTGGTTTTTTGAGTTAGAGTATAAAGCATTTTTTTCTGTTTAAAAATTAGTGATGGAAGATACATTGTTAGACACTTCATAATTAAATGTGTGTCATTACTAAACTATGCAATATGAAGCACAGAAAACCAGGAAGGCAGTTTTGAAAAACTATGTAGGTACCAAAATCCATAATTATGTGACCACTCCACCTAACTAAGGCATCTTGTTTTTATCAATGCTGATAAGCCTAGAGAAGTGCTGTGATTACACCACTTGGATCAGAAGGAACTCATATGGTGTCAGAATCAATAAACAAGCATACATGCGGTACCCTGCTTGTACAGCAGTATGGTTTTCAAATGTCACATTCTGCTTCTCAAATGCCCCTTCACTGGTCTTTTCTAAAACAACCAATCTGCTGCAGTTGAAAACAGGAGCAGACATGAGTACTATCCAATATACCAAAGAGATGCAGCACACAGCACTTGCAGAATCACCTGTTGATCTTCAGCAGTAAGTTTCAAGTGTTTAAAGTATGTAATTAATTTAAATTTTAAATCACAGAAATGGCAAAAGGGTCATTCCTGACACAAGAGCTAATACCTCCAAAGTATGAAGTTGTTAGATCACTGCACAGGACATTTCAATGTATTAAAGCATTTTTCTGAATCTCAAGGACTATGTAAGACAGCAAAATGTACTTTTTTTTTTTTTTTTTTTTTTCTCTTGCTTCATTGTCATGACTGTACTTTTAGGGCTGCAAAATTTCAGAAACATTCAGAAAGATATTTACTATAATAATTTTCAAGAAATGTTGGCAAAGCTGATGTAATAGATGCAGCTTTTCACAGCAGGAAGTATCAGGCAACTGTAAAAATAGTGCTACTAGTTCTGCCTAGAATAACATGCCTGAAAAGAATACACATTTACACAGCTGCCTTTATGTGACTCTTATTATTGCAATAAAACAAAAGGAAATTACCTCTTCTGATTTTTTTTTTTTAAATCAGACACTCATTAAATAATAATTAGTTCAAAATATAAATGTACATCTTGAGTCATTTCTACATACACATACTTATACATTTTGAAAGAGCAGTTGTCTCCCTGAGATAATGTAGAACTTTGTAAGCTATGTACTGTGTTAAAAGTCTTAAAGTTTAGTAGACACAACTTTTTCAGTTGCATACCATTTTTTGGTCTGAAATTAATGTCAAAATATTGGGTCCTTCCTGTGTGGAGTTGAACTTGGTCTGAAGTTGTTAGCTAAACACTTAAACTCTATTACATTAGTGAAAATTTCATTATTTCTTTCACAGAATGAATCTATTTCTTTCTAAAAGCTCTTTGGCTCTCATACTTATTCGCCACCCCTACTCCCCCCCCCACCCCCAAATACACACACTCAAAGTTTTGAATTAGCACCTCGGTGGGTGTCCCCTTGTTCCATTATTTTTTTTGAAACAGAAGAAACCAGGAAGTCACAAACAGTGCATTTCATTTAATTTTTCACTAGCAAGTCAAGTCCAGAATGGAATTTAATCATATTTCTCTTATCTATAACCTTTCCGCTCTCTCAAGGAGTTTTCTCTTCCTTCAGTATATTAGAATATCCCCATATCCCCTGGTATTATTATGATGGTAATCTCATTTATGTCCTCTTCTTCTCTAATTATTTCATATCTACAGAAATAACAAGAGATTTTTCTGCAAACAGCATTACATAAACTCAAGACATTTTTTTTTCTAAAAGCATAGAAGAAACAGAAGTCAATCAAATATTGTTTTCAGGAAAATTCTTTATTCATTTTTCTACAAGCCTTGTGAACAAGAAAAATAACATTATTTGTTAAGGTTGTAATTTAAAAAGATAATAAAAAACACATGCACTCTGAAGCTTTGACTGCTTTACAATTATTTTAATCTAGGCAATTTGCTTTTTTCTTAGATGATGACATACTGTAAAAACATATTACTATAGGAAACCACAAAGCAGGGGAAAAGATTGGTATGTATCTTTTTCTCTGGGAAATAAATTAAACTGAAATAAAATAAAATCAGTTAATCAGGTGCACATATATGGTGGTTGCATATGTTTGTTCTTCTCCTATTTAAATAAACATAAATAGATAGATAGATAGATAGATAGATAGATAGATAGATAGATTCGTCTCAAGTTCTACCTCATCCCCAAAAATAAATTTGAACGAAAAGATAGATTTGTATGTGTAAGGCTTTTTCAGCCAATGTGTCAGACTGGCAAAATGTCCTCTTTGAAGATATAGTAGAGCTGACATATAATTGTTGCCCTTTGTTGCTACTGACACTACAGTCTGAACCCTCCTCAGAGATGTAAAAATAATTTTGATGTGACAATCCAAACAGTTACCACTGGTATCTTGCAAAAACTGTAAGGACAGAAATTTTGACCTACACGTAGCCCAGTAAATCTCTGGAGGGTGTTATACTTTACAGGAGAAAAAAAAATAATAATAATAAATTGATTTTCAAATTACACATTTTACTGCATCATAGAATATATCAGCAGCCACAAAAAAAAAAAAAAAAGGTTTAAAATACAGTAGGAAGAAATGTAAAAACAATCTAAGATGTGTTTATTTCACTAAAGTATTCTACATATTATTTTTCAGAGTCATATCTAGATAAAAACAAAGAAATATTTTGGAGTAACAAGAATTTCTTGTTTGCTAGCACATGCAAACTTGCAAATTAGTAGATGCAGTCTCATATATTTCTCTCTGAAGATCTAAGAAAGGAAAGATATCCCAATACCATGTTTTTTCTAAATGGCTTTTAGTATTCTTCAAAACATCTGCAGGAGCTATCACTGGTCCTTTAACATTAAACCCAGCATAGTCCTAATATCAGTGACATATATCTTACCTGTTAGTCTTTTTCTGAATATCTGTAAGGACAACAACTTTTAAAGCTGTTTCCCTACTGTAAGCACCAAAGTTATACTCCTGATTAAATTTCAAAATGTTGTCCAGCTATCATCCAAAGTTGTTTCTTTGGATGACAATCCTGTCCAATGACATGATTTTTTTTAAGGCAATAGCCTCATAGAAAGTGTTTGTTGTCAAATACTTTAATTCTAAGGCTGCTGTTTATCAATAAAATAGATCATAGTATTTGTATAGATATATGATAACCTCTGGGGAAATAAACAGAAATCTTCAGCAATTATTCTTACTAATTTGACAGAAACTGAGATGAAAAAGGGTTGCTGGTTATGACTGATTCATCCATTACATCTGTAGAGCATCTTGTGTTATCTGTCTTCCATTCTTTTAGGCAGGGATTAGGCATTATGTCATTGCCGACATTTATATATCTCAGCCTCCTTCTTATAAAAAGGGAGTAAACACTTTTTAGAAAGATTAAAAACACTTCATTTTATAAGCTACTTTAAATATCTCTGAAAACATTCTTTTGTCATGTAGAACTAGAGTAGTAAGGTCCACAGATAAGATTTCCAAAGTAATTTCCCATGTTCACAATATTGTTGTTATTTTCCTGTAAATTCAATAAAAATCTTTTTTCTCTCCTTTTTTTTTTTTTTTTTTTTTCTCTTTTTTTTTCCTCCTGGGATAGGTTTTTCCTTGTTATTAAGAGATGTCACCATAAGCACTAATGTGATACATTTTCAAAAAATCACAAGCATTTCATTTTTTAAAAGTTGTCTTTGTTATGGTTTATTTATTTTAACACTACAAGCAGTGTCAAAATAGGAACTTCCATGTTTATCATGTTTATTATACACTAACATAATGGACTTATTAAGAAAATTTGGCTAGTTAACTGTATAATTATTTGTAATAGAAAAATTACTGACACTGATATATCCAAGAGGAGAGACTTGAAAATTGTGGACTTGAAAAAAAAATTACATTAAATTAACAATATTTTTCCAAATACATTGAAAAACCTCTACGAAATAGTTTTTCGTATACTGTTCTATACTTTTTCCACCTTTTATCTTTGTTATCTCATTTCTGTCATTTAGAGAGAGAAGAAAAAAATTATTTTCAAATGTTCCTTGTGTTCATTTTCTAGCAGTTTTACATAAAGCTATTAGTAGAGTTTTCCATTTTTATAAAACCTGTACCTCTGAAATATTTTAGTTTATAAGATATAGACCCAGCCAGTAAAGCTCACACTTTTCCACACATTTAGCAATGCTTTACATTTGTATTAAAAATTAGCATTAGAACTTATAATTAAAATGTTTGATATTAACAAGTGCTTATACTTGCATAAGAATTCTCATTTTCACATATAGTTTTTAACAGAAAAACAAACAAAATCTACTACACTCCAACATAAAAAATAAACCAAGACATGAAGAAAAAAAAAATGTGTTTTTTAAACAGCTCTTAATTCATTACAGTATTTTATTCCTTTAGATATAGGGATTTAAAATATTTAATGAATTTTCACGATTAACTGTTAAAATATTAATGCTAAGGTATATGGAATAGTTTTACTCACTATCATGGTGACTGTTTCATAGATCAAGAAGCAAAAGAAAGGAAGATCAAGTGAAATTCTCCAAACCTTTTCATTTCTCAAAACCTGGTAAAGGGCTAAGGAATTTAGGAATCCTGGCCCATAGCCCAATGCTCTAGACCACAAAATAAATACTGCACTTAATATATCCACTGTAGCCAAAGTGTTTTAGTCTACACAACAGGGCTACCAAGAACTGACAGGATATTAATCCTAGAATTGATCCCTATTGGTCTTTTAGGCAACAGTATATTAATTCTCCTGCAAACCACGCACAATTTTCATCTTACATATCTATTTCATCATACATGCATTATTTCCTATTTAAAATAAAATAGAAAAAAAAAATGTTGTTGCTCTGTAGTATGATGTTGGGCAGGGTGGGGGGGGAGTAGTCCACAGTTCAGCATCGCAGCAAACAGCAAAGTCCCTTTTCTGTATGGTGCCCTTTAAGCCGAATAGAGAGTGAATAGAGAGGGTGATGTTGGTACAGGGTGGGCAAGGCTGAGAGGGCAGCCAGAGGCAGCCAGAGACTGCCAGAGGCTGCCCTCACTAGGCACTCCCGGCTTTCAGCATCCCACGGGCATACAGCAAAGCCAGCATGCTCCCATACCTTTGTTGGCCTCCTTTTGCTGTTTACTGGACCCTTGCTGAAAGCCCACCCTCACTACAGAAAATGGTTAATAAAAAAATGTCATGCTGAAATGAATTTGGCTCATTCGTAACCCTTGAAAATAAAATCAGAGGCATGCCTAGTGTTCTGCGTATTACACAGTTACTGCTCAGTGTTTACTTAAAAAAAAAAAAAAAAAAAAAAAAAAGCTGAAGTGAGAGGAAAAATGAAATCCAAATTAATTAAGTTTCACACAAGACTGGCATTGGTAGATACAGTTAATTTTCATCTTCTACCAAAGAGATTAGAGTTCATATCTCAGAGGTAATTGAAAGCCCATATTTGAAGGAAATAATTCCCTTCAGTTCAGAAGCAGGATTTACTTAACCTACAATGAATGAAGGAGTGGCACAGTGAGTTTAGCTAATATAACAGCTTTATGCTTTTCATATATTTTTCCACTGAAATTTCCCTCCTGCTTCCTGTGTTTGACATTTTAAGGGGTACATTTAGTTGAGTTTTTCAAGTCTCTATAGTAACAGCAGAACTGCCCAATCAAAAGGCTTTACCTCCTCTGCTTTTTTTTGCCTGTTTGCTCAGCAGAAGCTGCAAAACAAAGAAGTGAGAAGCACTAGTCCTTTTAAGTATAATAGGAGTGTGTTATAAAATAGGGAGAAATTATCTGTAGATTTCAATCCGGCTAGTAATGATTACACTAGTTAGAGAAAAAATTAATCTTTTGTCAAAGAACATCTTCAACATCTGGTAGCTTTAGTGTTTCAAAAGTAAACATTTTATTTTATATTAAACTGAAGAATGGTTCTTTCATTTTTTCAGCCAACAGTGGACTATAGAGGAGTATAGCAGCAGGTGTAGTATATTTGTAAAATTATTTTATTGTAAGCACACCACTAAATACCATTTTTCTGGCAATGTACACAGTAATAAGCAGCAACTCCATTTTCACAGCTGTAAATTAAAGAAAATGGCTCATAAATTCCCTGAAGTTGAACAAGAATGGAGAAAGTCAAAAAAGATACATAGGATTAAAAATTATTGTCAGGAAACCATGGTAGCCTAAAGGAATCCCTGCAAGGGATTTTAATGAGCACATTTTTGTAGCAAGACTATTTTTCCATATGTTAGTACTTCTTTCAGGTGATATCAGAAGCTCAACATAAATCCCCTGAAATGTAACTGACTCAGCATTTGCCATAGAACTTATTTAGGTGTTTAACATGTATTTTAGGAAACTATTCTGAATGCATTGGGATCTGGGAATGCAGTAGGATCAGACTGGAATATGCCAACATCTGCTTGCCAAGACAGCCCTCAGAGTCCATGTCTTTGCCAGACCGTAATGGTATAGTGTGAGCTGGACCATGTCACAGTGTTCTAGCATGACCCTATTTATGCCACACAGTTTGCTTCACACAAAGAACAAAGCATTGCAGAATCTGCTTTAGTGTTTTAATCAACCTAGTGTAAGCATTAACATGGTTATTCATGGCTTAACCTTTTGGAAGTCATTCATCACTAATGGAAAGTCATAAGTACATGGAAATACACGCATAATTAATAATCCTTTCAGCAATGCAGAAACAAACTGAAATATTTTAACGTGATTAAGAAAACTTTTCACTGCCATTGGTATTCAGAGGACAGCTTCTCAGAAACATGTTAGTTTTGATTTCCAATTAACCCATTCTATTATCCTTAAATCAGCTGAGAATCCATTTGATCACATATGACCACAGCTTCTTAAGGGTCAAGTAGATGAATTAACCATTGATAGACTCGTTGTGTCCAGAGACCATTATGTCAAAAGTCATTTTGACTTTCTATTATTTGCCCTTAGTTGAATGACACAAACATAGGAAAACAAAAATGAAATGAAAACAAATAATGAAATCTCAACTGCAACGTTTATGCTGAGTTTGCATTGGCAAGTGATTAGAGTTGTCCAGCTTTCATAGCTTGGGCAAATTTTACTTGGGTAAGTCTTATCTAAGGTGTAATAAAAACTCACATCATGATGGCAAATGTAAGGCCTGGACGAATCACTTGGGATATATTGCAAGTCCCAGGAAACCCCAATTCACAAGTTCAAAACCAAAAAGTGAATGTTTGTGAAGAACAATTAACTGAATACATAAAAAAGAAAAACTGAAGAAATTTTTGATATGTGAAAAACTCACATTCTACAAACATTTGAAAGAAACTTTAAGCTCTAAATAATATCATGACATTTAGGAAAGATCTAAAAGGGCTAAGCCCAAAATTTAGCTGCAAATGAAGGTATAAATCAGTGTTGTATTTCTATTAACGTTGCAACCAGAAGGAAAAAAAAAAATATTGTCTGAAAACTTTTAATCTTTTAAACTTTTCACAACAGAGAGGCAGCAGAAGATTCATCAGAATCCTTTTTCAGAGGTTTCTTTAAAAGGGCTCATGTGAAGTCAAGCAGATAAATGAGAAATTGTTTCAAGACAGTAACAGCTTCTTAAATAGTAATATAAATAACTGGGAAAAAATAACTTTATGAAACTTTTTAAAATAATAAATCAGTAGCTATTGAAAAAATACATCAGAAACTGAAACAGATTTCTAAATTCTAGTTAACTAGATCTATTGTTAGAGCACAGCTGGTCAGGAGACATTATTACTCTACCAAATTTTTGACAGAAAATGCTGCTGCATACTCAAGATCTATAGGATGACTAGTACACATAGATCAAGATATAATGCAGTATGAGGAAGTAATGAAGAAAATCAAAGGCATGGATATAATACAGAAATACAAAGAATTGATGGTTCTCTCATTAGCTTTCAGAAGTAAATTAACATGGAAATTATTATGAATGATTTCCAGTGAAACCATGTAAAAGTATTCATGCATTATTTTGTGTCTTCTCACTTTATTTAGTTCATGAAAGGCAATATAATACACAATCAAATTCAGTATAATAAATTCATTATATAAATATTTCATCACATGAGAACTCTTCAGATGCAGGGGACAGTGATTTAACAGTCTTTGCCCATCTATTTCCATTCTTCCAGTTTACCCTATTTTGTGTTAACTCTGGCAGGCAACCAAGTCCTACATAGCCACTCACTCACTTCCCTCACAGTGGGATGGGGAAGATAACCTGAAAGGTAAAAGTGGGGGGGTTTAGATAGACAGGTTAATAGGTAAAACAAAAGCTGCATAGGCAAGCAAAGCAAGGTATGGAATTTATTCACTACTTCCCATGAGCAAGTCATCAGATGTTCAGCCTCCTCCAGTAAGGCATGGTCCAGCACATATAACAGTTTCTTAGGAAGACAAACACCATCACTTGAAATGTCCCCCTGGTATTATTGCTGAACATGATGCCAAAATGTATGGGATATCCCTTTGCCCAGTCTGGGTCAGCTGTCCTGGCTGTCTCACCTTCTTCTGCACCTGCAGCCTCCTCACTGGCAGGGCAGCATGAGAAACAGAAAAGTTCTTGTCTCTGCATAATAATTGCTCAGAACAACTAAAATATTGGTGTACTATCAACACTTTTCAGCAAATTCCAAAACAGCCCCATATGAGCCTCTATGAAGAACAATCTTCACCACTTATTCCATACCACTTATATCATATTCAGGTCCCACACTATACAAGGGGAAAATTGTTCTATGTACCTGACTGTATTTTTCAAGACACCTTGTCAGGCATTACCACAGTGCCTCAGGGCACATCCCTGTGTGACATTCCTAAATGGTTCATTAACCTTATGAAAAGTCAAAAGCAGATTCTTGAGATACCTCAATATGGGCATTCTGAGGTTGTTCAAGGTACTGAAGTCATCATAAAAAAAGTAGAAAATATCAACCCCACAGGAGAAGATGGGAAAGGATCTGGACAAGTTAGAAAAATAGGCCCATGAAATGGGCCCATGTGGACCTCATGAGATTCAACAAGTTCAAGGGCAAGGTATTGCATCTGGGTTGGGGCAATCCTAGACAAGAGTACAGACTGGGAGAAGAACTCATTGAGAGCACCCCTGCTGAGAAGGACTTAGGTGTTCTGGTGGACATAAGCCAGCAGTGTACACTTACAGCCCAGAAGACCAACTGCATCCTGGGCTGCATCAACAAAGGAGTGGCCAGCAGGTCAAGGGAGGGGATTGTCCCTCACTGCTCTGCCCTTTTGAGGCCCCATTTGGAATCCTGCTTACAGGTCTGGTGCTCCGAGAACAAGAAAAATGAGGACTTGTTACAGCAGGTCCAGAGGAGGGCCACAAAGATGATCAGAGGGCTGAAGTACCTCTCCTGCAAAGAAAGGCTGAGGGAGTGTGAGAAGAGAAGGCTCCGAGGAGACATCATTGCAGCTTTTCAACGCTTGAAGTTGGAAGGGGGGGGGGGGGGGGCCGCGGTTGTAAAAACATGGAGAGCAACTTTTTGTTTGGGCAGATAATGATAGGAAAAGGGGGTATGGTCTTAAACAGAAAGAAGGGAGATTTAGATTAGATGTTAGGAGGAAATTCTTCACTAAGTGAATGGTGAGGCACTGGCACAGGTTGCCCAGATGCTCCACCTCTGGAGGTGTTCACGGCCAGGTAGGATGGGGCTTTGGGCAACCTGATCTACTGGGAGGTGTCCCTACCCATGGCAGGGGGTTGAAACTAGATGATCTTTAGGGTCCCTTCCAACCCAAGCTGTTCTATGATTCTATGATTCTATGATTCTATGATTCTATGATTCTATGAAAGGTGCCATTTCTCATTTTATCCATATATTGTCTCTCTGAGGAGAAAAGGGGAAAAATGTAATTTTAAATTGTCTGTATGAGATGGTTCCTCAAGTACTTAAAAATATTTTAAGATGTTCTTCCCTTCTAAACAAAGTAAATATACTTAGTTATATATGGCTGCCTACTTTAAAATGAGAAGAAAAAAAAAAATCTGACCCCAAGCCCTCTACTACAGCACTTCTACAACTATTCTTTCATGACAGGTAAATAGCAAAGTGAGATATTTCTTACAAAGAAGGCTTGTCAAGGTATCAGTCCAGTTCGTATAATGCTGATGATAACTTATCTGAGATTCAATGTCACATCATTTAAAATGAAAAATTTTGTTAGTCATATGTCAACTGTTAAGCTTTATATCTGTCATAGATACATAACATTTTAAGAAGCTCTTCAAGCAATGAAATACATATGTTGCTGGAAATGAAGGTTAAAAGTAGCCATCTCCTATATGATCAGACTAGAAATTCAGTATATGAATCATAGTAATTCAAGGTTAAATATGCCTTGCAATGCCAGACAACTGATCACTTTGCATTTCATGTTGGTAACTGTTCTAGAGAACTTAAAATTAGAAAAGAATGAAAAAAAAAAAAAAAAAATGGACACAGATTAGTTTTAACACTTTTTGACCAAAATAGAGATAAAGTTCCCTATATTTGCTTTGTTGTTGTTGCTTTTAAAGTGTCAATGTTCATAGCCTTCCCAGGTCAATCTGTCTCTTAAATTCTCAGCTTGCTGCATAGATAGGGTCAAGCATCAAGTGGAGTCATTTGTAATTTTCTAAATTAAATGACCATCTCTGCAAGTGTTCTCACTCCTTTAACAGCATGCAGTTGATGGATTACTGGGGCATTACTGCAGTAGACAAGCAAAGTCTAGGTATCAACTCCAGTAGCAGAACCATATGGAAATACTCGTTTCAGCAGTAAGCCGTATGGGTCACAAATCAGGTAAGTAAACCAAAAAAATCCTTTCAAGGCAAGTGTATCCCTCAGCACTCTTCTACAGGTTCTGAAACTGAGATTAGTAAAATGGTGTATTTTATGGAATCCCTAGATCATTTAATAGTATTTCACAACTACAGTATATCACATTAAATTATACTCTCACTGTCACTGTGCAAACTACAATACCATGGAGTGATAACGTAGTGTAATGAGACATACCATCCAGTGTAATGTGATATACAAGAAAGTCAATGCAGCGTATCTCTAATATTACCCTCATTTAAAGGGAAACCCAATAAATATTTCATTTAATTGTACAGGTTGTTCATTTTCTCTATTTTTTTGTTGTTGTTGTTTTTAATCTCAGTGCATCTTGATACTTCCACAGAGAACTTTAACATTATTGTCAAAGGTAATCATATTTTGCTAAGAAAGCTGAAATCATAAAATGAAAACCATTCCATATGCAACTTTCTGAAAGGCCTTTAAAGGTCTTTGAAATAAATGATTTTGCAACTAAAGAGTTAAAGCAATCATATAGGAAATTTGTGTCTTTAAGAGCTTGTGTAAGCACCAATTAAATGTGTTGTGTCTACAAAACTGAACTCAGATATGAGCTTTGAGGTCTGTATCCCCTCTGCAAGAGCTGATGGCACTGAATGTATCTTGCATCTAAGTAGCATGGGCAATGCAGCTCCTTGCATTGTATGGCAACTACTTTAAGACATGAATTGAGTCATATATGAAGACATATTAAATCAAGTTAAGATGCAACTTGAAGATGAAAAGTTGGCTACTTTCCTCCACAAACACACACATACTAATATCCCTAAAATTTTGTTTTCCCATGAATATGTTTAAGGACAGATTATCTTATCTCTCCTAACTGCTGTCAGAGCTGTAAGAAAATGATTTTTTGTTTTTGTTTTTGTTTTTTTAACAGTGAGAGATAGTAAAAGTAACAAATAATAATAATTATTATTATTATTAAAAAAAATCAAGAAATAGCTAGTAAGGAGAAACTTATTTTCAGATGCATTTATCTATACTCAGCAACCCTCTCCAAAGGAAAACAGTTAAGTATAGCCAAATTAAAGAAATATGTCACTAACATTATATTCTTATGGAAGTATGGTTAACACTTAAGAGAAAACATAGATGAGATGAGGCCCATATAACACATACACATCAGATCTCTCCAACAAATGGGTAAGACAGACAATTTTATTGTACCAAAATTAATAATTTGCATTGGCACTTCTTAAAATCTATCTGCCCAGTGATCTCGGAAAAAATGGTTTTCTCTCACATCCCTCCTCATTTCTCTTTGGGGATGTGTGAATCTGCAGCATATCCATTTCCAGCTTACACAGCTAGGTGTTTGTCACCTTCTGTCAGCTGAGAAAGGAAGATATAAATAGACACAAGGAAATAAATTTGTGCACCCATCCACCCTACAGCCACCCCCCGACTTCACACACATACACATAGGCAAGATTTCCTTTGGCAAGTGTTGTTTCAGTGAGAATCAGAAGGTCAGCTGTAGGACAGCAGGAAATGGAAATTAGCCTGAGGAAACTTTTGTTCTGTGCCTCTTGAAATTTTTTTAATGTTGATATTAAAATACAGATTGTCCGAATATGTTTCAGGCAAAATAAGTAAATAAAAATAAATAAATAAATAAATAAAATAAAAATAAAACTCAAACACGCATCCAAACAGTCTTCAACCCCTGCAAAATAAATATTAATTGTCTTTGAACACACAAAGTAGTATTTTCATAGCATTTTCACATTTCAATTTAGTCTTTTAACAGCTCCTAATCATATTTTTCCTAATTTGAAATCATGACATGATGTGCTAATTCTTACTGTTCTGCAAAACCTGTCTAAATAGCACTAAATTTAAACCAATTTTTATGAATCTTGTTGAAAATTATTAATGTTGTATTATTATTGCCAAGTGTTAAATATGGTCTTAAACATGCTGTATCACATCACAAAACTTCACAGCTGAACTGGCATTCCATAACATCAAATCAGAAAAGTTATCTGCAATTTAAAATGATCAGTAAAAATGACTGTTTTTCTGGAACCTAAAGCTGCTTGTTCTCAATTAGAATCACCTCAGAACACTTGAAAAGCCCTCCATGTGCCCCACCAGCAAATTCAGAGTGATTATAAACAGAATTTTCTCCTTTACTAATCATTTTTCAGAAGTCAGAAAGAGGATGCTCTTTAAAAGAAAAATCCACTTACCAAAAACTTTTGATCCATTTATTTACAGTTATTAGCAGGTTTTCTTTTTTTTCTTTTCTTTTCCTCTCTTTTCTTTTCTTTTCTTTTCTTTTCTTTTCTTTTCTTTTCTTTTC
>CM021765.1:148028619-148045963 GCA_011076525.1 Nettapus auritus
AAAGAAAAGAAAAGAAAAGAAAAGAAAAGAAAAGAAAAGAAAAGAAATAGAACAAATAGACAAAAAAAGCCTAGCAAGCAAAAAAAAGTCTTGAAAGGTCAACCAAGTCTACTGCATTTGAAACACAGCATTTTTTTATATTTTCAATTATGCTCAATTAATCCTTTAACAAAAACAACAACAAAAAAGGCTGTATTACAATTGTTACTAAACAATTTTAGAATACATTTCATATATTTTGTACAATGCAAAATGAATAAATGGACAAATGCACACAGCTTTTCTTCGAGCACTTGTATAGCATACTTTAACTTGGAAATGAGTTATCAGTTTCTTTCACAGTGCATTGTGTAGTAATTTATGGGCAATATAGTGCTTAGTGGACTCAATCTACTATATTATTAGTCATATTATCTATAGAGATAATGGTGACATACCTTGCTTTCAAAATATGTGTTTAAATTCTACTTTATGAATTGATATGACTAAAGCAGATAAGGAGCTTACAGATTTAATAACAAACAAACAAACAAACCCAAATCAAAGCAAAACAAAACAACAACAACAACAAAAACCAACTATTTATCCATTCAGATTTCTTCTGTAGCAAAAGAACAAAAATAATAATCTTAATTCCAGCATGAGCAGTCAAAGTTAAAATGTCATCTACCTGTGTTTCATTTGAGGCCATATTACTCTATAAGGTGCAAATACAGTGAGAGTTAATCAAGCATACCTAGTATCTAATGCAGCTGACAGCTCTCTAAGATAATAGAAGTGGTTCATTTTACCCATTAGTGGGAACATTGTAAGGGTGAAATTGTCCTTTAATACTCAACTTCCATAAATAGGCCATGTTTTCCATTAGATCAATATGAACAAATACTGAAATAAAGCCACACTCTTTCTCATTGGTTAACAAGAACATCCTTTACTATCCCCAGAATTAGTTAGCTAGTTCACCTTCAAAAACTCAGAGCATATCCCACTTTTGTATGTCATATCCCCTTTCCTGGAACGCCTGTATAGTGCAGCATATTCACATATTACCTGAGTTGCGGTTTAACCTGGCCAGCAGCTAAACACCACACAGCCGTTCGCTCCCCCTCCCCCCTCCCACTCTACCAGATACTAGGAGGAAAATTAACCCTGTCCTAACTGAAACCAGGACAACCAGACTGTAAAGAGCTCTGTTCAAGATGATAGCAAAAATGAATATATATGTGTGCCTGCAGGTAGGGAAGGAAGTCTCTAGGGCTGGAAGTCTCATCTAGGTTGGAAGAGACCTCCAAGATCACCTAGTCCAACCTCTGACCTAACACTAACAAGTCCTCCACTTAACCATATCACTCAGCTCTACATCTAAACGTTTTTTTTTGTTTGTTTGTTTTTGTTTTTTTTTTTAAATAACATGGTGCATTCTCAATGGCACAGTCACACTTTTCTCAACAGTTTGCCTCCATGATTTTCTACCATCTCCTAAAATCTTTAGATAATTTGGATGGGCAGGACTGGATAAGACATTTTTCTTTTCTTCCATATCTTTCACACGATGACACCAGTAAGATTACACTATATGGAAGAGACACCACTCCCATGACAGTTCATTAAGAGAACATATCTTGCAGTCAGAGTTGGCTGACTCTACTTCCATTTTGTAAAGATGACTGTGCCCACACAGTGCACAGATTTGCAGTATTATTTTTCCTCAGTTCACTCCAGAGTAGTTGTTATCTCCATTAAGAATGTTTAGAATAAATTTCTTCATATTATTTGAGCATACCTCTCACCTTGACAACAGACAGGTTTGATTAAGGACAATAGCTGTAAAAACATATTGATAGTATAAAAGCCATAATCCATTGTACATTTTGTTTAGATCTCTATCTGAAGTATTAAAAAATATATAAATCTATTTTATTATTTGGACAGGACGATAGTATGGGATCTGAACAGGTGTTCTCATTGTGTTGGCATTTTTTATATAATTAATTTGTGGTCAGAAGGAAAAAAAAAAAGGGGGGGGGGGAAGAAGGAAAAACAAAAGGCAATTCTAAGACAAATTGATATATTTTCTTTGATTAGTGGAATCAGTTCCTCATTCTGTGGTGGTTCTTTAGGATAGAACAGAACAGAACAACAGAATAGAACAGACGTTTAACAGAGTATAATGAATGCTAATTCCCTCAGTACTCCGGGATGAATCCCATCAGTCCCATGGACAATTTCAACAAATCAAAAGTTACTGTTCCCCTAGTCATACTCTTCTAACTCACAGGCCTGAGAAACACCAAGCCTGTCTTTGATATTAAAGAGAGTGGCAAAACAGGCATTAAATGTTTCTACCCTTTCATCACTCCTGTTTGTCAAATGACTAGCTTCATCCAGTAACAGTCCAATATTTTCCTTAGACATCCTCTTGCTATTAGGATATTTTAAAAAGCCTTTTTTGTTACCTGAAACATCACTGACCAATTTTAACTCTAGTTGAGATTTTGCTTTTCATATTTTCTTCTTACAAATGAAAACTGTAATTCTGTAATCTTCCTGTGTAGCCTGACCTTGCTTAGAGAGATCATACACTTCCTTTTTCTGCTTGAGTTCCAAGAGGGGTTCCCTGTTCAGACAAGCTGGTCTTCTGCCAGCTTACTTGACTTGTAACACAATGGGATTTCCTGTTCTTGAGCTTTCAAAAGGTGGTTCTTAAAAAGTAAGCAGCTCTTGTGGGCTGCTAAGCTTTAAATTAGATTCCCAGGGAACCCTGCTAACTACCTCCCAGAGCAGTTTGAAGTTTGCTCTCTTAAAATCAAAGGTACCAACTCTGCTGACCGTTTTTCTCATTTCACTAAAAATATTAAACTCAAAAATTTCATGACCACTATGGCCAAGACAGCTTACCTTTATATCTCCCATAAGGACTTTATTCACAAATGACAGGTCTAGGACGTCAGCCTTTCCTTGTTGGTCCACTAATTGTTTGTGACAAAAAGTTATTTTCAACATACATCCTGTCTGGATGAACAACAGTAGACACTCATGACATCTGCTTTATTATCCATTCTCATAATCCTTACCTAGAGGCTCTCAACTGCATCATCTCTAAAAGTGTTATACTATCAAACCTCTCCCCTAGATACAACACAACACCTCAGCCTTGCCTGTCCTGCCTATTTATCTTAAATAACCAACAACCCTCTATACCAGCACTCCAGCTGTGGATCTCTTTGTACCGTTTCACTAGTATCACATTTTAGCTCTGGGAACGTGCCCAAATTTCCAATTCTTCCAGCTTGATTCTAATACTATGTATACTGGTGTACAGACATTTCATATGAGCTCCCAAATTTTCAGTGCTCCCTGGACTAATGTAAATGCTCCCATTAACTGGATATTATTCTAATCAGGTCATTTATTGTTGTTGTCATTTATATTTTTATTTATTTTCTTAAATGGTCCTGTGAACAAATTAGATCCCTGCAGAATAGGTAGAAAAATACAAATCATTCTTATGTACGTATATAGGTAAACACACGTAAGTATAAATGCATATATATATGTATATGAGGTCACAAAGTGTAATTAACTGTAGAGAAGAGGAATGAAAAAAAAAAAAAATTAAAAAAAGAGGAGATGGGGAGAATAAGTGATATAAAATAATTGGGTCTCTCTTCATTATTTGTGAAGGTATGTTCAGGTTTTGGCTGGGACAGAATTAATGTTCTTCATAGAGACTCATATGATGCTATGTTTTGAACTTACAATAAAAATAGTGCTGATAACATGATGATGTTTTAGTTTTTGCAGAACAGTTCTTGCACAGAGCCAAGGTCTTTTGATCTTCTTTTTCATCTGCTAGAGGTCTTTTTCATGCCAGCGAGGAGACTGGAGGCAGGAGGGGACAGAACCAGCACAGCTGACCCAAACTGGCCAAGGGGATATCCCGTGCCATACGGCATCATGTCTAGCATTAAAAGCTCAAGTAAATGAAGAGGAAGAGGAGACATCTGGAGTGATGGCATTTGACTTTCGAAGAAACTGTTAATGCGATGTATCCTGCTTTCCTGGAACTGGCTGAACACCTGCCTGCCAATAAGGAGTAGTGAATGAATTCCTTGGTTTGTTTGCTTTCATGCACCGCTTTTACTTTATCTATTCAACTGTCTTTCTTTCAACCCATGGATTTTCTCATTTACCTTTACATTTCTTTTCCCCCATCCCACTGTGGGGGAAGTGAGCAAATGGCTGTGTGGTGCACAGCTGCCTGCCGTGGTTATCTCACAACAAAATTTATTTGGAAACATGATCCTTTTCTCCTAAGGAGGAGAATCCTCGTGAACTAATGAAATAAGTAATTAATCTTGTAATTTGTTTTAGCCACAAACCAGCACTGTGATCTCCAATGTCCTTTTCCACTGGCCAAGCTCTGAAGGCTTCATCTGATTCATTCTGTGGTAACTTCCAGACTGGCATCTACCTTTTTGACAATGAAGCCTGATTATTGTCACTCCCTACTCTCAATCTTTCAGCTTGTTTGGGGTGCTATAAGATCACAAAGTGGTTTAGGCAAACCTGAATCTAACTCCAACACCTTGCCCATACTGCTATTTCTCTGAAGATTTTTTTGACAATTGTTAATGTCAAATCAAAGCCCATACTGCAGCACTCTGTAAATCCCATGATGCACAGAATAAGGAAGAGTTTGTCTTCCCTTCCATCTTAAAAGTAAACAAATTCTACTTTTTCTAATTTGCCTCTCCTCTCCACTGTAGGTTCCTTCTTGGATACTTTGAATGAGGCAGACCTTAGGTACAATAAACATTGTCTGACAGGAAGCAGCTGAAGTAATTATTATACATGCCTTCTAATTTATATTTTAACATGGAACTGATAAATTTTGTGCGGCAGCTCTTCAGCTGGCATAAGTCATCATAGCATCTTTAGCTTCAATGAACATTTTTTAATTTTACAGTAGATGGCTCTTCTGTTATTTGCCATATTTAGTACTGCTATTCAGCAACTCAAGTACTGCTTTTGAAGCTCTGATTGAAATTACTGCTCATTACAGTCTCTGCCATTTCTTAAATACAATCATCCACATAAAATGCACAAACAGTAAAATGCACAAACATTTTATCATTTTATCTCTTTCAATATGATTATTATTATTTTTTTCCTCACTAAGATTCCATACAACTTGGTGCATCTAATTCTATATGGTTTAGCTATTTGGCCAGTTCTCCTCACTGTTCTGCATTTCACAGCTCACGTTTTTAGAGGAACTTTTCCTCGTTTTCATTCCTGTCATTTTTAACCTCAGGAAGATCAATTCAGAAACATTAAATTATACCCATCTTACTTTTAAGATAAAACTGATATTTTCCCTAGATTGCTGTCATTTAGTGTGAGAACCATCTCAGCTAACTTTGCCAACTGAAGTTTAGATGTCCATTCTAATTAAGACATCCAGCTCCTCTTGTCACCAAGGGAAGGAGACAAATTGACATAAATCACCTTTCAGAGCCACCTTTCCCTCTCCACTGATTACAGGGCAAAGAGATCTAGGCAAAGATACAATTTATTATAATTAATAATAATAATAATAAAAGTATAATAATAATAATAAAGTAGAGCAAAAGAACGGAGTAAATGTCTCTACTGTTGCCCTGCAGCACAATGGTCAGTGTTTTTAATCAGGAGGGCTTTGTTCTCATCTTTCCAAATCCACTCAGCTGACATGGATTTTACATAGAAGACTTCAATACAAATTGGAGAAGGTGGTACACACTGCCTCATTCAACAGCCTTAATCAGTCAGTCACTGAGACACTCTCATTTTCGTTAGTGCAGCCTTAAGAGAGTACTTAAATATGCTAAGCAAAATGAGAGAACTTCACCCCACTAGATTTTAACCTTTAATACAGTATTCCATAAGATTCAGTCCTTTCAGGGAGCAAATACAAAAAGCCATGTCATCAGTCATGACTGCTACATTCACTGGTACAGGGGAGAAAAACGATTATGACATTTTGTGAATTAAGCATTTTTCTAAACTGAGGCTGCATGGCTATTTCATAACAAGCTACAAAATAATATAAAATACTATCTTTATGAATATACATTTAAAAATACATAAAACAAAGGATTCACTTCTAATATCTTTCCATCTTTGGTGAAAATCCCTCACTTTGATCAATAAAAGTAAAATCCATTCCCGCTGAAAGAACAATGGGAAATCTCGAAAATAAACAACATTACATGCAAATGAATTCTGAAGAAAATGAAGTCAGTAAGTGCTCGAAAAGTTGACCTGATGATCAGCAACATTTTTTCTAATTTGACTTTTCATATGGTTTCAGATTGCCTTTATCTGCTGTAAAATGCTGTTGCCAGAATGTAGATTTTGATAGACAGTAGAAACTCAGTGCTACAATAGATATTATGATTTTAATAAGCTAGTCCTTTTCAAAGCAAACAAAATATCCAAGTTCTTTCTGGCAACTGAAAAAAAAAAAAAAAAAAAAAAGTCTGATGCAAAAAGGAATTTCCAGCTTCAGAACACACCAGCTAGAGGCCTAGCCTCACTTAACAAAAGATCAGCACCATTACCACAGAATAGGCTCATAACTGTAAATTTAATTCATTTTCTTTCTCTTTCTAGACCAATGTGTTTATCAGATAGTAGGGAGAAAATACAGCTAACTTTAAAATACAGCATAAGGAGAAGGCAAAGAGAAAGCAGAAGTTCTTAGCACAAAAAGAAATGCCTTACAACAGTTCTTGGCCTAGTTTTTTAATCTGTCATTCAATTCTGACCATATATAATCTTACATTTTACTATATTTAATTTAAATAATTTAATATAAAATATTCTGTACTTTTTGTATCATATAAAGATAAGTATGGAAAATACAAAATTGGAATCTTTTAAATTAAATTCTGCAAATACAATTTGTCTAGTAGTGATAACAGATAGCTTACATTTGTATCATATCTCTTCTTAGATAACTACCACACATTTAATATCCTATGACCATAGACAACAAAAAATTAAAGGCTCAATCTTCATGTAATTAAATAACAAAATCCTTATACATATCAGAACAGAAACTCCTAGGCCTAAAAGGACATTAATCCTACTTATTGCAGGTCCTACTTACCTTGTCATGTTATGATATGAATTACTGTTATCCCTGCAGTAAGCTGAATTTGTGTTAGTAAGATAGAAAGTTTGTATCAATTACACAACCAACTCCATACAGTGCATTACAGGATCAAGGCTTCAGCATTTTAGTGTGTAGGATAGATAAGCATTACTCTTTTTAAACATGCAGCGCAAGCATTTATGGCCCTAAGAATTTTTCATCATGACTGCAGGTAGCAAGTTAAAACAGCAATGATTCACAAAGGAGAATTTTGTCTTTCTTTTACCATAAATTTTAGATTTGTACAGCAAATTGAGGTGACATCTGCCCAGATCCCTAATGCAAAGACTCTTTTTCTACCAAGACACCTTGTAGATGGTTCCTTGTTTTGCTTCCATCAACATCAACACAAAAAGGAGGACTAAGGAGAATCTCCATCCTTTACTGGATGCGAGAGGAAAGTTAGTTACAAGAGATGAGGAAAAGGCTGAGGTACTTAATGCCTTCTTTGCCTCAGTCTTCAGCGGAAAAAACAGTTATTCTCTGGATGCCCAGTACCCTGAGCTGGTGGAAAGGGATGGGAAGCAGAATGTGACCCTCACAATCCACGAGAAAATGGTTGGTGACCTGCTACAGCACTTGGATGTACACAAGTCTATGGGACCGGATGGGATCCACCCAAGGGTACTGAGAGAAGTGGCAGAGGAGCTGGTCAAGCCACTTTCCATCATTTACACAGAATCACAAAGAATAGTCTAGGTTGGAAGAGAACTACAAGATCACCAAGTCCAACCTCTGACCTAACACTAACAAATCTTCCACTAAACCATATCACTAAGCTCAACATCTAAATGTCTTTTAAAGACCTCCAGGGATGGTGATTCAACCACTTCCCTGGGCAGCCCATTCCAGTGACTAACAACCCTTTCAGTAAAGAAGTTCTTCCTAAAATCCAACCTAAACCTCCCCTGGCACAACTTTAGCCCATTCCTCCTCGTCCTGTCACTAGGCACGTGGGAGAATAGACCAACCCCCACCTCGCTACAGCCTCCTTTCAGGTACCTGTAGAGTGCAATAAGGTCGCCCCTGAGCCTCCTCTGCTCCAGGCTAAATAGTCTCAGCTCCATCAGCCGCTCCTCATAAGACTTGTTCTCCAGACCCTTCACCAGCTTCGTAGCCCTTCTCTGGACTCACTCCAGCACCTCCATGTTGTTCTTGTAGTGAGGGGCTCAAAACTCAATGCAGTACTCGAGGTGTGGCCTCACCAGAGCCGAGTACAGGGGGACAATCACATCCCTGGACCTGCTGGCCACACTGTTTCTTATGCAAGCCAGGATGCTGTTGGCCTTCTTGGCCGCCTGAGCACACTGCTGGCTCATATTCAGCCGACTGTCAACCAATACTCCCAGTTCCTTCTCTGACAGGCAGCTTTCTATCCACACATCTCCCAGCCTGTAGCTCTGTTTGGGGTTGTTGTGCCCCAGGTGCAGAACCCGGCACTTGGCCTTGTTGAACTTCATACTGTTGGCCTCGGCACCATCAGTCCAGCCTATACAGATCTTCTCGCAGAGCCTTCCTACCCTCGAGCAGGTCGACACACGCACCTAACTTGGTGTCGTCTGCAAACTTCCTGAGGGTGCACTCAATCCCCTCATCCAGATCATCGATGAAGATGTTAAAGAGGACTGGCCCCAGTACCAAGCCCTGGGGGACTCCACTAGTGACCGGCCTCCAACGGGATTTGACTCCATTCACTAAGACTCTCTGGGCCCGGCCATCCAGCCAGTTCTTAACCCAACGAAGCGTGCGCCAGTCCAAGCCATGGGCAGCCAGTTTCCTGAGGAGAATGCTGTGGGGAACGGTGTCAAAAGCCTTACTGAAGTCGAGGTAGACCACATCCACAGCCTTTCCCTCATCCACTAAGCGAGTCACCTTGTCATAGAAGGAGATCAGGTTCGTCAACCAGGACGAACTGCTTGGCAGTCTTGGCTATCAGGGGAGGTCCCAGATGACTGGCAGCTAGCAAACGTGACACCCATCTACAAGGGCTGGAGGGTAGACCTGGGGAACTATAGGCCTATTAGTTTGACCGCAGTGCCAGGGAAGCTCATGGTGCAGATTATCCTGAGCGTCACTTGCAGGGCAACCAGGCAATCAGGCCCAGTCAGCATGGGTTTATGAAAGGCAGGTCCTGCTTGATGAACCTGATCTCTTTCTATGACAAAGTGACAGCTTTAGTGGAACAGGGCAAGGCTATGAATGTGGTCTACATTGATTTCAGTAAGGCTTTTGAAACCATTTCCCATAGCATTCTCCTGAAGAAACTGGCTGCTCATGGCTTGGACTGGCGTATGCTTCGTTGGGTTAAAAACTGGCTGGGTAGCTGGGCCCAGAGAGTTGTGGTGAACAGAGTCAAATCCAGTTGGAGGCCGGTCACTAGTACCCAGGGCTCAGTACTAGGGCCAGTTCTCTTTAATATCTATATTGATGAACTGGATGAGGGGATCGAGTGCACCCTCAGTAAGTTTGCAGATGACACCAAGTTAGGTGCATGTGTCGACCTGCTCGAGGGTAGGAAGGGTCTGCAGTAGGATCTGGATAGGCTGGACCGATGGGCCAAGGCCAACGGTATGAAGTTCAACAAGGCCAAGTGCCGGGTCCTGCACCTGGGGTACAACAACCCCAAACAGAGCTACAGAGCTTCACCCCTGGTTCAAAAAAGACCAACACAGGCTCATTACTAACTTTTCTCACAAAATAAATAAATAAATAAATAAATAAATAAATAAAAATGTCTGCAGCCCATTTCCAGACTTGCTCTCAGTCTTAAAACACTTAGCTTTACATCTGAAAATTGCTTCAGTATCATCCTGGGCATGCACTGGAACAGCAAGAAGGCTCAGAAACCCTCAGTTGGTCTCTGGCCAACGCTCTTTACTATGAACTCTTTTTCACAGAGCTTATGAAATATAGCATATGCAATTATCTTGTGCCTTCTGTGTCTGAAGAAACTCAATACAAATATGAAAGAAAGAATGCCACTGATTAAGTTGTGTGAATTTTTTTTTCTCATTTGTTTGTTTTAACTATGTTTTCACTGAGATACTAGACATGGTCCTGTTCTCCATCACATTTTAGCATACACATCTATGTTCTGATACTTATTTTTTTGTTTTGTTTTGTTTTGGCAGACACTGAAACTAAATTCTTTCTAATATGTCATCTACATAGTGTGGAATACACTATGCACGTCCCAGTGTTTGGGTACCTCTTCAACTTTTTGCTGTCACAGAGGCATTGTACATATTTAGAGATTTTTTTCTACACTACTAGTTCTGTCTTCTTGATATAAAATTGACTTTTGTCATTCTTATATTTGAACCAGGATAGTTTTCTTGCCCCGCTGCTCTAGAGTTTACAATGCCATCAACCATAGTTTCAGAAGAGTATGATTTTTAGGGACGTTAAAATATCCATGACTGAAGCAGTTTCATTATATAATAACAATATTTAATAATAACAATAATAAATAATTCTGCTAAGTTACAGATATCTATTCTTTGCTGCATTTACTCTTCACTGTCCAAGGAAGTATAAACCTTATAAACCTTATTGCTCTTTGTAATAAATAGATTTCTGCTAAATTACAGATATCCTTTACAGATATAGTTTTTTTTTTTTTTTATTTTTTTTTTTAGCCGTTCTTGCAGACACCAAATTTTGGTTTATATCAAAAAATACATCAGTTCCTGTGAATAAACCTCTTTCTTTATTTCTCACAATCCCAAGCCAACAAACGATCTCTATTAACATTTTTTTTTTTTTTTTTTTTTTTGTATACAAAATTATTTAGGATATCTAAAGCAATCAAGAAGAAAACAATGTTGATTCACCTAATAGGTGTATTTTCATTGCTACTTGCCTTGTTTTTAATTACTAAATGGGGAGAATTTGGTTTAATACTGTCTCCTATGTCTGTTTTAATCTACTTTACATATTTTTTTCCACCAATATATATTAATATTGTGATGAGGTCTGCGTTTAATGTCCAAAAACATCTGCAAGCTAGAAAACACATTACTGAGTCCAACATAATTTTCCACTTTAAAGAGGATTATGAGGAATGGGTTTGGGATATCACACTATTTTTTTCTGTATTCTTTTTCAGCCCAGAATTTTTTTGAAGTAACATTGGACATGTCTTTATAATGAGGAAAAAAAAAAAAAAAAAAAAAAAAAAGTCACCCAGTATACTGGTTCTTTGCTTGAAGCTGGTACCTAAGGAAGAGTAAAATTCCAGAAACCAACACAGTTCTCATGGCCGTGCCCAAATGAAAATTTACTAATCTCAGATGAACTCCACTCCAAGTATTTAATTGGAGAACTGTATACATTAAATGCTGTTCAGATGCAAACACAGATACACACTTGAATAAACCTTTACCTCATTTTACACTAGCATCTAAATGTTTTGGAATGACAAACATAGTTTTACAATTATAAAAAATAACTCAGGTTGGTCATTTAATGTCATGTGCTAACAAGGTTATTTTTTAGAAGGTAGCACTGTTTACAGGTATTGTCCCAGATTAAAAATCTGCCCAACAAATCTGGTGGCCTTCTGTGATGGGGTTACAACATTGGTGGATAGGGGGAGAGCAACTGACATCACCCACCTGGACTTGTGAAAAACTTTTGACACTTTCCCCCATAATATCTTTATCTCTAAATTGGAGAGACACATATTTGATGGATGGACCACTCGATGGATAAGGAATCGTATGAATGGTTGCACTCTGAGTTGTGGTCAACAGCTCAATGTCCAAGTGGAGATCAGTGATGAGTTGTGTTCCTCAGGGTTTGATATTTGGACCAGTAGTATTTAACATCTTTGTCAGTGACATGGACTGTGGGACAGTGCACCCTCAGCAAATTTCCAGTGACACCAAACTGTGTGATGCAGTCAACACACTGAAAGGAAGGGATGCCATCCACACAGATGTGGGGACAGGCTTGAGAGGTGGGCCTGTGCAAACTTGATGAGGTTCTGGGTGATGAGGTATCCCGAGCACAAATACAGGCTGGGTGGGGAACATGTTGAGAGTAGCCCTGAGGAGAAGGACCTGTTAGTGTTGGTTGACAAGAAGTTCAACATGAGCTTGAAATGTGCGTTTGCAGCCCACAAAGCCAACTGTATCATGGATTACATCAAAAGAAGCATAGCCAGCAGTACAAAGGAGGTGATTCTTCTTCTCTACTCTGCTCACGAGACCCCACCTGGAGTGTTGTATTAAGCTCTGGGGCCCCTGGCACAACAATGACATGACCCTATTAGAACAAGTCCAGAGGAGGGCCATGAGGATTATCACATGGCTGGAGTATCTCTCCTATGGAGATATAAGTTATTCAGCTTGGAGAAGAGAAGGCTCTGGGGAGACCTTATAGTGGCCTTCCAGTACCCAAAGGGGTCTTACAAAGAAAAAAAAAGAAAAATAATAATAATAAAAAAAAAAAAGCTGGGGAGAGACTCTTTGTCAGGGAACATAGTGATAGGACAAAGAGTAATGATTTTAAACTAAAAGTTAGATTTAGATTAGATATGAGGAAGAAATTTTTTACTGTGAGGGTAGTGAGACACTTAGACAGATTGCTTATAGAAGCTGTGGATGCCACACCCTTGGAAGTGTTCAAGACCAGTTTGGATGGGGCTTTGAGCAATCTGGTCTAGTGGGAGGTGTCCCTGCCCATGGCAGGGGGGTCGGAATTAGATGTTCTCTAAGGTCCCTCCCAACCTACGCCATTCTGTGATTCTACGATTCTATGATTCTATAAGACTAATCACATTTACTCAGTTCTTTTAGGTTATCAATTATTTTAATATTTTTACCCCTGAAACCATGTTAGACCCGACTATAATATTCAATCTTGTAAATGGAAGATGAAGTCTGTTTTCTTCTTGTAAAGTCTATCCAAATTGGACTGGCTTTTCTTCAGGGAAAAAGCACAAACTTTCCCCAGGTGCTCCTTGACCACAAACATCTATGGGATTTAGATTTGAGTTATTTATGCATTGTTCTATTTTCCTAGTATAACTCAAACCAACAATTGAACATTTAATTTATACTGCATATCCATACATGCAGAATTGCAGTGTATTTTTTGATTCAGAGTTCTGATGAAGATTTAGCAGTCAAAATATTTCTTATACATTTCTAGACAAGAACTGCACATCTGCATACATAACACAGGAATAATTCCAGTGATTTTTACGTATAAATCAGGACAGCAAAACAGGTCTTGTTTTCAAATTTGGGTACCTGAAATAATGAAGAATTGCTGTAAATGATATTCATTCAGCAGTATTTCTAGAAATAAGACCTTATAATATTTCCAGTGGAATTTTGTTAAATTTTTTTTTCATTGATCTAAGACATTTTAATTTGAATATTTTTTCATATATTTTTCCTTTTCTGATTATGAAGATAACCTTTGTGTATAAGTGCTAGTAAAGCATCATAGCTCTTAAGTTCGAAAAAGATAATCTACAGTACTACTTTACCTCTGTTATGTCTGTAGAAACACCAACTCACAGTGCTTTGAAAGTTCATTTAATTTAAAAGAATATGTTGCACAAGTGAATTACAAGTTTGAAATACATAAGTACCTACTTAGTTTTTATTAAACTAGAAAGGCGGCACCTTTATTCTTATTAATAAGAAGAAATAATAATTTTCTTATTTTGGAGGTAAATGTATGTCACCCCATCACACTCAAAGACACAGAAGTGACATGTGACTTTACTGGCTGCTCTTACCTGCACATGCAACAACATGGGATTTGCCTCACCTACCTTTAGATGTGCAAGTCTGCATCTGATCTACATACTATAGTCTCCCTTCAGAGTCAACTGAAAGAATAAAAGACTGTTTAGAACCTCCTAAAGTGTAGCTCAAAGTATATCTGAAATAGCTCAGATAAACCATGGCCTAAAAATGTCATCATCTTCTCCCTAGTGAGTGACTGCTTCAAAAGTAGATATCTGCCATATATCAATCCACATCTTTTCATATCAGAACAAAAAAATTAGTGTTTGACCCTAATGTGTAACTGCAAGACCATTAATAATTAATATGGTTGCTAACTGTTTTTTTTTTTGTTTGTTTGTTTGTTTTTTTGTTGTTTTTTTTTATCAGGAAGAGAAGCAAAGTGATGTAAAAAGTTTGGTAATACTGGAGAGGCGTACACCTTACTGTGGTGGTTTTACTGTGCTAGGCAGCTGAACACCACAACCGCTCTCTCACTCCCCCTCCTCAGATGAGGAGGGGAAGAAGTAAAGGAAAGAACAACTCACGGGTTGAGATAAGGATAATTTAATTAAAGAGAAATATATATATATATTAAGGAAATATTATTAATTAACAATTCAACTAAAGGGAAAAAGGGAAAAAGGGAAAGGGGAAAGGGAACAGCAAAAACAAAACAAGTAAAGGCTATGTGGAAGTGCAGAGGAAAGAAATTATTCTCTACTTCCCACAAATGAGCGATGCCTGACCACGTCCTTGAAGCAGGGCCTCAACGCACGTAGCCGGTGTTCGCAAGGAGAACAGATGTTTTTGCAACGAAAGCCCACCCCTCCCCTCTTCCTCCTTTTTCCACCTTTTATTGCTGAGTGTGACATCATATGGCATGGAATATCTCTTTGGTTAGTTTAGGTCAGCTGCCCTGGTGATGTTTCTTTCTCACTTTTTGCCCATCCCCCAGGAGGGTTACAAAAAGTCCTGATACTGTGCCAGCACTTCTCAGCAGCAGACACAACACTAGTGTGACAACGCTGCTGTTCTAGCTACAGGTGCAAAGCGTGGCACTGTATGGGCTGCTGCAGGGAAAGTTAACATCCCAGCCAGACCCAGTACACTTACCTAGGCATATTTAAACAGCAATGAAGACTAGTCACTTATACTGGCTGATCAACAAACAGATCACAGAATCACAGAATCATCTAGGTTGGAAGAGACCTCCAAGATCACCTAGTCCAACCTCTGACGTAACATGAGACCTTGAAAGCTAAAAGACAGGGCACGCATGCCGGTTTTGAATTGATCTGCAAAGCCATTACTGTCTTCTCAGGCATATTTCTCTTACAGGCCCACATCAAGCAAGATATATATCAGATGTCAATCAAACAGGATCCTTCTATATGTAAAAGAGTATTGGCAGTGCATACTCAGCGAAGTTTCCTTAATCTGAAATAGCCCAAATCTAATGCCCTTGAGGGCATGCTGCAGACATATCTTTTTCATAGACCAGCTGAAGCAGCAAACTTGATCCAATGGAGATGTATCGTGAAAATGGAGAAACTTTCATCTTCATTAATATCTTGTTAAATGGTGATTGAATATTATGAGATGTTGTAGATTGCCATTAAGTTCAACACACTGATTGACTGTGGTTGTTTTTTTGTTGGGGGTGGTGGTGGTTGGTTAGTTGGTTGGTTTTTCACTTATCAAGAGTATCTAATATGCTAAATCGACATTTTTTGTCATTTTATAATTTTAAATCAGTGACAAATGTGGACTTCCTTGGAAGATTATGGTTGAAGTAATGGTATAAGAAAATGAATTCTTTACCTGTAACATGAAAAAAAAAAAAAAAAAAAAAAAAAAAAAGTTACTAGGATATTATGCAGCATAATGTGGCAGTATAGAAGATATTTTTATTTTCCATTTCATTTTCTGTCCTTTATCTATCTTTTGATACTGCAAATAATTACTTGTGTGCTTATCTACTTGAAGAGTCTACTTACTTTTCTAAAGCTATGTTTATTTGACTAAATTGAGAAACTTTCCCAGGTTCCCTTGTGAGTGTACAATTTAGCCTCCTCAAAATCCATATCGTGAGAGGAAAAGAGAGCAATAATGTGAGCAGTCACACACAGAGAGTAGCTTCCATGGTAAGAAAACATGAATAGACTTGCAGTCACTCTGTACTCTTCCTGGCTACTGTGCTGTGGAAATGAGGTCACACAGCAAATGAGGATGGACTCAGCCTGGGAGTGTTTGCATGACCAGAGTTAAGCAGATATATTTTCTGTGTTTTCAGAACTAGAGGTTTAGTTTGTGAATATTAGGCTGTTACAGCCTATAAAGCCATTAGTATTCTTTTCCCACTTTCACCCTAAGGCAAATTTTGCACGAGAATCAAAATTTTCTTTCTCTTGGTATAGTGCATTAGCGCCCAACATATTGTGAGTTACCATAAAGAAATAATAACATAAGTTTCAACTGCAGATACTCATAAAGTTTTTCTTTAAAAAGTCCTCTTCTACCTTTTCCCAAAAACTTTCCAGAGGACCGCAGTAGGGCTTGGCAAATTATTTTCTGTGAAAAGAAAAATTAATTAAATTATTCAGAGAAGGTATCAGAATGGTATGTTACAAGTTTAAGACATTGCTGTGAAAAAGTAATGTACATAGAATCACAGAATCACAGAATAGTCTAGGTTGGAAGAGACCTCCAAGATGAACCGAGTCCAACCTCTGACCTAATACTAACAAGTCTTCCACTAAACCATATCCCTAAGCTCTACATCTAAATGTCTTTTAAAGACCTAAAGACCTTTCCTAAAGAAAGGAAAGGAATGGTGACTCAACCACTTCCCTGGGCAGCCTATTCCAGTGTCTAACAACCCTTTCAGTAAAGAAGTTCTTCCTAAAGAACATCTGTACATAGATCTTATTTCTGCCTGATTATCTGTTTTACTCTGTGAATATACTTGGAAAATATTTGCATCTGAAAATAATAATAATAACTAATAATTGATAATAATAATAATAAATTGGTACAGTCAAAATGCTATTTTTAAAATTCTATCCAATTAACTATATTTTTTTCTAAATTAGCACCTGTGAAAGAAAAGACTTCTACTTGGTCCTAGAATTTGATCCCCAGTAAAATAAATGGTTGTGAAGAGAGACTGTTTTTTGTTTGTTTTTCTTTTAGTTACAAAAATTTTACCAGGAGCTTCACATGGACTCATTTCTGTAGGACACAGTTGTGAAGTGAAAAGATTAATTCAGGAATAACAACAATATTCAAGCTAACTACTTAAAAATAATACATTAATTTGGAAAAAAAAATAAAGGAAATAATAAAGAAAAGAAAGAAGAAAGGGAAGGGAAGGGAAGGGAAGGGAAGGGAAGGGAAG
>CM021765.1:148046063-148070842 GCA_011076525.1 Nettapus auritus
AAGGAAAGGAAAGGAAAGGAAAGGAAAGGAAAGGAAAGGAAAGGAAAGGAAAGGAAAGGAAAGGAAAGGAAAGGAAAGGAAAGGAAAGGAAAGGAAAGGAAAGGAAAGGAAAGGAAAGGATATTCCTTAATATTGCAAACTACTTAGCCATTTTTTCTGAAATTTTCCAAAATGATTCAACCCAGAGAAGACATCTGGCATGGAGCACATCAGCATGAACAGTTTAAATATGGCAATTACAAGGAATTCAAAACAGGGTCTCAAAGGGAAAGTTTTTGGTCAACCTTAGCTAAAAGCATTTAGTGGAACTAAAATAATAAGAATCTGTAAAATTAAAATCTTTATACCATATAGTTGAAGAGACCTGTACAGTTTCCTCAAGGCCTATTCATGTGTACATAATTAGAGTACTCATTTAGAAAACTCTTTGAAAAAAAAATCTTTAGGCAAAAGGTTTAAAAAAATTGTGAAAGATGTCACTTTTTAGAGCACAGCATATCTACTCCTTCTAAACTTATTTTCAGAGTTCAGAAGACAATCTTTGGCTAATTATCTGCCAAATGCAATACTTTTTTTTTTTTTTTTTTTTTTTTTTTTTTTTTTGAATTGTAGTTATCTTTATTTAGTTGATTTTTTTTTTTTTCTAAATGGTTTCTCTAAACCTCATTATTTTGTGACATTTTGTAATATGCTACATAAAACCTCCTGGATACAATTAGAAAAAAAATAATTTTCCATTTATCTTAGGAGTCAAAATAATTTTAAACTTTAACACAAGAATGCTATGGGCTAATTTCCTATGGAGGAAAATTTTTCATTAAGTCATTTCCAAAATCTCTTCATAAGGACAGAGAGATACCTTCTGGACATTTAGACTGCATCTGCAAGCACTCTTCTGGCAAGGAGCATAAACATTTGCATGAACTTACTTCATTGATGTTATTGTTATTTTCAGAACCTTCACAAAAATGGTCACTTTTGCAAACTTGAAACATTTGCTGTTACAAGTGGCCTTCAATTCCCTTGTCTCTCTTTCTGTCATACTAATCACACATATTTAGGCTTTGTGAATGTATTCTAGATCAATTCTGGAATAGATGAAATCTTTTACCCCTTCTAACTTCATTTTTTTTTTTTTTTTAGAAAAATATAAAGCTATTATACAGCTGTTGTTTATTTTTATATCCAATTCTTGTAGACCTGAAACAATGCATGGGTTTGTTCAACCCAGAAGACTTGTTTGGAATGCCACAGATGATTTGTCAATTTGCAATATACTGATCTGCAGCAGAAGCTGGTTACTTCTAGTGTCCAGGATAATGTCTTTTTCACAATATATTGAGACAATCCTGAAAGACAGACTAAAAAGCTCCAGCAGTATTATAATCTTAACCAGAAAAATATAAAAAAAATAAAAAAAAAAAAAAATTAAAAATAATAACTGATTTGTCCACATCTAAGGTCTCATGGTAAAAATAAAAATAATAAAAATAAAAATAATAAATCAGTACTTTTTTATTTTTATTTTTTTTTACCCTGGAATAGAAAGAAAATATATGAAAAGTTTTCTATTTTGGTTTAATTTGGTTTTACAGTGTAGATATTTATGAAATTTTTTCACTATGAAATAATTACTTAAATGTGTCTCTCAAGTCCTCAGCACTTTTGCTCAGCTGGGATTAGGGCTCTTGAAGTGAAAGAAATAGGATGACGGCTTCTCTCAATTTAAAAATGGGAAACATCAACAGAAAAAGCTATTTACTGGGGCTATACTAAGCCAGCATACTATACTGTGCAGAAAATGAATTTTAATTTTCACAAAATTGCTTAGTAGGTTGGTTTGCTCAGCCAGGTAATTCTCTTGGTTAATAGCTTTTGGGAAGATTTTGCCATTACAGATATATTGGAATTCATATTCTGCAATAAAAATACAAATGTTTTTAAATTCAAGAGCTGGTTAAAGCAATTTTGTTATAGACCTAATTATTGCAGCTTTTTTTTTTTTTCAGTGATTAAGGTGTTAGGTGGATCCCTTAAAATTTAAAATAAAACCAAAATATTCAAGATACAATTCCACAAGAAATGTAGTTAGGCATTTTCCATCTTAATCCATTGATATTTAAATATTTCATGACATCCTCCACTTTTCATAGAAGTACATTATATTTTCAAAATGCTATTAAATCATCTGTGAATCATTCTAGTGGAAGGCTTTGCAGAATCTTAGCCATGGAAACTAAGAAATAATTGTTGTGGGAAATTTTCACCTTTAAGTAAGTATAAAAAGAAACAATTTATTATTAATTATTATTACACATCACGACATCTGAAAAGCTTTCATACTGGCATCTAGATTTTTGAATGCTAACTTCCCAAAACTTTCTGAATAACTTTAAGCATTGGGAAAATTTTCTGTCTTCCAGGGATATAATCACGGTGTGCAGTTCCATCTCAAATGCTTTTTTGGATTTAGGTTCAGATTTCTATTCATTGTAAAGTAGACATCTAATATGGGTCAGGTAAATGTTAAATGTGCCTAAGGTCATTTTCTCAGATGTGGACTTCGATGCTATAGGTGTTTAAAGTTAGATTAGACGAATATTTCCTTGCAACAGGCTTCTAATTTTCTCAGATTTTATTAAGAATATTTTTTCCTGTGATTTCTGGCTGCATAAACAATTATTTCTTCTGACCTTTGTGATATAATATATATATTTATATATAAATAAGGCACATAACAGCATATGCTGGTTTTCTGCAATAAAATTAAAGCATCCAAGATATTTTTAATTATGTTTTAAATTAGAACACTGCATGTATACTCACTCATATTTTTTCTTTAATCTTCATTATGCTGACAGTGATGTCAATAGTATTTTCGAATGTAAGAAATGTTTAAGCAAGTTGTGATAACCCACATTTTATAGGAATTCAAATTATTTATGAATCTGTCCCAGGAAAATGGCCTTTAAAAGGTGCACAAGCTGGCAAAACTTCCCTTGCTTTTGCCAGAACATTTTAATATGCCTTCAATTTTCCCAGCTTCTTCTCCCCTCCCACGCATTTCTGATTAAATTTAAACCATTCAGTAATTATAAACTACTTTGAAGTCAGGTGTTCTCTATTCATACATTTATTCATAAATTTGCCGATCTGGGCACTTCTAGGTTATTAATACCTGTTTTCTCTCCATGTACATGAAATGAGTGGTCTTTTTTCCTACCAATTTCTTTAATATTTTTTGCTTAAAAAGTCTGAGGTTACCTTTCTGACTTTCTCAATATTTTTTCTTATAACGCTGTCCTGCTTTATAACATTTTTCCTCATATTTTGTCATTTTCACTTGTAAAAAAGTCTTGAACAATATTTCACTGTTTTCCCATTTCAATAGTGCTGTAAAATTTCAGTCAATCTGTTTGCATGAATTATTGCTTACTAAGGGAACAGAAAATCAGTCACTTACTAACTGCTGAAATCACTCAAGTTATGTAATACAATTTTATTATGACTAGGAGACACAAAGTGTTTCAAGACATAGATGCCCTACCAAAATGTCTCCAAACTTTTTCAATGTTTTGTAATTTCCCTAGTGATCATTACTGTAACCTTGTTTGACTTCAGCTAACGCACTTCAAATCAGGTTTCAGTTTTTCTATCTGTGTGATGATAAAAACATCTCCCCTTGTAAAGCATTCTAAAAGCAATTTGTTGAAAGTCAGCCAGGAAAGCTAACTAGCATGCACAAATTGTTATGAACCGTTGTCTTCCCCACAAATTGATTAAAAAAAACAAAAAAACAAAAAAAAAACTCAGAATATTATTTTTTTTTTTCACAGAAAAAAAAAAAATATATATATATAATAATTTTTCAGAAGGGTTAATTTGGAAAATTCTAAATGCTTTGTTAGAACAAAATAAAACAAATTGTCTGGCAATAGGTTTTCTCCCTTGGAACTGCTACAGCACCGTAGGTATCTTTGTTATTTAATGATGTCCCTTTTAACACAATTTTACTGGCCAGGATTACATCTTCACAGAAAATGTGCTCATAATTCATTATGAGACTGAACGTCCAATTCAGCCTGAAGGTACTCAGGTATATCTATATTGAAATGCCTGCAGATCATCTGCAGGGGCAGTGCCAAACAACTCCTTCATCTTCCCCAAACCGTGCAAGGTCTACCAGTCAATATTGTTCAGTTCACAGCCTGAAATAAAGAATTCTATACTTTTCTTCCTCCACTGTGAACTGAAAAAGCTGTTTAGGAAACTGTATTTTTATAACTATTCCCTAATTTACTCTTGTACTTTCCAAAGTCCATAGAAGGGCTACTGAAATTCTGAAACAAAAATTGCTATCAGAATGCTAAGGTTGAATTTCCAATTTCTGCAGTCCTACTTCAGAGCATTTTTTAAATGTTAGGTACTGTGGGAGAATTAGGTGGATGAATACCTGTTTGCTAATCCCTGGTTTATTAGTTTTAAATGAAGAATTAGATGTCTATTATGACCAAGAATGGCAGAATATTGTCTTCTACAGAGCTTTCCTACAGAATTTAGTCTCCTCTTTGCCTTAATGATGCTCCAACAGGACTTTGTGTATGTAAAATGACCCACCTAAAATGGCAGTCTTGCATACTAATTTTGGGCATCTAACTTATGCACTAACTCATCTGCCCCAGCTTTTGTCATTTAAAAGCTGTCCATCTAAATGAGCCATTGCATTAGCAGGTGGGGAGGAGGAACTGAAGTGATGCATCTAAAACTATCTAAAGCATTTGTCTGAGGGTGGGGAATAACTAGCCTAGACTAAGAACATTTAGATTGCACATAAAATTAGGTCCCTAGTTGTTCCAGTTCAGGAATTCTGGATCACCATGTTCTTAAACATTGGCTATGTACCGTTTTAAGGAGAAAATAACTAAAAATTAAGTCTTCAGCTTTTAAATACCTGAAGTCATGGCAAGTATGTCCACATTTGAGTAATCCCTTGTAAGTAACATTTAGTCATGTTGATCAACTACCAAAATTTACAAAAAAAAAAAAAAAAAATTGTTACCAAATATATATATATATATATATCTTTTGAAGTGCATTTCCTATACTATACCACGTTATTCATTCTGATATGAAAGGGCTTTTGCTTTCTTTCCCATAGAGGTCATGGCTTTGACAGTATTGGCAGGGAAGGATGTGACTAGGAGTAGAGGAATCATAATGCTACTTCATATCTATTTGAGGTCCCTAATAGATTTGCTTCTTCCAGGCAGAGAACATCTGAGAGGAGGTTTCAGTCTGACAGTGGTACCTGTGACTCCAGGGCTACAGTGACAGGCACAATCCACAAAAAGATACAGGACTAGCTGTATGGATTTACTGTGACTACACAGTGCGTTCCTGTGGCACTGACACCTGCACTTTTTTTGTAAGTACTTAAATGATGACATAAACACTTAAGTGGATGACATAATTGCATTTTTTTTTCATATTTTCAGAGTCGTTGGCTTCATTTAACCTTTTCATAAAGCATAAGTTTCAGTCCATTATGCATATTTGCAATAAAGCAGCAATAAACCTCAATCACAAACACTATCAATAACTAAAATATATAGTTAGTGAGGCTTCCCTATGTGAAACTGAAACAAATCAGCTCTTTGATTATTACTGTGTTAGCAATCCATAATGAAGAAGATGAGATTCTTTACCACCGTCACTTCAACAGCACTGTGAACTGAGTATGCTATAGAGAATTACTTTATTTTCCTTTTGTTCAAGTGGCATCTCTAATATGACAAGAACTGCATCCTAATAAAATTCAAAGAACTGAATTCAGATAAATCATTATGAAAACAAAAGCTTTCTATTCATACTGGACAAAGCTCTTAAGCATTGAAGCTGTTTGAAACATTGATGGGCATTGAATTTTAAAAGCCTGTAGCAGTGAGTCAATGAAAATAAAAGTTAAATATATAAATATATAAAAAAGTTAAATATATCACATATATGTATATATGTGATTTCATGGCTGCATTAAATGCAAGTGTTATTAATGATTTAGGCTTTTTTTTTTTTTAATAGTAGATGTCATACATAGTTAGTTGGAAGCAGAAATCAGAAAATCTGTAAAATTTGTAATAATAATAATAGGTTGTTCATTACATTGCCAATTTTCTTGGCCTCAGCAAGTCTTTCACTCACATGGGTGCACTGTGTACTCTGTGGTACATGCATATAGTCTTTTGTTATCTCTCATAATATTAATCGGAGGAAAACTATGAACAATCCCATCCAGTGCACAGAGGGAAAAAAAAAAAAAAAAAAAAAAAGCAACAACAAAACACTATTTTAAATGGCAGAAAGGCATAAAAGTATGTTTTAGGTAACAATTTTAGAACATTGCCAAATGACCACCTACCTGTATCTAGGATAGCACTGAAAATTATTTGCTCAGAAAAATGGGCAGGGAGACAAGGGTGAAATTCAGTAGTATATCTTTCAGCTTCAGTTTGAAGATGTTTAGAAAATAGTTCATGCTATAAACAATGAACATCAAAGCATCGAAGTATTTTAACACAATAGGTTTTTTTTTTACTTCCTGGGAGACTAACATTCACTTCTGATTTATGATACACATTAAATTAGTCTGGTAGTGGTCTCAATTTATTCCCTTATCTATATACGTCTAGATCCCAAAACCACTAAGTAATTTTGTGTGATTGGCAAGCTTTGCTCAAGAGAAACTCCGGACAGGAAATGTGCATTCTGGGTCACTACTAGACTGAACTGGAAGGACTTAATAGAGAAAGCTCAGAGTTTGCTTGTACTTAACATGAGACTAAGCAAAAACACTAGGCACTTATCAGAAGCCCCTGAGTTCAACAAAGGACTTTTTGACCATAACTCACTATATTTTTTCCTATTTTTCATCTTCTGTTATTCCAGTAGATTTCAGTAAACTCATGCTAATATAATAACGCAGTCAGAAAATCACTGTACTTCTGCTCTTTTTCAGTTTTGTAACTTTTGATACTGGCATAGATTTTATTTTGCCATTCATAAAATAAATACAGCCGAAGTTACCTAGCGTTACAGTGAGGCTGTTCTCTTATTTTTATTCTTGATTGTACCCATTATATCCTTAATGTATCTGTAGTCTTCCAAGTTTTGTTTCATTTTCCAGTACTAGGAAAACATGCTCTGAAATTTTGCGTTTTCTCTTGCAAGCTTATGACAGAGCTCAGGAGAACAGAGTTTTCTCTCTGCAATACCTGAGATTTTTTGAAATAATTTCTCTTGACTTAAAACTTTAAGTTTTAATGTGAATTACCATGATTCTTCAAAATACATACAGATGAAGTAAAACAAAGAACAAAGGTAAAACTCTTTAACAGGTAGCAGTATGGGGATAGCTTAAAGCTCTAGAAAGTACACAGGCATACATACAACAGTTGAAAATGTGTCCCTTTTGACGTATCTTTATAATATCATGAACTGCAATTCTCTTCTTAAGTCAGTTTAATCAGAAATGATTTTTCTTAGCCTAAAGTATACAAGAAATCATCATACCAAATGATGAGTTTTCTAAAGTGGAACTGGACAGCCTAAGGGTGGGAAGAATAATGTGCTCCAGTGGAGCAAGTTCTAAAATATTCTATAGCAGATGGAGCTTTCTTTTCTGACACATCTAGATTACCAATTACATTTTATCTTCAATGTGTGTTGTGCTTTTTTTTTTTTTTTTTTTATTGTCTGTAATCCTTCCTTATAAAAAAAAGGATGTTGAAAAAATTTTAACTGAATGTTAGAAAGCACAATGTAACATCACTTATTACAGGTAGAGAAAGCAGCAATTTCTGGAGTTAAGACTACCTGATTTCTATTTTAAAACCTCATTTCCTATTCGTTTTCATAGATCTCCAGCAAAATATAACCTTGGGCTGAAAGCATCATTATTATCAGAATTTCTAGCAGCATTATTATTATCAATATTACGAGAAAGAGAATTTCAGGAGTTCAGCCCTTTTTTTTGGAGGATGGGGCACATGTTGCTAAGACGTTTCAGTGTCTGCTTCTACAACAAGAAGTTCGCCTTATTCCTTTCCCACCAAAATCTTCCTAAAATATATACCATGAGGTGACATCAAAAATATTGGTTTGCACAATTGCAGAGTTTTGGGTCAGTTTTCACTGTAACAGTTCCTGGAATTTAAATGCTTAAATATGAAAACAGTCATTAAATACACTTTCTTGCATGTAATTACACAAAATAGCTTAGGGGGGTGAAAAGAAGAAAAATAAAAAATAAAAAGTAAATGATCTTGTAATATTTTCACCTCATACACAGTTTATACATTTCTATTCTGCGGGTGGGCTATTAACTTTCTCCAGTGACTTATGGTCTGAATTTATTGAAATTCACTTTATTTATTCATATTTCATATCACCATTTTTCACACCATTGTAAATGAGGGTTTAATAGAGTTGTGGGACCACCAATTCAGATAGCCTGTTCCCAAGCAAACGAGGCCAGAGGAGGCTATCCAGAGAATTATTGCAGAAACAGTTAAGCCTGCCAACTGCCCAGTGGGGTTCCCACAGGAAGGCAGCAAAAGAGCTTCAAGACACCATGGTGTCAGTGTTTCTCCTTAGGACTTGGAGAGGCAGAAACACCCGTGCAGGATTTCTGCTGTGTGATTCGGATTAGTGTAATCATTTACTTTGTAATGTAGTATTACCACTAGTAGTCATAAACAGTAGGATTTCTACTCATTTTTGGGGGCCTTGGCACTGATGCTTGTCAGGTCTTCTACATCTGAGTTTTTCTTGACCTGCTTGCTGACCTCTCAGACTTAGTTTAGCTGTGACAACAATTTCTCTAGTTGACCAAATGCCAAAGACTAATTTGTTTTACTTTTGTCTATCTTTGTGTGTTACAAAACTCATAATTTTATACAGATAGCAGCAATGTGCAAATGTTCTTTGTAGAATGAGGTATTTACATGATGCAGGATAGACAAAGGCAAGCCTGGCACAAAAACAGAGGCCTTCAGAAGCAGAGTAGGGGAGTAGAGGCATGGGATCATAAAAAGTGGTGGGTAGGCTTGGCATGGGAAACATCTCAGGTGTAAAAACCTAACCAAAGTTCAGTTAAAGAAATGCAGACCTAGAGGTGAACAAAACTGGTTTTAGAGGTAATAAAGAAGGCAGAGAAATGGTATCTATTTTGCATGAAAAGAACCATACAAAACAAGTTAAGGTGTAATTTACAAATGTAAGTCTTCAGACCAGTGATCAAAGAAAAAGATATAAAAGCATGTTAGAAAAAAATTAACTAACTAACTAAGTTGATGATGACAAGGAAACCATTGACATGGACATCATATTCCTCCCACCAAAGGCCTCCAGTTGCTGATAAATCATTGTGACACCTCCCACTGCCACCACCAGAGTGAAACTGTGAAACCACCTACCTTAGAACCTGTAGTAATATGGGAAGGATAAGCAAAACACTAGTAAAAGGTGAATAAATTAAGTGTATGTATAACAAATTTTACTCAATTATTATCTTTTATTTTTCTATAACAAATAGATTTGGACCAATAATGATCAGACAATTAAAATTTCAGTTTTGATAACAACAAATTATTGGTTTACTTGTATATAAAGTGACCAATATTCAGAGTGTAGTTCTAGAGATATACTGACTGTGGTGATGGATACCTGAAAAATAGTCTCATGTCCAATAGCTGCTCCTTGAACTCTGAATTACCCTTGGCTAACTGGCAGACATGTAGTCAACATGTAGTCAGTTTTTTCCTCCAGAATTGCTGTGTGTATTTTCTTGCCTTTCATATGCTTCTGAAAAGGAAAAAAATTGGACGAGTCCATCCTGGTACATTTCTAGTAAACTACACAAGAATTGTAATTTAGGGTGGTAATGAAATTAATTTTTATTTACTGTTTCTCAGCTTGAGTGCAAATCAAAAGTCAAATGGAGTCCTCCAGGTTAGTGATCCTTCTCAGGGACAAAATTCACTATAGATATTTAACCAGGTAATTATGCTTGAAAAAACATTAAATGATTTTCAACCCTCAGTTCAACAGTAAGTCCCAGAGAAAAACTACAGACCTGGTGCTATCATAACCTAAATCTATAGCCCAAGGAGCTCTTGCAGTCTCTTCCATAGCACTTAAGAAGTTTTTCTTTTCCTTTTCCTTTTCCTTTTCCTTTTCCTTTTCCTTTTCTTTGAAACTACAAAATTGGCAATTTCCTCTTTCTCCTTGTAAGCCCAAAACTAGCTATGAACTAGCATGACAAAATATGTACTACATCTGATGTTCAAATGCAAATTTGCTGAATAAATACAACATCTTGTAAGAGGGGAGATAATATTTCAGTGAAACTGAATCTAAAATGTTCTAGGTGGGATTTATTAAACAAAACTGCAAAACAAAAAAAAAAAAAAAAAGAAAGAAAAAAAAGGTGGCTTTTTTGTTGTTGGTGGTGGTTTGTTGTGTTGTGGTGGTTGGTTTTTTTTTTTTTTTGAGATAAGACTTTTTTTTTGATTGTTTGCTTGTTTTCTAATAAAGCTCTGCCATATTGGGCAGTATTTTAATTAATTTTAATCAATGCTCTCTAATTTGGCTCCTGTTGCCACTTCTCTTGATTGACTCTATTGGAATTCCAAATCCATCAGCCCTAGATAGAAGGCAGTCTGAAGCAATCATCCTCCTTTCAAACTTTTGTCAATAACACATTTGACATAAATAACAACTAAGCTGAATATAAGTCAAAGTGACTACCTTTAAGATTTTTATGAATAACAATAAATAAATGTAAGTTTAAAAATATTTAAAGGTATTAAGTATGCTGAAAAAAAGAGAGGAAATATATGTTATTGTTGAATTATTATGTCTGTATTTTTACAGAACACAGTTTTTTAAGTCTGTCATAAAATTCATTTAGAATAACTGCCCCTAAGTAGGTTATCAAAGAGTAATAATTATTTTCTCACCAGTGCCATATGTTAGACTTCTAACTATCCACAAAGCAGCAGGCTGAAAATAGACAGTTATAAATATCCTGCAGAGTATCTCATGCCACTGTTGCCTCTCTAAATGAAGGACAGAACTCTTATAATTGGGGAAAGTAACCTCTAGAAAAAGAAGTAAAACACATCTCCTCAGGTGACTCTGACCCCTTTATTCAATCACTGAAATGAGGCAATATAACTTTCCAAGCACCTTTGCACCTGGCAACCACAGCATCAGCTTCTATCTGGAAAAATGCTTTAAAATGTAATCATAGAATCATAGAATATCCAAGTTGGAAGGGACCCACAAGGATTATCGAGTCCAACTCCCGGGTCCCCAAATGTCATACAGATAGATAAATTAACATGAAACGAAGCTAGTGAAAGAGATGATACTAACTTGAAAGACATGTCCATTTTTAACACAAACTTATCAAACCAGCTCCATAGCACCAGACCTTGTGAAATGATGCCATTTTCCTATACAGATTGCAACAGAAAAATACAAATTCCTTCTGCAGAGAAAAGCTGTCACATCTGAACTGGAAAAACAGACATATTTACCACAGAAATAATGGGAAAACAAGGACAGAAATGTTTTGTTTTGACTAAACCAAACAAGAGGATATCTCAAACAGTGAGATAGCCATCTATGTCTTCCCTTGCCACATGCCTTGATATGGCCAATGAAGGTCAGCTTTGTATGTCCTTCTTCAGCTTTATCTCAGATAGTGCTGAGGTTAGAACAAGCTTTACCATGTCTTTGTTAGGATTTTACATGGAGATCACAATCTTGATTTAGTTTCCTTGAAGTAAAAGCATCACATTTTTTTCAGTAAACACTCTGAAGCAGTATTTTTCATTTACAGGAGAAGCCTATTAAATCTTTAATAGCCATGCAGAAAACTGGCACTATGAATTGTAGGTCTTCATCTAATGGCCATAGATTAGATTGCAAAACCAGGGATCATGCTTAGTGCCAGATGACTGAAGAGTCTAAATGATAGGGAATGGCAGCGACATATTCTTTCCCTGATCATATAGTATCACAGAATCATAGAATGGTTTGTACAGGAAAGGACATTAAACATCCAAACACCCTGCCATGAGCAGGGACACCTACCACTAGACCAGCTTGCTCAAAGCCCCATCCAACCTGTTCTTAAACATTTCCAGGGATGAGACATTCACAGCTTCTCTGGGTAACTTTCTGCAGTGCCTCACTACCCTCATAGCAAAGAATTTCTTCCTAATATCTAATTTAAATCTATCCTTTTTTAAGTTTAAAACCCCTACTCTTTGTCCTACCACTTTGCTCCCTGACAAAGAATCCCTCTCCTAAAATTTGTTCTTTCCTAGGCAAACACTACTGGCAATTGATGGAAGACCTATGGTGTAAACCAGAATAGACATTCTTACTTTTCTTCTCACAAAGAAGAAAATACACAAAGTTAGGTATGGACTTCATCTGATCTGAATCTAGCCATTTGAAAGTTAGGCATTTAGCTGGCTGTCTAGACATCCTCTATCAGTGGGAAGAGAGAATTGACTCCAGAAGTGCCTTATTATGAATATTGAGGATAAATGGACCCAGACTTGTGCATGAGTGTTCTTTTCTCCATCTGTTCCTCTATATCTCTTCCCACTAGCCACAGAGGATTATTTTTTATCTCAATTTCAATCATTGATTTCAACAGAAGATGCATTAGACCTAATTCACAAAAAAACTGTGTGTGTATGTGTATACTCATGCACACATTTCTTCCCTGTTCCAGGAATCACTTTTAAAATGCAAAAGGTACTATGTAAAGATTTGTTTTGTTTTATGTTAGTGATGTTTTGTTTGGTGGGAGATTTATTATTATTATTATTATTATTGTTATTGTTATAAATAATAATAATAATAATATTAACAATGTAAAAGCAATAGCTAGCTGGATACTGCATATTTTATTCACAGTCTTGAAAAGTGATATATAGTGCAGTGTAACAACTTTGTAGAACTTCATGCTTAGTAGATTAACTTTAGTATACTTGCTATTCCAAGGACTTCATTTCTATTTATCACGATCATCAAATTAAAATTATTCTTTCTGGTATCTAAATTGAGAACAAATAGGAGACAATTTTATTTTATTTTAGCTTTCTCTATTAGGATGATACTTGTGAGAGTCTATCTCTGTAGTCCACAAAGACAAGCTTTCCATCAGAATGCAAAAGAGAGTTTTTTAAGAGCTTTTAAAGGTCTTTCCTGACTGCTGTGAAATAAACATATCAAGATGAATATTATATATAAACAGAATTTCAAAAACAATGAACAGCTATAAAGCAGATACCAGAGGTTTATTAAAGCGGTAATTAGACAGAATTGGAGATGAGTCCAGGCTTAGAGAATTCATACTTAGAATGATCCTGTAGAAGATTTCAGGGTTAGCAGGTGCTTAGAAGGCTTAAGTTAACTAATAGGCTTAAATAGACCAAAATGTAACATGTAGGTTCTTCTGAATGAAAATCCCTAAGTTTGAAGTATTTCTTAGATCTGACTCTATGCATCTACAGTGCTTCTCTAGGCAGGATTATTTTAACCTGCATTCAAGCTGTTTGCAAACACCGCATATCATCTTTCAGGCTTCTGAGAAAGGACTTCCAACCGTCTCCATCTTACAGTGGACACCTGATACATGAAAGCACTGAGAAGGAAAATGGGATATGGAGTGGTGACAGTTAAAGCACAAAATTGGAACACCTGCATTGTATCTGCGGCCACTCAAATGCAGTTTAATGTCACCTCTAGAGAGAATATGAAGGCATAGGGCTATTCCAAGGCTGCATTTGACTACTTCCCACCAAGCTAGAAGCAACTGCCCACCATAGAGACAGTAAGTAAAAATGGCCTCTGCTTGGGGCTGCTCCCACATTTCACTGTAGTAGTTACCTTAGGGTCTTGATCAGTGACAGCAAACTGTGGCTTTATCTTACATCAGACAGCCTGAACACCTGGACTTTATAGTATGTTGAAAGAAACAAGCTCTTCCAGATGTATTTTGGTTGCAAACAGAGCTCAAAGCCTGCCTTCCACTCCAGACATGGCTTGCTTTTGGCTGCCTATCTTGGAACCTTCTATAGGAAATGAAATATCATTCAAAATCTTCCAATTTTCACTACATAGTGGTTATTGAGATTTTTTTTTATAGGAATCATCTTGTACCTAGAAACATTTTGAATTATTTAAAATTATAAGCACCATTTCTTCAACATCTTATTTAACTACATCCAAGTTATTTTCTTGAAATTATACATCAATAAAATTATTAGATAAAACTAGAAGACCCAGAAGACCCATACTATAAGTATTCTTAGATCATCACTCTGATTCCTTCTTATTTTATAATTTATGAAGGGATTAAAAGAAAAAGAAAATAAAAGAAAACAAAACAAACAAACAAACAAACAAAAAAACGTTAACAATAAAATGCCACACATCTTGGTAGAACTCTACATGTACTTTTAAAGTAGTTGGAGTTTGTCATAGAACCCATTTCTATCTGATCTAATTTAATTCTAACTTGACTTGAACTGAATACTGTGGGTGAAACTACAGGAATACAACGTCCCCACAGTTTTCCAGCACTGTCTCTCCAGCCTACACTCAAAGTGGTGAAAGTCTCTACTAAGAGGACGTTCTAACCAAGAACTTTTAAGCTCCAGAACACATCATTCTTCTGTGGACGTGTACTTTCCACTCAACGTTCCCAACAGTCTGAATAAACTACAGTTTGACTACATAAGCAATGGGTCTATGCCTCCGACCTAAGCAAATCACCTGCTTTGATGGAGTACATGAAGAGACATTGCATAGGAACGTTACAGTTCATGCAAATAACATGTTGTGAAATAACATTGCACTATTAAATAGTACCTGAGAAAAGTGATGAAGAAGATCAAAGTCTTTTTTCATGAATCTCCTGGACAAAACAGCAGACAATTCAGTAACTGTAGGATGATGTTCAGAGCTGTTAATGTACAGCAGGCAAATACCAGAGCTTCCAGTTGTGAATCAGTTGTAGGACTTCACTGAGTAAACACATTGCCTACACCCAGCTTTGATAGTGGTTCAGGTTCCAGTTCAAATCAAATAAGTTAGTTCAAATGGCAGACCAAATATGCAGGTTTGGGGTTTATGCAGCAAGGTCTTGGTACCAGGAGGGCTGCAGGTGTGGCCTCTGCAAGCCTGTGGAGAGGAGCCCACTCAGGAGCAGCAGACCTGGCAGGAGCTGCCGCACATGGGAGACCCATGTTGGAGCTATTTGCTCCTGATGGATGGATCCCATGGTATGGAGCCATGTGGGAGCAGTTTTTGAAGAGTTGCTGCCTGTGGGAAGCCCCCGCAGGCTGAGTTCAGGAAGGACATCACCCCGTGAGAGAGACCCCACATGGACCCTGTAGGAACAGCAGAGATGAAGCATCAGGGACGGACCACAGCCCCCTTTCCCTATTTTCCTTGCACCAGTCAGGGGAAGGAAGTGGAAGAGGTGGATAGGGGGAAGGTGTTTTTAGTTTGCTTCTAGTTTCTCACTGCTCTAATCTGCTAGTGATAGGTAATAAACTATATTAATCTCCTTGTGCTAAGTCTGTTTCACCCATGATGATAAATGGTGAGTGATCTCCCTGCCCTTATCTCAACTCTTAAGCCCTTTTTGTTGTATGTTCTCCCCTTTCTCCTGTGATGAGGGAGAATGAGAGAGCAGTTGTGGTGGAGCTCAGCTGCCAAGCAGGGTAAAACCACCAGTCTGAAAATATTTTTATTACATATTTAGTCACAAATCTTTAAATATTAACCTACATATACAAGATTTCTGTTCAGTGCCAAGAACATTTTCAGGAAATAATTCTCTCTTTATTACAAATGTATACTTGTTACAAAATTTAAACCAATGTAATTCTGTTCATGAATAGATACATATGTAATTTTGTGTCTCATTGTGTCTGTTCATATTACTGTTTATTCGATACTTGTGGTACTTGATGTTCAATTAATACTATAGTGGAAATAGAATAAATGTTAATGTATTTGTGTATGTAATACATGCATAGATTGTACTGACTTAATTTATGTGAACATCTTTAAATATAGAGTCTTCTAAATTGAAGTCTGTCACGTGATTGGCAGAATAAAGTATGAAATGAATGAAAGAATGAAATCTTTAAGTGTGAAGTTTTGCAGTGCATTTCAAGGAAGAAAAGCATGTAATGCAATTAAAAACCTCTCACTTTGAGAACGATTTCATTGCTGACATTCTGTTAAAAGTTCAGTTAGATGACTGAAAAGCATTTGAAAATTAACTACTAAAATAGCTTATAATGATATCTGGCACCCTATTTTCTACAACTTTGGTGTCATAACATTAAAAATACTTTATAAAACTAACAAAGTACATATAATGAAGAGATCTTATGTAGTAATTTTCAGAGTTTGGCATTTACACTTTTATGATGAAGCTGACTGCTTTTTTAGGAAAAAAAAAAAACAGTTAAATTAGTTTTTTTTCATGAGATTTTTAAAGCTTTGACAAAACAGTGTAGTCTTCTGAAATATGTTTCTCTTCATCTTTCTTTAACAAGCTTTAATTTGGAGGTATATGCAATTGTATATATCTTAGTTTCTTGTATGCATTTGCATTGTAGTGCCTCACTTGCATATACTACCAATAAAACAATTTGGATAACCAAAACAGTATTCAATCTTTTGTTCTTGAAATGAATCAGAATGAAAAAATTCCTGAAACTTTTCATTCTGAAATCAGAAGTCATTAAACTTATCTATTTCAAATTCATAAAATAAATGACCTTATAAATATATACATAACATGCTAATAAATTAATCAGTATCTGCTAAATTAATCAGTATCTTGGAAAGGGGCAACAAGTATTTTTTTCTATAGCAGCATAAAATCTCCAGTTTCTCCATAGGGGCCATGCTTACATGAATTTCAAAATAATTGGAAGTTATCCAGACAGCATTTAATACAAAATTATCTTGACCTTTTTTGGGAAAATAAATAAATAAATAAAAAGAATCAAATTTGACATTTTAATTGTTTTCCTTTGGTATAAACATGTTTGTTCTGTTTTGCTTCTTCATTTGTTTGCATGTTTTGCTGTTGTTTGTTTATATTAATCTCCCTATGCTGTCTATTTTCCTTCTCCTTTCACTTAAGTGTCTTCATTGATGTTTAAATGAAAAGATTCTAGGAGCTCTGAAATCATATTTTCTGACTCTAGATAATGTTGCTTTTTAAACAAATATATATATATATAAAGAGTATTGAATAAAATACAAATATTAGCTGTAATAAGAATTGGTGGGTGCTCTTGAAAATTAATCTAATTTAGATATTATGGAATGAGAATTGAGATTTTTAAACACTTTTAAAAATTGTCTTAGAACCCCATGACACATGGTTTTTAATTCTGAACAAAGTATAGTTTGTAGTTGCAGTTATGCCTCTACTTAGTTTCCCCTTTGTTTCAGAAACTTATGTTGCCATCAGCAAATTATAGAGCTAGCAGTGTGATCTTAAAGAAGTATGACCAGAGGAGAGAAACTAACAGAATAAGGTCGAGGGAGATGATGAGACCCCACCTGGAGTAAAGCATGCATCTCTGGAGTGACTAGTAGTGGAAAGATGTGCACCTGTGAGAACAGGTCCAGAGGAGGGTCATGAAAATGACTAGAGGACTAGAACACCTCTCCTATGAAGGTTGAGAGACTTGCGGTTGTTCAGCCTGGAAAAGAGAAGGTTCCAGGAAGACCTTATTGTGTTCTTTCAATATATAAAGGACAAAGACTTTTAGCAGATCCCGCAGTGGCAGGACAAAGAACAGTTTTAAACTGAAAGAATGTAGATTTAGATTGGATATAAAGAAGCTTTTTATGATGAGAGTAGTGAGACACTGGAAAAGGTGGCCTAGAGAAGCTGTGGCTGTCCCAACATTAGAAGTATTCAAAGTCAGGCTAGATGGGGCTTTGAGCAACTTGATCCAGTGAAAGCTATCCCTGTCCAAGGCAGGGATGTTGGACTAGGTGGTCTGTATTGAAATTCAAACCATTCTATGATTCTATGATAAAATGAGGGCATGAAGGTCTGAATGAACAGGTAGTGGCAAGTCAGTAATACTTTCATTGTTTAAAATTATAAGATCTAAATGCACATTTCTAACTGCTCGAATTAAGATGTATTTGTCATAATACGATCGTGTGATTTCAGTACAGAAAAACAAAAATCAAACTGAACAATTTAACTTATATCTGTACCTAAATCAATGTCTACAGATTTGACAGGAGTGAAAACAGAGGGAAAAAAAAATATTTGATTTCTTTTTTAACCAGTTTATTTCATTTATGTGTGCCACAGGACACGCTTTTCCAAGAGTATACCCATACATCAATAGGAGGTAAATTATTTCTTGTTATCAGCTGATTATCAATCTATATCCTGAGGAAAGTTGGTAGTCTTTAAAATTTTGTCTTAAAAGCTGCATATCACGTTCCTATGAATGAAAAAAATATCTAACTAGTATTAAAAATCTACAGAAGACTAAGGCACAAATTAAAGACTGTCTGACTTTCAATTTTACTCTTTTAACATTGGGCTAATCAATTGAGACAGAAAAAAATATTTCATGTGGAGAGCTTTGGAATATTTCTGATTAGGTCATAATAAAAATCACAAAAGCACTTATCTGTTATTCCAAAAAAGTGTTTTGATTTGAGAAGGTACCACTGTTCTGAATAACACGTTTTAGCCTGTTTCTCTCAAAATCATGGCTGATGAGTCATATTTCTGCCTGTCTGTTCATCTGTTTGTTCATCGGCCACATCCTAGCAGCTTTTGAACCCTCGTGTCATTTTCAGCAAACTCAGAATCCCAGAAAACTTCAGGATAATTTAGGTGTGAAGAAAAAGAGTATCTACATGGTTGTTGTCCAATAAACTTCTCAGGCTAGCATAAGCTAGCACTGAAAATAAGAACAGAAACTCTGTTTTTTGACTACTCTAGACATCTGTTTTCACCCTAGCAATACTTACCATTGTGCCAACTTGTATGTATCACGTGTCCCTTCAAGCATGCCATATGTATTTTTTTTTCCAGTCTCCAGGATCAAGTTATGTAGAGTATCTCACATCTATGCTATTCAGAATTTGCTCTCTCTAAAGCTGACTGGGCAATCTATGCCATTTGATGCTTGGCTCTGGATCCCAAAGAGCACTTTGGGATACAGAAGGAACTAAATGTGTTGCAGGACTTCCCCATAGTCTTTCATCCTTGAAACAAACTAAATCCTGAAGGATACTCAGGATACTCAGATTTTTTCACAGTTAATTTTGCCTTGACAACCTCAAACCCATTTTTTGCACAGGTATTATCCTACAGTCTCCAGCTGGGTGACTACATAATTAACTACAGTCCAGATATTCAATCCTTCGCACTAGGAAATTGATAGTTTCATATGTATAAATGAACACTCTACTCCCGTGTATGTGTGTATGAAAAACAGACCACAAGATCTTGCTGTATGCACAGGTACAGTGGGCAATCACTTTATGCAAAATATTTATAGAAAGAAGAAATAGCCTTGTTTCTGATTCCTACTCTGTCTTTTTCTTGCATCCCAATAAATATGAATTTTGTTGTTACTAGCAAAAGACCATGGAATTTTTGTTTGTTGAGAATACAAGGCCATGGGACTTGTTTGCATTTGTCCCAATCTATGTTTCTTTTAGCTATGATGGCAACTTTATAGTAGTCAGAATTGGTTTAAGTTAATTACATTCTATCATGACAAGTAGTTATTCTGTATATACTGAACTATATATAGAATAAAAAGTGTTTTGCAAGTGTGTAAATAAAGAATGATACAGGAAGTTCCAAACTGCAAATGTAAACCAGGATGGTCTTTACAGGAGTACAATCTTGTTAAACCAGTGTAGATGTAACAGAAAGAGCAGAAAACTGAACAATCAATGAAGAGAAAGATAATGCATGCAGATAGTGTTAAGAAAATGCATACACATAAACTGAAGAAAACTCTGAGACCAAGAAGGGACCCCTGCCAGTATCAAAATTATTCTGGAGAAGAGCTCAGGTAGCTGACAACTCCCACCAGCCTTTTTCATAGAAGGTTGACAGTGTTACCCTTAAGACTCTGGAAGGGTGAGCACAGCACCAGACAAAAGGGGCAGCTACTACAAAGGGTTTTCTTTATTTTAATGTGTTATTCAGGCTTTCCTGTATTAACTTGGGCTATGAATAGGAAGTGTACAGTGTGTGGTAACTGGACTAACAATTACTCTTAGCTGTATTTTGATTAGACTGTGAAATTAAACCAATGGTGAATTATTGGATCTGCATATGTATGGTGTGTTCCCTTTTGCCAACGATAAGACTTTGAGTGTCACAGCTGGAAATTTGAGAAGCTTTGGGTGTTGATGTGTCTATTTCCTTTGCTTGATGGTTCAAAGTCTGTGGAGAAGCAACTGCTTCTAGGAAGCTGGAGGAGGAGTGGTTAATATCCCTTGGACTGTCCATCCCAGCTCTATCTGTGTTTCTTACTGGCCTTCCTTTGGCATATATGGCCACAGCAAGACTGTAGCCACTGAGCCTCTGGGCAGCACACACTGCTGAGAAGTTGGGAGACATCTCTGTTAATTGTTCAAAGACAAAACACTAATCAGTGTATTACAAAATGACAACATCTTTAAAAGACTAACTCCACAGAATCCTCATTCAACACGAAATTGTAGGGTGTTTTGACTTTGCTTGTTCAAAGCCTTTTATCCCCATCTGTAATACCTGTAAATTCCTTACCATGTTTGAACTTCAGAAGCTATAATGCTTACCATTATAGAAAAGCATTTGAGAAAATTAATATTGTACAATAAATAAGATCTACAACCACAAACAAAGCAATGTAAAAAAATATATATATATATATATATATTGAGAGGCTTATAGGGAATTATGCTGGAATCCTTTAGAATAAAAAAGAAATATATTATTCCATTATTATAAGGTAAATCAACACTATTAGCTATTAGTTGATATTAACTGATTGCTATCACAAGGCTATTTTTACAAGGGAACTCATTTATACAAGATAAGCAAATGAAACCAATCTTAAATCTCATGACTTTGTAATCTTAATTTATTTATTTTTTTTAATGTAAGGTTTGTTTTTGAATCCACTTTTATCTTAAGTGAAATAAACCTGCACCTCTTTTCTGGGCTACAACATTACAATTCTTTTATACTTCTTGGTTTTATTGTTAATGTCACTGACACATTTTGCAGTGCAAAACTATGACTGGTTTTACTTGAAATACATGTGAACATTTTCAGAATATCTTACCATGTACATTTTGTTTGTGTCTCCCACAGCATTATTATTAACTCAGTGTTGTTTTTTGTTTTTTTTTTTTGATTAGTGTCAAGTTAGCTTTCCATGAGATGCAAACTGTAAAATCTAAATAAATAAGTAGATAAATTAATTAATTAATAATAAAAAACATATCAGGTATCAACTATCTCTAAGCACCTTTACAAATACAAATCATATTCTTTCTGTGTTACCAAGTTAGGTCCTCTATGATAAATTCAGTCTCTCACAAATGACAAGAAGTCTTCCTCCTCAGAAATTTTAGACGGGCCTATAAGGTTTATGACCTCTGAAAATATTTATTTTTGAAGCCTGGCACAGACAAAAAGGACTCCTGGTCTAATCTTGGAGAAACACTGCAGACAACAATTATTGATTTTTACAATACCTCTCATACATCCTGTTTTGTTCTACAGACTCAAGATGTCAAGCCTCCTTTTCTGTTCTTATTTTAGGTGATCATTCAGCATAATAGGTTTGCCTAGCCTGTTCTTTTGCTTCATAATACAATTCTGCAAATGGCTCTTGTTGGCAAGTCCTACTACTTCATATGCCAGGATGCTGTTTTTTGCTGCTCTTGCTTTTGCCATATAATTCAAGCTCTTGGATTCATAAATTATTCATGACTGCTGTCGTAAGCCACAGGCAGAACATTGCCACAATACCAAACTTCCTTTTTCAGAGGGTGAGTGCAGCTCCTTGAGACAATAGCTGGAAATATAAAGAAAGAAACACCCACGTCGGCAGGTCTCTAAGAAGTGGACACAGTGCTGGGCATAAAACTCAGGGGGAACCCAAGATCCAGAGAAGTGTGTCCATAACTGTCATATGAGATATGTCTTAGTGGAACAACACTGATTGATTTGAAAACTGAACATGAAAACTGCCTTTAGGCAGGGTAAATAGGACCCTGCCAACTCTTTGCAAAGAAGTAGGCTTACCTCTGTGAGAAAAACAGTATTCTCATCCATTTATCCTTCTAAAACCCTCCCAAACAGAGTAACTTTAACTTTCAAATTAGATAGAGCACTCCTACCCTGCCCAGCTGTCCTCGTTTCAGTTTAGGACATGGTTAATTTTCCTCCTAGTAGCTGGTAGAGTGCTGTGTTTTGGATTAGGATGAGAAGAATGCTGATAACATGCTGATGTTTTGGTTGTTGCAGAGCAGTGCTTATACCAAGCCAAGGACTTTTCAGCTCCTTGCTCTGTCCTGCCAGCAGGCAGGCTGGGGGTGCAGCAAGAGCTGGGAGGGGACAGACCCAGGACAGCTGACCCAAAGTGGCCAAAGGAGTATTCCATACCATCTGACGTCATGCTAAACAATATATAGGGGTGGCTAGCCAGGATGGGGGGCCGGCTGCTCAGGGATAGACTGGGCATCGGTCAGCGGGTGGTGAGCAATTGCATTCTGCATCACTTGTTTCATACACACTATTATTATTATTATTATTATTATTTTCTATCTTAATAAACTGTCTCTATCTCAACTCTCGTTTCACTTTTCCGTGAAACCCTCAGCAATATTGAGACATAGGACTGAATATGTTACCTAAGAGCAAGTGAAGACTTGGTTAAGAAAGAGAGAAACCTCAAATACTGTATGCGCCTGGGGAGAACAGTGAAGAAAACCAATTTGTTTGAATTTTGTTTTCCATCTTCAAAAGCTAGAAGAAGTCAACAGTGAGTCAAAGGGTCTGGAGGAGGCTGGAGGAGGAAGACAGGAAAGAGGAGCATGTACTGAAGACCTGACAGAACTCCCACTGTCAGGTGCCTTAGGAGCTTTCCTGCTTCAGCAGGAATGGGATTGATGGCCTTGGTCCAGATCTTTGTTTGGCACACAGCTAACATCTGCATGGTGCATGTCAGTGACAGAATGTAAATGACTGTCCCCTGGAGTTTATATCTCTTAGGAAAAGCCTGACCTAAATTCTGTGGCACAAGGAAAAGGTGCTAGTGTAAGTAAGTTCTCTCTGATGAATATCACAAGGCCTGCTGTCTTCAACAGAGGAACCTCAGCTTCTCAAAATAACTGACATACAAATGTTTACAGTGAAGAATTTTATACAAAATAAATATGTGACTCACTACTTGGTACTCATTCTGACTCCCTCAAAAAAAAAAAAAAAAAAAAAAAAAAAAACCAAAAAAAAAAAAAAAAAAAACAACTCTTCAGACAAATTAATGATTCTTACTGTTTTAAGGAAAAGCTTCAGAGTTTCATCATGGTCCAATTTAGCTGAAAAGCTTTCTGTGTTACTCTACATTAAGTAATTTTTGTCTTCTTTCAGAAAATCACAATAAAATGGTATATTTTTCAAGTATTCACATGACTGTTTTCACTGAGTAAAACAGTACTGTATAATTCTGACACAAACTTTTTTTCCTCAGGGACTCAGAGACAATGCATCTCTGGGTGCAACTCAGACCTCAACTCTCCTGTGAAAGAGAACAAGTGCTACAAAATAGAATATAGAACGGCATGGGTTGGAAAGGACCTTAAAGGCTATCTAGTCCTAACCCCACTGCCATCCCACTAGACCAGGTTGCTCAAAGCCCTGGCTTTGAACACTTCCAAAGATGGGGTATCCACAACTTCTCTGGGCATCCTGTTTCAGTGCCTCACCACCCAAATAGTGAAGAATTTCTTTCTTACAGCTAAACCAAAGCTACCCTCTTTCAGTTAAAAAAAAAAAAAAAAAAAAAAAATTGCCCCTTGTCTGCAGCCCCTGGTAAAGAGTTCTCCTCATCTTTTCTGCAGACCCTCTCAGATACTGGAAGGCTGGTAGAAGGTACAGAACTATAAGGTTGCTATAAGAACAGAACCTTCTCTTCTCTAGGCTGAACAACCCCAGCTCCCTCAGCCTGTCTTCATAGGAGAGGTGCTGCAGCCCTTTGATCATTTTCGTGGCCCTTCTCTGGACTCACTCCAACACTTTCATGTCTTTCTTGTGCTGGAGGCCCCAGAGCTGAACGCAGTACTCCAGGTGGAGTCTCGTGAGAGCAGAGACGAGGGGGAGAATCACTTCCCTTAACCATGCTTCTTTTGATGCAGCCCAGGACACGGTTGACTTTCTGGGCTATAAGTGCACACTGCCAGCTCAGGTTGAGCTTCTCGTCAACCAACATCCCCAAGTACTCCTCCACAGAGCTACTTTCAATGCATTCTCAATTCAGCCTATATTTATCTCTGGATACATTAAAATCTTTTTTTTTTTTTTTTTTTTTTTCTTTAGTTACACCCAAGCACCAGTCTTTAAAGACGAGGATAGGATAGGATAGGATAGGATAGGATAGGATAGGATAGGATAG
>CM021765.1:148070852-148130446 GCA_011076525.1 Nettapus auritus
AGGATAGGATAGGATAGGATAGGATAGGATAGGATAGGATAGGATAGGATAGGATAGGATCAGTTCTTCCCCGTGGAAACTCATCCAGAGTCAATGAGTAGTTACTAGAAATCATCCCTGTATCCCCTGCAGTCAACTGGAGCCACAGGAAGGTTGAAACCCCTTGGCTCTTGCAGCTTGGTTCCTCTCCATGACTTTTTGAGGTACAAAACTGGCATGACTCAGAGTTAATGGTCCCAAATCATGTCTTCATTATTGCAAAACAAACTCTTTCACTGAGGCAAGAACAGCTTCAGCAAAATATGGCTATTTTTGATCGAGTACCATAAAAATTATTCTCAAGCTCCACCTGGTGGTATGAAACTTGCTCATAAGGTCCAGCCCTTAGTACAAAAGATGAACCTTCTAGGTTAAATTGGTCTAATTTGTAATTCTTTGCAAGTGTCTGATCTTTGAGGGAACAGAGCAAATTATTGAGTTAAGATATCAATAGAAATTCTATTGGCTATACACACCAGACTGACCATTTTCTTTTCCTTCTAACTAACATGTATACTCCCATAACATAAAATGTATGACAATTTACAGAATGATGAGGTATGCTCTACAGATAACAGCAACACAATAATTACCATGCTACTTTGTGGAAAAATATAACACTACTTGCATAGTGTAACATGGTAACTTATCTAGTCTCAACTTCCCTGCACATATTGATGTCTTAGTCCTCTGAGACTTACAACAACTACCTATTGCCTTATGGAACCAAAACTCATAAATCCCCTCAGGTAGATTAAGTTAATTTTGAACACTATGACATATGTGCTGTCTTTAAAAAATATTTTCTTAAAAAATCTTTAAAAGGAAGGTATTATTATACATATATATTTAATCTGGGTTTCAAAAATTACAACGCAACATTTGTAATTGCAAAAATCTCCCATGGTTACTATGCTCTGTAGTATGCTACTTTTTCAAAACATGTTGCTTTTCAGTAATGAGGCAAAAATCTCAATCTGGTCTTGAAAAGTAAAGAAGGTTTGTTCTTTTTTCCCCTTAGATCTAGTTGAGCTTATTTTTGTTGTTGTTGTTGTTGTTTTTGATATTATTTGTTTGTTTTTCAGTCCTGTAAGATGACTGTGCCATTTTTCCCCTCCCAAGATGATATTATTATTTATTTGTATCAGCAGACTATCAGTACTCTGCACTGCAGACTGAGCAAGGTAATGCTTCAGTAAATTGTTGCTGCCTCCTGTTACATCTGTTCTGCTCTGTTCACTAATTGCCTGTCACAACCACTGGGCCATGGTGCCAGCCATGCTGCCACTTCCTCTTTGGTCAGTTTGTCTTCTCCTATTAAGCTGGGTCCTGTTGCTTTTTCTACAGTGTTTTTGCACTCAGAATATAATGAAAATCTATTACATTGCAGTTATATGAAAGTGCCAAAATTATAATTAGAAAGAGAAAAAAAAAAGGTTAATGACTTTTTTTTTGTGTGAAAGTTGACAGTCTCTTACCATAGCAGCAAATTATTTTCCTCAATACTGCTTCACTTCCAGGATTTTACATATCTGTACGTATCAATCTGTTCATTATTATTATTATTATACTTTATGGAAAGGAGATTCTAGATTGAAACTCTGTGAATGATATAAGATCTGAAGAGATATCTTGAATATTACAATTTTAAAGGCAGGTATGGAGGGGACTACTGATTTTAATGCTGAACTTTGGTGCGTTATTTTTTCTTTTTACCTAAAGCAATTTTATTTTCCACTTACTAATTTGGTAGCTCAAAGTGAAAGAAATGAAAGAGCATGCCATTACAGACATATATATATGTATGTACACAGACGTATTGCTGGCATACATATACATTTGTATCCATATATTTCCTCATGTATCAAAAACAGCAACAGTAAGAACCATTCCAGCTTTATCTTCAGTATCTGTTGTCAGTCATGGCTCCCAGATCATAGTGAGATGAGGAAAACCTTCCCACTCCAAGTTCTGGAAAAAAAGTTCGGGCTGGGGTCGTGTGCGGGTCAACAATTTGTGCAGAATTTCCCAATCTTGTCTCCTTAGAGTGCAGAAGAATATTTAATCTACACAAAGCAAAGATCTAAAATTCATAGAATCATAGAATACCCTGAGCTGGAAAGGACCCACAGGAGTGATTGACTCCAATGCCTGGCTCCTCACAGGACCACCCAAAAATCAGACCACATGTCTGAAAGCATTGTATAAATGCTTCTTGAACTCCAACAGGCTTGATGCTGTGATCACTTTCATAGGGAGCCTGTTCCAGTGCCTGAGGCAGATGTAGGCAGATACTTTGTACTCCGCAGTCCTGAAGGGAGCAGAGAATCTGCAGTTTTTAAAATAAAGTTTCTTGATAGAAGCATGTGACCTGAGATTCTGGAAATAAGTATTGCTGTGCACACTGCGATCGACATTGTTTAGTATCTTCATTATTGACATAGAAAGTGGGACTGAGTATACCCTCAGCAAGTTTGCAGATGACACCAAGCTGAGTGGTGCCATCCAAAGGGATGCCATCCAAAGGGACCTGGACAGGCTTGAGAAGTGGGCCCACCTGAACCTAATGAGGTTCAACAAGTCTAAGTGCAAGGTGCTGCACCAGATTGGGGCAATCCTAGCCATAAGGACAGACTGGGAGAAGAACTCATTGAGAGCAGCCCTGCAGAGAAGGACTTGGAGGTTCTGGAGTATGAAAAGCTCAACATGAGCCAGCAGTGCACACTTGCAGCCCAGAAGGCCAACCGCGTCCTGGGCTGCATCAATAGAGGAGTGGCCAGGAGGCTGAGGGAGGTGATTTTCCCCCTCTGCTCTGCCCTTGTGAGGCCCCATCTGGAGTGCTGCGTCCAGGTCTGGGGTCCCCTGCACAAGACAGACATAAACATATTAGACCTGGTGTATTGGGTCTGGCTGGAATGTAATTAACTTTCCCTGCAGCAGCCCATGCAGGGCTGTACTCTGCACTTGTAGCTAGAATAGCATTGGTATCACACCAGTGTTTTGTCTATTGCTGAGCAATGCTGGCACTGCATCAGGACTCCCTTCACGCCCCCCCCCCCACCCTGAACCAGTAGGCTTGGTGTGGGCAAGAGGTGGGGAGGAGACATCACCAGGGCAGCTGATCTAAAACAGCCGAAGGGATATTCCATACCATATGATGTCACGCTCAGCAATAAAAGGTGGAAAAGGAGAGGGGGGGGAATCTTGTTATGAAGATGTCTGTCCTCCCAAACAACCACTATACATATTGAGGCCCTTTTTCCTGGGATGTGGCTGAAGTAGGGATGTAGGGATGGGAAGCAGGGATTTTTTTTCTCTCTCTCTGTGCTTCTGCACAGCCTTTTTTTTTTTTTTTTTTTTTTTTTCTCTTCCTTTCCCCTTTTTCAGTTTAATTAAATTATCTTTATTTCACCCCATGAGCTTTGTTTTTATTGTTTGTTTGTTTGTTTGTTTTTTCTTTCCAGCATACTTTCTTCTCCCCCTCTTCAACAACGGTTGTGGGGGAGTTCAGATTCCCAGCAGGGTAAAACCACCACAGCTGGTCCAGAGGAGGGTCACAAAGATGACCAGAGGGCTGAAGTACCTTTCCTATGAAGAAAGATTGAAAGACCTGGAGATGTTCATCTTGGACAATACAAGGCTCCAGAAAGATCTCATTGCAGCTTTTGGTGAGGCACTGGCACAGGTTGCCCAGAGAAGCTGTGGATTCCCCATCCCTGGAATTGTTCAAGGCCAGGCTGGATGGGGCTTTGAGCAACCTGTTCTAGTGGGAGGTGTCCCTGCCCATAACAGGGTTAGTGGAACTTGCTGATTCCTTCCAACACATGCCTTTCTATGATTCAACGATACAATGATTTTGTGATTCTGCAGAACTCTGTTTTTTTTCATGCACATATGGAAATAAAATAAGTAATGGTTCACTGATACTGTTACTGTTTTACATGCTGTATGAACACAGAACAAAAATACCGTCCCTGTTCAGTAATATTCACAGTCTAGTTTGACACGCATGGCTAGACAACTACATTCTAGCCAAGTAGAGGGGAGATACAAAGAAAAGCTAAGATCATCATGATATATAAATTATCCCAGTGCAGAGCAATCCTTGGCTGATGTAGTTTTTCATGGGCACCACAGCCCACGAAAATAATATTTTTAAAGAGGGCTTTGATTTTTGCTATTGCAAAACCACCCACAGAAAGAAACAAAACTGAACTGTGCTAATATTTACAGTAAGCTCCTTAGTAATTTCCAAGAATGTGACCACAGTAAGCCAATCAGACACACAAGTTGACAACAGTATCAGATAGGTGATAGATAGGACTGAGATAGCTTTGGAGAGTCTCAAAGGAGGAGAAATTTAGCTATGCAATAGAGAAGGAGACCACAGAACAGAATATAAGACAGAAGAGATTCTGGACAAGAGCATATAGAAGAATATGGAGAGTTAATTTCATAGGTATCAAACACATGAAAAAAATTTCCACAAGGCAAGAAGTTACCAAGAATCAGCTTTTCCATCATACTGTCTGTACACATTTTCTTCTCCATCAAGCTCCACAATAAACATGAACTATTTGCCTGTGTTTCAGGGAAGAGTGTACTCACCTGAATAACCTGATTCCCAACAGGGTTCCACAAGGCAAGGCATGGACCATTGCCTCAGAGCAGCTCAAATGAAGCACTGTGCTCCCCTGCAAATGTTTATCATGTGTTAAGCTTTTAACAAAATGTAGTCATTATCTGTCCCTTAGGAAATGTGGGCTGAAGGTGACACAAAAGTTACAAAACTAAATTAGAGACAGAGTGATGATATTCTCTGAATGGCTGAGTAACTGACTGGCTATAGCAGATCTTCTATTTTTAGAATTAAATACACTTTTATTGTGTGAATTATGTACAGGGGCAAAACATTAGAAACAATTTTATAATAATCAAAATCATTTTGCTTCACAAGTTTCTAAGCATGACTCCATATGGGAGTCGAAGTGCTAAAGCTTCAGGACTAAGCATATAGACTTTGCAGACTGGGGAACATCTGTGCCTTGGCATTGTTGACAAGGTCAGCACAGATTTTTACACTCTGCAGAAATGAAAAAGAAACAAATCCAAACCCAACAGCATTTATATAAATCAAGTACAAAAATCTTTACATCTGCATAATTATGTCAGAAAAACTTCTGTTTCAACTTCTGATACAATACACATACACAGAAAAAGCAAGCTGCAAAAAAATGAGCATTTTTCACAGACTCAGGATAAAGTAAGGATCATTATATAAGTAATATATATATTTAAAAAAAAAAAAAAAAAAGAAGAAGCCAATATGAATGAAAACATGATGGAATAGCAAAGAACAAACTGAAAGACATGACACTTCATTTCTGGAGAACTTGAGAGATCGATACCTTAGTCTGTGTAATATTATACACATCTATTCAGAAAGTACGTCCTGAAGAATGAGTTGATGTGCATGACATTTTCTTTCAAATAACTAGAATGTAATGCAAAATCTGTAGACAAGATTATTGATTTTTTTTCCTCCTTTACAAAATGTGATATTATGATCAAATTTATCTGAAATGTAACTTCAATGAAGTTATAGTTGGGATGAATTCCTGCCTGTACATATATTTATTTAAATTGACGTGTATATATTTTTAAATCTTTTCTACATTCTGCTTTTAAAGCTGAAAAAGGATTGCATTATTCAGGAGTAATTGGATTATTTCAGTTACTCTGTTTTTTGTGCATTTTGAAAGGTAGAATCCCCAAATATTGTCTTTCCTATTTTGCTGCTTAAGTGCTTAGATTGCCACAGGGCTGAACTAAAATTGTTCAGGACATGATGAGACTGGTTTTCCAAGAGGTTCATCAGCCAGTCAGAATTCAGGCAAGGCAGCCATTAGAATGAAATAAAGATTACAACGCTCTTCACTGTTACAAGTTTTCAAGGATGAGTGGAAGAAAATGCATGATGGTTGGAGAAATTACTTTCTTTGTAGTTTGGCTTTAATACTGGCAACCATCAAAGGGATAAATCTTATATTCTGATTGATTTATTTATGGGTCTGTACATCTGTGCAAAGCTCAAAGAACATGACATGCTTCTTTAACCAGGCCAAGGTACCCAACCAATTTCTACAGTAACGTACCTTCTACTGTATTCCGTGGGATGTCTTTCCTTGTAAGAATTACTTCCTTTAGTGAAAAGAGAGCAATTACTTTAACATTCATTTCTCTTGTACAAATTGCTTCCACAATATTTATTCTCCTATTGAATTAACATTACCTTGGTTAGAAATTAGAATTTCTCTCTATTTTAATGAGATCTTTGCAAAGACAAGGTGTTAATCTGGAATGACCTTACCATGACATGTCTTAATTGTTGATGGCAGCAAATGAAATGTGAGTGGACACAGAACAAATTGCTTCATTAGTGATATAGTCTATAATACCTAAGGAACTATAACCCTCTTTCCAAGCTGATGGGCCATTTCATCTCACCATTTAACTCCCACAGTGAGACTGCTCTATCCATGTTAGCTAACAATATACTTGTTTATCACATTACGAGGATATGCTCTTAAGCAGCTTATAGATATATATTGTGTAAAATATTGCCTTCACTTCCAAACACAAGACATTAGCATGTCTTAAAAATATGATATGACTGAGTATATTTTAAAAACATGATGTGACTGAAAACATGTGCAAAGACTATATCAACAAATGGATCTGCACTGAGAGATCCCTGTATTTGTCAAGTATCCTATCGAGACATCTAATTTTTCACATTGGCAGTAGGTTATCACGTCTCATTGGAGAAAAAAAAAAAAAAAAAAAAAAGTAAATGATAAAGAAGATACTAGCTACAAAACTTATCTAATCATTGGAAAAGAAGTAGCATTTCTTTCAAAGTCTGCTATTTACATAATTGTTGTTAAAGTGTGCAGAATTGTAATAGTAAACTTCTTCCAGGGAGATATTTTGTTCAGCAATTATGACAATTAAATATATTTGTGTCTATGTGGCACAGTGCAGCTTTGCATAATTAACTTTCTTTTAAATATAATTATTAAATGAAATATTTCATGGCTCACCACAGCCACAAAGGCAAGCACATAGAAAATAGGAAACAACAGAACCAAGTTGCCTTTGCAACTTCAATTCAGCATCCTTGCATTTATAATAAGGTCTTAAATAGAATTATGTAGAAAATGGTGACAAATCCATAAAGGCTAGTTAATTTTCATCTCAACTACATATCATATTTGCTTTTATTACTCTTTCCTTCAGCATCCAGGCTGTGCATGGAATAAAGGAGATATAAAAATATAATGAGAAAAATTAATAGATCGTCAACATGTACATATACAAAGGCTGAAATAGGATGGTATATTTAATCTCAGCTGTGGCAGTAAAATCTCCCTTAAAACAGAGGAAGAGAAAGGAAGAAAGAAGCCCCCAAAGAGAAAAACTTCCTGCAAATAAGCCAATAATGCCATATTTCAGCATGACATTGGAAGTCAATACATTTTAATCCAGGTCCTTTAAGCCAGCACCCTAGTACAAGAGCTTTGGATGAAAAGCATAGCTGATTAATATAAATTATTCTTTGTGTAAATTGACTACTAGGGAATGCGGAGTGAGGAGAGAACAAATATTGGTGAAACTGCTTAACTGTCCCATCTAAGAAGGTATATGAGATATTGGAGCAGTGAATCCAGAATTATTAGCAAAACCACCAGAAAGACCTGAATACTCCAGTCCAGTGCCAAAAATATGGTGTCAGCTGCTCTGCTTCATCCATACATCTATGGTCTGTGAGGTCTGAATTTGCTTTGCACCTGAGGGTGCAGAAAGTTCAACAGCAGGCCTCTGATGACTTTTCAGCATCTAATAATTTGCTCCAAACTAACTACATTTTCATGACTATGGAATAAAAGCACCCTGAGAAATGTAGTGTTTCTGCTCCTAAACTCAAAGGCACTAGAGCACTTCAAAGAAGCAAATTGTAATATTATTTGTTAAAGCTTTTTTTTTTTTTTTCTCCTAAATTAATTTTCATTTTAAACGAATGAGGCATTTTTTACTGAAGCAGTAAAATAAAATCTCTACTCAAGATGTAGAAAAACAAGCCAAAATGATCAGTGTTTGGGGAAGTTATAATAAGCTTAAAATAACAATAAATGTATATATATAACAAATTTTACCCATAATAAAGGTGTTGTTTCTGTTATCCAGGATCAAGATGTGAAGCAGTTCTGATAGCCCCTTACAGGGCTACACCTTTTCTTAAGACACTAAGATGTAGCATTTATAATAATAACAAATAACAAACCTCTCAGACTTAAGGTTTTGCACTCCAGTTCACTACTGACTCTCACTGACAGTCAATAGTACCTTTGAGACAAAACAAGGTATGGTTCAGGGATAGTTTGCTCTAGTCCACAAGACTGCAGATTACTGGGAAAAGGCAACTGTTTGTCTCATTCGACACCTTCCTCAGTTCTCCAGGACTATCCCAGACATTTCTCTATTCACAAACACCTCTAAGAGCCATCATAACACATTGTGAAACTTAAGACACATATCCTTACCATCTTTCTCTTCTTAAAAAAACTTTGTAAGCAGACTGTGACATCTCTGTCTTTATGTATACCACAGTGAAATGTCACTAGTGTCTTATATGTTGGGTCACAGAGCAGAGCTGGAACAGCTTTGTCCATCCCACTGGCAGGTTACGTTGGGAGGTGCAGATGCAAATCATTCTGCTCCACCCAGCCTGGGAGCCAAGGAAATCAATTCCTGAGGAGGGCCTTTAGTAAAGTGGCCAGTATCAAGCTTCTATTGATTTAAGGGACGTAAGGATAGATAAAATATTCATTTTTCATTTAAACTACCCTATGTACTTTGATTCTCAAAGCAATCATTTTAAAGTGGCTACCGCCATTTAAAACAATACTGTTAATAAGATAAAAGCACCAAAAGTAATAAAGGTTAGCAGGAAAAATGTAGATGAGTAATTACACAAAAAATCTATACACCGTCATGCAATCTCATTTGAAAACACAGTAGACAATTTCTTGCAATGGACACACTCTCTCTCTCTACTAAGGATAATAAACCTTGGAGATTAAATGAAGGAAAGAGAGAAATGAGCCATTTAGCTCTGTTAACTATTCTAACCTGACATGTATGGAATTATACAATAATTACTATTGAAAGGTTTAACTTACCGTTTGGACAGGGCAAAAATGTTCAGGCAATATCAAATTACTTTTTGTTAATTTCAAAACTGACTGTAATCTCTTAGCTCTGCCAATTTTAAGAATTTTTCCAAATCACTGTGGAAGCTGAATCAACAAAAATGAGTTTTTGGTTGATTAGGAGTACATTATGGTATTCCATTCTTTCAAACACAGAGATATTGAGGTTATTTAAAGGTTATTAAATATTTTCTTCTGTGTACATTTAGGTGTCACCTTAATCTCATCAACACTAATCAAGACAAAGTTTCCTACTACAACTCATGAAGATTTTGAAATACAGACTTTGTGTATTTGAATGATCAGTTTACATTACGAAGGTTGAAAACCAAGAAGGTTAATTTCAAACTGCCACCATTATCAGTTGAATATGTGTCTCTTCTACCATTGCTACTCAGACTACTAGTAAACACTGTAAACTCTAGATCTGTCATATAAAGAACTAAAAATTTCATAAGTGTAATGCAAAGTGTCTCAATCAACTTAAAAAAGAGAAAAAAAAAGAAAAAAAAAAAAAAAGGGGGAGGGGGGGGACTGTTCTGTTCACTGCAGAAAGTCAGAATTTGGCCCTAAGTGATTCGCAGGTTAGTTAAGCCAGTTTCAAATAAATACTCATCTCTGTGCAAGGTTATAAAAATCCTATTAAATATCACCCTGATTCTCAGGTACAATAGGAAATTAATAAAAATAAAAGTCAGAATTGAGAATATAGATGAGAAAATATCCTGTAAATGAAAAATGCACCAGAACTTATGGGCCTTGAATCATTTCTCTAGCAGCTGCAAAAATGTCAACAGCAGTAAAACATGAACCAGCAGTGATTTCATTAATAGTACTCCTCTACACTGCAGAGGGGATACTAGCATACACTCGAAGGACAGACATTCCCTTTAAAATTCAAATATGTGAACTGGAACTTTTCCTCGGTTTCAGCTTACCTGCTGTTACCTACAGAAGTGAAACTGGCCAACTGGAGATCATTAATTCGCAGTCTCTTCGAATCTTTCATTTTCTCAATGAGTGGAACACAGCACGCTGGGGCACATTCTGCTCACAGCAAGAGCATCAAAGAGTTCAGAGACTCTGGAGTAATGACTGCCGTTATGCTAATTCTGCACTTCCAGTAACAGTCAAAAAACATCCCCCATGCTATTGCAGGTTGAGAACTACTGTATGTGTGTCCTTGAGCTTTTTGTTTTCCCAGCGTTAGCGCCTCCAGTTAATAATTTATCCTGTCTTTAAAGCAGCCTCTGAAAAACGGAAAGCAAATAGGCTGGCAGTGAGAGGAAAAAAATAGCACTGTGGTTAAGATACTAAACAAGGACTCAGCAAATCTGGGTTCAATATTTAGCTCTTCTCTCAGAAGCACTGTCTGACCTTGGGCAAACCAATAGAAGAAGCGTGAGAAAAGCATTTAAGCGAGGCATAAGGAAACTGCCTCGTCTATTTAATAGCAAGTTGCTTGGGCTAAAAGGTTGTCTGTTATTTCCTGCAGGTATAACATTCTCATACAACAGGGCAGCAGTACTGACTTCCAGACATTACTTTAATACAGCTTTACACTAAGCAAAGGTCAAGTGATATTTTGGGATGCAATAAATTTAACATCGTAAAATCCAGACTGCCTTAAAGTAGTAGAAAGCTCAAAGCTGATTATTCATACGGTGAAGAAGTTGCTGAGAACTGAGACTGATGATGGTGTTTTGTCCATATCTTTTCCTTGCCAAGAAGATCTCCCATGTAACACCAAAAATCCAATATGCTGATAGAAGCTAAAGTAATCAGAAAAATTTGAATGCCTGAAGAACTGAAATCCTAGCACAACCTGGAAGGATTTCTAATAGTTAAGATCTCATTAAAAGATAGTGTTTGCATGTAAAGCCAGACAATAGTGAGATAGGCCTTATAGGTTAAGTGATTGACAATGCACCTGCACTCTCCATCCACTAGAGACCTACAAGTTTATGGTTCAGTGGCCAAGGACATGACACTCCTTAATTTTAAACTGCAGAAATGCAGCACAAGTACTACTGTTTCATTTTCTTGTTTTTCTTCCAGCACAGGTGACCTTATTCCATTAGGAGATTGACAATGAATACAACTGCTTCAGATATTGTTACTGAAGTTAATTTCTAGTGAAAAACTATCTGAGTCCTTCTATGCAGCAACAATTTTTTAAAGTCAGCCTAGGTCTGTACTAAATATTGTGAAAGTCAAGAGACTTCTAGTGACAGTTTGACAGGCAGAAGGTACATTGCATTTTTCTCTCTTTTCTTTTGTGTGATATGTCAAAAGAGGATAAAGACATCATACAAAAAAAAAAAAAAAATCTGTATTCAGATTATCTACTATAGTTGCCTAATTTAGGCAGAGAGGCTGCTCTGTATTGTCTGCACATGAAGTGAGTACAGCAATCCTAAATAGCAGCTTGTCTGAATTTCTCATCTTCTGGTCTTAGACCTCACAATATTTTGGAGAGTCATTTAACCTGTTACAACTTAGATTAATAAAACCTCAAGTTAAATTTAAGAATTTTCTTTTCAAGGTCACAAGAAATAGTACAACACAAATCTCCAAAGAGATTAAAGTAAACAAATGTAATTATAGAGCATTGATAGAATCATAGAATGGTTTGGTTTGGATGGGACCTTAAAGACCACCCAGTTGCAGCCCCCTGCCGTGAGTAGAGACACCTCCCACCAGCCCAGGTTGCCCAAAGCCCCATCCAACTTGGCCTTGAACACTTCCAGGGATGGGGCATCCACAGCTTCTCTAGGCAACCTGTTTCAGTGCCTCACCACCCAAATAGTGAAGAATTTCTTTCTTATATCTAAACTAAAGCTACCCTCTTTCAGTTTAAAACCATTGTCTACAATCCCTGGTAAAGAGTCTCTCCCCATGTTTTCTGTAGGCCCCCTTTAGGTACTGGAAGGCCGCTGTAAGGTCTCCCCAGAGCTTTCTCTCATCTAGCTAAGCAACCCCAGTTGTCTCAGACTGTCTTCAAAGGAGAGTTGCTCCAGCCTTCTGATGATTTTCATGCCCCTCCTCTAGACCTGCTTTAACTGGTGCAAGTCTTTCTTGTGCTGGAGGCCCAAAGCTGAACACAGTACTCCTGGATAGGTCTCACAAGAACTGAACAGAGAAGGAGGATCACCTCCTTTGACCTGCTGGCCACGCTTCTTTTGATGCAGCCGAGGATATGGCTGGCTTTCTGGGTTGCAAGCCCTCACTGCCGGCACATGTCAAGCTTCTCATCAACCAGCACCCCCAGATCCCTCTCCTCAGGGCTGCTCTCAATCCATTCTCCCACCAAGTCTGTATTTGTGCTTGCAATTGCCCTGGCCCAGATGCAGGACCTTGCACTTGAGCTTGTTGAACCTCACGAGGTATGCACAGGCCCCTCTCAAGCCTGTCCAGGTTCCTCTGGATGGTATCCCTTCCCTCCAACATGTTGACCATAACACACAGCTTGGTGTTATTGGCAGACTAGTTGAGGTTGCAGTTGATCCCACTGTACATGTCACCAACAAAGATGTCAAACAGTGCTGGTCCCAATACTGACCCCTAAGGAACACCACTCATCACTGATCTCCACTTGGACATTGAGCCGTTGACTGTAACTCTTTGAGTGTGATCATCCATCCAATTCTGAGTGGTCTATCTGTTAAATCAATTCTAATTTAGAGACAAGGATATCATGTGGGACATTGCCAAATTCTTTGCACAAGTCCAGGCAGATCATGTCAGTTGCTCTTCCCCTATCTTGCAGCTCCGTTGTAGAAGGCCACCAGATTTGTCAGGCACAATCTGCTCTTAGTGAAGTCACGTTGGCTGTCACCAATCACCCCCATATTTTCCATGTGCCTTAAGTTAGTTTCCAGGAGCATTTGCTCCACTCTCCCTGATCAACAAAACTTAAGAATATGAACACTGCTTTACGACAAAACCAGAATGTTTCAGATTCTTTCAAGGAAAGACACTAAAGCCACTAGGAAGGACATTCCATGTCTCATACAAATGGTAGCTGTCACTATCAGACCTTTGACTGTACTTGAATGGATGTGTATCCCTTTTCATCTCCCCTCCCCACCAAATGTATTATTGAGATTTCAAAATACAACAAACAAATCAAGTAGCTGAATAACAAGAAAGCACACGTATCTTTCTTACTCCTAGTTTTTAAAGTTGAAAATTTTGATTCCTGGGAATTTTCACAGACAAGGAATCCAGGGTTCATTTACCAATCCTTTTCTGAATTTTCTGGCAATGATAACAATATTTTAAGAAAAACATGAATTTAGAACTGCACAGAATAGAACAGCTTGGTTGGAAGGGACCTTCAAAGATCATGTAGTCCAATTGCCTGACTTTTTCAGGACAAACTGAAAATTAATCATTGTATTGAGGGTGTTGTCCAAATTCCTCTTGAACACTCACAGGCATGGGTAATCAACCACCTCTCTAGGAAGCCTTTTCCAGTATTTGACCACCCTCACAGGAAAAAAAAAAAAAATCCTAATGTCCTAATGTCCAGTCTGAACTTCCCCTGGTGAAGCTTTGTGCCATTTTCACAAATCCTATTACCAATAAAACCTGTGGCATTAACTGTAAGAATGTCAGAAACAAATTCTACCAGTGCCAAGATTTTTAGTTATGCAAGAGTGCTGAAGATTACAAAAGCAAAGAGAGTCATCAAGAAGATACACACCCTTGTCTCTAACCCTTCCATAACTGACAAACAGGTGATGAATGAGGTACAGGCTACATAACTCAGCTACCTCTCTTTGCACTAAAGAGGCTTATTTTCTGCTATGGTCAGCAAAGAGAAACAGAGGGAAACCTTATCTACCAAACATAAGTGTCAAGATCACTACTTCTTTACAAAGTTGCATTTCTTGCTCCAAAGCATCTGGAATAACTCCAACTCTTTAATAAAAGAATCTGCAAAGGGAGAATACACATATGTCACCCAAATGCAAAATGTGAGAGGAAAGTGTTTAATTAGCATCCCCTTTACTGCCAAAGTCAAAGCTCATCTATTCCACTTCATCACTTTTACCTGGCAGAAAAAAAAAAAAAAAAAAAAAGCTTCTTCCAGTTCAGTTCAGACAGACACCAAATCATCTTTGAAAATCAATTGGTCCTAAGAAAACAAACAAAAATTAAAACAAACAATCCTATCCCACCCCCTCCACAAAAGATTAATCTGATCTGTAAGGCCTTTGGAGTATTCCAATCAACACCCTGATGTCATGCATTTACTCACCATTGCTTTTCCTCTGTACAATCTATCAATGTTAATATCAAAAAAGAATATATATATATACATATGTATACATCTACACATATACATAGATTTGACTTCCATGCATAACATACAAGTATCACAACTTCATTTGTAAATGTGACAACTTTCAGGGACATTACAAAATTACTACATCTCCCCTCTGCTGAGCAATAAAACACTGAAATCCTCCTAAATCATTTCTTCCTATGCAACAAAAGAATCAAAGAAAAACACCAAAAATGTGATGGAACACACTTCATTATCCATGAGGTGCTTGCAATGCAAGTTAACAAACTATAGAACAGTATAGTCCTGAGATATGTAAGATAATTTTCACTCTATCTAAAACCTTTGGTTAGATTCAAGGCTAGTACATTTTTGTCTTCTGCAATTTCAAATAATTCCCACAAACTGCACAAAGTGCTTGCCAGTATGTGACCTTCAAAGATATTACAGAGACTGAGACATAATAATTTCCTTGCTATTTTCCTGTCTCTTAGCTGAAATAGAATCAAAATTTTGTAATCAGTTTCAAAAAGATGGTAAGTCTCCACTCTCTGGTACTCTCTAAATCTTAACTTTTACCACAGGAAGAAAGTAATGCAAAAGACTTTATATGGCAAAGATCCTAATGTTCTTTCACTTCAGACATCATTGAAAGTCCTTGAAAACACCACAGAAAGGGAATCAATGAACTTCTGATAAAATTCTTCAGCCCCAGGGGAAGTTCCCTTTCTCACTGATAGAAAAGCTATACCCATATCCATCTTTTCTGCAGGTCTCTCAAACAAGTCCTGTTTCTCATTTGCCAAAGCTTGAAAACCTGCATGTAGTTCTTTTAAAAAGCTGCTGAAGAAGAATGATATATTCCTAAAAGAGCTTTTTTTTTTTCTTTCCTGAGCTACCTGTAATTTGCCAGAAGGCCCCACCAGGCCTACCCCCAGTTGTGATGGCATAGCCCTACTATATCCCTCTTTGTTCTACTTGCTTTATATCCCACAAATAAAAAAGAGAAGCTGCACAGCTTTTTATCATCAAGCACTTTGCAAATTTAGTTTTATCCTTCATTTACTTTTAAGTTTCCCCTGAATGCCACATATTCCATATTTCTCAGACAGCCATGGAAATTACTCAAACAAGTAAATACTAATACTAATACTAATTAGTAAATACTAATACTAAATACTTCCCAAAAGGAATATGGAAAGGGCACCAGGCTCTCCTTAGACAGTCTCCACTATTCTCTCAGGAATCAGAAAATTCTGAATCTATTTCTTCCATAAAACAATGTTTTCTTCTTCTAACTGGAGTTGTATGACTGAGAAACCATCCAAGGTGCTACCAGTAACCCAGTCAGAAATCAGTATCTCTGTATTAGTCTAAGAAGTCAAAGAAAATGTTTATCCTTTAGCAAAATTTTCTCTTTTTTTTTTTTTTTTTCTCAATTTTCCACTACAGAATTCAAAGCTTTTATTGTTTAATTGGGATACCCACATTTTGCCTATTGACAGACTCCACATCTCTAAAGGTAAGATGTTTCTCTACTAGTCCATACAGCTTAAAAACTGTGATTTCTATCAAAAATACCTGTAATTTGTTCATGGAAAAGGGCATACCTTTAGAAGCCCTTGATCATCCACTTATTGACAGGTTTCAGCTTCTAAGTTGCTCCATAAAATATAATTGAGTGTTTTGGTCCAAGTTTTTACACTTAAAGTCCCAGACTACATGCTAAAATTGTCTATGTTAATAAAATTTCTGATCATCATTCTTGTGCTTTGGAACACTTTCTGATTTTGATCACTTCATTACTGACCCCAAACAGAACTGATCAATGTATTTCACCTGGTGACACTTTCTTTGAAAATGTGTTTCATGAGCACAAACTGTTTCATAAATGTTCTCTTTGGTTCAAGAAAATATTATGAAATAGAAGGCAGGATCTGAAGGGATAAAGCCACTGACAGTTGATTCCAAGTATGTCTCCCTCAAACACAAAGACCTCAGGAGTAAGGCTGTACCCAGGAGGTTTATCCCAAAGCTGTTTTCTAGCAGAAAGCTTTTCTGTCCACAAATTGAGAATTCTGCTATGGAGACATAGCAATGGGAACATGAATTTAAAATAAAATTATCTTCTCCAACCAGAACCCAAGGTTCTCCTTGTTCCTGGGCAACTGAAGCACCTTATACAAACTTAATATAAATATAAAAATTAGAAAAAAAATGTATGTAATTCCTTATTAACTTGACTGAGCAACTGAACCCCTAAGATAGACTGCAGATCAGGTATTCTCTAATACAAGTGCCTGTCATTCATACACATGTCCCTCTTTCTGGTCCCCTTTGTTCAAGACAGTGAGATACTTTCCTGTTGCAAGAACTGAAAAAACATTATGCAGTTCCAATGTCTGCAGGCCACCTTTAACTACTATGTCCTTATTTTTCACTATTTAAAAAAACTCTTCTTTCTTATTTATGGTTCTTCTACTGCAACTCACATCTTACCTTTGTCTAAATATTGTGCCATAATCTGTTTGCCAGCTTGTTTTAGAGGTTTCCACATTAGTAATTGTTGCAAGTGCTTCTACCCTCTTTCTTTTCATCCCCTCTCCTTTCCTCTTGTAATTAATCAGACCTTCTTCTGCAGACTTTTTTAATGCTCATGCACCAGTCCTGGAATATCCTGTCTCTCAGTCTTTCCACTCTGCTTAACACATTCACAATTTGGTATCAGCAAAGGATTAGATCCCCTTTTCCTTCCCTGAAAGATGAAATGGCCTTGCCATTCAAAATGTCATCCTGCTCAGGACATCTCCAGCTGTTGTCTCCAGGGTATAATGCAGAACCCTGTGACTGAAAACTAAACTCTCCCTAATATACCATGCCCCCCTTTTAAGCCTATGAATTGGTCACATGCTTTTTCTCAATATCTTAAGTTCTCATGCTTGAGAAATACAAGTGTGTATTTCTTCAGCCTTAAAGGTTTGCATCTTGGGACTGCTGTATACTGAAGACTATCAAGACTATATGAACTTCCACTGTTTGCAGCTTGACCACATTTGCCTAACTAGTTAAAGATAGCTTTCACACATACCTTTGTCAGAAACCAAATCCCCATTCCCTTCTCTTTCTCCTTCACTTCATTATTGAGCAGCCCCATAACAGACAAAACAGATAAGTGCCCCATATTAGATAAGTGCCAGTTTCAACTGGCTACAAAAGGGATCCACTGCCACTGGCCTGGGCAAAGCCAGTAAGCGATGTTGTTTGTGTCTTTGTGAGAGCCTGTTTAGGGAAAAACCTGCAGTGCAACAGCAGCTGGGAGAGCGAAGACTGAGAACCAGCCCTGCAGCCCCCAAGGTCAGTGCAGCAGGAGGGCAGGAGGTGCTCCAGGCACACAGCAGAAGTTCCCCTGCAGCCTGTGGAGAGGCCACTGGTGGAGCAGGCTGTCCCACTCTAGCCCATGGGTCCCACATGGAGCAGATCTCCACGCTGCAGCCCGTGGAGGAGCCCCCGGTGGAGCAGGTGGATGTGGCCTGGAGGAGGCTGCGGCCCGTGGAGAGCACCCGCAGGAGCAGGCCCCAGGCCGGAGCTGCAGCCCGTGGAGAGGAGCACACACAGGCGCAGGGTGTCGGAGGGGGGAGCTGTGGTCCATGCAGAACCAGGACCCTGGGCCCATGCAGGACCCAGGTTTGCTTCTGACAGATGGACCCCGTGAAACGGAGCCATGTGGGAGCAGTGCTTGAAAAGCTGCTGCAAAGTGGTGGAGACAAAGCATTAGGGACTGACCCCAGCCCCCATTCCCTGTTCCCCTGTGCTGCTCAGGGGGAGAACGTAAAAGAGGGTGGATGGGGGAAGCTGTTTTTAGTACAGTTCTAGTTTCTCACTGTTGTAGTCTGCTAGTGATAGGCAATAAATTATATTAATCTCCCTATGCTGAGTCTGTTTTGCCCGTGACGATAGTGAGTGATCCTCCTGTCCTTATCTCAACCTTTGAGCCCTTCTCATCTTATTTTCTCCCCCTTTCCGTTTGAGGAAGGGGAATGAGGGAGCAGTTGTGCTGGAGCTCAACTGCTCAGCTGAGTAAAACCACCACAATTGTTTAAACTCCAACACTTGTGCCTAAAATCATCCTGAAGGGAGATTTAAGAAAGAAAAAGAGATGAAGTGATGCCTCTTTCCCCACCATACAGACTCACACAGAGTGGTTGAAATTAGAAGGAACGGATTTTCCTATATTTTAGTTTGTGTTTATTTCTCCTTGTCCTGTCACTGTTAACAGCTGAGCCAGTCTGGCTCCATCTTCTTTGCTCTCCCCCATCAGATATTTGTGCATGTTGGTAACATCCATCTTTTCTCTGAGCGATCTTTTCTCCAGGTTGAACACTCCCAACTCTCGGTCTTGCATGACAGATGTTCCAGTCCCTTCATCATCTTCACTGTACTTCCCTAGACTCAAACCTGTATGTCCATTTCTTCCTTGTACTGGGAAGCTCAGACACAGACCCAAATCTCCAAGTGTGTCTCACCAGTGTTCAGTAAAGGGGAAGGCTCACCTCCCTTGACCTGCTGGCAAGACTCTGCCTAACATATCCCAGGATGCTATTTTTTTTTTATTTTTTTTTTTTTACCACAAGGACACATTGCTTGCACATGTGCAAATTGTTGATGACCAGGACCCTCAGGTCTTCTCTGCCAAACTGCTTTTCAGTCAGTTAGCCCCCAGTGTGCACTGGTGCCTCGAGTTTTTCCTCTCCAGGTATCGGTTCTGACATTTGCCTTTGGGGAATTTCATGATGTTGTGGTTAACCCATTTCTCCAGCCAGTTAAGGTCTCTCTGAATGGAAGCACAACCATCTGCTAGATATTCCTCCCACTTCTGTTTCACTTGCATACTTGCTAAGGGTGTTCTTTTTCCCACTCTCCAGACCAGTAAAGAGGATAATAAAGAGTATTGGTACCAGTCTTGACCCCTAGGCTACGCCACTAGTGACTGGTGTCCCGTGGACTCCATAGGATTGGTCATAACCAGAGCCCAGCAATTCAGTCTATTTTTTATTGTATCCCAATTGTATCCCATGAATTTGAGTATGTCTAGTTTGTTTAAGTGGTCTGGGGATGAGCCTTCATTGCCCCTGATTTTACAAATGGTCTCAGGGACCTAGGATTGCTGAAGGCCAATTTCACACTGCTCTGACTGAATCAAAGAAGGCATGGAGTATTTCAGACTTTCTGTGCTCTTGGCCACTAGGTACCTTTCCCCATTCGGCAACAGGCCTGCATTTATTGTAGTCTTCCTTTTTTTTTGCCTTATATGTACCTGTAGAAGCCCTTCTTATTGTCCTTCACATCCTTTGCCAGATTCATCTCCAGGTGGGCTTTATTCTGCACCTGAAAATGTCTTCTCAATAAAACTGAGAATATATCAGTTTCAACAGAGTTTTAGCAGTAAACTTTCCATCAGACGAGTTGGCTGCCAATATATTTGTAATTATATAATGACAGTGTTCCCAGGCCCCAAGACCTGTCAGAGTAGCATGGCTTCATCCATACCATCAAGGTCTCCTAATCTTCAAAAAAAGATTACCATATGACATAAATACTGTATTCCAAGTGATTCTCTGGGATAACACCGAAAATATGCCTGGGAATATTTTGATGGCAACAGTAAAACTAAGCAAAAGTGTGGCAGAGAATATTCTAACATCACAACATCATGTGTGAAAGGTTTACAGTTCCTGGAAACATTTTCTGGCATTGTTTAGCTCTAGCATAGCTTTTTGTGATTTGATGTGACACAATAAGTACACTAAGGTACTATGATATATCACCAAAGTGATATTCATGGGATTCATACTGAGTTGCATCATAGCAGACACAAGACTACTCAGCATTTCATTAAAAATGAGTTAGAGTATGTGTGTTTATGTTCCTTTGGTTTGGTTACAGTTCCCAGTTAGAATACTTTTTTTGTTCTATAGGGTTTTCTTCTAGTCCCTTTGAACCTACTGGTAAGCACTGTATGAAATCTATTAACCCTCATTGATAAAAGTTTATGATTACAAGTAAAAGGAGATGTTTATCAACACTACACACCTATTCTAAGGCTGAAGCAAGGATTCTCACCCCAGCATACTCATGCTCATCACTTAAGATATTTACTTGAGTTATCTCTGTTTTTGGCCTTGCATACCTGTCCTGATCCAAGGTTTGCTCTGAACTGTATAAGATCACAAAATTTTCTACAGAAAGAAAAAGACAAATTAGATACCTGCTTATATATATGTATTTTTTTACCATTAGGTTAAGTGTTGAAGGTAGAGAGGTGCTAGCCTTTTATCCTGTGTTTGGATCTTCTAGTATAGCCAGTGAGCTCTTGGTAAAAGATGACATAGCACTGACTGAATATTCTAACAGGTTCAGACAAACTCATGGCATTTAACGCTGTGGCACAGACAATAAAAACACACACACAAAAAATACCATGTCCTCCTGAGTTAAGAATCTTTCAGATAAAAACTGCAAGAGTTGAGCTATCTGTTACTGTGTGCCCTGCATGACCTCTTGGAAAATCAAATGTGGCACAGAGCAAATGTGAGCATAAGTGCCAAGCTCGACGTGGCACATCTAAAGAGGTACACATTACTTCTGCCCATAGGTCAGCCACAGATCTGCTGTAATTTCAGCTCTCTCTCAGCTTCATCTCCTCTGCTTCACAAACAGTAACAAGAGTGAACAAGAGCAAGAGTAATTTTCTCTGCATCCCCTGTGTGACTCTTCCAGTGCATCAGAGCATTTGGAAGGCAAACTTCAGTATGCATCCAGATTGCTTCAGCTGGTAACAGCATGCATTTTAAAAATATGAAACAAAGACATGGCTCCATTCCTGTGAAACACGGATGGCACACTGCTGATACTTGTTCATCTCCAGCACCTATGTGTATTATGATGTGTGATCACATTTCCTTGAAGAAACCTATTTATTTATGTAAAGAGTAAATTTTAATTTGCTGTTATTTTTATTCAAATAGACTTCAAATTATTTTACATGTGTTAATAATACATTATTAATATTTTAATATTGTACATTTTTACAACTAATTATCATCTACAACTAACTATCATCTTCAAAATACAATGAGACTTACTAGCTGAGAGTTAAGGTTGGTTAGGTTAGAATTAGTTGAAATAGACATTAGGAATTTTGATTCCATACTCCCCCTTGCACATAACCTATAGAGCTTTTTATCGCTTTAGGTCACACACTTATTATTTCTAAAGTCTTTCAAGACAGCATTTTAAAGGTCATTCCTGGGCAGAAAGTTATGAGTGAGGACAGAATAGAAAGAAGTTACTTTTAACTGATGAACAGACCTGGTTGGCTCAGGAAAAAATAAAAATAAAAAAAAATTATAACAATGATTTAAAAAAGAATGATCAAGAATGATATCTTTGTCACTACCCCATGTACGCAAGATGATTCAAACTATCTCATAGGATAAATGCTTCCTAGCTGCACTTCTGTGGCTCAACAGAAACATCATTCCTTCCTCACTTGCAGAGGTATAATACAACCCTATTCTTTTCATTAAAGTTGGAGAAATAATACAGAAGAACTTTCGTCCTTTAGATGTTGCATAGATACACAGAGAACATACATTTACCTAGATCTAAGCACTGAAGGGCTTCTATTTATGAGAACTGGTGCAAAACAAAGAAAGCACTTGCTTTTTAAACTCAGTGAGAGCCAACAAAACCATTGGATGAGTTTCTGCAGTGAAGTACAACATGTTAAGAAATCTTACTCGTTTTCCACTCACAAACTCTTTCCTGATGTCTTTATCATAACAAATCACAGCATATTATAATTTTCTTGCCTGGTTACATGAATTAGCTATGAGCAGATGTACTGTGACTGAGCAGCCAGAACAGCAGCATGAAGACAAAGTCAGTGGTGAATCAATTCCACCTTCATTCTTACAAAAAAATACTTTATCTCTAAAATGCCCTCCTTCAAAGGATCATAATATCACACAACATCCTTGGAAATTAAAAATGGTAGAACATCTTGCTGAGAGGAAAACAACTAATGTTGGGTTGGAGATTCTTGCTACTCCAAGATTATCCCTGTAAACTCACCTGAAAAACCATGACCGTTTCTGCAGTTTAATGACTTTTTTTTTTTTTTTTTTTTCCACCTGAACATTACAAACCATCTTCAGTTAAAGAAATATATCTTATATCACTTCCTCATCTGTGGTTTGCTCTGAATCTAATTAAAAATATGAGAGATACTAGAAACAGTGAGCCTGTCCTCTCAGATTATCATGCTCTCTATGGGAGTCACTGCTATATCTATATTCAGGACAGTTACTCACAGAATCTGAAGTAGCTCTTCCATGTGCCAGTATCCAATTGTGTGTAAGGCCAATTAAGAAGGAAAGCTACAAATAATAATAATAATATATATATATATATTATTTTGCAGACCTTTATACAACGCTAATTATAATTTTCCTAGGGAGTTCTGCACTCAGAGGAATGAAGCTATATCAAAAACAGTTTGTGGTGGTTTTTTGTTTGTTTGTTTCACCAGAGGATGCAGAACCCATTTTTCCTTTGCAGAGGTTTGGTAAACTTTTCAGAACATCCTGTCTGAAAATAATCTCCTGAACTTTACTAGTTTCTACTTGAAAATATTTCACAGTCCTTTAACACACTGCACATAACACATTCACACCATTCTAACTAGCTGCACTTGCAGTTTACATGGGTGCGCAAATTGTCCAATCCCAGGAGAGATTCTGCCATGGGATAAAAATGTTCTGCTGTGGCCATTCCCCTTTCACAGGTCCAAAGCATATGTGCTGTCAAATGTTAAGCCAAAGGGGAATGATGGCTACAAGGACACTGATGTGCCTTCCTGTCCCAGCCCATCTGTTGTGATTCCTTTTTGTAAAATGAAGGGATTAGCTTGGACTGTCTATTTACTATGATAGGATAATAGGCTTGCTTGTGGCAAAGAAGGAAAAGACTCCATTAGCATGTATACACAACCCTGAGTTGCTCTAACTTATTTAAGATGAAGAGTTAATATTCACACAAGCTATTCTGTCATTGATAGTGGTGTATTTTCATGCAATCTGACATTACTGGATGGCAAAGGAATCTGTATCAGCCTATGTAAACATTACACATAGTACACATTCTTTTATTTCCCTTTTACTATTTTGCCAACTGTATAATAAAAATCTCTTTCAATTCCATCCTATATGACATGTTAAAAAAATGTTATAATGCATAAAATCTATTTGGCATTGGAATCCTAACTCACCAGCATCACCTCTGCTAGTTATTTCTCTCAACTGACTGTAACGAGTGTAGGACATTCACAATTAATTTATGTTTAATTCCTGTGCTGCATTTCCAGGGGGGGGAATGGGGGGGGGGAAGAAGGGTGGGGGAGAGGGGGGGAGAGAGACAGAGAGAGAGATGGAGAGAGACTTTGCTTTTTGATTCTCACCTGCTCTTATGAGAAGCACTTGCGAACATTCAGACAGCAGGATTTCCTAGAAACATGGGACAGGGTCTGTCTTAGGACCTGGCTGCTTCCAACACTGTATGGGAAACTTTATCCTCTCAGCTTCAAATAATGCAGCAATTTCCAGCTTCTCTGTGGTTTGCTCTTGTGAAGACTCTTGTTAACTACTGGCCTTGGGAATCTCCTGAATGAAACTTCACACTTCCACTTTTCAAAATAAGATATGGCTGGAAATTTTGGTAGAGATCTTCCTAGAGGCTAATTACATGTTTATCTTTCACATGACTTGATAATTCAGAAAATCAATCTAAGAGTTCTGTATGTATTGTTTATTGTGTTTGTTTTTTATAACAATCCTATATCCACAGTTAACTCACTTTGAATGTCTACAAACGTTATGATAGTTCTTGGTCTCCATCATTATCTCCTTTGATATGTTCTTATGGCTTCAGCTTTATACATAGGCAGCTCAGGCAAACCAGTATAACTCAGGAGAAGCCAACAGATTAGATCCAAAGTGAATTCCACTCTAAATTTCTCAAGGAAGTCATTAATGTAGCTTTATATACTCTACAAAATATGGTTTATCTTTTCCTAGATGAATGGTATCTACGTGTTTCTAAACAGAATACCTTTCCCCAAAAGGAAAAATCCAAAATACCGTTACTTTCCAGCATAAGGCCTATTTCTTCACTTCATTGCAATTCACGTGCTACACAGTCAGTGACAGGACAAGGTGTAATGGGTTTAAATTGAACCACATGAGGTTTTATTGCCATATCAGGAAGAACTTCTTTACGATTTGAGTGACAGAGTACAGGACCAGGCTGCCCAGAGAGGCTGTGGAGTCTCCTCCTCTGGAGATAATTCAAAACCCACCTGGATGTGGTCCTGTGTAACATGCTTTGAGTCACCCTGCTTGAGCATGGGGGTTGGACTAGATGATCTGTGGAGGTCCCTTCCAACTTCAACCATTCTGTGATTCCGTGATTCAAGACCCTGTAGCAAACTGTACTGTGTGCATATTCATTATGACTTTTTATCAGCCTGAACTATATATCCAGTTCTTCCTCCAGTGTATAATAGTACTGGAAAGATTAAATATTGATTTTCTCATTTTACTTTAAATTATTGGGGGGGAGGGGGGAGTGCATTCTATGAAATCATGGCCTTCAATACACCACAGGAGATTTTATTCAGATTTATTTTGTTACCATGTCTTACAGTATGAGAACACTGTGGACACTGAACAGCATAGTCTTTGCATTATTTTGTTCACCATGTAGGAAGAGAAGTCAGAAATAATCTTCTAATCAAATTGCATGGCTTTCAATCATTGCATTATGTGCTTCAATTTTTCATAGTGTTCTACTACAAGTCAAAAAATACTGCAGTTAAAGGTGTATGAACACCTTTACTTGATAATTGAATCAGTGTATGTATGACATAGGTAACTCAGTGTAACCTCACAATGGTCCTCATATCCTAGTGTGCCTCAGTTTTATTCAAAGAGCATGCCTTGGAATAAAAGGCTGTATATGAGACAATGCTGAATAGATGATATTATTGAATAGTTCAAAGAAGAGCAGAAATGAAAGACATAAAGTTGTACTGTGTTCTGTATTGTGTGGATACCTCCTCAATTTGCCAGCCTCAATTGTCTGATGCTGACAAGGATGCCCATTAATGTCATTTATCATGGAAAAAATATAATGTAGTCAGTCGTGCTTTGTAATAAGATCATCAAGGGGTGAACAACCATATCAGACTGTAACAATTTCCAGTGACTTTTTGCCTGGGGTTAGATTGGAAAGGGTGACCTTGAGGTGAAAAGCTTCCGATCCTATTACCAAGCTCTCAACGATAGTCTTCAGTCCTACTCACCAGGACAAACTATGGCCTATAATGCACTGAAAATTTGCATTTACTAGGATATAATTTCTTAGTATTTAGTAACTCTACATTCATTACAAAAATAATCAGAAACAAAAATACCATTGCTATTGTACAAAATAAGCCCTAGTAGGCATGCAGAAATATAGATATTAAATCACAAGACAGAGCCTGAAATAGCACCCCTCTACACCCCTAAAAAAACACCACAAACTTGAAATTCATATCATAAAACTCAAATTTCCTCTTAAGTAGTTATAATGACAGTAAAAGCTCCAAAAAAGTAAGTAATTTCCATAAGCAAGGTGTATATTCTATAAATTGATGCAGGTCATGGACTCTAAGATATATGTATCACATTTGTTTAATGACTTTTTCATGTTCTTTCATCCAATATTTTATAGGTGTTCTAAATTGCACTACAAAGAATTAAGGGTGAGGTAATGGTGTGTGATTAAAGTGCCACAAAGAAGAGAGAGGCTGTTAATTTGTAAGATACAGCTGTTCCCAAGACCTCGAGCTTTGAGGAAAAAAAAAAAAAAAAAAAAAAAGAGAGAAAAAAAAAAAGAAAAAAAAATAGCCATAAAGGAAATTCTGACAGAGGAACTTTTCAGCTTTCTAGTTCATTGTATGTCCTGAGGCACAAACACGTGATCAGTACACAGTATTTGGACATGAGTTCCTCAAGCCTTGCTGCTATACTCCTCCACTTGCACAGAGCAAGTAACTATCCACTGCTCCAGAAAATCCAAGGAAACCTCTCCACGTAGTCATTGAATGATTATCTCATGGAAATATAGCTGTGGGTTCCAACCTCAATCTAGTGACACACAACATAAAACACTTAAACAATTCCAAACTTATCCTGAAAAGCTGCAAAAACACATTTAAATGTGTTTTAATTATGCTGAAACAGGATTCTGTGTAAAAATGAGCACCTAGTTAAACATTTATTTAAGCATTCGTAACACAATACAACTTTATGTCTTCCATTTCTGCTTTAACATATTTTACCCTATTTGATAATATCATCCAGTCAGCATTGTCTAATATACAAATGTGTTTCTATGCCTTTTATTTACGGAAGCTTACTTCTGTAGGTAAGTGCATGGCTTTGTCAGGAAAGGCATTGTTCCTTGCTTTCTTCTGAGAAGGAGTTATTTTGTTTTAAAAATAATTTTACAGGATGTGTATTGCAATAAATATGTTTTTATTCACTTGCTCCCAGACTCTTCCACTTACATGGTTAACGTAAAATACCTAAACAACAAAACTAAACAAGAAATCTCCAGTCTTGCCATACTGCAGCAAAATACCCATCATCTAGAGAAGGTACCACTCTATTTGCATTAAACATAAGGAAAAATTGTGTCATTGTGTTTGTCAGATCTTAATTCTAACCTGCAGGTTAGATGCCTAGAGTTAAGCAAGCTCTATCTTGAGTGTTAAGAGAGAGAGTTCAAGAGTTCATACTAGTAGTGTTCACAATGAATGTGCAGATGCAGGAAAATTAGAGCTATCACTAATTACCAGAATATCTCTGTAATCTTTGCTGAACTGGTGCTGGTCAGCATAACACAATGATTTTGTAAGTCAGGAAGGAGAATACCTACAACACAATCTCCTGGACCTCGTCTCCTAAGCACTATATTAAAACAAAGTCTTCAGGATCAAGGCAGGAAAGGGAATCTAAGTTGTCATTAAATGCTGAGAATTAGAAGGATGGGAGAGGATTGATTTTTTATTTATTTATTTATTGTGGTAGTTTTACACACCTGGGCAACTGAGCTCCACAACAACCTCTCCCTCCTCAAAGAGAAAGGTGGAGGAAATAAGATGAGAAGGGCTCAAGCCTTGAGATAAGGACAGGGAGATCTTTCACCATTTATCATCATGGGCAAAACAGTCTCAGCATAAGGGAGATTAATGTAATTTATTACCTATTGCTAATAAGCTAAAGGAGTGAGAAACTCAAACTAAAAACACCTTCCCCCTCATCCACCCTCTCTTACCTCCTTCCCCCTCCCCAAGCAGTGCAGGGGAATGGGGGTTGTGGTCAATCCATAGCACTTCATCTCCACCGCTCCTTCATAGTCACTCTCTGCCCCTGCTCCATGTGGGGTCCCTCCCACAGGATGCCGTCCTTCCCGAACTGAGCCTGCAGGGTCTGCCCACAGGCAGCAGCTCTTCAAGAACTGCTCCCACATGGCGCCGTACCACGGGGTCCATCCCCCAGGAGCAAACTGCTGCAGCACGGGTGGTGCAGCATGAGCGGCAGCTCCCCTCAGACCTCCTACTCCTGCATGGGCTCCTCTCCACGGGCTGCAGCTCCGGCCCGGGGCCTGCTCCTGTGGGGGCTCTCCATGGGCCGCAGCCTCCTCCAGGCCACATCCACCTGCTCCACCGGGGGCTCCTCCACGGGCTGCAGCGTGGAGATCTGCTCCATGTGGGATCCATGGGCTGCAGGGGGACAGCCTGCTCCACCAGGGGCCTCTCCATAGGCTGCAGGGGAACTTCTGCTGCGTCCCTGGAGCACCTCCTGCTGCACTGACTTTGGGGGCTGCAGGGCTGGTTCTCAGTCTTCGCTCTCCCAGCTGCTGTAGCACGGCAGGCTTTTCCCTAAATCTGCTCTCACAGTGGCACAAACAACATTGCTTATTCCCTTGGCTATGGCTAGCAGCAGCAGGTCCCTTTTGGAGCCGGCTGGAGCTGGCTCTGGTCTCACACTGCGCAGTTTCTGAACTCCTCACAGAGGCCACCCCTGCAGCTGCCCAACTAACAAAACCTTGCCTTGATGTACTTTTTAAACCTTGATGTCCTTTTAAAAATTATGGTTTTGTTGTTGTTTTTTGTTTGTTTGTTTGTTTTCCAGTTAAGAGTATACTTTTCCATGGAAGCAATTCAGAGATAAACCATTACATAACATAATATGTTTATAATTTTATGTGGGACAAAAACATCACCATATATTTACTGACACTTTTTATTTTATACTGTATACACTTTTTTTCATGAGAAAAGTTAAAACAAGGTTTTTATGGATGAACTTTATATAGCCAGAGCAGTGCAACGATCACAACGAAGCTTATATCTGTGTTGTCTGAGCAATCCATTGCAAAATACAGCTTAAATTTCTTAATATATCAATACAAATAATAATGAGGAGCAAAACTCTGCAACCAAGTGGACAGAAAATGTTCTAGTGTTGAGGAAATGTTTCATGGAAAAGAAAAGAATACCATGATTCAAAAGCATAGAGACATTTCTTCAAAATTGTCACTTTCTTTTGCTGGATTGTCTGAAACCTTTTCAACACAAACTTCTATTTTCAATCAGCTTTCAAACATAATAGTTTAAAATCATAGTACTTATCCATGCATTTAAAACTGTTGTAACAGTTTTACACAAGTTGCAATATGAAAACTGCTTTTCACAGTCTGTGAATGTGGTGTTTTCTGTTTGTCTTTTCTCCTCACTTAGCAGTTTACTTCAGTAAGAGATTAAGTAAAGGTGAGTACACCCAAATGGAAAAATTCTGGGCAAAACTGATCCATAGAGAGGTTTTCTAATTCACCTAAAATAAATCAAAATGGAAGAGAATGTTTTCTATTTATTAAATATTCAAGTCTAAAATTCACTTATGGAAATGTAATTAAATACCCTTCACAGAATTATAGAAATGGTCAGTGATTATTTATAGATTTCAGTGTTTCACTGCTACTTTAAAGTTAGACTGCGGAAAGTTGACTGAACTCAGCCTGGAGTACTATGCAGAAGGGAAGCCAGTACTATGACACCCTGTTTAACAGTTTGAGCCTTAAACCTCACATGTCCCCACAACTTCCAACTCCCACCTCTGTGAGTTAAACAGACATTCAAGGGTGTAAATGTGAGTCTGGATTATCAGCTTTGCGAAGATCGCAACTGTGGTGATGAGGGAGAAAACTTTGAGCACTGTTGCGGCTCCCAAACCCTGAAAAGTGTGAATGGTTTGCATGAGATTGTTCTGAAGCCACTTTCTCCGTAAGTGTGCACTATTACTCTGTGCATGCAGTACAGTTCATACGGTCTAATATAATAGTTAAATATATTTGTTAACTGGAATTGTTAAAAAAAATAATTTAAAAAAAAATAAGGAAAGAAAATTTCTCCAAAACAAATATATATATAAATTTTTGAGGTATTCACAAGAGCCTGGGAAAAGTAAATTTTACCATACAGACTAGAGGGCAGAAAGACCTTTTTTTGTTATGGTTGATCCAGGAAAGTATAGGTTATTTATTTTTCCTGCAATCTTTGTAAAAAGAGCCTTGGGTTAGCCAGACAAGGCAGCAAGTTCTGCAGCAATGCCAACAGTGTATATGTACTCTGATATGGGTACAGGTCTGCCAGGTTTCTTAGGAGCTTATAAAACTGTGTTCAGGATTTAATTTGCAAGTGATGTCAGATTCATCAATGATGTTTTTCATCTTGATTTTTCTATTCTCTTTCCTTATATATGTCATTCTTCTTTCATCTTCAAGCACCTGCATTCAAAGTTAACTTCTGTTTCATGGACATGTGTCTATGAATTCCAGTATTCGTCCCTTTTAGTTGCTGCCTTGCCTTTAAAAAGCATCTAATTTTTATAAAAAATCTAGTTAAAAGAAAAATACATATAAAACATACCTTATCCAAGGTAGATGTCTTTTGTGCCTGAAATGACACATACATCAATGACAACATTTTTGAGATTGCTATTCACAGGTGAACCTTGGGCTTCCTATGGAAACAAAGTATTACAAGAAGCTGCTGAGCAAACTCATGACTCCAAAAGAGGACAGAAATACATAGCAGCTTAGAAAGGGCAGAAGAGCAAAGGAAGGAATTAAAAATAAGCCTGTAGGAGGTCTAGAGACTTACAGCTGCAGTAAGCTTCAGGGCTGCACCAACACTGGAAATGCCTGCATATGAGTAGCTTAAGCATGGCTAGAGCTTCCCATTACAGAGAAAGAATTTTAATCCCAGCCATCAAGGCTGCCTGGAGTATCCTAAGTTCAGTAACTGACATGACTTGCAGTGAAAGCAAGCCCACAGGAACACCCAATAAATGAGTGCCCAGAGAATGTTAAAATAGAAACTTCTATATAGTTTTAACTCTAGGGAGAATGGTTAGGAGGAAGAGGTAATATATTTTATTAAGCCAGCTGATATGGTTGAAAAAGCAGGCAAGCTTTCAGTCACAGAGTCCCTTCATCAAGTCCCTACTGGTTGCCCTATAATTCATATATTTTTATCAGCCACTCACATGAAAACAGTTGGAAAGAGCCTTCTTGAATGTCAAAACAGCATTGTTTTTTTATTATTATTATTATTATTATTATTTTCCTTTTCATTGCATTCAGGCTATTTAACCTTGAAGGAAAGGAAATGATAGACTAGTACAAAGGGCATAATAAAAATATGCTATAAATAAATTGGAACTTTGAAAAGCAACATATTTCAGTTTTGCTTTTGGATGGAATCAGAGTTACATTTGAAACATACTGACCCAAAGCATATAGATTAGTAACTTTAAAAAGATAGAACACTGACTTGAGAAATTTTCACACAAGTGTGAGGAATGCATAAATGAATGGGAGAATAAAGCTAAGGCAAAAAATAACCTCATCATTTTAATAGGTTTTCCAGAGATTTATTATAAGTCTTGGCAGCTTGTGCTGACAACAACTTGGAATACCTATACATAAATATATTCACACATCCATCCTACTCCAATCAGCGTTCAGTACTGCTTGGGAAATGGCTTGCATGTTCATGGTTCATGTTTTAATCTTTGTTTAAAACACAAAGCTCAGCTATAAGTCAATCCCAAAATGATCCCTCTCTCAAAAGCAACCATTTCAACAGGAATTGAAATTTGGAAAAGTCAGTTGTATTTGAAGAAATAACCAAAAGTTAACTTATTTTTCTACATCCAGGTGATTTAAGGAAAATGAACAGAAAATCAGTGAATGTTTATTATTATTATTATTATTATTATTATTAAGTTAATTTAAATTTTGCAAGGTTTTTAAGAAACTCCTGGTCACTGATGAGTGACAAATTTAATGTGTTTTAGTTTTGAAAATATGAAAAAGACAAGTCACAAAGGTGCAAATAAAGATTTATTATTTTGAGAACACTGATGAGAGGACACCAGAATCAGCACACTGACTGTAGCTAGAAGACATGACTTCAGACAGAGTTAGACAGGTAGCCTAACTGAGGTTCATGGAGTTTTTAGAGGCAGAAATATCAAGCAAAACTCCGAAGATACATTATGCAATATTCAATTTAGAGAAACATTTGACCTGACTTCCATGTGAAGGGTTGAAGATGCTGACAGCTGGATAGGAAAAAGGTAGTCTGATTCAGTGCAGAGCCATGTGAATGATAGCCAGTTTATTCCAGCTGATTTAGTACATCATGTACGCATGACACAATATGTATCTGTATAACACTACTCAATAGAATGCAGAAATAGTAGCTAAGCTTATAGAAACAATGTTGTTCTTCATATCAGGATGCTCTGCCCCTAGCTCATTAGCCATTTTCTTATTACTGTACTGTCATGGCTCTGCTGCTCCTTCATCCATTACTTTGTATGAGACCTACTGAACAGACACAAGATAAACAACAGAATGTTTAAAACAGAGAGTATTAGAAAAATGTCAGTAATCAGAGAGATTCCTTTTTTGTTTTGTTTTCAGGACATAGTTTGTATATATCTGTGTATGAAAGATTTGGGCAATTACATGGAAAACACAGAATTGGAGTTAGCTATTGTGGCTTTTTTCAAGATTTCTCAGAACAAATTTTAGAGGCTTTGGAGAAATAAGGAACTGGCTTGCAGGTGGAAGCTTAAAAAAAAAAAAAAGAAATAAAATAATTCAGCAAGTTACAGCAACATTTTATTTTCTTCCATTCTGAAGGAATGCATTACCCCATTTGAGATGACAGTACTAGGCAAATATTAAAGTGGCTTTGAAACCTCGCTTCTAATCAGCCAGTAGCTGAAGGCCAGACCATCTATCTTGATAAGGAGAGGTCAACATCAACCAAGTTGTACTTCCCATCTAGCTTTTCTGGAAAAAAAAAAAAAAGGGGGGGGGGGGGGGGGGAGGGGCGGTACAGAGCTTTAAATGCAACATGAGGGGCATCTTATGACAATTATATATCTGAAAAAAAAAAAAAAAAGTAGGAAACTCAGAGTTATCTTCATCTATATGGCTAGGAATCATTGCAATCATCTCAGGAGCAATCTTGCCCTCCATTTATGTCATAAAGGAGACAAAAATAGCTTTCTTATAACATGGTCTGAAAGTCATTCAAAGAGATATTTAAAATTATCATCCAACCTCATCTGCACCTTCAAAGATCTTTCTCTTTTGCCTACTGATAATAAATGTCATGTATCTTTCACACTTATGTCAGAAAAGAAAAAGCATCTCTGCAGCAGACTTAACATTCTTTCATCCCTTAAAAATGATAGACATCCACAGCAGGAGATTACAGTATCAATGACTGAGACTTTAATCCATCTAACTTTGAAAAGAACTTCCTTTAACACCTAAACCACCGCTTCTTGTGAATACCAAGGCCAGCCATAGATAACTTTTCTTAACAGTAAAAACTATGTGTTACTACTGCCCATGAAGTTTTCAGTATTTCTTTGGTGATACAGATATAACTGTTTAGCAGTTGTTAGAAATGTTTTTTTTGTTTGTTTGTTTGTTTGTTTTTTGAGCTGTAAGCAGTGCAACTATTGCCTAGCTAGCTATCTCCATGTCAGTCACTGAGACATTGAGATGCATCACAGATCGCACATCAAGGGTTCAAACTGAACAATGTTCTTAGAGAAGAATTTAAAGAAAAAAAATATTTTGCTTATTTGTTATTTCATTCTAACTATATGATTCCACTACTAACAGAAGAAAGACTGACTCACCAGGGCAAGAGCAACCAACAGACACAACCTGGTCCTCTGCACTGTCCAGAATGAGGAACTTAAAACCATTATCAATGAATATGGAAAACCCATTTCTGAAATGTCCACTTGAATGTTGAAATCTTTTCAGACTAATGAATCCACTCTCACATAAGTTAAGACATTTTAAAATTATTATGTCGAGTAGCAGGCTAATGAAAGCCTTCAATGATACTCTTGCTGTCTGAACACTCAGAAGCTCACGTGATTAAGATTATTTAATAGAAATTTGTCTGTGCAGTGGTCCTGCGATCAGTTACCATTGCCTCCATCAGCTGGACAGGAGTCAGCACGGTGTTATACTCTGATAATGGTTACATCAGATTCTTCTGTCATCTCATCTTTCATTATTGCTTTATTTCCTGTCTTCAGTGCACAGCAACACCTATGGCGCATGATGTGATCTCTGTGATATTAAATCTCTTCCCCCTGCAGTGCAAATCTACAACCACAGATCAGTCAGATAATTCAGCATCCCAGATACTTGCCATGGCCCAGGTGGGCTCACTCCCTGCAGCTCTTCCCTTTTGGAGTTCAGGCCAGTACGTGCATTCAATGACACCAAATTATTTGGTTATTTTTTAGTTAAAACAAAGAAACCTTTCATCTCAACAAAAGAAGGCAGGAAAAAAAAGACCAGGCAAAGTTTTTAATGCAACAAGCAATCGCGTGTACATATGTCTCACTTCAAACTGAGGTCAGTGTCTTCCTTTACAATCTGATGACCAAAGTCAATGTGAGTAAAGCCAACTTTTTTTTTTTTTTTTTTTTTTTTTTTTTCTCTCTCCCTGTTTCTCAAGTTTTTTGTTTGTTTCTTTCTTTTTTATCCCACCTCTAAGTTCTTGAACTTGTCCTCTGTCTTTTCAAATAGCTAAATTTTTTATTCCATGACATCTCCAAAGAGTCTGCCAGCGAGACTGGAGACATCGCTGCACCGAGACAAAATTTCCAAGTGATTGGGTTTAGAGAAGCTGCACACAGAACATCCTCAATGTGCTGCACACTTTCCAGACAGCACACTGTTTACAATTCTCAGAATTAGTCCCTCCACAGAGCAAACCACATAATGACAAATGGATGAGTGCATAGCAATAATAATGTACCATAGCTATCAGCCACTACAAGAATGTGCGTACAATATCTGGAAAAGCAGGAATTACACTGAATTAGCTAAGTACTGCTCAGTTTCTGAAAATTATCAGTGTTTGTATGATTTCACCATAATAGTATCAGCAAAGAATGTGCTCAAAACTGTCTGTACTTCCAAATGGAGGAAAAAGCATTTTCCTTTCAGGTCCTTGATATCACATCTTAATTCCAGGTTCACTGATTGGGTGATCCTGAGGCTTGATTTTTGTTCCCTCTGTTGCCTTACCTGAAACGGAGCACTCTTTCCCATTGCAGTCCCTCTGATATTTCCCTTCCCTCTGGAACAGCTTGGTGGTAAATCCATGCAACTTTCCTGCTATTTTAGCATGTTATTCTGTAGTCTAAGCTATCACATGTTGCAGGCCCTGGCTTTGTTTCTTGGAGTTTAAGAAACTGTCTACTTTTCCCTGCTTTATTTTGCATCCCAAGAAATACAGAAACACTAGCCTCATGGAAGATGCTATGTGGAATTTCTAAAGGAATAAATTGCAACTTTCTGAGCAGCTGCTTATTACAGGCAGTTTCTTGCCCTCCATCTCCTCTCAGTGACTCGATCTGTGTTTAGTTCTGTGATTCTTCTACACTTCACCAAGCACTCAGCAATCACACTGGAAAATGCAATCCTCATCTTTCTGAAACATTGGCGGCACTTTACCTCTGGCACCTTACCTCTTTCCCCAAGGTGTATCAGACAGCTACAACATTTAGATTCAACCATCCATTGTGGTCCCATGAAAATATCCAAAATTACATTTGACTTATCTGCAAGAAAAATATCTGTTCCTACAGGAGATGCTGGGAACACAAATTGCTTCAAAAGTAGCTACCTTTCAGTTACAGATCTGTCTCGTGTTTTTTTGCCACCTGACACTGATGCTGCAGTTTCTTGTCTGCTGTCCTCAGATGCCTCACACTATCCTGTCTCCTGAGCCTTCTTTCTTCTCTTTGCATCACTTATGCCTCTCTTTAATTTCTGTCTCCCTGGCCTTTTCCCTTCATTTGGTGAAGTCTTAAAATCAAACTGAAGATCCTCAGTTCTCTAATATAGCTCATAGAAAGCAATCTAACAGGCATGTGAGATCAGAAAATGGCAGTCTGTTGAGTCCAAACTTTTATATAACAAGTTTAGGGGCTGATAACTGTTCTGAAAGCAGGGATACTTAAACTGAATACTACATGGATTTCTTGCATTTGCTGCCAGAAAAGACCCTACAGTGCTTGACCATCAGCTGTCAGTGCCACAGAGTCACAGAATCACAGAATGGTTGAGGTGGAAAGGGACCTCTGGAGGTCATCTGGTGCAAACATCTGCTCGAGCAGGGACACCCAGAGAGGGCTGCCCAGGACCATGCCCAGTTGGCTTTTGAAGAACTCCAAACAGGGATATTCCACAGCCTCTCTGGGCAACCTATTCTAATGCTGTCACCCACACAGCAGATAAATGTTGTCTGATGTTCAGAGGGAACCTCCTGTATTCCAGTTTGTCTCTTGTCCTGGCACTGGGCACCACTGACAAGAGCCTGGCTCCATCCTCTTTTCACTTTCTATTGAGGTATTTATAGACACTGTTAAGATTCCCCCTGAGTCTTCTCAGGGGGAATCCTGGGGTTCATCAAGCACGGCATTGCTAGTATTGCTAGTAGGGTGAGGGAAGCGATCATCCTGCTCTACTCTGCACTGGAGAGGCCTCACCTTGAGTACTGTATGCAGTTCTGGGCACCACAGTACCAAAAGGACATTCAGCTGTTGGAGAGTGTACAGAGGAGGGCGACAAAGAGGCCTGGAGAGGAAAACATATGAGAAGCGGCTGAGGTCACTGGGCCTGTTCAGCCTGGAGAAGAGGAGGCTGAAAGGAGACCTCATCATGGTCTACAACTTCCTCACAAGGGGGAATGGAGGGGCGGGTGACGTATTCTCCATAAACACCAGTGATAGGACCCATGGGAACGGGGTTAAACTGAGGCAGGGGAAGTTCAGACTAGACGTCAGGAGGAAATTTTTCACTGAGAGGGTGGTTGCGCACTGGAACAGGCTCCCCAGTGAAGTAGTCACTGCACCAAGCCTGTATGAATTTAAGAAATATTTGGACTGTGCACTTAGTCACATGGTCTCAACTTTTGGGTAGAGCTGTGTGGTGCGAGGAGTTGGACTTGATGATCCTTATGGGTCCCTTCCAACTAGGGATATTCTATGATTCTATGATTCTATGATTCTTTTCTCCAGGCTGAACAGCGTGGCATAATGACCACACAGACACCAGGGTTCTTTTAGGATCACTAACTGCTACTTCTTTATTGATGACATAACTTCAACCCTCTCTTACTGAGGGCATAACTTCATCCCTCTTTCTGAGGACAGGCTCCCTTCTTATACCATTCGCCCCACAGCAGTACTTTTCCGCTAACTATTCATTGGTCAACAACTTTGCCCAGAAACAGCAAACACCCAGCAACTTCCATGCCTTAACAGCTGGAGAACAAGCAGTCCAAGACAGCAAGGCATCTCCTGAATCACCCTTCTCTGTTCCTTCTAAACTCTCTACATTCCTTATGGCCTCATCATTTAAGAGTATGATGTTATCACCAACCATGGGGCTTGTCAATCCCCATGGCACACCCCCACAGAACAGTCCCAGCACTCTCAGCCTTTCCTCACAGAAAAGGTGCTTCAGTCCCTTCATCATCTTGATGGCTGTAGGTTGGACTCTCTACAGTACATCCATGTGTCTGTTTTACTGGGACGCCCAATACTGGACACAGTAATCCAGGTGTGGCCTCATTAGTGTTGAGTAGAAGTGAAGGAACACCTCTCTTGACCCGTTGGCAATACTTTGCCTAATGCAGCCTGGGATAACATTAGCCTTACCTGCATCAAGAGCACATTGCTGGATCATGTTCAACTTGGTGTCTGCCATGGCACTCCTGTCCTTTACTGTAATGCTGCTTTCCATCTGAGTGGACCCCAGCATGTACTGGTGCCTGAGGTTGTTCCACCCCAGGTGCAAGATTTTGCACTTCTAACTGAACTTCATGAGGTTCTTGTGAGACCATTTCTCCCACCTGTTGATGTCCCTCTGGCATATCAGCCACTTCTCCTAGTTTGGTATCATTTTAAAACTTTCAGAGGGTACACTCTGACCCATTATCCATGTCATTAACAAGGACATTAAACAGGACTGCACCCCGTACTGACCCCCAGGGTACTCTGCTTGTTACTGGCCTCCAACTATACTGGTTTCCAGCTAGACTAGACCAACTCATTCTCCAGGTGAGTAGGTCTGTCCTAGAGCAGGATCCCTAGGGAGATCTAAGCAGCCAGTTGGAACAAGTGACATACTCATGGTCCATTTCACTGAGGTTCTAAGTATGGAAATTAACAAAAATAATCCCAAACCATGACTAGAGTTTCTCTATGGTATAATGCAATTAGCTGATTATTTGGGGTTTGTAAACATCTTTGCTTTCTTCTTTCTTTTGCTGATGCATTTTAGCTGCTTAGTATTTTCAAGTTATTATCTGCAGATGTTTATGTTCAGAGCCCTGCTCAGTGACACACTGAGTAGCATTTTCTCTAGTGAAAATAACAGTACTCCCTGTAGGAGAGGTTACAGCACAGAATACAGCCACAGCTACAGCACAGACATATTGTCTGACTTGAAGATCACAAGTCTTTTCATTGTACTAAATGATCATGACCTTTAGCATTCTACATTTAATAATTCCATACATACGCTAAACTGGTGGGACCAAACCAAGAAATGTATTTCTTTTTCCAGGAGTCTTCTTACTTGATACTTTTTTAAAGTGATTTCATTTACCACTTAATCTGTTTCTTTCTCTTTTCTAAAGCCACACAAATGATTCACAATAGAAAAGACACATTACTGACTCTTTTCTGTTTGCATATGATTAGATATTAACAGACATGCTCAGCTCTCCAAAATTTTGATAAATGATTTGTATAAAGGTATTTACTTGTATGGTTGACCACAAGCTGTCTATCTAGTTTGTTGTTTCCAGTATTGTCTCTGCATAAATATGTTTGTGAATTTTGATTCAGTTTGTAAACAGTTACACAACAGAAAATAGGGAAGTAGGAGTACACATCTCATTCCTAACCTGTCTAGGAGGTAAGATTTCATTCTTACCATGTAATTTGAGTGTTTATTGCTGCCAACAAAGTCTTTCTCGTTTGGATTTCTCTTTCATCCACCTTTCACACTGAATTTCCAGTTAGGAAACATAAACCTCTTCAAAACTATGCTACCAGAAATTCAGCATCAGAGTAGAGAATAAATGAACTTTGAGTGATTATGAGCACTGAGTGTAATTAACTTGGTCCAGAATCACAGTTGGCATAATTGTGTCCTGCCCTGGGGGGTGGTTTCTTGGCCTGTACACTATGGAACTCTACAAAGATATCTTTTCAATACCTACCTAATTTGTTAATATAAATAGACTGAACAGAGAAAGCATATAGTTTACTTTTCCTGGAACAGATGCAAGAAAACATATTCTCAGAAGGTAAAAGTAACCCTTATCTCTAGCAGTTCAGTCAATGTATTACACATGTCTATGTCTAATATTGGAAAAAAATAATTCTAACCATTTGTAATTTTGTCTTGGTTTCATTTCTACTAAATGCTTTTTAAGTGCTCAAGGAATGCACTGTATTAATAGAAACAAAAGGAAAATGGCTACACACACACACACACACACAAAAGATGGAAGAGAAACTTATTTATATTTTAACTCTCTCAATCTTGTCATTTTATGTCATGGGCAGCATCTGGGTGCCATAAAACAATTTGCAGCCACAAACATAATGTGAAATTTCCATGGACTACATAAATTCTACAGATTTATAGTAACATTTCATTTCTTCCTCATCACTCTATATGCAAGCATACATTCAGTGGAATAAAAAATATAATCAGATTTTCCAAAATTAATTCCTGAAAATATAGGAGTTCCTTGCTCTAAAGACTGAGAATTGTTTAACACTTTACTGATATTAATGCCTCCATCACAGCATTACAACAGTTAAATATTTTAATTGAATTGAAGTATGAAAGCTGGAAAGAAGGTTTTACAAATCTGTTATTAGGTGTTATTACTGCTTAAATTTTGTTTTCTGTGCTATAGAATTCACTAAAATAATCATGATTGACAGCCATTATCTTAATAAGGTTTCATTCAAAGCAATATATATTACAGATCAGAAATACTTCCCACTGAGAATATATATTTTTCATTAGAGTAATCCAGCATAATTATCCCCCAAACAAGGCAATGTGTTATCATTTTTACTTTTACAAGATGATGCTTAGATGCATAGATTTTAATAACTGACAATGAAATGACCACTGAGCATTCAACAGTATTAGTAATTTATTATCTAGTTACCACAGACATATTCATTATTTAGTAACTAACCAGTAATGTTTCCTTTTTGTAGGGAAAGGCCTGGTCCAGTTCTATCAAATCCTAAGGAGCACTGTATCAAAACTTCCACATGAAAATCAATTAAAAAAAAAAAAATAAATAAGGTTTTCCAATTGAGAGATGTTAAGGATTTTTCAAAATAGCTCCAATCAATTAAATTTTTAAGTAGCCAGGATATAGATGACTTTAGGGTTCTGAAATGATAGTAAGCATAACATAAAAAGTATCACTAATTTTGAATAATAGGTGAATAATCTGAACACAATGGTTTCATTACTCTTAAATGCTGAAACAATCTAGGAATAATCCATGTAAATTCTTTGACATTTGAGCATTCTAAAGAGAGGTTTACAAGAGGTTTCATATTCCATGATGTTTAATAACTTTCTGTATCTGATGTGGACTCTACCATACACCAATAACCCATTTTTGTTCAGCTGGTATAGCAGAGGAGGACCTACTTGCAATATTTATTCTTTCACATGTTGAATTTTTTTTATGACTGTCAAGGGTTCCAAAAGCCCAGGAGAACTAATTGAAAAAATGTTATTTATAAATATAAACAAATGCTCAGAACCTAGTCTTTGACCTCTTTCTCAGAAGTCTGTGTTGGCATCAACACAAGTAGATCTTGATGCAGCAGTTTTTAGAACAGCAGAAGTGGGAACAGCAGGAGCATTAGCATGAACAGGCTGTAACAGGTCAGCTCCCTTGTTTCGTGAAGCCAGTCATTCTCTGGCTCCAATATTCAATGGGTAGGCAATTTTAAAATTATAATCTTCATAAAATAATACTTCCTCTAAAGTTGCAGTAATATTGAAGTACCTGTAAAGAAGCTTGTAGGAGTTACTTCTTCCTGTTTCATTGGAGATGAAAAACAAGAACTTTTTGTACCCTTGTTTGAAATAGTTTTGAAGGTGTGATCACAGTTTGGCCACATTTTTATCAGCTACTACAATAGATGCTACTATGCTACCCTCCTCCATCTGGATACACAGTGCAGTTGCATGAAAGCAAACACTGTTTTTCCTACAAATTCTCTTGTTTTAATTATTCAAGTTTTTAATTTCGACTAAAAGTCAAGAGGAGCTCAAAGTGGATTGATTCTCTACACAGTTTTTCTACTTGCATTGAATTGATTTGATGACCTACAAGAATGAATAGAAACTGAGAGGAATAATATCATTACTTATGAATTTTGCTGATATAAGTTCATATAAATCAGATATGTTACTTAATTTTAATATAGCATTTGTCCTAAGTAGACTGTCTCTTTGAAGTAAATCAAATAACATATTTAGAGAGTTACATGTGGAAAAACAAGCTAGTAAATTTTTAATAACATTAATCATTCTTGCTGATTAATCTAGTTTAGAAAAGCAGCTGAAACAGTGCCAGCCCCTTCTTCCAAACCACATAAATATGTTTTTTCTGGTTAAGAGATTTGTATACAGCAGAGAAGACAGTAGTGTGGGAATCAGGGAAAGAGTAGGCAAGTGAAAGTGACATATATCCAGTCTCCCTGTCTCGCCCTGCAGACTTAACTGAGAAAAGATAATAAATGGATAATAAATGTTAGGACATTATGTCCATTAAGGATTGGTCCTGTTGAAAACTACTGTGACACCTCATAGCAGTTGTCATGGAGCAAACTGGCTGCTTAGATGTTGCTATGGTGGAAACTGTGTGTGTAGATGGCATTAACTACTTAGGCAGCAGTTTAAATATAAGCATTGGTAGCAGGCACAGGAATCCCCATAAGGAGAAAGTCATAGTTCTTAACACACCAATAGCTTCCCATGATTCCTTTCATTATTGCAAATATTGTTTCTAGGATATTGATGAGCTTAAAGAACAGGATTCCCTTAGCAGGTTTAAAATTATTTTTCCTGGCATTTTCTAGATTTTTTGTTCCCAAAAGTTTTATTTCCTTTACTACATAAAAGAACTAAAGGGTGTAGTACAAGAAAAAAGTAGTCCTTATTAATGTTACAGAGCTGTCAAATTAATATATATATATTTTTTTACCTTTTAATCAACCAACTCAAATTAATTTATTTTTCATTTTTTTCCATTTTTTTGCTCTAGTTTCACTTTCTCCAAAGTAAAATAAATTAAACTGTACTCCAAGATAGACTGCAGATGATATTTATTTTGTTATCCAATTCATGATAAACATGCTTCTTTAGAGCTGCTAATGATATTTATTGAGATGCACATTTTATAAATGAAAGACAACATTTTTTTTCTTTTAATATACCATCAGAATTATTTTTCACATTTCTAAATGCTTAATAGCGGTGGATAATAGCCATCTGGTTGGGAACATTTTTTTATGCTAAGGCCTTTGATTTAGCTAATCACATTATGTTGGGGAGATTACATTAGTGCCGTAGATTTCTTCCAAATAAAAATAAATAAATAAATAAATAAATTAAAAAAAAAAAAAAGAGTACTTTAACTATGAGACCGCTCCTGTCTCAGATTCCACAGTTTACATGTAAACTTCATTTTTCAAACCACTCAGCAATGTCAAACAATGATTTACTTAATACTTGATATCACCTGAGTAAAAGAACCACATTATATTTTTATGACAAGGAGTCATAAGAATATAATGTATATTGTTGTACAAAATGCCTGTATATAATTGAGTAAACTGTCCAATTTCACCATGGCTTTTGTTTTGTTCATTTCAACTAAGTCTCTGTATACTAAGCAACTGGATATAATGGGTGGAGAGGAAAGGAAGAGAACCTTAAAATTGAGTGGTGAATTAATATAATTGATTTCTATACCTGTTCATGATAAAAGATGTATTTTCCTAGACGTATGTATGTGTGTTTTAATACACAAGGAAAAAAAAAAATCAGGGTAGCAATTCTGCCTTCCTTTGTTTAGAAGGAAGAGGATAAAAAGAAGTGAAACAATCCCAAACAGGAACAAAGAACTGCAGATTCTATTAATTTTATGGTCCCATTATTCTGGTTCTATGAAGATAAAGAGAGGCCTCTCAGTACAGGCCAGTTAGATGAAGTTTTTTGCATATCTAATGGAAAAAGAACAGAAACCAGAAGTTTGTTTATAAAGAAACCTGTGAAATTATATTTACAAGCTATGGAAGGGTAACTCAAAGGCAAACGTTATTCCCTACTTTGCACTTAAATTTTTGTATTTATAAGGCACTTTGGAAGTGCATTATACAGTTCACTGTACTATTGTCAATGGTTGATATGTGGTGCTGTATTGAGCTTGTTTTGCCTTTAGGATACAAGCCCTCTGAAGCCCTGACCTGAATGTTTGGCACACTTTGGTTATTGTAAAAGCATCAAGTGCAGGTAACAATAAAGTTATAATAAAATAATGTGCCTGTTTACTCCTAACTCTGTGCTCTAGACTGACTCAATAAAAAATGTATTTTAGCCCCCCTTCAGGTGAAAAATACCGCAATATACATGTTGAACAAAGTAATACAAGATTGCTTAGTCTGATTTCAGAATTTTCTATGTTACTGTATTACAATTTTAAGAAAGATTTTATTAGAAGTGTGATGTTAATATTTCCATTAAATCACCTGGATATATTCAATTTACACTGAAGAATTTCCAGAACTATAAATCTGAGCATTCTTGGCACTAAAAATGTCTTTTGCATGTGCAGGCCATAAGTTGTGATTTTTCATTACTTTCTGATGGTCCATTAAGCAGCTGTTCTGTCTATAACCAAGATATGTCATGGTTCCACCCAAAATTATAGGTGCAATGCAGGAATCACAGTAAGGTTCTTTGATCTGTATTGTATAAGAGATCAAACTAGAGAAATATTACAGGGCTTTTGTCCCAGACATGCGTGAGGAGCAAGGAGAAGTGAAGAGATGGCCTGATTCAATCACAGCTCTCTGAATTAAACTCACCCAGCTATTATCTGTTCTTTTTTCATGTAACAGATGCTATTATTTATATTTAACTCATTTCCACAGCTTTGGAAATGGCTGTTATTAATCCCTCTCATCCTGCTCCCCCATTTCCTGCTTCAGAACTAGTCCTCTGTAAGCACTGTTTTTCCCCTCTTTATCACACCAACCCCTGGGACTCAGGCCAATATTAACTATCAGAACCCATCTGAAGTATCTAACTTAGGCTCCCATGTTCCATCTCTGGTCAACAGAGAAAATTGCCATACTAAGTCATTTCTTAGAAGAACTGAAGGTGCCTTTTTACTTTCCACAGGACTGGGATGACCACACATAAGTCCCTCAACTGGAGGTATGAGCCTGAGACCAGGAGCTGTACTGCATCATGTTCATGGGCACCATTTTATAAGGCCATTTTTCTAGCTGTATCACAAATTATGAACAGGAAGCCTTTGGTGTTGGGATACCAGTACTGTCATAATAATAGTAGGAGGCAGCCCTCTCCCTAGGTGGTATTGCCCTCACTTCATTACTGATCCAGTGCACAGGAGCAGAACAACTCTTGATCACATCCTTTTATTTGTCCAAGACAGATTTTCCTGCCTTTAAGTTTTCAAGTGTGGTATTCTGCTCTCCATGTCATTGAATCCCTCTTTCTCTCATTCATTCCATGCTCATCCAGAATGTACCAAATGTTACATGCATGTGAATAACATGCCTGTGGCAGACATACACATTGTTCATACATTTTCAAGACACCTCTGCTACATTTCAGGCAATTCTGCTGTCTAACTGAGCCTGTCTGGAAAAGATCCAATTTTTGAAACATCCACCTTTTGATTAGACCTTGACCATCAGCAGCAGCAGCAGCCCAGACAGATGGCCTGCAAGACCTTAAGGATGCACACAGGGGCATTAAGGGAGGGGAGGGGAGAAGGATATGGAATGGAAGGGAATGGAATGGAAGGGATATATGCAAAACTTAAAATCTTGTGATATTCCAAATGAATGTATATATATTGACTTATCTGGCTGTTATAATGAATTTTTCAGGAAGATTTTCAAATCTATAATCCTTTTTTTTTTTTTTTCTGGATTTCAACTATGCATGTTGTTAAAAATAAAATAGCTTTCTAATCTCAATGTTTTCAACTTTAAATTCATCTTTTTAGACCAGAAATATTTTATGTGACATCACGTAAGACATCTGTTCTCATATCATAATTTACAGTATAACATCTACAGAGATATTGTGAGACAGAATTTCATAGGCTGTGATCAGCAGAATGTTCAAATTCCTTTGTTTCTCTCAGCATGAATCATTTAAGAAGGAAAAGACAAGACCCATATATGAATTCATTTCAAAATGCATTGACTTTCAAGCCCATTTATCTTGGCATATCATGTATTGTGCTACATTATGGACTAAGGACTGGGAAAACATGTAACCTGCCTGTGTCCCTAAGATGCAAAATAAATAAATAAATAAATAAATAAAATTCACATGAGTAGACATGTAAAAAATTTAAATTAAAGGTTAAAGCAAAATCTAAAATGATATATGCAGGGGTTGGTGTATTGCCATAATTTCTCATAGGAATTGCATCTGTCAGCCAAATGATGTTATAATGCTCTGTATCCTAAAGCCAAAGGACTACTTTGCCATGTAGGAAAAATAATAAAACTCACAGAATTCCATTCCAGGGTCTGACATAAGGTGCTGTCAAGCACAGAGCTTACAACTGTGACAATGACAGCTGTTCCTTTTGGCACAAAAACATCTGGGAAAACTATATGTTATGAAAGTTTTTATCTTTCTCATACACCACGATCTGAATGGAATGATGCCCAAAATGTTAGCCATGTGGATGAAAGAAGCTTCTAGAGCCAGTAAGCAGTTTAAGTCCATATATTTATTTATTTATTTATTTATTTATGCTCGATCTGTACTTAATAAATGGAGAATGCTGACAAGCTGAGATGCAAAAAAAAATGTAATTTTCCATTAAGAAAAAAGGGATCTCCTCTGTACATTTTGAACCAAACTAGTGCCTTTTCTTTGTACCTGTGAAGGTCATGGAGCAGATCATCTTGCATATGATCTCAAGGCACATCCAGGACACCCAGGTGATCAGACCCAGCCAGCATGGGGTTATGAAAACCTGCTTGACTACCTCTGTCTCTTCTGATGACACAGCTAGTGGTCAAGGGAAAACCTGTAAGTGTTGTTTATTTGGACTTTAGCAAAGATGTGATTCTGATTCCCATAGCATTCTCCTGGAGAATTTGGGTGTGTATGGCTTAGATGGATGCACTATTTCTCCACAGAGCTGGTCTCAATGAGTTCTGGTTCTTCTCCTAGTCTGTATTCATGTCTGGGATTGCCCTGGCCCAGGTGCAGCACCCTGCACTTAGACACGTTGAACATCATTAGGTTCATGTGGGCCCACTTCTCAAGCCTATCCAGGTCCGTTTGGATGGCATCTCTTCCTTCTATCATATGAACCATACCACTCAGCTTGGTGTCATCTTCAAATTTGCTGAGGGTGCACTCTATCCCACTATCTATGTAATTGATGAAGACATTAAACAGTACCGGTCCGAGGACAGACCCCTGAGGTACACCACTCGTCACTGGCCTCCACTTGGACATAGAGCCATAAGATCAATATAATTATGTACAAAGCATGTAAAACAAAATTATGATGACTGAATACTTGATATTAACAAAGCCAACAAGAATGAAGGTATGCATACCTCAAATGTATTGTTATTAAGTAAAATATATGCTAATGTCTGAATATATTCTTTCATTAAACACAAACTTTATTGAGCAGAATTATGAAATGTATAAATATTAGGAATTAGACATTAATCTCAATAATTAACAATTAAAATATTAATAATTAAAATATTGATCTTGCAGTTCTCTTTATTCTTAGTATGCTCTGTCTCTTCCCATGGTTCTCCAGATCTGTAAACAACCTTAAATAGTCAACAGTCAATTGATATAGCAGTGCAAAGTTCAAAGCAGTTCAAAAAACTTAGCTGGGAGGGAGGGGGGGAGTTATATATATATATATATAAAGAGTATTAAACTGTCCTTTATAAATAAGTGTTAAAAAAAAAAAAAAAAAAAAAAAAAGGAAGGAAGGAAGGAAGGAAGGAATACATGAAAAATGGTTGCTAAATTTAAAACAAATTTGTAATTTCAAGTTGAAGAAACAAATGCTATCTATTGCTACAAATGCATCCTGTATTTGTTTCACTATTCAAAATTTTAAAAAGAAAATTAAAAGAGAGAAAGAGAGAAAGCAAGTATAATGATATTACAAACAATGAAGTAAATGTGCATATATCTAAACTGGCCAGTGTATTCTCATATAGAAATTTCCAGGATAACCATACAGAAATTGTGGAAAAGGACTGTTCTTAGAAGCCCAGGGCTCTATGCCTCACTTATACCACCTAGTAAGCTTATTAGCTTAATATAAGGAGAGAGGGCAAACATATACACTGTTTGTATATAACTGTATACACAATAATATACACTGACAGCTATATTCTGATATCATTTTCCCTGACAGTTTTTTTTTAATCCTGCATTACAAAACTCAGTGCTATTTGGAAATAATGAATAACACAGTAAGATTATTTTTATCAGAAAGTAGCTCCCAAAAGTTACATCTTTACATCAAAATAACTTTTGTTACAGAATGGAAAGCAAATTGACTTATGATCAGTCTTTAGAGAATATGAGAGACTCTTGCATATACTTTGCTGGGTTTTTTATACAAAAAGCAGATCCAGAAAAAAAATAGTTGAAATTAAAAATTGGAACTGTGTTTTATAGCTTAAAACATTCTTTACTCAGAAAGTAAATTATCTGCAAAGTTTTCTTATAGACTTTCCTGGTGTTGTGACATATTTTTCACAAATTAAAATAATAATAATAATAATAATAATAAATATATATGTATAGTAATAACAACAATTATTGGATCACTCAAAATATTACTTGTCATAATACAAAACAGAACTGGATCCTTCATTTAGATAGTGTTTCTCTTTCTAAGACTGTGAAGATGAAAAAAAATGTAATGTGGTAAGAGGATCACAGCAGACCCAGGTGTCTGTAAGTCCAGAGTCCTGAAAAACACCCAGACATCAAGATCAATGAGAGAACAAGGTTAAAAGGAACAGATACTTCAAATTAATGTTTGGATTTTACCTTCACAAAATTTCAATTGACCACAAATTATATATGAACTGCCCTTCAATGTGTACGGCATTTATCTGAAGAATAAAAAGAGTTGTCAGCCTTAATAAACTATCCCGTGATCCCTTCCAATTTATTTCCACAATACTGACTGTGTTTACTGCATTGAAAATCATTCCATATTAAAGACTATATTAGGGGAAAAGTTAGCAAGGACTCTGGCACAATACAAATTATTAGCTCTGTAAAATATTTCTCAAGTCTTGGTGGAGGACAAACTAAAATAAGAGGGAGGGAACAATAGGTTATCTTTTAGATATGAGAAAATGACATTAAGCTACCTAGTGCAATTGTTAGTACATTGCAGCTCTTTTGTCATTTTAAGGCCTATTTAAGGCACAAGTAACCCCAGATTAAAGTGTACTAACTTCAGTGGTTTTTATTTCATATATGTTCACAAACTCTAAGATTTGAAATGAATCTCACAGCCTGGCATAAAAATTGCACCTCTGAAACCTGGTTCTTTTTCTCTGGATTTCAGTGATATAATTTTCAGGATATAAGGGATTAATTTGTTTTAATTCAGTCTACTAAAGCTTATATATTCAGATTTAATCTGAACACTTATACAACGGAGAAAAAAAAAAAAAAAAAAAAAAAAAAAAAAAGTATTTCATCCAAAATGGACAATCTAAATCTAATATCAAGCTTAGACTTAGATATCTATCTGATTGTTACATGGCTAAGGCTGAGCAAAGTACATCCAACCCAAAGTGATATCACATACCTAATGAGAAGATATAATAGTTTGCATACGGGACTAAGCAAATTTGTGGGAATTCTGTATAAAGAACTAAACTTAAAAAGTCACTCCCTCTAGACATATGTGACCTCTAAAATCTTTATTTAGAGAGATAATTCAGTGTTCTTGAAGTTCCCCAAAGTATTCTGTGGTCTGCAGAATTTACCTCTAACATAGTATTTAGCAATTTCATGTCTTTAAAATTCCATCAGGAATGGTTTTGACTGCAGAAGTTAAATAAAGGGGTTTCCAAATATTCCCTGAGTATGAATCATACGTCACCAGAAAAGCTGGGTCTGTAAATCTGTTAATTTGCTTTATTAGCTCAAGAGACTTTCTAAAGTCAGATCAGACTACCTGTATACCATAATTAAGTCTTTAAATACAATTTTCCATCTGGAAACAATAAGGCAATTTACTTCCCAGACACTATCAAAATGCCTGTTGTCCAACAGAACTTTAACAAACTATCAGTGGTAAACACATTGAAAGTCAAGAGCTACTTGGGAAGCACAAAGATATTCATATCAAGGGGTGATTTTTCCTAGGTACGTACATCATCCTTTGCATCTTTTTATTTCTCTCTCTTCACTGTAATGTGAAGGTAGGGCAACCTACAACCTAAAGAAAGACTTAAAGATAATGAGATAAGTTAGGCTCAGAAGATAGTTTTGAAATAAATATTTTGATTATGACATTTTTTATTCCTTACAAATTTAGAATAGCTATTGTTATTCACAGAAAACTTTTCTCCTAAGAAGTTAGGGAAGTATTAGCAAGATCAAAAAAATCTGAATATCTATAAAACAAGAGGCACCAGAAGAGAGTGAAGAACCATTCTGTGTGCTGGATGAGTTTTTTTAATAGCTAAATCGAGTCTGTTATGGTTCTGAAAAAAAATTTATTGCACCATTAGTTTATACAAAATAATAACTTACTCTACAAAAACTGCTTTCATAAAGAATTGTCACCATGAACTAACAATCAAGAAAAAATGAAGGCATATATTCACTATGCTCACTGAAACACTTCAAAAATTCATTAATATCTTCAAATAGTCTGTTCAGAATATTATTTTTCATTCTGACTAATCCATTAATTTTGCATTAGCTGTAAAACAGAGATTCTCTTTGTTACATTAAAACTGTTCTAAAATATGACATCTTCTAGAAGTCTTTCAGAAGAAAAAGAATACAGAGTTTGAATGTACTCTTCAGATTGATTTACACTTTGCTATATTAAAAGATAATCAGAACAAATTAAATATATATATACATATATATTTTATGCTCACCTTAGTCTTGGCAATTTGGTTAAAAGCACAGAAATATAATTGTGTTTTTACACCACTTACCTTGAGTTGATTTGCTAAATTTTGAACCTTAATTTGAGTAATATGCTTGTTGTATTTGGTAACAAATGCTTCCTAGTGTTTCTTGGATGTATGAGATAACAGTGATCCAAGATGTATGTCACTAATTAAAGTCATTATTTAAGAAGATCCAACACAGCTGGCCAGAAATATAGTACTTCATCCACTCTACAAAATGTATTCAGGCAGCATATGATAGTCAGACACTCCGTAGGGTAAAGAATTTTAGCAGGAAGTGAATTTACATAAGGTTAGTATTCACAAAAGATAATGCCTTTTTCATCCTTGTCATTCAAAACATTTACGAATGAGTTTGGCGTGAAGGAACAGAGATCATAAATATAAAATGATTCTATGCTAGACCTATTTTGAAACTACTATGCAGTGACATGCCTTTCTTTGAGAAGGAAAATAAGCTAAAATACCTCTTCTGCCATTAAATCAGTCACCTCAGTCTCCTGAGAAATGAAGAAAAGAAAAAATGCAAAGCTTCTCAGTAGTGCCTTTAGCATGTTTTTGTTCACCTTTTGCACAATATGCTTGGTACAATGTAATTCCTATATCTGATAGAGTTCTTGTAGAGATTGCAATCAAATAATCAAATAATAATAACTAACAATCACCTACAACAATAAATAAGAAGCAAGATAAATAATGAATGAATAATAATGTCACAATAAATATTAATGAAGATACATAACAATACATTATGGACTGTCACAAATTCAGACACAATCCAAATAGCTTGATGATTATCTTCACATGTTAACAAACATCAGAACACTGGTTTGTATGAAACTGAGGTTATAGCTTTGTCATCCTTAGTAAGGAAATGCAGTCTCAAGTATCAAAATATTTATTCAAGCTTCCCCCTTTGCATTCAGTCAGTCATACATCTAACCTCACTCATTAAAAAAAAAAAAAAAAAAAAAAACTGTCCCTTTGCACTAAGATGTTACTGTACATTGGCTGGCAGGCTGGCACTGTCCTAGTTTTTGTCTTGCATAAGTACTTTTTGCTTAACTTCCTCACATATGTGTGAGAGTGTTGTAGTGTTCCCAGGTAGTGAAAAATAAAATCTCCAAACTTATGATGTTTAGTCTTACAGCTCAGTGTTAATATCACAAAAGATTAATCATCTGCCCTAATTTGTGGGTGTATAGGTTAGATGTCTAAACTTAGGGTAGTCATGATACGCCTCTTTTTAATGATTATTATTATCTTTTGTATTACTAGGAAGAAATGAAAATGCAACTGGAGAACATTGATTCCCATCTGAAAAATAAGTATCTAAGCTGAGCAAAAATAATGGTCTTCTATTGACTATAAAAGGAGTATAAGTGGCTGGCTTAGATTCAAAGACTATCTTTTAGACAGCTAAAACCAGAGAAAATAAATCCCACCTCCCAAAACATGAGAAGGTCCTCTGACACAGACTTAAATATGCCTTAATTTTGCCATTTCATAATGTTCTAAGTAAACACAAAACATAAGTTCTAAGTTACCAAAAATTCTAAGATGTTGGAGGTAGACACATGGAGACAAGGTCACCTTTTGAAGGCCTGCAGAGCTCCAAAGCATGTACTTCAGTTAACGGACTGTTTCATGAAGAGCCCAAGGGAAAAAAAAAAAAAAAAAAAAAAAAAAAAATAGACAGGTGGGGTTCTACCCAAATAATGTTCAATAGGAACAAGTAGACTCTACTTTCCTGTATTCACCCTTGATTATACTACTATGCCATAAATATTGTTTTTATAGCTGAATTATCAACCCCTTAAACTCTGTGTTCAATAATGGAATTGTTGACACCATCACAACTGTAATAGTGTAACAGTGCCATTATAATTATCATTATAGGAACAGATCTTACAGCAAGACAGAGTGGTGCATTCATTAATTTCCCTGTCTGATGCAGCCAGGATTCAGATACAGCTCAGAGTCTAAAGGTCAGAAGTCAAATCAATCTGCTTCGTGAATGTTCAGTTTAGCGAGATGCAATGTCATAAGGGGATGGCAGAGAAAAGCTTATGTGCTCATATGGTGACCCTGAAGCAACAAATTGAAAATGTTAATATCCATTTAGATTAACTTTCTATAACATTTTGAAGCATAATGATGATTAAAAAAAAAAAATTAAAAAATTCAGTACATTAACACCTGATTAACAGATGTAGCAGTGGATTTTGTGTTGTTACTGTATTTAGAAAGTTTGTTTGTAGGAGGGTGCCATATGTACTGTTATTACTTACAGAAATTGTTGTGTTTTGATATCCTAATTTTATATTTCAGTACTGATATGCAAGGACACGTTTTTCCCCCCCCCCCCCACCCCACCCTCCCAGGAAATTTAACTTGCAGTTTCCCTAACTCATGCTTAGGGAATTTAGATTTTCTGAAGGCTTGTGTATTTAAACATACTGTGGGACAACTAACATAATTTAGACAACAATTTTTAGCTTGCTGTATGCCCTAATCAATGATTACAAGATACGATGATATATCTTTTTTCTTTTTTCTTTCTTTTTTTTTTTTTTTTTTTAACATGGTGGTAATGAATCAAGTGGGAGCCAAACAACATCACAATAAAGCATCAAAACCTTTAAATAAAGATATAAACTGGAATGCTAGTGATCCAACTAAACTTCACATATATCAATGTATTTTTTATTCTTTTTTGTCTGTGCTTTCCAGTAAAGCTTAGAGTAACTGCAGTTTACTCTGCTAGATCACCACTAAATGAATTGAGTTCTCAAGCTTGATTAACCTGAATTATTGGAATGAAATCCAGTTGAAAGCTGTAGTCATTTATGTAGGTATTTATTTATTTATGAAAGTTTTTGTTCTTGGGAAGACTTGGAAATGTGTTTGATTAATTATTCTTGCTTGTTTCTTGCCTATTCCAGTGTGTTTACATCTTAACGCGAATACGGTTGGCAATTTACAAAACAAATTGTAGATGCTCTTTCAGTCTTTCCTTTCATCATCTCCAATGTTCTAACAGTGTTCTAAAATTGCAATGCTTATTAATCCAAAAATAAAAAGTAAAAAATAAAAAAATGCTGGCATGTTTCATTACAGGTTCGAGCTTACCATTTGACAGACAGTGCTATACGTAAAAGTTTCCTCAGAAAATGGTCAAAGCCAATAGTGAACACAGATATGGGATTCAAGTGACAGAAATTTTAAAGGCTACTCAAAATAAACAAATAAATAAGTGTTGTGTTACTGACAAACTACTGTTCTGTGTGTAGCAAACTGAAATCCCTATCCTGCTTTCACATGTGACCCATAGAAAACACCTCTGCCCTGCATAGTAAGCTTGATGCAAGGTATAAGGCACATTATAAAACCGGAATTCCTTAAGGAGACTTTCCAGAGAACAAAATGCATTGTCTTGTTCCTCTAGGACAAACCATGAGTGAAATTATAGAAGTGTCACAAGCTGAGAGGTCAGTTATTGCTACCAGTCTCTCAGAGGAAGCTGGATCATCATATATGGCCTTTGCCATTAACCATCCCTGGCCTGTGAGCCAGCTCATCCCAGCTGCTCAGAGCAGCTCCTGGACAGGTAGCAGAGCACCTGCATCACAATACTATGAAACATGAAGTAGTGATCATTACAGAAAATGAAAGGGGAAAACAGAATATCTAACATATGTAAATCTGATAAAATCATTAAATGATTAACGTTGGGTTGTTTGCACATTTTTTTTTTCTTACAGAAATATCAGTACTGGCAACTGGGAACTAACAATAACCAATCAGTCCTATTATTGTGGGGTATAAGTAGGGACTAATATGTGGAAAAGACTGATACTGTGTTTTCTATATATAGCAAGATTTACTGTCGTATTTTCCATACTTTTTGTAATAAATTCAAGGACCTAAGAATACAAAGACTGAACCTGATTGTCCAGGGATTCAGCACCCACAGATACTGAATTCCATCTTTTTCTTTTTCCAAGCCTGCCTTGCTCTCACTGAAACTAAAATGTTTTTGACTGAAAATTAACAGTACAAAAATCATCAAAATGAACCCATCATGCAGGCATAAAACTTCCACCCACAGCAGGGATGTTGAACAGAAGCAACACTGTCATTAAGAATGTCCTTGAGTGTCAGGAATGAAGCCTAGAAAATTAAATTACAGACAAGCTCAAACAGTAAGAGCAGTCAAAATGAAGTCTCTCGGAACAATGGATGGGGACAATGGAGAGTTAATTCACTGTAATAATACCTATCCCTGCTATAAGGAAAACAAAATAGATTACACAATTCAGAAGTATTTCATGAGCAGAATGAGCAGAAAAAGTGTGTTACAGTGAAAAAGAAAGAGGGAGTGTGGGGAAGGTGACTATGGTTTGGAAGGTTTTTCAGTTGCAACGTCTCCTTCCAGCAATAATACAAAAATTCTGAAACTGAGTACCAAAGGTCAGCATGGCAGTGCTAGTTAATACACAGAAAAATAGAAAAACAATTTCCTCACATTAAATAACAGAAGAGAAAATGATTACTTACTACAGAACTGCATTTTTTTTTTTTTTTCTGGTATTTGATTAAATTAAATGGGTTGCTGAGATTCCTTCAGTAACTTTAATAGTTCTACAATGAATTGATGTGGAAATTAAAATATAATTTTCTCCATCATAACAGAAAAATAATAGACATTAAAGAATGATGACAGTATATGCGGGCAAACCACATGTGCAGAAGTGAACTGTAGGGTGATGTTCAAATATATATTTTTAAAAAATATATCCATAATGTAACCAGAAATCACTTCATAAATTAACCACTTATAAGAAGAAAAAAGAAAAAAAAGGGGGGTAAAAAAAAGAAGAACAGACAAGATATATTCCTTGAGCAATAAGCACATTAACAATTGGTAATTATTAGTAAAAAATTAGTAATAATTAGTATTCAGTAATCTAATAGCATTTAAAATAGATTTAACATTTCTGGTTTTAACAATTCTGGTTTTAGGCACTGGCCTTGGAATGAAAAATAACTTTTAATACTCAATTATTTTATCATACCAAATCTTCATTATGATGACCTTTTATATACATTGAAATACTTGAAAATCCAGGGAACATGGAGTTAGATTGCAACCATGGCTTTAACAAATTTTCATTAAGTTCATGTAAAGAAAAATATTAAGTTTTCAAAGCATCTATTACATCTTAAATAAATTCATGACATGCTTAAAGTTCTAGGTCTTTAAGTGTCTATAGCAATATACACCAATATAAATATGTCATATCCCATAAGTTTATAACAGTATAATACCTAACCTACCATATAATTGAGTAAAAAATATTACTTACCTTGCACTAATGGGAACCTTTTAAGATTTATTGTTCATATGCACATTCTGTTGCTAATACATATGAATCTTATGGGAAAGCTTAGAGATTGGAGTGTAGTAGTGTCCTTTCTGTTCACATGCAGTCCAAATTTTTGTATTTGAAAGGAAAGGCTTACAAAACCACTTTCCAGTTCCCCAGTGACTCCAGAGATGGAGTCACACATGACTCCAAGAGGTTGATGCTGGATTAGTTACAAAATGTGAATAAAGACAGCATGCCTAAGAACTGACGTTACTCTAAGATTTTCTCTTTTGTCAACTACCTGTATGTGCACATACCACTTTGCGGAGCATTTCATCCAGTGCTATACCAGAACATGGAAAAGCAAGCAAAGCACAATCACACTGAATGAAATCCTGGAGATGGAATCTTCACAGAGCATTATACAACCTTAGAAGATATGAATAGATGTCACTACATTTGTTTCTTGCCTGCGTTTACACTGACTTCTGTTTCACCATGTATGCAAAGACCATTCTTAATAGGTTTATTTCATATTAATTTAAAAGCATAGCCAAAGCACTGAAAAGACCTTTTGTTCTTTTTTATCTCAGTTGTTAGGCAACTTGCACTCTTTGTCTATTGAGGGCAGGGTGGCAACTTTTCTCAGTGTTCTAAATTCTTCTTAGGTAGCAAACTGAAAGAAACTCACTTTGGAGGATCCCTGTGGACCCTTTCTTAGGTGTGAAAAAAGAGTATGTGTCACCTTGGTTAACCCGCTTAGTGAGGAGGAACATCTCCAAAGGAGTACTTTTTCATTCTTCAAATGGCAATCTTCTAGGAAAGCTAGGCAAATCTGCAGGCTCTCCCCTCTCTTGGGCAGGCTCTCCAATGGCAGCTGATGCAGTTTGCAGTTGGAGCTTTGTAGCTCCCTCATTTTTCCTTGCTCTTTTGCCAAAGGCCCATCCCAGCTGAGTTACAGAAGTTGGGAACTGGTCTGCAGACTTAGTTTCAATGCAGTCAATATGCAGATAAACTCAGCAGAAGCTGAAACATACCAAAGCTAAACTAGTCCCCAGATATATTATTCCTTTATTTAATTCTTTTTTTTTTTTTTTTCTCAAAACTCTCACTGTGCTTTCAGAGAGTGATGCAGAAAGTTCTCCTGTGACCAATTTGAGCCCTATAAAATTTGTTCAATTACCACAAAGTTCCAGACATAAGAATAGAAAATGTATCACTATTGAAAGGCATTTGATTTAAATCCTACCAAAGTTCTTTTTTTTTCTTTTCTTTTTTTTTTTTTTTGTTTTTTTAGAAATATTATAACCCTCTCTCCATTGATTATATTGCCAAGTTTACCTTTTAAAAGACAGAAGAAAGAAAAGTCTGAAAAAATGACACTTTGATTACATTTAGCAGCCATATCTTCAGCTGTAAACCCCAGGAAATCCTCTTCCTGTTGACACTGCTATTTAAAAATAAATATGGGCTGTGGAGGAGATGTGTTTTCTTCAAACTGTCTCCATTTGTTATCTCTGACTCCCAAAGACAGGACAGGTATATACTGTGAAACACTCAGATCATTTCAGACATTTTAAAGAATATTTTTGCATTAGTTTTCTTATAGGCTATTGTAACATTTAGAAAACATAATATGGCAGGCCAGAAATGTACAATTATTTCACAGTAAAAGGGAAGTTTATTGTATGACAACACTAGGATTAGACTTGTTATGAACCAGACAGATACAAGATATTTCTTGATGACTTAGTGACCAAAAAGTAAGAAACAAGAAGAAAACTCAAAATCTTTTTGGTGATTAAAATAGATTACATAAAATAAATTGTCTTAAAATGTGATGTTCTTACTTAAATATAGTCTCTGTTTTAGTTCAAGGCAAATTCTGTGGGTTTAACCCGGCCGGCAGCTAAATACCACACAGCCGTTCGCTCACCCCCCCCCCTCCCTCTCTGGGATGGGGGAGAGAAACGGAAAGTAAAACGAGAGTTGAGATAGAGACAGTTTATTAAGATAGGAAACAATAATAATAATAATAATAACAATAATAATAATAATAGTGTATATGAAACAAGTGATGCACAATGCAATTGCTCACCACCCGTTGACCGATGCCCAGTCTATCCCGAGCAGCCGGCCCCCCCAACCCGGCTAGCCACCCCTATATATTGTTTAGCATGACGTCAGATGGTATGGAATACTCCTTTGGCCAGTTTGGGTCAGCTGTCCTGGGTCTGTCCCCTCCCAGCTCTTGCTGTACCCCAAGCCTGCCTGCTGGCAGGACAGAGCGAGGAGCTGAAAAGTCCTTGGCTTGGTACAAGCACTGCTCTGCAACAACCAAAACATCGGCATGTTATCAGCATTCTTCCCATCCTAATCCAAAACACAGCATTCCACCAGCTACTAGGAGGAAACTGTCCCAACTGAAACCAGGACAACTAATTACAAAACCAATGAAAATTAGATGCTGACACAATGTCAACTTTAGAGTAATAATTATACTGCTACAATAATCTGTTTAATTGTTGTTTATTGTAATTAAATTCTCATGGCACTCCAGAGTTGCAATTTTCTCTTCCATGTCAGCAAAGTTTCCTTTTATAGATCAGTTTGCCCAAAGCAACCAGTGATATTACAAGACAGACATTAATCAAAGGACCTTAAAAAGCTATATACACCTGGTATCCTTGAGGCAAAATCTTTTCCAAAACAAGTAACCCACTAAGATAGGAACATGGTGGTTTATGGGGGCATTGTTAAGCTTGGAAGCAAAAATTTTAGAATGCATTTTGAAGTATGTATTATATGAAGGATTATTCATTAGACAATATTATTCACTTAATGACCAAAATACCTCTCATTGAGAAGACTGACAGCTGATTATAATTAACAAGACCAATAATTTTCCCATATCCATTTTCCAGATGTTAATGTAAACTAGATTGACAATGAAGATAGACATAACAAAGGAGTCTAAGAGAATTCATTTGCACCTGCTCAATACCAAAACATCACAGAGGTCAGCAGGAAATTCAGATTTAATTTTAAGATTTTGATATATTGAAATGACATCTGGCCTCAGTGGAACTTTCAGGGAACTTGGAGGGCAAACTCAATGAAAATTCATCCCACCAAAAAAATCTGGATGAAAAGAGGAGAGGAGAGGAGAGGAGAGGAGAGGAGAGGAGAGGAGAGGAGAGGAGAGGAGAGGAGAGGAGAGGAGAGGAGAGGAGAGGAGAGGAGAGGAGAGGAGAGGAGAGGAGAGGAGAGGAGAGGAGAGAAAAAAGAAAAGAAAAGAAAAGAAAAGAAAAGAAAAGAAAAGAAA
>CM021765.1:148130546-148146953 GCA_011076525.1 Nettapus auritus
ACCCCCCCCCCCCCCCCCCAAAAAGGAACCCCAAAGATAATTAATATCACTTGTATATAGTGCATCAGTAATGCTGAAGCTTAATGTGAAGTAAACACTTGAGTCAAGTTAATCTGATGCTAAAATGATTGGGCAATTTATTACCGCTTAAGAAGGACATTGCCACCAGAAAAGGAAATAAAGGTTTTAAAACCTGGGGTAATTATTTTCAATCAGAGCTGCTTTCAAGGTCAAATGTTTAATACTAGCCATTATTTTCTCTCTGCTAACTTTGGCAGGCATTTCACATGTCTCATCCATAAATAATTAAAGAAGTAACTGCTGCATCAGCTTAACCTTTGGAGAAAAACTTTGGAGTGTCCAAGGTAAAGATTTTATTCAGTGTTTAGTTTTCCCAAAAGACAGCAATATACAGCTTATCTGGCCAAACAAATACTACCTACTGCTTTCTAATACAACTATATAAACATTTCCTAATAAGCTTTCTTTGTGATTTATTCTTACATTTGGACCATACTCAGCTACTTCAGCAAATTGAGACAAATCACAGAGCCAAAAGTCTTCTGTAAATGCAACCTGCTAACACAAAAGAAATTAAGTGGAATTTAAGCTGCTGGAAGGCAAGAATGAAGTAATATTTGTTGTGTGTTAGATCCTACTAATATTGTAACTATTTGAAATGAGGCAATCTTGGGAAAAGAGACGGGTTAGTAGGTTTGTTTTCAATTTGCTTGTTCTTATACAAAGGTCTTTCTCTAGTAATGCCTTCATATTAGTCTGGACCCAGGCTACAAATCACAGACTGGAATAGCATAATCAAAGAAGACCTTAGGGTAATAAGAGCATAGGGTAATAGATAAGTTATAACAAGCTATGCTATTAAATTCTAAAATTAACATTACTTGTTAAGCATTGGCATCTCACACTAGAATGTTGGTGTCAACTATATATATAATATTGGTTTTTCAGATCACAAATTAGACAAGGATTCTATACATCAAAGTACATTCATTCCAATTCAGTAAAAGCTGAAGTATATGCTTAAGCAGTTTGCTTAAAACCAAACGAGAGAGAGAAAAAAAATAAATAAATCTATGCATTCCATGCAAAATTACAGATAAATGTCTCCCAGGAGTCCTTAGCCTTAAAATTCTAATCATGCTTTTTGCTTTTAATCAGTTTAAAATTACATGGTCTTTCATTTTTTTTTCTTTCTTTTTTTTATATATATATATATATTTTATTATACAACAAATGTATGTGTCTACTCAAAGACTCTTTGTATTAACTTGAAGCCTACATTGTTTTCCAGTGTTTCTTAAGCTCAGCATTTCTTGCTGATTTGCATTTAATGCATTTATGTGTCATTTGGTTACTCACAAAGCAGCTATATAGCTACCTACAATAAAAGAGAAAAAAATAAAAGGTATAATAATAATAATAAAAAAATGCAACCTGCACAAATGCCTTGCTTAATTACTTCCTGCAAAAAGTAATGCAGAAAATTCCTTAAACCCCTTCTCTTGACTGTGGTCACAAATGAAAAATGTGCATGCTTACAAGCATTCTAAAAGTTTCTCTACTACACCATAACAGTCAGCTATCATTAACCATTCAACCAATTACTGAGGACTGACTTTTGAAAACTGGTTCTTGTACCTAGCCAATCTAATATTAAATGCCTACAGGTTCACATTACAGCAGCCATTGGGATGCTGCCTATACATACTGCTGCCTAGATTTATGAAAAACACCTCACTTCTATATATAGTGTCTATTGACTAATTATGTAGGTTGCAGTGCAGTTCTAATCTTTAGGACAGCTTCATATAGAGAAACTTATTTTCACATCTTTTCTCTCTGGGACATGATGATTTAGAAAGCAGATTGCTTTAGCCCAGGGAGAAAGGAAAGGAAAGGAAGGAAGGAAGGAAGGAAGGAAGGAAGGAATCAAGGAATCAAGGAAGGAAGACAAAGAAAGAAAGAAAGAAAGAAAGAAAGAAAGAAAGAAAGAAAGAAAGAAAGAAAGAAAGAAAGAAAGAAAATATGCTTGGTGTTTTCCATGTCAGTCTTTAAAAATATTTCCCAAATTTAGAATAAAATCCAGAAATTATATTGAAACTTGTATTTCAGTAATGATGTACAAGGATGTGGGCTCCTGGGGGGGAGACCTGCAGTTTTTCTCCAAATCCCTAAAAATCTGAAAGCCTGTGACCTGAGAATTTCACCTTTCAAGAGTGGAACAATGCAGAGGCAAAATATGTTAATGGAGTAATACTTTATCATTTTACTGGGGAAATAGATAGCCGTAGATGAATTGAGTTTATTATCTCTTTTGGTACTGTCAACAAATCATAGACTCGAAAACACAAATTGGCCAGCACATACAGAACTTACTTATGTAGATCTTGACGTTTGGTGATAAAACACCATATCACAGTAGACTGAAAAGACAGAGAAAACAGTTTTACAGTTTTCTACAGAAAACTGTAGAGCATACTTCTTAATTCTGCATGCATATTCTGTATCTTGAAAAACAGGACCCCAGGATGCTCTATCACAGTATAGTTGCAATTGGCCATCTGAATGGATACTACCTGCATCAGCCTGTAGATAAAACTCTGCAAAGCCTCTTGTCTTTTCATTTCTCAGAAGTTTCCAGGTTTTCTTTTTCTTTCAGTTTGTCTGGGAAATTACAAACCACACAGCTATAAACAGCTGGACTTCAAGTACCAAAATATTCCATATCTACATAAGGAAACATCATTATGTACTCAGATAAGTCATTCCCCCACCTCAAATCTATCTAATAACTTCAGTAGATGAGTTTGGAAAGGAAGGCTGAATTCAGTATTTTGACTTGTGAATTAACATTAACTTCTGGAAAAAAAACATCTGTGAACAGATAAACACCTAGTTTTTAGGCCTGTCATTAGTCCCACCATACAATGGCACCTCTCCAGTCCCTTGGAAGGGAAATCTTTTTCTCAGTGCCTTCCAATTTCAAGCTCCTTTATTTTGTCTAATCCCAGATGTCATGTCTTTCCGGTGCCATGGAAGAACAGAATATTTTTACATCATATTTTAGCAGATGGAATATTTTCCAGCCAAATTTATCACTCTCAGATGGTTGACCCTTATTTGCTGATGAAAAGTTAGACAAAGAGATAAACTTTAGTCATTTAAAACATCTACGTTTCCTCAAGAAAATGGCAGGGTACCTCTTTCCTCATCATTTCCACCAATACCAACAGATTATCAATCAGCTTTCACTAGGTTAATCTCAGGCAATAAATCAACAGACAATCTCACTTCATATGACATTGTAACATCTTCTGCATTGAATCACAAGATTAGCCATTAAAGGATTGAAGCCTTTGATACTGAGAGTCATAAGGAATATACTGAACTATCCTTCAATGGCACTAATCTTATTTTTTAAATTAATCCTTTTTTTTTTTCAGTGTCTACAACCTAAAAGCTGTTTGTATAATGGGGCAAATGTGCAAAGAAGGGTCAAAATATTTGCAGGTGATACAGACATTTATGCACACATTCTGCATTGGCTACTTTCTTTGTTAAAGAACAAACAAGCTCTAGATCTAGAAAGCTTAAGTGAAACAACAACAACAAAAAATCATAATCCAGGTGAAGATGAAGACCATTGGAATCTTACTTAAGGATTAAAAAAAAATAAAAAAATAAAAAAAATAAAAGTTAAACTTTTCTATTTAATTTATATGCTTTGCTTTCATCCCAGAGCAGTTCTGTATAACTATTCAGCTGTGCTGCTTATGAAAATGGTATTAGATGATGCATACAAAGACATTTAGAGAAGTAGAAAGGAAATATGTAATGAAGGACAGATGCCAAGAACAGGTAACTTAAAGCTTAAGATTTTGGGGCCTGAATTTGGCAGCAAGCCTGAATTCCAACAATAGATGTGATAGCGCAAACAATTTGTAAACAGTGCAGTGTTATGCAGTGTTGCATTATGGTTTCCTAAAACAACTCTGAATAAAAAATAACTAGGCAATGACAAAAAGTTGTAATACTAACACAAACCTTATTAGTCTTTCTCTCTTTTGCCTGTAAAATTGTAGAATCTTCCTTTAAAATTATCTTTGTGCCTATGGGTTCCCATATACACCCTACCAATTCACCTGTCACCTTTCCCATTTCACAGAAAGGTGTTCCTCAGTATATCATATGGTAGGTAATTTAATTTTAAAAAAGGTCAGTTCTTCTTCCCAAATAATGAGAGCAAATGCACATAGTATAATGACTTGTTCACTGTAAGTTTTCATGAATGCATTTAAAATGACAACATAAATTTATCTTTGAGAATAAAACTAGAACTCAGCATTTCAATCACTAGTTTATCAAAATGTGTCTATATATTAGAAAGGATTAAAATTTATAGGGTACCTAAACCTTCGTGCTCCAGCAGTAATACAAGCACTAACTAGCTGCATGGCAGGTAAGAAGTTTCCTCTGTTGTCCACTGTGGGTTTTCTTGCAACTCTTTCTGAAACATCTGGTGCTGGATACCAACTGGGATAAGGTTGGGATAAGCCTACTGAGACTGATGCAGTATGCAACTTCAGTATTGCATGTGGCTTAAAAATTGAATGTTTTTTCCAAAACCACATTGTATGTAAAGAGCACAAAGGAAAATAGCATTGTGAGAATTTCATGAGAATTTACACCCCTTTCAGAAGAGTACAGTAACAACTCAGAAAAATAATATGAATTAAGATCAAACATCTGATCTAATAAGACTATTTTTACCATAATACTAGAGGATCAGAAACAACACTATAGATAAATATGTATATATATATTACTATCTTTATCAGCAAACAACAAAACAAAGATTACACAAGGGAGCAATAAATGAAACATAGTACAAATTAGCAACTTTAGCATTTAACTGCTAGTTTAAAAGTAAGACATCTCTCTCTCTCCTTTTTTTTTTTTTTTTTTTTTTTTTTTTTTTTTTTTGTAGTTGTATCTTAGCTATTCTTTCCTCTGCAAAGTACCGGTCTTGTGAAATCTACAGTAAAGCGTGGCCTGCCTCTGTATAAAAACACAGGTATTAGGCAATATATGACAGAAGAAACTGAAAGGGTCCAGAATATGAAAAATATACTTTGTTTTTGTATCTTTCCTGCAAAGCTGAGGTTCCAAGACTGTTAGAGGGAACATAGTCTACCTTAATCCTGAATGTGTTTCCCATATTCCTTTCTCTGATTTGCCTGTTTCTTTGAAATGCCATGCAAATAAATTTTTACATCAGATTACAGGCATATATGCTTCAAATTTAAAATTTGTACAGGCATCATGTTAAAGGTACTTTCAGATCTGTTGATGAAGATCATAATAGAATCATAGAATGTCCTGGGTTGGAAGGGAACTCAAAGATCATCTAGTTCTAACCTAAGATTGGGGTACTTAGGGCCTCACCTAACCTGGCCTTGAACACCTCCAGGGATGGAGCATCTACATCTGGGCAACCTGCTCCTGTGCCTCACCACCCTCTGAGTGAAAAATTTTCTTCTAACCTCTAATCTAAATCTCCCCTTTTTTAGTTTAAAATCATTCCCACTCATCCTGGCAATACTTGATTAAGCAAAGAGTTGCTCTCCATCTTTTTTATAAGGCCCCTTCAAGTACTTAAATGTTGCAATGAGGTCACCCTTCTCTTCTGAGGAGCCTTCTCTTCTGAACAGCCCCAGATCTCCCAGCCTGTCCTCGTAGGACAGATTCTCCAACCCCTTGATCATTTTCGTTGTCCTCCTCTGAACCTGCTCTAACAGCTTTACATTCTTCTTGTGCTGGGGACTCCACACCTGGACTCAGTACTCCAAGTGGGGCCTCACAAGGACAGAGTAGAGGGGAACAATCAGGTCCCTGTTGAAGCCCAGGATGAAGATGGCCTTCTGGGCTGCAAGCATGCACTGCTGACTCATGTTGAGCTTTTCATCTATCAGAACCCCCAGCTCTTTCTCTGAAGGGCTGGTCTCAATGAGTTCTTCTCCCAGTCTGTACTCATGTCCGGGATTGCCCTGGTGGAGCACCCTGCACTTAGACTTGTTGAACCTCAGTAGGTTCATGTGAGCCCAATTCTCAAGCCTGCCCATGTCCCTTTGGATGGTATCCCTTTCTTCTGTTGTATCAGCTGCACCACTCAGCTTGCTGTCGTTTGAAAACTTGCTGAGGGTATACTCAATCCCACTGTCTATGTCATTAATAAAGATATTAAACAGTACCAGTCCGAGGACAGACCCCTGAGGTACATCACTCATCACCAGCCTCCTGGACACAGAGCCATTGATCACTACACTCTGGGTGTGACCTTCAGGCCAATTCCTTATCCACTGTATGGTCCACCCATCAAATGCATCTCTCTCCAATCTGGAGATCAGGATGTCATCCAGGACTGTGTCAAAGGCCTTGCAGAAGTCCAGATAGATGACATCAATTGGTCTTCCTTTGTCAACTGATGCAGTCACTCCATCATGGAAAGCCACCAAATTGGTCAGGCACCATATAGATATGCAAATAGAGATGTAGGCAATTGTAAAATTGTACAGCTCTCCTTCCTCCTGCAACATTTCCACACCTATTTCCATATCCTTATAATATGCATGTAGTTTTTGCATGTAGAAGTATCCTAAAGCAGCCCAAGAGGGAAGTAAACACAGTTTCATTACAGTCTTAATTCAAGTTTTCATTGTTTTCTCTCATCATTACTGTCAAACAGGAAGCAAATTTCAGAACCTTGGACAGACTTCTGTTATTTAATGTGCAGAATCTACTCAATTCCTTGGAAAATTTCAAGAAGAAGGGTGGGTCAAGTAGGCCAGGAGATCTGAGCTAGGTGGCTAGAACATGAAACCTATCCTGGCTTCCTCCCAGTCAGTGGTCACAGGTGGTACCTTAGGTACTAGCTCTGGACCCCTTGTACCCCTCACACAGCTACCTCAGTGTATCCCACATGCTTTCAGTGTTCTGGTTGCTGCTGTATAGGCATCACAGAACTAAACATTAATATTAGAATACTAACATGCTGGAAGAACACTGATACAGAAGCCTTTCTTTATATTTGTGGTGTTGTACCACCACTGCTTATTTCTGCTGTCAGTTAAGCACACAAAAAATAAGTTACATCTGCCCTGTAGCTGTATCCATATATGCATAGCTGGAATCTCTTCAAGAGAGATAACATAGAAATGCAGAATCAAAGCATTCACCTGTACTAAAGGAATGCTTTAATTATCAAATAAATATATTTCAAACCTTCCTTTAAAACTGAAATGGATGTCTAGGACAGGATTAGACACTTCTAAATAAACCATTTTCATTTCATTTCTAGGCAGAGCTATACAGAACTGAGACATCCAATATGAAATTACATGTAATATTCTACTTTATTTGCTGTCTATGGAACACCAAATTGTAAAATTTAAGTAATAGCAATTATTATTTTTTAATGGTATCTGTAGCTGTATCAAGGAGTTTATACCCCAAATTTAGCTTAAATAAATATAGACTTTCAATAATGAAGTGACAGCTAAACACAACAAATAATAGGAGCTAGTTCAAACATCAGCCCTGGGACAACTTATTTCTTAAAATGTAGTTTAAGACAAAATTCCATTTGTATTGCTTATTTTATCAGACAGTTCCTTACTACTACACTTCAGTGCTCTGTGGAATATATTTTCACAGTAAAGGATTGCTAGATCAAGTCTATGTTTAACACTCACACTTTTCAAGATGTGTATTTATAAAAATAAATGTGCAATAGAATCTGTTTACAAACTTTAGTAAACAGTTCACTCTGGATAGATAGAAAGTACCTATAAAACCATGTTCTTAAAATAAAGTATGCAAGGCCAGTAAGAATTATTTTAGGTTGATTATCAAATGAGATTCTGAAAATTGTAAATTGGCTTCACCCATTATTTTTACGTGCAGCAGTAAAGTGTGTGTCAGTGCTATATAGGTAATTAATACAGCAAAACTGACTTGCAAGAATTTCTTCATGCAGGTGAGTATACACATTTTTCTGTAATACTTAACCCACACTTTTCAACATGATTATATTCTTCCTACTGAGGAACATAGGCTTGCAAAATTTATTCTTCCAGCAAAAGAAAAAAGTATCTTCTTTACAGAGTGGAAAGATCTCTACAGTTCCTCTTTCTCCTTCTAAATTACTATTTGCATACTCCTACTTTAACAAGAGCATCACAGTAGGAATGAATCTATAGAGCACAATATTTAGTGCTGAAAACCAGTGATTACATCTTGTGGGTTTTGGGGGCTTTTCTTCAGACTGACTCTGCTCTGGTCCTGTTGACTGGCAACCACTAGCATTTGGAGTACATTAGAAGAGATCCTGAAGAGCTTCTTTTGATGTAGCTTCATAGAGAATGTATTCACATAATGTTCTGCAAAACTGGTTCATTGTGTGAACAAGAGCACAGATTGTGGGAATGACTATGTAATCCACTTCAAAAGCTCACTAGCCCAATTGAAATTAAAATGCCAATGAAGATGTACCCTGTAACTGCCCTATTCCCCTTCCTAAAATAACCCTCTCTCAAGGGTCTAAAACAACTTCCACACCCTTTAGATGTAGCTAGTGCTCTTGACACTAGAAGGAAAGGCTACAGTCAAGTCATTACAATTGCCATGATCTTATGTTGTGGTTTAACCTGGCCAGCAGCTAAACACCACACAGCCGTTCGCTCACCCTCCCCCCTCCCTCTCTAGGATGGGGGAGAGTAACGGAAAAGTGAAGCAAGAGTTGAGATAAAGACAGTTTATTAAGATAGGAAAACAACAACAATAATAATAATAATAGTGTGTATGAAACAAGTGATGCAGAATGCAATTGCTCACCACCCACTGACCGATGCCCAGTCTATACCCGAGCAGCCGGCCCCCCCATCCCAGCTAGCCACCCCTATATATTGTTTAGCATGACGTCAGATGGTATGGAATACTCCCTTGGCCAGTTTGGGTCAGCTGTCATGGGTCTGTCACCTCCCAGCTCTTGCTGCACGCTGGCAGGACAGAGCAAGGAGCTGAAAAGTCCTTGGCTTGGTATAAGCACTACTCTGCAACAATTAAAACATCGGCATGTTATCAGCACTCTTCTCATCCTAATCCAAAATACAGCACTCTACCAGCTACTAGGAGGAAAATTAACCCTGTCCTAACTGAAACCAGGACACCTTGCCTGTCACCACACAATTCCACTTTAACATTTTAAGGCATGTGATAAAATAAGTCCAGCTGAAATACACAACTGCTTTTCTAGCTGTTATTATTCCTAATGTTTCAAATAAAACAAGAGGTAAACAAAAAGTCTTTAGTAATATTTAATGAGCCATATGTGATTAAGAAATTCTTCTGGTTGCATTTGATCTTTCTCTTTCTGAGGTACCTAATTCAAGGTACTATCTTCTCAAGTTCCCTGTCATAGAGATACGGGACATATTTCCCTTTTCATTACGTTCAACTCACTAAAGCATACAATGCTCCCCACATCTTTTCTTCACTACCCTGGGGTAACATCATCATAGTCCATCATTTGTTACAAGTGATGAACTCTCTGCTTTCTTAACACAATAACAGACATCTTCTCACTTGCCATTAAGCATTTATTCTTCCTGCAAACTATATTATGCTGAATGGCTGTTTTTCAAGGCTGAGGTCAAGAGCAGCATAGAAGCCTGTAGTATTGATGTCTCACTTCCAGATATGTAGTTCTTAAGAGAAAAATATTAGAACTGCACCATTTCTGTCAGATTTTGGATTTGTTCAATTTCAATGAAAATGTGCTTCCTACAGGGTACTACAGGCCTATTCAAAATGCATAAAAAATAGATAATTCAGATATGAAAATCTACATGATTTTAAAGTAATTTCTACTAATACCCTCGATATTTTTAATGAATTTTATAGGTTAAAATTTGTTAAGAAATCTCACTGTAGTCTTTGTGTTCTAGGCAATAAATCATACTGCACAGAATATGTAAATTTAATGTTTATTGGCTTGAGAGAAGCAGAACTGCTTAAGGCAAATTTTATTGCATCTTTCCACTTACTGTCCCAAGGGACTGCTAAATTATGGTGCAGAAACTAACAATCAAACATGATATACATGATTTCTCTAGCTAACCACCATCCTCTCTTTCCCAGTCTTTCTCTTGGCTGGCCAATTTTGCCAAGTCATTCCTGGTCATAAGTTTTTACAGGATCTGGTAAGGTGTCTCTGCTTTGGGTAGCCTTGTTCACCAAGGTGTTGTGCTTTGAAAGTATACTTAAGTCTTTTAACTTTAACTATTCAGCATGTATGAGGACAGTCCTGTTGGGTGTGTTAGTTACCCTACAGAATCTTCAAAATATAAAATATAACTGTAAAACTGTTTTTTTTTGTTGTTACAATCCGGTGTTACAGAACTGAATATTTGCTTAGTGTCATTAGCTTACCTTTTTTCTGACGATATGATAAGGAAGGAAAAAAAACACTTTTTTGTTAAAAATAAATCCATATATGCTAACACCAGAATAGCTTAATTTGGTTTTGTCACATAATTTCTTCTAAGAAGAAGATATAAAATGGTAAAAATAAGGATATTTTCTGTGAAGAGCATAAACAAAGGTTCTTATTTCCAAAAGTAACATAGTGGGGAAAAAAAGAAAAAAAAGAAAAAAAAAAAAAAAAGTATAAATCTTGAAATAAAATAAATAAATAAATAAATACCTCAGCATATTTCAGATCATGTGCATGATAAATATATTTTCCTTGACAAACACAGTGTGAAATTCTTGTCATGGCTCTCATTCTAAATAATTTCAGTAGGTCACCATTCAGCATGTAGCCCAGAGCAGAGTACTGAAGTGTTTATCACGTTGTACTACACATAAAATGCTTCCTCTTGTCCAGCATTTTCCCCTGATGAAGCAAAAGATTAATAGGATTAGATGTTTTTCCTGGATCAGTCTGGCTGTTATTCAAGCTGCTTGCAGCTTGAAAACATTTTGTTGCTTTTCAAACATTTCTCATTTCATTATTTGACTTTTGATCAGCTTTCAGTTTCCTACTGTCCCTCCCCCTTCTTTGCTCCTTTAAATAATGGCATTGTTATCAAAAACCCTGAAGAAATTCTGGACATTACGTCTCACATTGGCTTCTGCTGGAGAGCAAAAGATTTAATACCCACCCAGCTGATAATTCCCTCAGTGTCTTTTCACAGACATACCATTTTTGCGTATTCCTGATTTCTTCCTACATTGTTTCTATTTCCTGGTTAACTTGTAAAGATTTATTTTCATATTGGGCTGCTAGGGCAACAGCAATAAAAGAGAAAGCATAACATCACATTGACTTATCGGAGGACAGTAATTTCATTGACTACAGAGAGACTGCTTCGTTAAGGCTATCAGACAAACACAAATTTCTCCAGACTGTGCTCCTAGACACTGAAAATATGGGAGCAAAGTCCTGCCTATCAGTCTCACAGCTACATGAACACAACCCAGTAAACTTGGCTAATAGTCTTTTTTCCCAGAAGCAAAGGAAGAGCTGACAACTATAGACACAGGCACGCTTTGAGTGTTCCTAATTTCTAACCTGTAATAGACTCCCTGAGACATAATGAGCAAAATCAGGAGACACAGACTGCATATTTAACCACAGACGTACTGTACATAGACTTTCCAGACCTACCTGGATGCAGACGACTGTTAATCCCAGCTCATATATATGTAGCCTTCACCATGTGTATGTACAGTGCGTGTCCTGCAGTCTGGGTAAGCAAAACCTTCACCAGTTCAGTCTTCACCCTTTTGTGGATGTCTAATCTAAACCGCAAAAAGTCTAGATCAAACCCATACCTCTGGCAAGACTACCTTGCCAGTGCTTAACTGTTTTCCACACTCCCATTTCCTCCCGTGAAAAGTGACAGGTGATTTTAGGCATTTACATTACCCATATTTTTTACACCTTGAAGGTATTCAGATAAATGATGTGCAATGCAGTGCTTCGTACAATGAGGGTACTATACAAATAACAGTTAAAAATATGTTCTTCTTTCATTTCACCATGTTGTTGTATATCTGAATTGGGTTTACTTAGGACAGCTAATTGCTTTTACGCTTGGAAGCCCATACATATACATTCATAAAACATAAGTAATTAAAACTGTCTTCTCCAGTTTTGTCCTTCCTACCAACACACAGTACACTTCTGTGTGATCAGTGGTATAAATGAAACTGCTTGTCTGTATCTACTTTTGCTATTGTATCTGGATTCCTTTTGTGACCTTGCATATCGTTTCTGTTCTACCAGTAGAGATGTATCATGGTTAAGTCCCAGATCAAGGAAGTCTAGGACCATTTAGGAGATAGCCCCCTTCTTGTCATGCTGATGGGAATACTGTTTGTAAGAAGAGCTGAGATCCCCACAAGAAGATCAGAGACGCATTTCACACAGGCTTTGCCGTTCTGACATTTACTTACAATATAAAACGAAAATAAATACAAAGTTGTAAAATTGTCAATGAAAAGAGGAGTGAGGCCTAACTCCAAGGTCATTTTCTGGGAAGGCCACCCACAGCCTGGGGGCTCTGCAAAACTCACCCAGGGCTGAGTGGTGGTTTCACTCAGGTGGGCAGCTGAGCACAGCTGTTCTCTCACACCCTCTCCTCAGAGGGAAAGGGGGAGAAAATATGATAAAAAGGGCTCGAGGGTTGAAATAAGGGACATGGAGATCACTCCGTCAACATCACAGGCAAAACAGACTCAGAATAGGGAGATTAATGTAATTTATTACCTATTACTAACAAGCTAGAGAAGTGAGAATCAAAGAAAACAAAAACTAAAAACACCTTCTCCCCCATCTACCCTCTCCCTGAGTGACACAGGGGAACAAGGAAAGGGACTGTGGTCAGTCTGTATTGTTTTGTCTCCACCACTCCTCCATGGTCATTCTCTGCCCCTGCTCCATGGGGGCTCCCTCCCATGGGATGCTGTCCTTATTGAACTGAGCCTGCAGGGGCTGCTCACAGGCAGCAACTCTTCAAGAACTGCTCCCACATGGCTCCGTACCATGGGGTCCATCCCCCAGGAGCAAACTGCTCCAGCACGGGTCCCCCATGGGTGGCAGCTCCCCTCCCCCCCCCCCCCAGACCTCCTGCTCCTGTGTGGACTCCTCTCCACAAGCTGCAGCTCTGGCCCAGGGCCTGCTCCTGCGGGGGCTTCTCCACGGGCTGCAGCGTGGAGATCTGCTCCATGTTGGACCCATGGGCTGCAGGGGGACAGCCTGCTCCACCAGGGGCCTCTCCACAGGCCCTAGGGGAACTGCTCCAGTGCCTGGAGCACCTGCTGCCCTCCTTCTGTACCAACCTTGGTGTCCGCAAGCCTTTTTTGACTCCTTGCTCTTCCAGCTGCTATTGTGCAGCAATTTTTTTTTTTTTTCCCTTTCTTAAATCTGCTCTCACAGTGGCACAAACAGCATTATTTAGTGGCTTGGCTCTGGCTAGAAGCTGGTGCCTTTGGAGCCAGCTGAAACTAGCCTTCACATGGGGCAGCTGCTGGATTTTTCTCACAGAGGCCAGCTCATGTAGCCCCCCACTACCAAAACCTTGACACACAAACCCCCTACACACTGTCCACCTGGCATACTGTTCAGGCAGTGAAGAGGCCGTGCTCTCTGCTTTCAAGGTAAACTGCATTCCCAATCCAGAATTGTGTAGCAACAAAGTGCTTTTAGCAATGATTCATCACTTTTATACCAGCAAAATAAAGGTCTTGGGTCAGACTCAAACGAAAGTGTTGTTCTGTATGGTTAGGTTACATGTGGGTATGACAACAAAGTATACATGCTTTGAATAGCCCACTTGCAACAATGGAAGGTGAAACCTGAAGCCTTGTACAAACAGTCCAGTGACAGATCACCAAAAACTTTTCAAACCTTATCTATTTATCAAGTAACAGAAAGCAGCCCACTATGCGCGGTTTCTCTGTCTATTCTTGCTCTGGCACTGCACCAGTTCAAACCATCCTGATGCACACCATAACCCCAGTAAATTTGGTTTCTGTAGTAAGATTCACATCCATAAGGCTCTTTCAGAGCCTAATCCCTGTTTCATTGATTTATTTCAGCAGTCTTTTAGGCGCCTGAATTAGAGTCAGACATCAAGAGGGCTTAGTGAATGTGTTGTTACATTTTTATTTTTTATTTTTTTAAATCAGACGTATATACGGCAGAATCTGAGTGTAATCAGTGATGTAGGAAAACACTGTACCCATTTTCCTGCACAATGTGAGAAGGCATCACCAGAGGCGGCTGTCCATCATCAAAGCCATGAAAAAAGCAGCTTTTACAAATGAGATGGTTGATCATAGATGCAGAACCTTTTCTGCTACTTGGTTAGTTTGGAATAGCCAGTCTTCAGCTTAGTTCCTTTATCTTCATTTGCACAAATAGCAGCCATTAACCAAGGAGTGAATTCAATCAGCTTGTCTCCAATGGGAGATAAAGTTGAAACCATCTGCTAGTTCTTAAAAGCAATGAGGCAAATTTTATTAGAGTGATTTGGTTACTCTTGCCCTTGTTTCAGCTCATATATCGAAGGCTTTCTTTTCTGAGAAGTCTGAGTTCAAATGTTATCTACGGTCTGAAATGAGACTGGTACATCCAGTGTACTACTTATAAATATCAGAAGAAAACATGAAACTAGAGGAAGTTGCTGTTCAAAGATGACATACAAGTACTACAGATCAGGATCAACACGTATTGATAGAATTTGTGTAAGTGTATTACAATGTATTGATTTTGTTTAGAGTTGGTTTTTTTTGTTTTGTTTTGTTTTTTTCCCCATTCTTCTTCTGTCTTGTATGGATGCCAGTTTCCCTAAGGGAAAGAGATGGGAGAATGAAGTATTAAAATTAAAAGTTAACATGAAAATTACACGTGATCTTTTGGGCTGAATTTTATTAGAAAAATAGTGCATAACCAATGTCAGGTATAACAAAAGGTAGATGTTTTCATTGCACTCACCACAGCTCACAACATTTTAAATAAACCCACATGTTAATGCTAACATAGACCTCTCAGATATTGATACTGACATCAGTATGAACATCCCTGGTAACCCTGTGTTTTGAAATAAACTAAAGTTGTCTGAACTTCCTCACTGAAAGAGTAAAGGTATGGGCAGAGACATTCAGACTCTCTAAATTCTCATAAAAATATTCAAATTCCTTTCTGAACACAATCAAACACACCCCTTCACTACTCTTGGATGAATTAGGTAATTAAAGTTTATCAGACTGGAAATCATCAAAAAAAAAAAAAAATCACATTATCATTCACATCCTCTTTCAATAACAGGCTAGAGAGGTTGGAGTTGAAGTGGTGTTGCTACTTGAAAGTCAAAAGAGCAAAAGATCTACAAATCTTTCTGCTTATTAATGTGAAATAAATGTTCAGATTAATTTTCAGAGTCCTATTGCCCATAACTACAAGTTTTTAAGCATTTTACAAGCTGTTGGCTACACATGCTGGGAAAAACTGAGGAGCTACATGTAGATGGGCTATACTAAGGACAAACATTTGTGAGCATAGACTCACTAAGCAAAAGTTAAGCACACTTGAGAGAATTAGAAACCTGAATGTACTGTAAGGACATTGAAAGCTACAACCTTGATCTGCTAAAATGCTCTGATATAAACTGAACTGTGAGCATACTGCTAGTGCTAAAGTGACTTCTGCTTATAACTAGATACTTCTTTCTCTTCAAGGATTTCTTCTGTGGTAGATAAGGTTAAGCCTAAGATCAAACATTTCATTTGTTTCACCTACTTTATCCTCCCTGTGAAACTCAGGGGGAAATAAAAAATGCTTTTATATTAAACTCGCTGAGCACAACAGCTGTTCACTCTCTTTTCTGAGTGGCATGGTTGTGTTAGATCATGACCACTTCTTACTTTTCACAGTGATGTTACTCTGGTAAAAAACATTACTGTCTATTTGAAATTCTGTCCTAGCAATACCAACAAAAAACTCCAGGCTGCTACCTCTATTGTAATGTGGCATTCAGACATCCCCTGGCATTCAGATTTATGGGAAATGTCTGAACTGCTATAACAGTAATTAGCTGGAAGTCTTAGGGGGTCTCCTTCCGCTTTCTTTTCAATGCATGTATGAAATAAGTAATTACTGTTTTGGGTCAACTGCTCTTGAAGACAGATTTCTTAGTCTGAACTTCATTTAAATTTTACACAGTACCAATTTTTCTCCATCTTGAGTGATTCAGAGGTTAAAAATAATAAAAATCTACTGGGAAAAAAAAAAAAAAAAAAAAAAAAAAAAAAAAAAAAAAA
>CM021765.1:148152240-148205986 GCA_011076525.1 Nettapus auritus
AGGAACGAGGAAGGAACGAGGAAGGAACGAGGAAGGAACGAGGAAGGTGTGATGGTTTTACTCAGGTGGGCAGCCGAGTTCCACCACAACCACTCTCTCACTCCTCCTCCTCAAAGAGGAGCGAGGAGAAAACACGATGAAAGGGGCTCAAGGGTTGAGATAAGGACTAGGAGATTGCGCAATAATTATCGTGACGGGCAAAACAGACTCAGCATAGAGAGAAAGTAAGATTTATTGTTTATTACTAACAAGCTAGAGAAATGAGAAACAAAGGAAAGAAACCAAAAGCACCTTCCCCCCCCCAATCCACCCTCTTCCACCTCCTCCCCTCGAGCGACGCAGGGGAACGGGGGAATGGGGGTTATGGTCAGTCTACAGCACTTCTTCTTTGCCGCTCCTTCTCAGACACTCTTGTCCCCTGTGCTGTGGGGTCCCACCCACGGGATGCAGTCCTTGCCAAACTGATCCAGCGTGGGCTGTCCACAGGCAGCAGCTCTTCAAGAACTGCTCCATATATGGGTCCGTACCATGGGGTCCATACCTTTGGAGCAAACTGCTCCAACCTGGGTCCCCCACTGGCAGCAGCTCCTGCCGGGTCACCTGCTCCTGCGTGGGCTCCTCTCCACGGGCTGCAGGTCCAGCCCGGAATCTGCTCCGGCAGGGGTCTTCCACAGGCCGCAGTCTCCTTCGGGGCACAGGCTCCACCGTGGTTTCCTCCACGGGCTGCAGCGTGGAACCCTACTCCACCGTGGTACTCCATGGGCTGCTGGGGGACATCCTGCTTCACCATGGTCCTCACCACAGGCTGCAGGAGACTTCTGCTCCGGTGCCTGGAGCACCTCTCCCCCTCCTTCTTCACTGACCTTGGCGCCTGCAAGGCTGTTTCTCACTCCTCTCACCCTCCCAGCTGCTGCGTCGCGCAGCGGTTTTTTCCCTGTCTTAAATATGCTCTCACAGAGGCGCAAAACAACATCGCTTATTGGCTCAGCTCTGGTCAGCAGTGGGGCCCTTACCAAACATGGGGCAGCTTCTAGATCCTTCTCACAGAAGCCACCCCTATGGCCCCCCTGCTACCAAAACCTTGCCACGTAAACCCACTACAGAAGGAACAAGGAAGGAACGAAGGACTGGTTCTTCTCCTAGAGAACAAGACATATTTTTACTCCCAATTAATGATGAGACTTGTTGAATGTAGCAGTAGAATAATATGCAAAACTAAAAGCTTGGATCCCTGCTGTTTAGTCAATGAGAATATGCTCTGAACCAGCTGAGACCTGCTTAGTTTCAAATTGTCCAAGCTAGGGAACAAAAATTGTTCTGCCCTTAATACAAATACATTTATTTTACCTCTACCTAAGCTTTCATACGAGGTTAGATTGTAGCTCCCCATCTACATATCAATGCAATTTTTCCCCTGCCATTTTTCATAGTGACAAACAAGCAAGAAATTAAACATTTCTGTTAGGGTAACTCACAGAAGTGTATGTTCTTCTAATCCTAGGTATTTCCTATAAATAATACCGTCTACACTTATTTAAATTATACAAAAAATTCCTCCAGAAATTACATCACTTCAGATTTTCAGCTTTCATGCAGTCAAATCATGAGTCAAAACACAGGAAAATCATGGTGTGATCAGTAACAAATTTGTCTTCCAAGTTTCATGAAAACGTGCAAAATATAGCTTAAATTTATGTTCACGTTACAGTCACAAAAATCTTGAATTCTTTTTCTCCAAATGGTTCCACTAATGAAATCATTACATCTGTCAGCATGCAACGCTAGTTGTAAATTTTTGACAGGCACAAACAAATCAAGAGGATTCTATCACAGGGTTACTTACTCTTAATAACATAATTGATATCCCTAATTGCCTCTTCTCTCTGAAAGGAGAAAAAGGTCATCAGTTCAATGTTTTTGTTTGTTTAATCAGCAGCAAAAACATACCATCTAATGGCTAAAGATACCCTGACAGACTGTTAAAGAAATCACACAAACAGTAGATCATAATCCATAAAAATATTAAAAGTGCCTCCAGCACTCTTGAGGCCAGTCCATTCAGACGACAGAACTGTCTGTCAAATGAAATAAAAATCTGCCTATCTTGAAACCCACAAAAAATATCTCATTAGCATCTGTGTATCACGTGCAGTGCCTAAGGTATTTTCTGTAAGTTACATAAAGTTTCACAGATAGCAGATACTCTTTTATTTATTTTTATTCATATTAACATATTTACTGCAAATATTATGTGTTGGTTTTTTTTTTTTTTTCATACTACATCTTATGTCCAAGAAGAACCTAATCTTGTTTGGACAATGTATGGTGAAGCTGCAAAACTAAAGTAGAGTCTGTTCACACACTGAGCAGGTGATGAAAGTCAAACTTCCTCATCAATTTCTAATGCTCTTGGGGATATTGTGGGCTTTGTTGCTAGTGACAGAATGTTGTCTGGGCAAATATGGCCCAAGGGTAAACTCCCTGTAATAGCCAAGCAACCAAAAACATAAGGAAACAGCATGTGTGGTCCTGACAGTCTTTCAATTCACCAGTCCCAAAAGGCTAAGTGATTGACTATCCAAAGTCTTTGAAATTTCTGAAGAAATTTAATATGAACGATGCAGCTCAGCTTTAGAAATTGTACAGGTTCATTCTGGGAAGCAGCTAACAGATATTCACAGTGCTCACATTCTGTGACTGGAAATTAAGGAGCAGTGATAACTATCCAGCAAGGAGCGCAAGGACTGCAGGGCTTTCTTCAGAGATTTTGCTTTTCCAAGAGGTCAGTCAAAATCACTAATAAACCATTAAGTTATATAGTAAGCTGATAGAATCCACATTTTAATGTACAGCTTTTACAGATCTAGCAGCAATAACCTTTCTTGCATTTGAAGGCCAGGCAAAAGCTTGGCAGCCTGCTAGTATTTTAGTTGGCATTGCACTGTAAGGGGGGGTTAAACTTCAATGAAACTGCACTGTTACCCGAAGCATGTGAACCTATTCAGAAATCATTTCAAAAGTCAACCATCTGTAGATTTTGCAACTATAAGAACACCCCAGGCAGCTGAGGATTTCTATTGCTGGATAATGTGCAGTATTATAAATTTGAAATGGACACTTGTTTTCCAAACGGTAAAAGAGCAAGTATCATTAGGGATATCAAATGCCTGATATCCCATAAGGATATTATGGCCATTTGGTTACCAAATGTTCTCTCCTGAACCCTAGCAGCATTAAATGATTACTTGCCCAAATAAAATCTCTCTCTTCTCCCCAGTGTGACTGTCTAAAATGATCAACTTAAGCTATGTTTCTAGACTGCTAACACAGCAAAGAGACTGCAGAAACTCCCCAGTGACTGCTCATGCAGGCAAAAGCAGCAGAGCATTACTGTGTCTGCAGGCACTCAGCACAACAGAGGCAAAGTGAAATGCATGCAGGAGATTTCAGCCAGTCCACGTGCCTATCCACTACTGCATACATACCCACAATTCATGGAAAAATATATCTGTTGTTCCATACTACTCCATAGAGCTGAAATTCAGCCTGTATTTCATAGGATGGCCATTTCTTCTGAGCATCTTTTTTAGGGATTGTGACCATGTGTTCATCTAAACTATTTGTTTATTATGCATAAGTAACGGTAAAGATATAGGAATGGGCAACCATACAAATTTGGTCCAGTCAACCACCTGCATCAGAACCAGTGAGTGCCACAAAAAAGGTGCAATGTGTCTTAGTAATTGAAAACTCCTCACTGTGAGGCAGTGAGGCACCCATTTGCTGTCCAGATAATCTCTCCAGAGAGGTTTGCTCCCTGCCCAGGGCCTGCATTCATGATATTATGAAGAGGCTACCAAGCCTGGTGGGGCCAGAAGTCTAGCATCCTTTCCTATGCTTCCATGTAGGGTCAAATGAGGCTGCAACAGAGATTCAGAAATATCAAAAGGTCCTTCATGTCCCTCAGAAAGATGTTGAAGGGATTGGGAGCACAAGCAGTGTTCTCCTCTATCTCCCAGTAGGATATTGGGACCCAAGGTAAGGGAGATGAACAGACCAAGTGAACTATTGGCTGCATGGCTGGTGCCATGCTCAAGGTTTTGGGTTCTATGATCACAGATACACTTTGGTACAATTAGAAAACTATTACTTGATTGCTATCATAGAAATATGGTGGGACAGATTGCCTAAGTGGAACTGGAATAGAGGGCTACAAGCTCTTCAGAAAAGACCGGCAGGGAAGGAGGGGTGGGGTTGTCCTCTGTGTTAGGGAAGGGATTGATTGTGAAGAGCTGCCTCTGAGAAACAGCCATGGACAGTTTGAGAGCTTGTGGGTAAAAGTTAAGGACAGGGTCAATAAAGGTCCTGTTTAAAGTTAAGGTCCTCTTTAAAGTTAAGGACAGGACCACCTGATCTAGTCTGGGGCCTAATGAGGCCTTCTGGCTTCAGCTACAAGAAGAATCATGCTTGCACACTCTCATCCTTACGGCAGACTTCAGTCATCAAGTGTCTTCTGGAAAAGCCACACAGCAGGGTATAAGCAATCCAGGAGACTCCACAGAGTGAGCTGAGGATAACTTCCTGGTCCAAGTATTAGACAAACCAACTAGAGGAGAAGCATCACTGGACCTGGTGCTTACCAATGCAGATGAACTCATTAAAGAGGTTAAGTTTGGAGGCAATCTGGGCTGCAGTGATCATGCCCTAGTTGAATTTGTTCCAAGGAATATGGGCCTGGCAAAGAGTAAAGTCATTAACTTGGATATCTGAAAAATGAACTTCTAGCTATTATACAGATCTGCTGGATGAAGTCCCTTGGAACACTGTCAAACAGTGGGACAAATGAGCTGAATTGAGCTGGCAACTCTTTAAAGGTGTTTTACTTAGAACACAGAACTCTCCATCCATCTGTGTAAGAAAGTGAGCAGGGAGGGCAGAAAACCAGAATGGCTGAGCTGGTCATACTGAGGTGCAACAAAGGAAATGCACAGGCAGTGGAAGCAGGGACATGTGGCCTGGGAAGACTACAGGGCTACAGTCCGGATGCGCAGGGATGGGATCAGGAAAGCCAAGGAACAGATAAAACTTAGCTTGGCAAGGGATGCAAAGAATAACAATAAAGGATTCTACAGGTACATTGGCCAGAACAGAAAGGCCAAGGATAGTGTTCCCCCTCTTATAAATGAGAAGAAAGAATTGGCAACAGCAGATATGGAGAAGGCTAAAGTGCTCAACATCTTTACCTCAGTCTTCACTGTCCATCAGGCTTCTCACATCTCTTGAGTTCCTGAACCACTAGGCAAGGACTGGGGGAGCAAAGTGCCTCCCACCATAAGTGAAGAGAAGGTTCAAGACTACCTGATGAAACTGAGCAGGTACAAGTCTATGGGTCCTGATGCCATGCATCCCAGGGTCCTGAGGGAACCGGCTAATGTAGTTGCCAAGCCTCCCTCCATCATATTTGAAAAGTCTGGGCAGTCAGGCAAAGTCCCTGGTGACCGGAAAAAGGGAAACATCACTCCCATTTTCTAAAAAGGGTAGGAAGGAAGACCTGGTGAACTACAGACCGGTGATCCACACCTCTGTGCCTGGAAAGATCCTGGAAAAAATGTTAAGGCACATGACCGCCACTCTGGGCCCAGATATATTTTAACCCAGGAAAGATTGTACCTGTCCAAGCCATTGGCTGCCAGCTTCTCAAGAAGAATACCATGGGAGACAGGTGTCACAGGCTTTGTTGAAGTCTAAGTAGACTACACTAACAGCCTTTCCTGCAGCCATCAGGTGGGCCACCTGGCCATAGAAGGAGATGAGGTTGGTAAGGCAGGACTTGCCTTTCATGAACCCATGCTGACTGGGCCTGATCCCCAAGTTGTCCTGCACATGCTGTGTGATTACATTCAAGATGACCTGTTCTATCCCCTTTCCTGGCACCAAGGTCAGGCTGATCGGCCTGCAGTTCCCCAGATCCTTGTTACAGCCTCCAGTCATCCAGGACCTCTTCAGATGACCATGTCCGCTGATAGATCATGGAAAGCGGCTTGGCAATTACCTCTGCCAGATCCCTCAGCACCCTTGGGTGGATCCCATCTGGCCACATGGACTTGTGACAGTCCAGGTGGAGCAGCAGGTCTCTTAAGTGTTTCCACCTGAACTGTGGGGGCTTTCTTCTGCTCCTAGTCCCAGACTTCCAGGTCAGGAAGATGAGTACCCTAAGTATAAGTGGTCTGGCTAGTAAAGACAGATGCAAAGAAGATGTTAAGAACCTCAGCCATTTTTTTAACCTCTGTCATCATGTACTCCCCTGCGTTCAGTAAAGAATGGAGATTCTCTTTGGCCCTCCTCTTTCCATTAATATATTTATAAAATCTTTTTTTTTTTTTTTTTTTATTTTTATTTTTATCCTTGACCATAGCCAGGTTGAGCTCATGCTGGGCTTTCGCCTTCCTGATTTTTTCCTCTTCCTATCCTGGCAACTTCCTTGTCCTCTCCCTGAGTTGTTCGTTCCTTCTTCCACCAGACATAAACTCTCTTTTTCTCCAAATACACAGAAAAAGTTCCCTGTTCAGACACGCCGGCCTTCTTCCCTGCCACACACACACGCGTGCACGCACACACACACACACACCAGTAGGCTCACTAACTAACTAATCTTCCACACACTCTTAGACTGCTTCCTCAGGGCTGTATTGTATTTCAATGTTTCAGAAAAGGGTTGTATTCTATTTCAAGATGATCAAGGTGATCAAGGGGCTGGAGAAAAATTCTCAAAGTAACCACCAAAAAAAATAAAAAAATAAAAAAATAAAAAAGATGTTGAGGTTTTTAGAGTTTTAATACTAGTACAAAACTGTACTAAGTCACTTCACTCAGGACAAATGTTTTCATCTTAATTCAGCTAAGATGAGAACTTTCTTAGGAAGTCCTCTCAGATGATTAGTCATTTTATGCATTCTTTTTCTCTGTTTTCATGCAGTTCCACAATATCTGAAATCTTGAGACTTTTACTATTTCTCAGAATAAATCAAGTTATTATCTCTTTGATGAGGCTTTATATTTTGTACATTGTTTTATTTTAAAATATATACCCTAGTTTTTCTCTGTGAATTGAAATAAGCATTACAGTTATGGTCAGAATGTAAATAAGGAAATTGATTAAATGTGAGTTTACACAGATTACAAACATCTTGAAGGATTCTTAAGAGTCTGACAAACTGTTTTTACACGTCTTAAAAATAAATAAAAGCACCACCTTATTTAAAGAAGGAAAACTCAGAAAACGCCATGTGAGGTTTGAACTGAAACCCTCATTTGACTTACAAATACAAAGAAATTAAAAGGAGTGCTCAGAAAAGCTGGAGAGCTGGGAAAGTAAAAAGAACACAGTCTCCAATCTGGACAATTTAAGCTATTCATTTTTTCTTGCTTGTTTGTTTGTTTTCACCTTTGTTGAAATGAAATATTTCTCCTTATGTCAAAGCCATTGTTCCTTTACAGCATTATTCTCCAAAACAAAAGAGGGCTCTGGAGTAAAACAAAATCAAATGCTGGATAATATAATTTGTAATACAGTGTAATAAGCCAGGTCCCCTTGCGTGCAAAAATCAAGGAGTCCAATTTGGATCCTCCCTCTGTTTTAAGGATAAAAGAAAGGTAGGTCACCTTGTACATTTGCTTCTAGGCTGAAAGAATAGGCCCTTTAGAAACCCTCTCTAAGAACCATCATGAGGGAAGAGAGATGTGATTAGCAAAGACAGTTAATGAATCTATGGTATTCTAAAAAATGACAAAGGTCTGGCTATAAGAGAACCACAAAAAGGACACCTTACTTGTTTTTTGAACTAGACGTTGTTTTGCCTTAACTCCACTCATAGTTACAAAAATTATACAGATTTTAGAAAAAAAAATAATAATAATAATATATGGTTCATACAATGCATTGCTTAAAAGGAATTAGAGAGTTAACCATAGCCAGATAGTTGGGCAACAGAGCTGTTTATTTATGAATGTTGGTATAACAAGTAGAGCTGTATGAGAGCATGAAGGATCATCTATTCCACACATAGACACTAACAAAAACAAAGAAAATTAAATGATACACGTATTGTTTGTAAATGCATACGTGTATTATTAATGTTGCTTGTGTGAGATTTTTAGCAAGGCCTAGGAGACAAAGCTCAGCTGGTCTGACATGCAAGAAGACAAACTGAGAACACTTTCAATTTGTAGAAATCTGGGAACAGTAATTGAGCAGATTCTCCATCTCCCTGGCAAGGATGCTTGAATTTATGCAACAGCCTTCAGAACAAGGCTCTGTTTGGTAACAAGCATACCAAAACAATAAAACTGAAATAAATATCTTTACACTAAGAAGTTAAGGATAACCAATCCTGACAGTAACATCAGATGACTAGCCAAGTAGCTCTGTGGTGCTAATCTAAGTAAGTACAAGACTGCCAGGGTAAAATCACTCAAAATACTCAGGTTCCAACTATCCCCACTTTTTTAAAACTGCTAAAACACCTAAAAGATACACCTATTTCTATCTCTTCAATCTGCTTAGAGTAGATATTGGTTCCACCTTACATGTCAGATAACAAAATCAACTATATGAAAAAAAAAAAAAAAAAGAAACTTGGTGACAGTCAAAATAACTTGAATGATAAGATAGTTTAAACACAAAAATATTTACCATTGAACTGTAATAGAAAATTAAAGTCAATCTGACTCAATTACAGAAAAATGTGCACCATGACCCTAGGTGGAGAAAAGTGCTCAGAAAGGGGTTGTCTTCCATTAAGTTTAGAACGTAATCCCTGAATGCACTACTTATCTTCCCATGTAGTTTCTAAGAAGATATTCCCACTGGGACTTGTTAAACAAGTTAATATTATTTGTGTAAATTATAGTAGCAAAATCAGGCTCTTAGGGAGCAATATAATACTGATTGCTGTTAGTACAGCTTTTGACATGATGAAAGGAGGAAAAAAAAAAAAAAAAAAAAAAAAAAGCCCCCCTCCAAATAAGGACATAAATAAAGATCTACTACAGAAGATTTTTTTGCTGAGTCTCTATAAGGGATTTTCAGCTGCAGCACATAAAAGAAGCAAACAGGGACTACCTTAATCCAACAAAAACACATGAACTGATTCCTAGTGCAGTACCCCAGTTGTGTTTTATACCAAAAGCACTTTTCCCGGTACTGTTTTTCCAGCAACAAACTTTGCCTATCCACTCATGGCCTTACCAATTCCAAGGCAGTTCTTCTTACCGACCTGCCACCTGTTAATGCTCCATGCAGGAGGCACTTCATATTATGGTTAAGGCAATCAAACATACTGCCCACAGGGATTTGCCTCTAGTGCCAGCCCACAAGCTGGCTCTCTCGCACTTATCACAGAATCACAGAATTTCTAGGTTGGAAGAGACCTCAAGATCATCGAGTCCAACCTCTGACCTAACACTAACAGTCCCCACTAAACCATATCCCTAAGCTCTACATCCAAACGTCTTTTAAAGACCTCCAGGGATGGTGACTCCACCACATCCCTGGGCAGCCCGTTCCAATGTCTAACAACCCTTTCGGTAAAGAAGTTCTTCCTAAGATCCAACCTAAACCTCCCCTGGCGCAACTTAAGCCCATTCCCCCTCGTCCTGTCACCAGGCACGTGGGAGAACAGACCAACCCCCACCTCGCTACAGCCTCCTTTCAGGTACCTGTAGAGAGCGATAACGTCACCCCTGAGCCTCCTTTTCTCCAGGCTGAACAATCCCAGCTCCCTCAGCCGCTCCTCGTAGGACTTGTTCTCCAAGCCCCTCACCAGCTTCGTCGCTCTTCTCTGGACTCGCTCAAGCACCTCCATGTCCTTCTTGTAGCGAGGGGCCCAAAACTGAACACAGTATTCGAGGTGCGGCCTCACCAGAACTGAGTACAGGGGGACGATCACCTCCCTAGCCCTGCTAGTCACACTGTTTCTTATACAAGCCAGGATGCTGTTGGCCTTCATGGCCACCTGAGCACACTGCTGGCTCATAGTCAGCCGACTATCAACCATCACTCCCAGGTCCTTCTCTGACAGGCAGCTCTCCAACCACTCATCTCCCAGCCTGTAGCTCTGCTTGGGGTTATTGCGCCCCAGGTGGAGGACCCGGCACTTGGCCTTGTTGAACTTCATGCAGTTGACCTCAGCCCATCGGTGCAGCCTATCCAGATCCTCCTGCAGAGTCTTCCTACCCTCGAGCAGATCGACACACGCACCTAACTTGGTGTCATCTGCAAACTTACTGAGGGTGCATTCAATGCCGTTGTCCAGATCATCGATGAACATATTAAAGAGGACCGGCCCCAGCACCGAGCCCTGGGGAACGCCACTAGCGACCGGCCTCCAACCAGATTTGACTCCATTTACCACGACTCTTTGGGCCCAGCCATCCAGCCAGTTTCTAACCCAACGAAGCGTGCGCCAGTCCAAGCCAAGAGCAGCCAGTTTCCTGAGGAGAATGCTGTGGGAAATGGTGTCAAAAGCCTTGCTGAAGTCAAGGTAGACCACATCCACAGCCTTTCCCTCATCCACCCAGCGCGTCACTTTGTCATAGAAGGAGATCAGGTTCGTCAAGCAGGACCTGCCCTTCATAAACCCATGCTGACTGGGCCTGATCGCCTGCTTGCCCTGCAAGTGCTGCGTGATGACTCTCAAGATAATCTGCTCCATGAGCTTCCCTGGCACTGAGGTCAAACTGACAGGCCTGTAGTTTCCCGGGTCAGTCCTCCGGCCCTTCTTGTAGATGGGCGTCACGTTTGCTAGCCGCCAGTCAACTGGGATCTCCCCCGATAGCCAGGACTGTTGATAAATGATGGTAAGCGGCTTGGCCAGCTCCTCTGCCAGTTCTCTCAGTACCCTCGGGTGGATCCCGTCCAGCCCCATCGACTTGTGCACTTCCAAGTGCCGTACCAGGTCACCAACCATATCTTCGTGTATAGTGAGGGCCACATCCTGCTCCCCATCCCCTTCTACCAGTTCAGGGAATTGGGTATCCAGAGAACAACCGGTATTGCCGCTAAAGACTGAGGCAAAGAAGGCATTAAGCACCTCCACCTTTTCCTCATCTCTTGTAACTAAGTTTCCCCCCGCATCCAGTAAAGGATGGAGATTCTCCTTAGTCCTCCTTTTTGTGTTGATGTATTTATAAAAACATTTTCTGTTATCTTTAACGGCAGTAGCCAGATTGAGCTCCAGTTGAGCTTTGGCTTTTCTAATTTTGTCCCTGCACAGCTTCACAACATCCTTATAGTCCTCCTTAGTGGCCTGCCCATTTTTCCAAAGATTATAAACCTTCCTTTTTCTCCTAAGCTCAAGCCACAATTCTCTGTTCAGCCAGGCTGGTCTTCTGCCCCGCCAGCTCGTCTTTGGGCACGTGGGAACAGACCGCTCCTGCGCCATTAAGATTTCCCTCTTGAAGAGTGCCCAGCCTTCCTGGACTCCTCTGCCCTTATGCTGACACCTGACCCCACCACAAGCCAGCCAAGGATCCCAGATCAACATGGAAGGAGTTGGCTGTTTGAAGTGTTGTTTTTTGTGCTGGTTATCTCCCAGTATCACTTCTTTGATCCTCACAAGTACAAAAGTTGAGATGAAGCAACAAACTCATTAGTTTAGCTTAGGTTTAGTTAGGCTGAGGAGTAACAAGCCATCTAATCCTTCATCATGGGATTCACTTCTTTGTGGGGCTATGCTATAAACTAGATCAGTTAAAAAGGACTCAGGATTAAAAATAGGAGGGTAGAAGCTAGAGATAATACCTCTGATACATTTCAGAGAAAAACAATATAAACTGTTGCATTGGCACAACCAAGAAGACAGTGATTTATGAGGGGCAAAACAGAGGAGAGCAGCTGCAAACAGAAAGGGCTAGGACCTCTTAATCTAGGTTTGCCATCAGAGAAATCATAATGTGAAACCTCAATAAAATGGTGTTTTGTGTTTGTTTGTTTTTTTTCCAAGTGTTATCTTTCCATTATTTATTACAAAAATGTTGTACATTCCATTCTCAGCCTTTTTATCAGGAGATTTGCTTCATGTTTGTGCATGCCCTACATATACAAGTCAAGCGAAACACTGAGGATTTCCACTGAAAACCTGTATGCAGATAACAAGCAATCAGACCTGCTATCTACTGGTCTGTTGAAAATGCCTTTCTGTATATTTCTTCCTTTCCCCTTGTGCCCAAGGTGGTGAGAGCTAATAGCTTACTGCCAGTGCTTCATGCAAGGGCATAATTCTGAGACTAACAGTTAATATCCAAGCATGAACAACAACAAAATCTCTACATTTGCAACACATTTTCCCTGCTCTGATCACCCTGGACAGAACTCAGAATTACAGCTTCTACTTCACCCTGAAGTTTGAACTAATATCAGAAAACAGGGGATTTGGGGATTAATGGCATACCATTATGGAAACATAAATAAGGACACAGTGAATATATATATTCATATATATATCATATATATGAATATATGACATACTGTTTCTGAATCTGCACTGTACCTCTGTCTCATTTGTACATTGCACTGAGAACTGATAACTGATAACTAACTATTCTTCCACTCTCTGCTTCTCACTGCTCCCACTCCCTGCTTTTGCTTGGAGAAGAGTCAAGCTACACTCCAAGAGGTCCCTGACACCTGACGATCTAGGAGCTAGGGTGGTGGTTTACACTATTATGCACACCCATCTGAAGCACAGACAGACATCAAATGTTAGTAGTCCTTAAGTTTGTCCTGGGTCTGTCTGGGATGTTAACTTTCCCTGCAGCAGCCCATACAGTGCCACGCTCTGCACTTGTAGCTAGAGCAGCAGTGGTATCACACTAGTGTTGTGTCTGCTGCTGAGAAGTGCTGGCACAGTATCAGGACTTTTTGTAACCCTCCTGGGGGGTGGGGAAAAAAGTGAGAAAGAAACATCACCAGGGCAGCTGACCTAAACCAACCAAAGAGATATTCCATGCCATATGATGTCACACTCAGCAATAAAAGGTGGAAAAAGGAGGAAGAGGGGAGGGGTGGGCTTTTGTTGCAAAAACGTCTGTCCTCCTCGCGAACACCGGCTACGTGTGTTGAGGCCCTGCTTCAAGGACGTGGTCAGGCATCGCTCATTTGCGGGAAGTAGAGAATAATTTCTTTCCTCTGCACTTCCACATAGCCTTTACTTGTTTTGTTTTGCTGTTCCCTTTCCCCCTCCCTTTCCCCCTTTCCTTTTTCCCTTTAGTTGAATTGTTAATTAATAATATTTCCTTAATATATATCCATTTTCCCTTTAATTAAATTATCCTTATCTCAACCCGTGAGTTGTTCTTTCCTTTACTTCTTCCCCTCCTCATCTGAGGAGGGGGAGTGAGAGAGCGGTTGTGGTGTTCAGCTGCCCAGTACGGTAAAACCACCACAGTAGTCTGCAAGCATTTAAAAATATTTCCTTGTATATCTACCAGTCCCTGAAAAAGAAACAGAACTGAACTAAATCTGTACTTGCACTGGAAATACAAGAAAAATAACAATAGAATTGTTCAATCTGTTCATAATAAAATAAGTATAAGCTAAGCTTATAAAAGTCAAAGACATGCAGAGGATTTTTCTTTTGGATTATGTTTAAAGCAAGAACCTAGCTGTTAGCAAAAATTACACCAGCTTAAGTGCCATCACTACTGTTTAGCCCAATTCCACTTTGGTTGTTAATTTCAGAATGCTCTAACATGTTTGTGTTTGTTTTTTTTGTTTGATTTTTTTTTTTCCAGTCTATTTAGGGGTTTCCCCATTTTTCTGTATTAATACTTAAAGTAATTCTACTTTTTAAAGGATGATGGGAAAAGAAGGTGTGAAGGTTCTGTTTCAGTTCAAAACAGTTCAAAAAACTGTTATGTCTCTGAAACTTCATAATTATTTATATTTATAAGTTCTTTTGTTAAATGTGTAAAATGTGGAAACAAATGAAGAGGGAAAGTGCCCTATAAATAAATACACATTTCTTACAAGTCTATACAGATTAAAATGTCATAGGTTCCACTATGAAAATGTGCTTTCGCCCACCATTTAAGCCATTGAAAACAATTTTTTTTTTTTTTTTTTTTTTTTTTTTTTTTTCCTAAATGAATCTCCTTTCTAGTACCATCAGAAGAGTAGTGTAATTTTTTTGAAAGAGCTCTGGAGGAAGACCCTCTCCATCTAACTTGGGATAGACAGGCTTCCTATGCCAGGAGAGTTCAGAGCAAACACATTTTTTGCATTTGGAGACTGGATCCCAAGCCACCTTCTGCTGCAAAAATAAGATGGAATATCCTTGAAGCTCTTTAGCACATATAGCCTCCTCTAAATTCAGCATAAAAAACTGAGTCCCATTTTACAGACCTATGCCATAGACATTCATCTGAATATGCCAGTTCATTTCACATACTTCCATTCTCAGGTTGTTACAGTTCTGCTTCTGAATTTTCTTTGATTCTCTGCTGTTGTTCTAAGATTTCTCAGCCCCACCAGGGCTCAACTCCCACTTCACATGTTCTCATATCATACTCAAGCAATGAATAAAGCACAAAATCTCTGCAGAATTTTAAATTATTATTATTATCAGGCAGCTGAAAATTAATGTACCCTTAGCTGTGCAAAAGATAATGAGACATAATACCTCGCCTACTGCATAAGTCTGGAAATGCAAAACAGAGAACTATCAGTAATCACTAAGAAATAACATAAAATGAAGGGTAGCCCGAAAAATCACACTCCTCCATGACAATCACCCTCATATCATAACACTGATCACATCTGCTAGTTGCCTTTCTGTTTCCCACCTCACTCTGGTAGCTGCACAATCACTGACTTTCAGGATTTTTGATGAGGTATGAGACAGCCAACTGCCTCTCTACTTCTAATCTCTAAGGCACTCACGCAAAGCCTCGCTGAGCCTATGCAATTCACTAAATCACGTAGAAGGTATTTCAGCATATATAGAGACACTAAGGAGCTTTCTGCTAGATAAGTAAGCAGAGAAACCTCCAAGGGTCAGGTGAGCATTAGACCTGACAAACAAACAAACAAACAAAAAAATACAGCAGGATGCAGTTAAAGCACGAGACAGGAAGCAAACCAACTTCTGTCCTTGGCATCAGATTGCTTCATCAGGTTAGCCACCTCACATATCCTCCAGGACATTGTTCCAGGTGAACTTGACCACATCTAATGCTGCCACAAGGGAAGGCCTCACTCCTTCCTCCTGCACCCACCTTTTCCAGACCTGCTTTCATACAGCTCCCCCTCATCTGAACAGACTTCAATTAGTTGCTCACAACCATTAACACAAAAGAAAAATATTTGTTTTTCCTGCCTGACTTCCTTTTCTGCCAAGCTGGTAAGTTGAATATCCTCTTGCCTGGGGCCTTACAATAACTTGAACAATCTCAGGTTGACTAGGAGGACATATGGGCAGGTAGCTGGGAGAGAGATGGATCCTTCTGTCCCAGCAGGGGTTGAGCTAGATCCATCCTGCGCCCTAAAAACATAGCATCAGTCAGAGGCCCATTTGCTGAAATGAAAACAATTAGCAGAAAAAACAAGCTAACAGCATTTGCTAGGTAATTACAAACTCCCTTCTGAATATCCTCCATAGGTCTAACCCATACATTTGTGTTTAAGCACAGAATTCCTTAGCTCATAACAAACACACACACAAAATGATAATCTCAACAGACTAAATAGATCAATACTCTGCTTTCCAGACCACGATGTATGGAAGTGAGGGCACACGTGAAGGTACAACTCTTGCTCATTCTTTCTACGGAAAAATTTAGGGTGAAGTACCTGGAGACAGTAGACCTTACAGCTCACTGATAGCACAAGAAAGCCTTCCTGCTCACACAGCTTCCAGTCTGCAGGGTCAGAAAATCAGAACGTTATCTGATCCTTCAAGGAGTCCATTCAGCTCACTAAACACAAAAATAGCTTCATATTTTTCTAGGTTAATCTCCTGTTGTTTAATATTTTCTTTAAACTTGACTGTTCTCTGCCCCATTTCTTTTTCTATGTATATAAATATATACTATTTTAATTTCAAGAGTAGACATAATTTAATTATAGAAAACTTGACATTGTCATTTATAAATGTTGGAAGTTTAGCACTGATATCTTCTATTTTTTTACATGAATATAGTGTTGAGAAATTGTGAAAATCAGTCTCCTCTCTGAAGACTTTGGTTCTGGGGGACAGCATTTTCTACTACAAATGCTTTGTCATACAATGTCTGACAAGTTATATTCACAACCTGTTAAGACATTACATATTCTCCAGGGACCTCTTCTGGTCTCCAACTCAAGAAAACCTCTTCAGCATATATTGTGTTGTTTTGTAAATTTAAAAAACAAAACAAAACAAAAACACTATTTTTAGGGCTTCACTGCTAGTCTAACACTTAAGCATCATTCTTTTAAAACCATGCAGGCTATGTAAACACACACTAACTCATATGTCACACATAAGTTCTTTAGAAAATGTCAGCTACTTAATACCTCAAGCTTTGAAATCAGTAACAGCAATTATACACACATCGAAAAGAACTGCTCCCCTTTGGTAACTGATATCTTCTAAGGACAGGTACTTCATGTTTGCCATTAAAGCAAAATACCTGCCTTCACCACTGACACTAGTTAGTGTCATTATATGTCCATGAACACATAACTGAATGTCATGTCATTAACAGCACTGTGTTTTGGGAGGACTTCTATTTTTATAAGTGTCTAACTACTTTCTTTGAGTCCACTAATTTACAGCTATGCTCTCTCCAGATGGAAACATTTAATCCAATCTATGCCCCTTTTTCTTCACTGCTTATGATGAGGCTTTCACAGAGTTTAAGAAAGAGGATGGGGGAAAGAGGAAAAACGTTCTGGGAAAATTTGTGAATGATTAAAGCCTCTGAAGGTCCAGAAGGACCAGGGGAATGCTGGACATAGTACTTACTCTTTTTATTACTAAGCCGTCCTTTGGATCTGACATTGTTCATATGGAAGCCCTGTGAAAAAAGCAACTGGGATGGGCTCAGCACTTCGTGTGCTGTTTTTGCCAGTCTCTGCTGGTTTGCCCTATGCTCCATCAGTGAGACCAGAGTGCAAAGACTGAAACGCCAGGGCTGCCTGTCTCCCATCTGTTGAGTCTTGTCTTTGGGCTGCTGGGTCATAGGTCAAAAAGGAGAGAAAAATCATTGTCTTATCAGTAGGATTTTTAAGGCTAAAGGAGCCTGGGAGAATCTGGAAATATGGGGAGAAAAATCCAAACTCCAATTCTTGCTTCATGATATTGGCTTAGATCCAGATGAGACTGCACCTCTCTTCTCTTGTACCTGCTGATGGTGAAGGGTCAGCATACTGCCTACCCCATTCGGAGGCATCCACCCCTCATAGGTACAGAGCCTCATAGGCATCTACATCAGATTCGCAGCCTAGGACTCAGGCTCCCAGGCAAGTAGTAGGTGCAGCCAACCTGAATTTTACTGTGCCTATATTCCAGGGCACCTTGCTGATTAAAAGAAATAAGCTTTTTTTTTTTTTTTTTTTTTTTTTTTAATGACTCTCCTTAAAGCACAGATTTAAGTGACTTAATAATTAACATAGTGTATTATACCAGTCACACTCAAGAAAATCCATACCTTAAACTACTAGGATTCTATATGGAAGATTAAATCAATAGTTAAGAACTCAGGATTAAATCAGCTGTTAACTGTACTTTGTGCAGTTTCTCTCTCCACATTTCTGGGAGGACAAGCTGGAGTTAGAAAGGACACAGAAGTACATCTAAAATGGCTGAAGGGGTGGAGTAGCTGCTTTGTGTGGAAAGGCTTAAAAGGCTGGAGTTGGAGGGGAGATGTCTGAGGGGTAACAAGATTTTTATAAAATCCCACAGAATGTAGGTAAAGTGAGTGAAGAACAATTCTCCCCCAAACGCTGATACATAGGGAGGTTCAGCAAATAGCCAGCTCTGGGGTGAGAGGCTCCTTACAAAAACAATCAACAGCTCGAGGCTGAAACATGATACATTCAAAGAGAACAGGTAGAATGAGAGTCATGAAGCCCCTCTGAAAGAATTGTAAGTCAAAATACAGTCAGATAGCCAAAACACATGATTTTGCTTCAATAATAATAATAATAATAAAGCTATCTTGTTTACCAAAAGCAAGGTTCTATTTTAATAAATAAGACATAGTGCATGAATTATGAAGTAAACTTCATCCAAAAGAAAGATCATTTGAGGCTAATGGGGAGCTTACAGCTTCCTGATGGTTAGGGAAATAAGTAAGCAAAGTGAGCTAAGAAAGTGCAAAAGGAAAATGGCCCTGCTAATTACAGATAGCTGCCTTTTTTTTTTTTTTTTTTTTTTTTTTTTTTCCCCCAATGTTCAGTGACATTTCTGCTCTTTCATTTTCTGATAGCATTCACTTTGATCCTAACAAACATAATCACTGGTATCCTAACCTGATGGGCAACGTGTTAAGCTCTGCATTGCATTTTTCTCTCTTCTGTTACCTAAACCCTACAGAGGCCAACTATATTGTCTGTACCAGCCTCAAACACAACATGGCTTATCTTTTGGTATGCTAGTGCTTATAAACACCAAATTGTACTTTGAATGAAACTGTGCTCAGAAGTAATGTTTTCACTTTACTTAAACTATTTTTGAGTAGAAACACATTGTAACTTGCAGTTTAGATTCTTTCTCAGGAGTATTATTATTAACTACAGGAAGACACCTGTGTTGTGCTTCCTTCTCTAATTACAAAAGGTCAAATAATTTACGAAATATGAGTTTTTCAGTTCTTGTCATTTTTGACGTCATGATTAAGTATGATCTGCAGTTCATTCATTAAAGCCATTATATAAATAATAAATATAGCACTTTGTCTATGTTTGATAAAGCTACTAAAAAAATCTCTTTGGAAATATTAAAAACAGATCACACCACTCTCCAGCAAAATATATTGTCTTTTCATCCACACGTGAAAACTTTATAATGATCTGTTTTACAAATGCATTTCAGGCAATTTCAATGTTAAAAAGAAGTCAGTTTTCAAGTAAAGACAGAAGTACTACAAGAACAGAGAACGGGAAATTAAATGCTTCATTGAAGAACAATTAAGGTTAAAGGGACATCCTTGATAGCATATTAAGGATAGTGATAGATTAACAATCCTATATTTTTTACATGTGGTATTTTTTTCATAAGAGAGTTCCAGAAATTAAGGCAATGTTTTAAAATAAAGTCACTTGACTTTTATAGTACTGGTTATTAGTTTTCTACACAAAATGCACAGGACATTTTTAAAATGAGATGGAATTTTTTCAGGAAGGAAGGAAGGAAGGATGTCATTCATTCAGGAAGGAAGTCTTTCAGGAAGGAAGGAAGGCCTATGTAGTTCTTAACTCCACCCTAAGCAAGAAAGAGAAAAAGATTTATTTCCAGCTATTAAAAAAAAATAAAAAAAAAATAAAAATAATAATGAAAGTGTATTTCATGTTTGGGACTACAGCAGAGGAGCTGGGAGATGTAAGAGCCTTGCAATGCCTGAAGACTTCAAAGTGGCTAGCTGAAGAATGTGCCAAGTTCAATGGAAATGAAATCGTGAATACAAAAATTCATCCATGTAGTAGGCAATGTAGATTAATTTGCTAATCATTTTTTTTTCATTCAGCCTGTGAGAAATGGGGCCCTTATGCCAACATTCTTTCTTCCCCTTGCCCAAAAACAAAATAGCTAACGTCACCCTGTACTGAAATGTTAGACATGTACAAGAAATTTTAGAAAAGCCTGAATGACTTTGGCCAATGTGGTGTGAAAAGATTTTCACAGTGGAAGGATGCAGTGACTCCTGCTTTCTGTTTTTGTCTTTATTCATGTCCTTTAACAACAAAAGATAATTAAATACTGACCATAGGGTGCAAGAGAATGAAACATCCACCAAGTGGGATGAAAGATTTATTACAAGGACTTACAGAGATAGATCTTTGATTACAGACATCCTTGAGAAAAGTGAAAGGGCAGGATGTTAAGCCATAAATCCCAAATGACTATTCTATCCTACTAAAAGAGACGCTTGCTAACATAGTTTGACTAAACTAAGCTTTTGTGGCCTTCATAAGGACAAACAGCCCAATCAAGGATTGTCTGTAAGCACACTTACAACTTCTTTATAGAGGTCATCAAGTCAAGAGGAGAGGAAGTCTTCAGATATTTACAAGCAGGTATTCCTGAGCATAGACAATCAGCAGCCCACTTCATCCTGCGTGACATTCTCTGGAAGAGCACTCAGACCAGGTGCTCAAACTTTGTGATCCCTGGCCAAAGTTTTGTTGATATTTTGGGTCCCGTGGAGGTACCCATTTACTATGCAAAGTTATAATTGACACTTGCATATGCAGCAGCATTTCAGACAGACTGCCAATCAGACATGTGTAGTGGTCTCCCCAGAAGTGCCACACCGAGCACTTATGGCAAATCAAGTCCATTAAAACACAGGCTCAGCCATGTGGTGGGAGAAGATATGTGGCAAACAGTTTTCAGACACTTCTATCCCTATCCGTATCTCTTCACTGTGTTACATTGCACTCAATCACAGGGTTGTTGCATCCCAAATTGCTTTCAGTTCAACTTCTGTGGGATTTTAGTTTTGTTTTGTTCTTTCTTAAGTGAGATGTTACCTATTGTCCTTCCTCCTTTTCCAGAGAGCTGCTTTCTTTTTGATATGCCATCACCATCTACCATTCTTCACTGTAGGAGACCTTCTTAAAAATGAGCTGGGTCTGATTATATAGCTCTTAGATCTCTCCCTGCTCCCACCAGATCTCAGAAAGATAGGTGGTTAATTGGAGCCAGCTGCTTGGCGGCTTTTCCACCTGTGTGGTAGTTCAGTCTGTCACAATGAGAGATGACAGTGGGAATAGGCCATAAAAATCCTTGGAAGTGAAGACAAGCTGCTCACATTTGATATACTGAAGGGAAACCATGTGGAGGGAATCAAAGAGAGGGGCTGTGTGGTCAATATGACGGATCAGGAGAGAGGTCTTTGCTGTAGTGCCGTGCAGGGGCAAGGTGGCCTCTGTCAAGGGAAGAGGAGGCTGCAGCAACTGAGAGGGGAGGTGATCAGAGTCCTATAACGTGTTTTAGCTCTGGAAATGGATAAGAAAACACAAAGCTGAGAAATGTTCTGGAAGGATCAGCAAATTATAAAGAGGGTGTTGATGTAAGGACAAACAACAACAAAACAAAACAAAAGATGCACTTGTCAGAGGATTAAAAATTTGTCAGGAGTATTGAAAATACTGCAGATCCACAGATTTATGGTGTTATGAATATAAAGGCTAAATCTCTTTCTCCTCCTATTTTTCTCCCCCTTTTAAACTCCCTGTCTTCTTTTAAGCTTCTACTTCTAAACTCTACAGACAGTGGATGTGCAGCAAGATCAAAATGAGAAACAGACAAACTTAAAACTCTGGCCTCGACAGCTTTTATTTAGAGTTTCAATAATGAATGTTAGATTTAAAAAGACACAGCCTAGACATAGCCTAGCTTTTTCACATTTTGCTGATATAAGTGTTGTATACAGAGAACCAGAAGAAAGAAAGAATAAGACAAAGAGAACACAGAGGAAGAAGAAGGAGAAAGGGGGAAAGAAAAAGAAAAACATCAGTCAGCCAGTCACCTACAGGCTTTCTATTCCAGATGCTACTACATTTTATGTCCTGAGAATAAGTAGTACAGCCCACACAGAAATTCCAGGAAAATTGCAGACTGCTACATAATTATTATTATTTATTTTTTTTTTTTTTTCCCTGAGAGTAGGATGTAGTCTAATCTAATTATGGAGTGCTGAAGTCAAGTATCAGCTTTTTTGCATCATGTTTATTGTACATTGACCAATTATGTCTAATAGAGACAGACAGGTAAGGTTCAAAGGAATAACTCAGTGAGTTAAAATGGAAATCATCCATATTAGCAAAACTGTAGGGCCAAATCATGAGGCCAAAAAAGTAAAAGGGAGCTTTGTTTAAAATGCCAATATGGTTAAGATTGGGCAAAGGAGTGTTTCCTAAGTAAGACAGGAAATCACTAAAGAAGTTGATTTTAATCCTGGTTTCATTTAGGTGTTTTTTTTTTGTTGTTGTTGTTTTTGTTTTCCACCTTTTCTCCAGCAAGTTCACATTGCTATCCATCTGGTTTTTGTTCTTCCCTGAACATATCTGAAATGCCTAACACAGCCTGTAACTTCACATCTCATCTGGAAGAATACTTATAGTGTACATGTAAACGTGCCTATCTGTTCCACCTAGCCACCTGGCCTGGGATTCTCTGAGCTTTTACAGATAAAGTGACCTAGACTTCAGCAAGGTCAATGGGATCCCTTGGTTGGATCCTGTTAAGATCAGTGGGTTGCTGTTGCAGCACTGAAGGCAAGAGAGAAAGCCAGCATGTTCTTGATACTTACTAAAATTTCTGTGGTATTTCTCCTAAGACTAGGATTGTTAATTTAAGCATTAATTCTCATTTCCTGGCTAAATTACCATTCAAATTTAATGGGTTTTGTTTGTTTGTTTGTTTTGTTTTCAGATTCTCCTTTCACTTCCTGGTGCATGTTGCTGAATGTGTTGTTTTACACCACTAAGCAGCTACTGAGATTCATCTCATGGTGGCTGCATGTTAATGCCAACAGAAGTCGCTTTGCATACTCCTCTGCCACTGTTTCCCTATTCAGAGGCTTAATAAAGCCTCTGTAAATTCTTAATCATTTGGGAAGGAAGAGTAAGTGCATGAAGAGCATCTGGATCCCACTAAAATTCAACAAAGTTGAAGTTTTCATTGTAGGCTTCATTAGAAGGTTTTGAAATGTATCAGCGACTTACTATTATAAATATGAAGCTATATCTATAATATGTAACATGTAAAAATAGAGCAAGTAATATGGAACAATAGAGGAAAAGCAGTACATGGAAGCAATTGGTGCTGAGGACAGTAAATCTTTACTGGGTTACATTCTTTACAGCAGATTTAACCAATTCCCTGATCTGAATAACCCAGTGCACAAGTGTGAAACTCTCCATGGGACATCAGGTCAGATACTTCTGTCCTCAGTGAGGTCTGGAATACACTTAGTGCACAACAGGGTGGCAACTTACAGCGCAGCCTCTCTAGAAAGGATGCTCCTATCACTCAAACATCCCTGTACACCATATCAAAGCACATTAAGTGTGGATAACTGGGGGATTCATTTCAGCAGTACAAATTTGCCCCAAACCTGGTTGCTAGTATAGTTGCAACCTGCCAGCCAAGACTGTGCATTTAAAGCACAGATACAGCTTGTTCTCTTTTTCAGAAAGTGAAAATAATAAACAATAAAAATAAAGTGCTATATAGCTCTGTTTCTGTTCCTATCTCTTTGTGATGATGCTTTGGTGACTGCTTTTGTATAAAGCTCTTAATTACAATAAGCTTACATTTAGCATAACTCCCCTGTTTTCAGATAACTAGTACTGTTTTGGGTGAGACAAGAATGGGATTTTTAAAATAGGTTTCCTATTATTTTTCTATAATGTTAAAAGCTGTAACAAGATTTAGCTAATAGTGTACCAGAATTACTAAGTATAATTACAGGAACTGTTTGATCCCATCACTCCATAAACATATCAAAGGCTGACAGCTCAAGATGAAAAATAGACTGTTTTCTATTATTTCAGTCAAAAGTTAAAATGCAAATATTTCTCATTCTTTTTCATTATTTCTGTCATAGTTGAAAGAATACAGAATCATAAAGAGCAGGTAAGAATGTCTCTGCAGGAGCTTCTCCCTTGAAAAGTCATATTGATTTCCTTCTGTTTTCATCTGTGAAGACATGGAGTAGAAAACCTGAACTCTATTATATGGTGTGAGTCCAGAGTAATTCCATTAAAGGGACTTCCTTACAGTAATTCTGGTTTAACTGTAATATAATCAAGACCATCATATCATCATCGTAAATGAAATCAGAAGAATTAAGAACTAATATAAATGACAGTGAAACATTCTGGCTTGCATACAGACAAGAAAGTATTTACACAAATACATGCACCTAGTATTTAAGCTTTTCGTTTTTAAAAATTCTAAGTATAAAAACCCAATATAACAGTGCATCAAGGAAGGTACAAAATTGGCACTGAGTCCTTAGTCAGGAAAATGTCTAAGCATGAGAGTGAAAGAAAGAGAAGTATCTCTGTAAAGAAGAAAAAGGACTCCACAGACAATAGAAATGAGATCTAAGTCCTCAGGACAGGATAGAGGGTAATAGTTTCATGGCAGAAACAGCAAAAACATCTAAGTTTACGTCAGCCACAGAGGAACGCTTACATGGTGAAAGGCAGAGAACACAGCAGGGCCAGCATCCCATTTGAGAGCATTGCTCCTCACTGATTTTATCCAAGAACTATGGCTGCTGATGAACTCAGCAACTCTCACACTGTTCATAGCTAAAAACTTATTTATTTTCTCCTCCACTTCAGAGTAAACTGCTGGACAACACTTACTGCCCTGTAAACTAGCAGCACATGAACTGTTTCTGCTAAGCACCATTGAATTTAAAATAGAAAAAGCTTGTTGGCAATTTGCTGCATATACCTATTAAGGGAGAAAAAAATACATATAAAAATGCACTACTTTTAAATATTAAAACCATTTCTGAACAACTGCATATCAAATTTTCAGTATTTTTCATAGCTGGATTAGTGAGATTATTATCTTCATTGCTAGTGTATCATCTACTCTTGATTTCAAACCATGTAAGTGTGCCGTTAGCTTTTGTCATAACCAGCTGATTTCAGCGCACTACAGAGATATTAAATCAGGTCAGTAAACCACCTAAGATTAATATATATGCATGTGTATATATAGTTCAGTAATTAAGTATGCATCACAGTATAAATATATTCATGAAAATTAAAAAAAAAAAAACAGTATTTTTTTTTTTTTTACAACGGTTTTGTTCTAATCAAGAATTACTATGCTAGCATCAAGCTTCTACCATTTCAAGGAGAGAAATTAGTCTAGTGTGCAAAACTTCTTTATTATAAACACTTCAGCATACAAGCAGCCTTTTATGTATACCTTCACGGGATAATGTGTACAGGATCATGTTTCATTTTTATAGAGCCCTGCAATTTAGCTCTTACTAAATTCTACAGGCTTTTTCTATTCAGGGAAGAAAAATTGCAACTCTTGGGACTTCATTCCATTAGCAAACCCGTTAAGGATGTCCAAGGTCAGTCCTGACAACCTAAGAATCTTGATCAGGAAGTCTGGGGGAGCCCATCAGGGCATCCTCTGTGCTTGTATGAGCTCTCCACCACTGTCAGTCCTGGCACAGGAGTGTAATGGGAGTGGGAAAGTACCCAGCTGGGAAGGGGTCTCATCATTTCAACAGTCTACTATTGGCAAGCACAGTGATAGGGAGAGAGGCATGTTGCCTTCTCCACAGCACATTTGGAGCCACTTAGCTTGATTGGCAGGGGCAAACACACAAACTGAAGAAAGCAGAGATGCCACAGTAAGGCATCTTCAATCATGGCCCACAAAGGCAGTCTAATACTTTTTGGACTCTCCCACCCTTAAAAAGCCATAAGAAGGATAAACATATTTCATCCCCAGATTTCTCTTAATGAGTCTTTCCTACCAAAAGTTAAGTAGAATTTCCTTGATTTTCTAAAGCTTCCTGAAAATAATGGACTCCTTCCTACCCAACAGACTGCAGGGACCTATACAGCAAAAAGGAATGGTAGAATGACTATAAAATGATATCCACATGTGAAAAGCCTCCTGACTGATCAACAAAACTACAGAATGAGGGCATGCTCAAAAACAGAGGGGCATATTCTGCCAGAAAATATGGATAGACTTTTGAGGATTTCTCCAGTCATCTGTGTGACTCTGCAGAACATTTATCAGCTTGTTACAGCAGAGCTCCAGGACACGTATGTGCATCCTTTCTCACCTATATAAGTCTCTGATCAAATCTCATCTCTGCTCCCTTGCTCTCTTCTTACTTCCCTGTTTAATTAAAGATTGAGTCTTTTCCCCTATGTCTAGGGAAGAAACTCACTTACCTGCTACAAATCAGTATTTTCCCTACTGCTGTTTCATAAACCTTGCCACCAGCACAGTGACAAAGCAGCCAGGACAAGACCATGCCCCATTTAGCAAACCTGGGATCTGACCTTCTAAGAAACACCACAACCATTCTGAATTTCCCTCACAAACATGACCCTCTGAACTATGTCTTCAGATTTCATTACTGAAAATACCAAAACATACTTTAGGAACCAAAATGAGTTTCCTGTTCATTTCTTACTTTTGAAACTGTCTCTGGAAATAAATGCACACCAAAATAAATAAATAAATAAATAAATAAATAAATAAATAGAATGTCAAGCAACGTGACAGATCAGAAACAGCCAAGAGACAAGACAGGGAAAATCATGGCATTTGTAAGGAGTACACCCACCCAACCTGCAGGCCTGCCTTGCAGGTAGTGTGTACCTTTTCTGACAGCATTGACACAAATTATCTCAAAACTGACACGAAATCATAATGCAGACAAACTCTAAAATAAATGGGTTTTCTTTTAGAAGAAACAGGGCTCCTTCTGAAAGAAACAGGAAGAATCTGTAATAATAGTATTTTGCTTTTATTACCTACCAGTGGAAATAAGCACCTGCTCTCTCTGGTATCCCACCACCGACAGAGCAGTAACGCTTCAGTGTAACTGCACACTGTAAAATCTAATTGACTGTTGCCCAAACACTGGATGTAAAGTGACATGCCACAAGCTCGTCTCCTGTCCATTTACTACAGTGCTTGAGGAATGCTGTAGTGATTTACTGAGTAAGGTGCTCCTGCTTATTGCCTGTGATTTACTCTGCAGCCGTGCAGAAAATGGTAGGACTGACAGATTTCAAGGAAAGTTTGTCAGCCATTATCCCCATGGGTCAATCAGCAAAATCTTCTGGCTGGTGATAAGCAATTCTCAGCAGAACACTATTTTGTTTTTATTCCGGATTTTATTGTCTTCTCCCCCAGCGCTTATAAAAAATGCTCATTTTAAGGTTTTGAATGAAATCTTTACTGGCTCACATCATGCGTAATTCACATGCTCCATAAAAGTGCTGAATGCTAACCAGAAGTATTAGAAGAGAATTTTAAAAAGCTATATTTAAAATAACCTGCTGAGACATTCAGGAACACAGCAAAAGCATAAATACTGAGAAAAGCAAAAAAAGGACAGCAAATATGTACTGTACTATAAAGAACCAGATTTTAGTGAAGTTGCTCAAAGATTTGATTGCCATTTGCATAGAATTACAGAATTAGCTACTACAGGGACACAAAGTAACATATTGTTATTTGGATTTGAGCTAAGCTTCTTTACAAGCCTGGGGCAAAGCTAGTACAACTTTTCTTTACCACTCAGGTGCAAGGATTAACTGTGGTCTTCACATGAGTTTTTCCAGAGACTGCAGCCACTAGCACCCATCTTCAAGAAAGTGTTGGGACCATTTAAAGTCTTCCAATGCTCCATGCTCTATGTCGTAAAGGACCAATATACCTTGTCAGACCCAATGTATATGGTATATTCTTATTTCCATAAGAAACAGTCTTTTGAAGCCCCAGCCTAGGGGCTTCTTAGTAATAGTAACACTAATAATATTGTTTTTTTAGAATTCTTAGAAATTCCAGAGCCCTTGGGCTATGCCCAGGAGAGAAAACCATGGCCCAGAAGAGGTTCCAACTTCTACAGGAAGATCAGAGACATATGGGACAACACAACACACTAGCAGCATGCTCCAAAAATAATGTATTTACCACAAGGTTATTTTTTTTTTTTATTTTTTTTTTTTTTTTTTTAAATGTTTAAGTATATGTTAGAATACTCAGCTCTATCATATCTTGATTTTTACTTTCTGCATTACATTAAATGTATCCCAGGGCAAAGTATGTTAAAAGTAAACAAAAGCCTGGGGGGGGGGGGGGGGGGGGGGAACACAACATGATAAGGAGAAAAAAGAAAGACAGTTAAGTTAAAGTTCAACCAAAGATGAAGGAAGAGAGTTACGAACAGGAATAACTGTTAGGATTACAAAAACAAAAACAAGTGCTTTGAAAACATAATGTGATGCTAGTAGTAGTGTCACTGCAGTTTGATAGTCTAAGGAAGGAAATATGGTATTTATTAGAAACATTTATTAGACTAGTAGTAATATTTCTGGAGGAAAGGAACAAGCTTTCAAGAGACACGTGCCTCCTGCTTAATGTCAAACAATGGCTGAGGCAAGAGCCTGTCTAACTGGCAGATGAAACCTTTCCTCAGGGCAGTTTTTCCCTGGGATTCTTCTGCTGCCCAAGCATATAGGAGGCACAGTTACCAGGATTTAACATATGCTGTGCATAGTTCAGTGGCAACCTTCTGGAGATATTGGATTCACCATACAGCGCACGCAGAGGAGATGTAGGACTTCGCAGAAGCACCAGATGTTTTGTATATGAGTGGCAGAGTTCAGGTGATGTGTCTGAGATTTCCAGATATCCAACAGCTAACCAGAGAAGAGACAGATTGATTTCCGGATGTGAGGTGCTCAAAAAATGATTTCATCCTCAATTTCAACCAGATAAACTTCCAAACAGAGACAACTGGGGAAACCCAGATGTAGACATAGAATAGATTACAGAAAAGACTCTCAATCATTTTGAGGTTCCTGCTCTGACACCATTTTCATTATGAAGTGCTAGAGGTCCATAAAGTCTTAAATCTAAAAAAGAATTAAAATTAACTAAAATAAGAATAGTTTCAGGTGGATTCTAACTGTTCACAGAATGTTAGTGTAGAACAATAGATACAATGAGAGAGAAAGAGCTGGAGCGCTTCTTAGATTGATTAGAAACCAATATAACTTAGGAATTTTTAAACACAAATCTTCAAGATATTAACATTAGAACTGAGTCAGCAGTGATGTTGAAAGAGGCCCACCAGCACCAGATAACAAAAGAAGAAAAATTAGTCAACTCTGTGATACATCCAGCTGTAAATCTACGGTGAACATGAGGATATTCTGCTATTTTTAGGTTAACAGTTTAATAACTTTTCCCCACCTTGCTTTGTGCTGATTATGAAGAGGAATCAATGAATACATCCTGGGGGCCACCCAGCTGGAAAGGAACTGGAGAGCCTAGTGAGCACCAAGTTGAAAATGAGCCAGCAATGTGCCCTTGCCTCAAGAAGACTAACACTACCCTAAGCTTCATTAGGCAAAGTCTTGCCAGCTGGTCAAGAAAGGTCATCCTTTCCTACTACTCAGCACATGCAAGGCCACACCTGGAGAGCTGTATCCAGTTCTGTACTCCATTATAAGAGAGACATAGACATACTGTAGAGAGTCCAGAGAATGTTCACAGAGGACCAAATATGAAAAGCAGGAAAAACTTTATATTTGAAATGCAGGATTAGCAATAATTCCATAAGAAATGTTAGAGTTACTGGGAGTATTTTTGGCAGAATTGAACCCATTAATGAGTAAAAAGATGCTTTTTCAGGTGTCTGACACTGAGAAACACAAGCTGAAGAAAGCTACAAGAAATATAATAAAGGTTATTATATCTATATTATATGTAACACTTCTTTATTAGCAACAAAAGAAATCTAAAGAAACATCAGACTATCTCAGACATGAAATCCAGCAGCAAATGAGGCTGTGGTCTATCAAATACATAAACGTGTAATACAGTGGGTGAAAACTGGCTGACAGGTCAGGCTCAAAGTGTTATAGTAAACATCAGACTGGTGGCCAGTCACTAGCAGGATTTCTCAGGGCTCCATCACGGGTCCAGTTCTTTTCAATGTTTTAATAAATTATCTTAATGCAGGACTCAAATGAGTCTGTAAGTTTGCAGATGACACTAAATTGGGAGGAGCTGATGACTCCCTTGAGGCTAGAGAGGCCTTGCAGAGAGCTCTTGACAAATTAGAGAGCTGGGCAATCATCAACCATATCAGTTTTAACAAGAGCAAATGCCAGATTCTGCACCAGGAATCAGGAAACCCTCACTATACACATAGACTAGGGGACAACAGGATGGAGAGTCTCTATAGAGAGGTTACTGGGTGTTCTGGTTGACAGCAGATTGAACATGAGTCACCAGAGTGCCCTGGCAGCCAAAAAAGGTCAACTCTATCCTGGGGTGCATCAGGCACAGCATTGCTAGCTGGTCAAGGGAAGTGGCTGTCCCACTTTATTCTGCACTGGTACAGCCTCTCCTAGAGATTTTTCTGTGCTGTTTTGTGTGCCACAATATAATAAGGACATAAAACTATTAGAGAGTATCCAAAGGAAGGCAATAAAGATGGTGAAGGGTCTAGAGGGAACAGGTATGAGGAGCAGCCGAAGTCACTTGGTTGTTTGGCCTAGAGCAGAGGAAGCTGAGGCAGCCTGCAAGCTTCCTCACGAGGGGGGTGGAGGGGCAGGTGCTGAGCTCTGCTCTCTGGGGACAGTGACAAGGACCCGAGGTAAGAGCATGGAGCTGGGACAGGGGAGGGTCAGGCTGGGTGTTAGGGAAAGGTTCTTCACTGAGTGGGTGGTCGGGAACTGGAACAGGATCCCAGGGAAGCAGTCATGACATCAAGCCTGTTGGAGGTCAAGAAGCATTTGGACAACTCTCTCAGACATATGGTTTGATTTTTGGGTGGTCCAGTGTGGATCCAGGAGCTGGACTGAATTATGGTCCTTTTATTGGTCCCTTCCAACACGGGATATTCTATGTTTCTGTGATTCTATGATTCCATGAAATAAATCATCTATCCTTAAAGGCTACTCTCTTAATTTGTATTGTAGATGACTTGCAGGAGGTTCTTCCTTCAGTTGCAGCTCTCTTACTTGGCTCACTAGTATATACTATATATTAAAAACAAAAGCAAATAAATAAACAAAAACATTATGTGTCAGTTAAAGTTAGGTTGTGTCTACTCATATCATGCTATATGATACCATAGGATCAATAGCATGGATTCCAGGTGCCAAGTTCAAATTCATCCAGATCCTCTTCCTCTGTATGTTTCCATGCTTCCTACTAATGGATCAGGTTGTTTAAACTTTTCATTTGTATACCTCACAACACTTTTATTCCAAGTGAACACTTCTCATTACCCTTTATAGTGCCATTTACAAGGTCACTTCTTAACTTTTCCCTTCTCAAGTTTTTTAGATGTATACATACTCACCTACAGAAGGTAATAATCCCAAATGACCAAACAGTCATGAAAAAAATGCAGTTCATAAATAACTTATGCAAAGTCAAGAACAAACTTACATGGAAAAAGACCTGGCTCCAGCAACTAGAATGCATACAACAGGGAAGCTGGATTTTCAGTTTCAAAACTTCCTACCCATTATGTATTTAACACATCAATTTATTAATCCTGCTTGTATAAGATCCTTCTATGCATGGGTAACGTAAGTAAGCAGTCGTCCAAAGAGCAAAATTAAATGTGTGTGTTGTCTATGTAGATGCGTGCAGAGGACTTAAAGGATCAGTTAGCTTTCTGTGCCAGCCCTGCTGTAATGCAACAGGGTTCCTGGCCTGCAAAAACCTATGTATATATTTCTACTTATAGAAATTAAATAAAACAGGAAACTTTAAAATGCATGGCCAGAAAAATCTACCTTTTCATATTTTAATCCTTGGATTTTAAGATCGTGTTCTGTTTTATTTTGTTTAAATTAAATTAAATTCACACAACTGAAATGCCTTCAGATAATTCAGTTTATCTGTATTTTCATTTGTGTAGTTTCTGATGTGAAAATATAAGCTAGAGAAAATGATTCCCTACTTGGTATGACAAATCATTTTAAGAAGTCCTGTAATTCAAATGCAGAACAAGAGGTAGTTTCACAGATTCTTGAAGTCAATGTTAAATATACTGTTAACTTCATAGGAGGAGGGACTTCTACTAAAAATATGTAACTGAAAGACTAGTTTTTGACATCTCAGCTCGCAGTTTCAAGTGTTTTGTGATGCAGCATCAAACTTCAGTGAGTGCTATTGTATTTGGTGAAGCTTGTTCCTGGCCCTGAGGTTCTTCATACTGGAAGAGAATGCTATTGGTCCATATGCACTGAGTGCCACAGTCAATGGAGAAGAGAGAGACTACCTATGCAGAGCTAAAATGTACCTCAGAATAGCATCAGGGTGTTTTCAGGATGGCTTAGAATATTATCCCTTTCAAGTTCTCCAGCATTTGTCAATACATGCATGTCCACTAAGACTATTTTTGATAAAACACTAGTTTATATGAACAAGGGAATTTGACCTGACAGGACACTGACCTTGGCCAAAGTTATGCCTACAAGAACACCCAGAATACTCTCTTTTATTACTACAGGGCAAGCTGACAGTTTTTTCCTTTTTTTTTTTTTTTTTTTTCAGTGTTCTTTTACCTCCTATTTGAAAAATCCTTTTTCAGAGAATCAATCAAAGGGGCTTAAGGAGGAGACTGACTGACCTCCAACAAATCAATTAGATCTTAAATGAAAGCTTTTTTGTAGTCTTCTTTTTTTAAGAAAAAAAAAAAAAAAAAAAAAAAAACGGTAAGTGAAATACAGTTTACCTTTAATAAAACTACCACAAAGTAATTGTATTGTATAACAAAGGATACATCAATGTCCATAGATATAGATTTTCTATAATAGCTAAAGTCATGATGATCCATGCTCTTCTACCCACCCAGGTTAGTTCTTTCCTATTTTAGAAGAATAAAAAGAATAATTTAAATTTAATTATCCTTTTAAACTGTCATAAAGTAATAATTTAGCCTTCCAAGAAATCATCTTTAAACTCACCTCTGAACAGGGTGATAAGACTGCTACAAGGCAAATTATTTCCAAACACATTACCTCTTATAAGTTAGTTTGTTCAGTAATCAGCCCATCAACATGGAGAGCTTTTTGAGTTTGATCAACTCGAGGAACATACATCTGTGTATTAAATCCTAGCCTCCAGTACTGCCACTTCTATAGCTGCTGGTTCACTCTCTGCCTAGTTCCAGAATTTCAATTTCTAAACTTTAATTACTGAACAACCTTCAGTATGACCCACTAACAACTAGTATGGGTAGACAAGTCAAAATAAAATAAAATCCACTAATAATATTTGCTGCAAATACAAACTGAATTTATACTATATCCCTGCGGTTCAAAGCCATTGGCTAGCTTTACTTTTAATTGTTTTGGTATATTTCAGCTTTTCCAGCTCTGAAGATGAAAGTGTCAAAATATCACAAGTCAGCTTCCTCATAAGAGATTTTCCATGAAATTTTGCAGACACAAGAGGTTCAGAAAATTTAGGAAAGTACCAATTAAGAGTTCATGACTCCTCTGAGCTTACCCTACAGCACTTTTTAGATGTGAACTACACATGCACACACACACAAACTTCTTAAGCATTTAGTGACTTCAAAAATGTTCCTTGTCTCACCTGGATGGCAAACAGAATGTTATACTCCCAGGAAGAAAACAACTCTACAGAAACACTTTGGAAATGGTTAATACCTGAAAAAAAAACAAAACAAAACAAAACAACAACAAAAAAAAATAGCTGAATAGAATTTGGTCTAAAATGCAGTGTGATATATTCCTTTTGTTTCTTTAAGCTTTTGCAGTTTGAAGTGCAAACTCTCCTTGTACTAAAGATTTTGTCTAAACAGTACAATATAGTATGAATTGGTTGAAGTGGTTGAGTCACCATCCCTGGAGGTCTTTAAAAGATGTTTAGATGTAGAGCTTAGGGATATGGTTTAGGGGATGATTTGTTAGTGTTAGGTAAGAGGTTGGACTTGGTGATCTTGTAGGTCTCTTCCAACCTAGACTTTTCTGTGATTCTGTGAATTTCAAGAAGCCTCTTCTGAGACAAAACACACACAAAATATGCATAATGGTTGCCCCAGTTCTAAGTTCTAATAATTATTATAATAATAATTAATAATAATAAAAACAGAGTCCCATTAAAAACACCCTACATCACAGCACATTTCATAATAGTTAAGAGTTCACTTGGAAGCAATGAATAATAATTTGGCTTCAGTGCAGTCAATGACAAAATCTGTATCTAGTTTGGTATATCCAGAATTTAAACTGATATATAACGATTATAATTAGTGCCTGTATTTTTCATGCCTTGTCTACCTTGAAAATGGCTTGTTCATATATAGCTTATTGGTAGCCTGTTTGCTTCCACAGATCACTCCTCAAGGCACAAACAAGTTTCTAGTTTTTAACCCAAATACTCCTGCACATACTGGACCAGCAGCATTGAATCAAAGTATGAAAGAGGAAATGAAGTGACTACCTGACACAGAGAGGAGCTGCAAATGAGGACCAAAGAGCTACCTATCAACTGCCAGCAGTCAATGCAACAGCAATTCATCACCCAAAGTCAACAAAATGCATATTTTCTAGATTTCTGTACATTTCCATATTTCCAGCACAAGTAGAATGTGACTGTTACAGTTATTTATTTACTGTGACTCCGAACAGGATGTTAGAACTTACAGATTACCTGTATGCATACAGATACATTTCTGCCCACGAGCATGATTTCTGGTTTGCTACTTCAGCTAAGTTACAGTCTTTCTATATAAATGTTCTTGTACCTTGGTTCTCTACTCATAAAATTGAACATTTCCTTACCCAATTACTATTCCTGAGATTCATGATGCTATGGCTATTACAATTGTGTAGGAAAGTAGAGAGGAAATGTTGCTTCCATGGTTCTTTAAATTTAAATTTCAGGCAGAAAGTCTAACAGAGAACAAAGATGCTAAAGTTTAGGACAAAGGCCTCCTGTTTGTTTATTGCCTTTGGCTGTGATCATAAGGTCCACAAATGTAGGCAGCAGAGCAACCAATAGTTAGTATTTTGCAAGATATAACCCGTCATGGCTATCACACACAGAACTCTACCATGTCTGAGGTGCTGCTTTCAGTGTGAATAGAGGAACAGATTTGTGGTAGTAGGTACTTCCTTCAGATTATTCAAAACTTTTTATATAAACTGAGATTCTTGACCTATTTGATACATAGTACCAAGCTTTTTTTTTTCAGACATTTTTAGTTCTAACCATAAAATGTGACTTCCCCATAAGGATGTATTTGAATCTTTCTAGTAAATTTTAAAGCTAATTTAGGGCTTCTATCATTGACAGAGGCCACAAAGCATTCATAAAAACACAATTTGGAAAAAAAAAAAAAAAAAAAAAAAAAAAGACTTTTAAAATAAACTCTAAAAGCAACAGTATGGTGGTATACTCCCCCTCTCCACCCTACCCCACACCCCTTAACCTGATCTTTCATCCATAAGCCTTCTCAGGCTCAAGGTGGACTCGGGAGAGATAGAGGGCTAATGGAGAATGCACCAACCACATATGGCTGGTTTATAAACATAGCTAGTAGTCAATCATCTTACCCCATAAAGGGACAGCCCAGGACCCACCAAGCTTCCTGTACTGCAGCAGCCTGCATGCCAGGATCTTCCCCCTGAGCATGGACACTTCTCAGGGTTACTCCTAGAGGTCAAGAGATTCCTTACCTGCAACAGATATTCAATAAGTGACTAAGAGCTAGCTTGTTGAAACTTTGCAAGTAACTCGTTAAGCATGCTGAAACTTTGTAGTCTTAGCTAAGTAAGAAAGAAGATTGACTGAGCACATAATCATTTAGGCATAAACCATCAAGTATGGGATTGGGATAGGATCTGGTTGAATCTAGACTCTTTGGAGTTTGAACAGCAAAAGGGCCTCCTTTCTGAACCTCATGACTCACCGTGATGCTTTTAGTCTGACCCTGTCCTCTATGCAGTAAATAATCAAGTGATCTTGCCATCACAAATCTTGTTAATGTTGTGTTTACCATAAGAGCTTTGTTAAATCACTGTCTTATTCACAATTAAGCTTTACTAAATCACTATTTCATCAATAAATATATTGCTGCTTCTCTCTTGCAGGCAAAATGCATAATTCCTTTTGTGACAAACAGCTAAAAGAAAACCACATTACAGAATATTTTCAGCAAGTTGTCTCCAAAATCTTTACAGATCACAGTTACATATCTGCATGTTCTGACAAAACAAAATGGACTACAGATAAAAGAACTTGTATTTCCTCGTACCTAATCTCACACACATTTCTAATTTCAGGGGAAAGCTATCTTACATACAGTGCTATTATATGACTGTTAAAATTTGCCTACAAGTAGTAAATCTTTGTCACTAATCCATTGTCACTCCAGAGGACTTCTGCAGCACCAGGTCAGGTCTCAAAAGCAAGTACAATTAAGACTGTTAGCCTATCACATATATTTTTAATGTAAAAGTTGATAATAGAATAAGGTTTATATATTATATAAATAGAATAAGGTTTATATATTCCTTAATGGAGAATTAGAAATAGTCACCATCTGAAGCAAGCTGCAGTTTACCTATCAATCAAGAGTAGAGGATGAGTCCTAGTAAACAAAAATGTGACTTATGTAAGTATGGAAATGAGTGTTTGGGTTTGTTTTTTTTTGTTTGTTTGTTTGTTTAATTTGGAAGGAAGCCAGATGGCCTCTCCTACAAGGAGAAAACAGAAGTCACTGTAGAGAGAAAAAAATACTTGGTCCAGGGTAGGTAATATACAGCAGTCAATGGCTGATAGTGAGTCAGAAATAAAAACAAATATATTTTTCAAGAATATAATGTCACTGATAATATGCCGTAGGTTTCCTGTGTGTTAATTAGAAACTTCAATTAGTTTCTTGCAAAAGAAGACAATGTAACACATGTAACACATGGCTCAAACTGAGAAATTCTAAAACCAGAAGAAAACATTAGGATATTGTAGTCAGGAGTTTTCATGGAGAAAGTTTTCATGGAGAAAATACAGTTTGCTGAAGTTTTACTACACCGTCCTTAGCTGGCTCACTTTCACTTCATATGGTAGACAAATTACCTTTTTTTTTTTAGTACTGACAAACTCCAAAGATTTGAGAATAATAAGTTAGGCATGGAAATTGTGACTTTAAACTGAAAATATTAAGGATTTTAAAAAATATTTGGATATATTTATTTGCCATTTTAGTATGGATATATTAGGCTTCACTTGGGTCATCCAAGGCAATCTGCATGACCAGAAGACAAGATATGTGTCTTTGTGAGATGAAATATGAGAGTTTCAAGTCAACATAGGAGCTGACTCAATGCAGAATCCACCAAACATCAGAAGATTTGTCATATATTTTGCAATTGACAAGGATTAGCAAACATGATTTTTAAAACAGTATTTCTTTAATGGAGATTCCAAGTGATGATGAATTCTCTTCTTCTCTTGATAGTCTGTTCTAGTAGCTACTTACCCTTTCTGTAAAACTTGGTGGCTTCTTGTCGTGTTTTTTTTTTTTTTTTTTTTTTTTTTTCCACTTTTCAGTTTGCTTCTTTTCCTAACTTAGCTTCTAGCCACTGGAGTCTTGTTATGTCTTTGTCACCTTAGGCCCTTGAATTTTGAGATCTACTTCTGTTTTGAAGGAATAAGCAAACTTTACCAATATCATTTGTGTTTCTGTGAGCTTTTCACCTCTGTTTGCCAGACTAGCTCTTTCTGACTAGGAGATATAAGATGCTGTGTGCTGATTCTGAGGCACTTTTGATGGTTCTTTTCTCATGGTGAATCACACGTGTAGTGCACAAGCCTGACCACAAAGCACTGAGGTCAATGAACTGAGTTGCCCACATGCATAACCAACATTTGCACTTCTGAACAGCAAGTGGGCTGAGCAGTGAATATGGAAGGATGTTCTTCAATATGATTTGCACTATATTGAAAATTTATTGTATAGATGACACTCCTGTATAATAAAAGCAGCTGCATTATGTTCAGTTTCATATAAGTATTCAGCCTAACTCTTCTGGAAAGCAGGCAACATATGCATCAGAAAATCAAGATGTTGTTATCCTTATTGACATGGCATTCAGATTTCACCATAATAATTACATAATATAATTACAGTTATATTACTAATCATAACACAAATCACTATCATGTAAATCTGATATATTTTTTTTTAATTAACTTACTAGTACGATTACACCATATGTCCAGAGGTTATGGAGGAGACAGAAGTAGAAAAAAAAATCTCTATGACCCACACAAAAGATTATATGGAACAGTTATTCTATTTTTTCACTCTGAACACAAGAAGAGGTTCAGAGGATTGTTTTGCCTGAAAGAAAATAGAAATATAGGGGAATAGTTGATAAGAATAGGGGTGTGTGCTATTGTAATTCTTATCATCATCATCATCATCATCATCCTAGTCACCTGCATAAGGATTTAGAAGATATCCTGGCATATTTTCTACTCAAATTTTTTTTTTTTTTTTTTTTTTTTTTTTTCAGTAGTACCTCCTTTATCAGGACTTTAAAACCTAATGTCATGTCAATGAAAGACAAAATTACATGTCAAGAAGATGACTAAATGAACAGCATGAAAAGGAACCCAGTAACAGTTTCTTACTAACATATATGGCTTCACATATGAATCAAGTTTGAAGAACAAATATGGTTATAATTATATAATAATTATGTAATTATAATATAATTTATTTTTATTATTTTATTATATAAATTTATCTATATAATGAAATCTTAAAAGCTCAAGGAACTTTTGCTGCTTAATGTTGGGAATATAACGTGATCTACAAAAGCAAAAAAAAAAACAAACAAACAACAACAACAAAAAAACTTTCAATGTTTATTAAGCTATTTAAGACAAAGGCAAAAACCATGCAGCTGAGAAAGGAAAAATGCTTTTACAGTATCTTTTCCTTTGCTTTTCAGAGAGAGAAATATGGTGTAGATATGAAGCAAATGTCTTCCAGGGACTGAACAGTAGAACAGTAGCCTAGTAACAAAACAAGTCAATTATACTAAAATAATAATGTATCTAAAAATAAAAATTAAAAAAAAATAAAGTGCCAAAATAATAATGGGTTTACATCACAAGGGTTTGATTGCAGGAGGGCTGCACGGGTGGCTTCTGTTTGAAGAGTCCAGCAGCTGCCCCATGCAAGATAAGAGCCAGCTCCAGCTAGCTCTAAAAGGGACCCACCATTGTCCAGAGCTGAGCCAGCGAGCAATGCTGCTTAGGCCTCTGGGAGAGCAGAGTTCAGGAAGGGAAAAGCCTGCTGCACAACAGCAGCTGAAAGAGCAAGGAGTGAGAACCAGCCCTGCAGTCCCCAAGGTCAGTGCAGCAGGAGGGCAGGAGGTGCTCCAGGCATATAACAGCACTTCCCTTGTGGCCTGTGTAGAGGCTCCTGGTGAAGCAGGCTGTCTCCCTGCAGCCCATGGGTCCCACATGGAGCAGATCTCCACACTGCAGCCCGTGGAGGAGCCCCCGTTGGAGCAGGTGGATGTGGCCTGGAGGAGGCTGCGGCCCATGGAGAGCCCCCACAGGAGCAGGCCCCGGGCTGGAGCTGCAGCCTGTTGAGAGGAGCCTGCGCAGTAGCAGGAGATCTGGGGGGAGCTGCCGCCCGTGGGGGACCCATGCTGCAGCAGTTTGCTCCTGGGGGATGGACCCCGTGGTACGGAGCCATGTGGGAGCAGTTCTTGAAGAGCTGCTGCCTGTGGGCAGCCCCCACAGGCTCAGTTTGGGAAGAACGGCATCCCGTGGGAGGGACCCCACGTGGAGCAGGGGCAGAGCTTAAAGGACAAAATTCCTAATCCAATTTGTAGACAATATGTTCATTGCTTCTGGTTCTATTTCAATAAGGTGAAAGATATATAGAAGTTATGGCCATGATACATTTTTCATGAAAGCTGTGAAAAACAAAGCCGTAAAAAGCAACAGAGTTGAATCCTTTGATCCGTTAAAATCTAACATATTGACTTTTGTCATCTTGCATAGTTGTATACTAGTTCTTATGTTTTATGAAACTGGCTAATTTTTATCTCTATAAATCAGATTTGTCAGTTTCATCCGTCTATTAATCTGTCTGAGAGATATCTAAAATGGAAGATTAGCTCCTGTGCAAAACGTATGTGGTCAATAGCAGGCCCCAATGGTACCAGGTCTGAGTATAGCTAAATGAAGAAATCATCAAGTAGCAAATAAAGAGAAAAGAAAGAAAATAAAAATCTGAGTGATAACATTGTGGTTAAGCATAGACATATCATTCAGTGTCACCAGTTTCAGCTTTCTTTCCACAGGCCACTACACATTCCTCTCTAATTATGAAAACATTATTATGGCAGGTTTAAATCCCATATGATTTGGCAGTGATGCTGATATTTACCATTCTGGCAGTTCATAACACTGTCATTACATGTACAAACAGCTGACAATACAGGAAGGAATTCCAAAATTTGTTTTCTTTCAGTGCAGTGACCAATTCAAGCCTTTCAAAAATTTAATGTTGGCTTCATTTTTGGGGAAAATGTAAAGTAATGACTTCACGGATATAAAATATGATATTATTCTCTTCCCTCAACTGTTTTCTTTTTTTGTTTGTTTGTTTGTTTGTCTGTTTGTTTGTTTGTTTTTGATAGTTACCTCTCATTAAAGTACCCTTTTTAGGAAAAAGCATATATTAGAAATGAATTTCAGAAGAAAATTTATCATGTTTAGATTTTAAAGGAGGAAGGTACATGTTTAAAAGCTAAAAGATTGTTATGCATTTTAATTCAAAAAATGTGTAAGAATGAAAGTACATGGCATGTACAGCTATTTGTCTTTTTTTTTTTTTTTTTTTTTTATCTTTTCTAGATTGTGATCAAACGGTCTCTCAACCTTGTACTTCTGGGATTTATATTAGCTTCTTGCAGTCTTAAAAGCTGTCAGGAATTTGTGCTCTGTTGATCTGTTTTATTATTACTAGTATCCTGTAGATTTTTGGTAACTCAGTTAATGCAATTTTGAAGGGGTTATTTTCTCTTAATATTAAAAAGATATCCAAGAGACACATATTGCCCATTGAGTTTTTATAGTATCAAAAGACTCTCCTTATTAAAAATGTACATTAAAGGCTATGTATGTCTTCATATGGCTAACCTGACTGAGATAGAGCAAAAATTGCAATGACATGTTCATATTTGAGCCTACAGGAGTACTAAAGAATATGTTTAATTGAAACACATGATCAGTCTCCATGCCTTCAGGTTTAAGTGTGTTATTTCAGATTAGGGGCACAATCACCTAGATGTTTGGACATATTTCTGCTTATATAGTCATAATGGGGAAGGGTGCTAAGTCTATGGTATGCAATGAAGCACTATGTGAAGCTACCCACCCAAAGCAGCTTTGAAAATGGTGGCATGCCTACACAAGATTGGCTTACTGTGAATTCTTCTCAGACAGCTAAAGCTCTAAACTAGTTCAAGAAGAAGCCAGGTGAGCGTTCATTTCAGTGTAATAGAGTTAGGAAGAGACCACAAGAACACCACCATAAATACTGATCTTTGTCAGTTCTGTAACATAGTGTCATGCGGCGATACTAGTTTGTGTCCCAGAGGCAGGATAGCTATGATAGTAATGTGCTTGGAAATTAGTCCTGCTTTGCTAAAGCATCTTAACAGCATTGTAGTGAGATTGCTTAATGTTGCATGCTTTTTATAGCAGCTTTTTTTAGCTAGGCTCACAGATTGCTGCCTAATAGCAGTCAGTTCTGTAGCTTCCTGTATTACTAGTCCCATATCTGATTTACAGCAACCCCCACGCTCATCTCAGCTCCAAATAAACTTACAGTTAAGTCAGGAAGCAAATTCTAAAAATAAGTCATAAAAGCCATGTGTAACTGCAGCCATGCTGCAGTTCAAAACAAACTACCATTTATTGATTGAAATACAACATATGAAAATCTTTAATTTAGAGTAAGAAAACCAACTTTAAGGTAGAGATTATATTTGCAAATAAAATTATCCAATTATTAAAAAAATATGTATCATTCTTTCTTTCTCTTTCTTTTCTTATGTGACTAGTAACTTTAAATGCAGTAAAAAGGAAATAGTGCAGACTGGATGACCTCTATCACAATGAAGAATGATTGGCAAGGCAATGTAATATGTACTCTCTCCTCTTTCCCACAGAAGTTAAGACAAAAATTGTACGAAAGTGTAACTCAGTATCTTATTCCATTTATCTTGCAAAATTCAATTCCAAATTTTCCTTTTTTTTTTTTTTTCCTTTTTTATGGGACAGAAATTACCATTAAGAAAAATTGATTGTCTATTTCCTTATGTTAGAACTTACCTAGGACAGCTGAAATCATATTTTTTCAGGTATCATGATCCACTGTGGCAATTACCAAATAGTTTCTTAATGAGAGATTTCAAAATCTCTTCTCTCACTGCAAGTTTTTAAGATAGCTGTCCCATCTTTCTGTTATTCACCTTCCATCTGCAAAGTGGTCTCTCTATCTTAGTATATATAACCCCAAAGAAGTTTGATTTGTCACCCTTAAATGATTGAAGATCTCTCCATGAGCCCGTAGCCTGTGTTATTCAGGTTGATATGAACTACTATCTTCAGTTTACATAAAGCATTCAACATTTTAATCAGGCAGAGTTTCAGAAAGAAGTCATTCAGTTTCAGTGATGAGACCCTGACAATGACTGCATATTGACACATACCCAGATGTGTGGGGTTTCTCATGGCCTTCTCCATTATCAGGAAGAGCCTGATGATCCTCAGCTGCCACCAGTTAAAAAATAGTACTCTTGTCTCTAATGTCTATGAGCTACTTTGCCTTTTTTCAAGAACTCACTGTGTTATGTATTGATCAATTCCTTTATTTCCACTTCATGTTTGGGGTGGTAGTGTCTCTGATGTCATCTGATGCCAAAAATATTTAATTTCTTTAATATTCAGTATGTTCAGTGCTGGCTCTTCCTAACTGTAAATCTTCTTGTTCATTACAGGCAGCAATATGTAGTTCACAGTGGAGATCCTTTTGGAATTTAAGTAGGAAATTTAAATGCAGTGTATTTTTTTAGGTATGTCACTGTTCTGTTTCTGGCCACTGCAATAATGATTACAATAACATATCGAGAAAGCTCCACATACCGCCTAATCAAAGTTTTTTAGTTCAGTAGCCACTCTCTTTTCCTGAGCCTGAAATTTGCCTGGGAGGCAAGGTACGTAATAAATCTCACCATTCATGCCCTCCCTTCACTAATAATGATTTAGGACGGGCTTGAGGCACAGGCAAAGCTGACAATCACCCTGGGCAGTAGAAAAAGTCAACAAAATTACAGTCTCTGGCATGGTGGGGGATTGTCACCCAGTGGCAGTAGGCTTTGTGCCCAACCCCTTCGTTGGTTGCTGGGCCCAAGCAGCATGTCCCATGGTCCCATCTTCAGCTCTCCAAGAACCCTCAGTTCCTGGGGGAAGCCAGACGAATTTGACAGCCCTAAGAAGGCAGGACTAAAGAGATTGAACTGGAGGAGGAAGTTTATAGGACTCTGTGTCTAACTGTATTTCACTGCTGTAGCAGGGAATGAAGCCACCTGTTTAGGGGCAATAATTATTCTCTCTTACCAGGGCTGAGGCACTCATTTAATAATTGCATACAAAATCACTTAAAGAGAGTATTTGGTCATTCTATTGAGCAGCCACAGACTAGATGTGGAGCCAGATGGACAGAGCTCTGCCATGAACATAAATGCTATTTAAAAATGCCCTAAGACAACACTACTTCACCCCATTCTAGGAACAGGAAAATTGAATTTTGTTATACTCCTGAGATATCTTGAGCTGATCCTGTCTGGTCCTGGCTATATTAAATACTCACAACCAGATTTATCCTGCTTCATACACTTTACTACAGCACTGAGCCTACCATGTTTCCTCTGTAATCAATGGAAAGGGGAAAAAAAAAATGAGCTAAAACTGATTTCTGGCAGCAATGTTGTCTTTGTTGACTGCTAAGTGAGTTTGACCCTAAATTAGGCACCTCCATTATGTCTTTGAGGCTAACTGGGAATGAATTACCCCTCAGCAACTTCAGATACAAGGTTTGATCAAGATTGCAGTCTTGCAGTCTTAATGTGTACCCAAGGTAGTTGCTGTCCCAGTATGGTATTCAACAGAACCCAGACTGGACTGCATGTATTGAATCATATCACTTATGCTTCAAAGAAGGAGGATTTCACAAAGTTTGTGTAATTCCCAAATATGCACCACTGGCAGATTTGCAGAGAGGGGGGGTTAATTCCTGGATGTCTCCATAATCTACGTAAGTGCCTGGCACCAAACTTTCTTTTAGAAACTTGCAGTAATTCTGAAGGAAAATTCAGAAATGGTGGAATTCAGGAAAATTCAGCAAATTCCTGAAACCATGCTTCTGCCCTTCACCTCCCAGATCTATTTCCTGAGGAATTTTCCCTTTAGTTATTTTATACTGTATTTGCATTCGGAGTTTTTGCTGCTCACCTGACAGACTGAATATATTCACAATTCCTTTTTGCATCAGTGGAACTCTGAGCAGAAAATGTTTTTCAGCTTGGTTAGGAAAATCATCACTTCAGTTTCTTATAGTACTTTAGTGTGGGACATATAACTCCTCTTCATCCAAGAGTGGTAATGCCCAGAGTAAACAGATAAAGAAAAATCATTGGGATGAAGTAAAATACCAAGTGAAACAAATTACACCAACTGGTTAGGAGCCAAGGATTGAATTTATGTATTAGTATTATTACATTCTTTTGTTTGGTTTGGTTTTGTTTTTAATACTGAAGTGGAAAGGAACTTGGTTATCCACAAAGTAGTATTAGATAAACTGTCATTTTGTCATTTGCTCCCAGTCCCCCCACTTCCCTAATATGTGCACTAGGAGCTTGCAAGTCCAAGAGTCAAAATACTAAATTACAAAGTCAAATAATATATTTTAAAGTATTAGTACTGGTGTGTAACTTTAAGGAAAGTAAAATATCTCAAGAAGAGTTCATAATTATATTCACTTAGGAAATCTCTGTTTTACCTTGATTTACTAGCTACCTACCAATCACAGGTAGGTAGCTGCTTTTTTACCATTTTTCTTTTCAAAAAGAATCAAAATATATGAAGAATATGTTTGAAAGTATTCTGTCAATCTTGGGTAGACACAATGCATGATTTGTGCAAATCAAAATTTGACTAAAATGTAAGAGAGTGAGGTAATGAGCATATCTTGAGTTTCCTTACCCCTTACAGAGGACTGTTTCAAGGAGACTTGCTTATTCTAAACTAAAGAAATTATAAACTTAATGCAGAAAGTAAATGAAGTTCTATAGTCTGAAGAGTGCAGAAGGTCAGGCTAGCTAATAAGAATGGTCCTTTCTTATCTATTTAAATAGATTATCAGTTTAGTGATCACCAGTGATTAAAATCTAGTTTTGCTCTTTATCTTAGAGACAAATTTACAACTACACAGTGCTAATTTTGGCTAAAAGCTTTAGATATCACTACAAGGAAGAGGCCTCTGTGAATTAACACTGTCATTTTCTCTGGAGCTTCCAATTGAAATAGCACTTTCTTCAGTTCAGGAAGTATTTCAAGATCTTTCCTAGTAGTTAACTCATCTTCTTATGATGTTAAATATCAAGGAAAAACTTCACTATCTTTGCAAAGCAGACAAAACATGCAGACCTCATCAATGTGTATAAATATCTGAGGGGAGGGTGTAAAGAGCATGGAGCCAGTCTCTTTTCAGTTGTGCCCAGTGACAGGACAAGAAGCAACAGGCACAAACTGAAGCACAGAAAGTTCCGGCTGAATATGAGAGGGCACTTCTTTGCTGTGGGGGTGACAGAGCACTGGAACGGTTTACCCAGAGGGGTTGTGGAGTCTCCTTCTCTGGAGATATTCAAGACCCACCTGGATGCCATACTGCGCAAAGTGCTCTAGGTGATCCTGCTTGGCAGGGGAGTCGGTCTAGATGATCTTCAGAGGTCCCTTACAACCTCAACCATCCTGTGATTTTGATTCTGTGATATTGTACTTAGGAAAAGAAATGTACAAAATATCAATTTCCATGTGAAACAAACAAAAGATAAGATGTGAGTTTAATTTGCAGAGAATAAATAAATATATTTTCTCCACCTGTAGCCCAGGCACAAAATTTAGAAAGCTGAAACTCTATGGCAATGAGAAATTTCTGAAAACGAATGATGCATGCACCTTAAAGCAGTTTGATATAAATAAGAAATAATTTTGGATGCATTATTTCTGTTACATTAAAAATATTTCTGTCCCACACTATTTCCTTGTCTCTAGATTGAAGAGACATGGTTTTGATGGATGGATCATTTGGTGGATAAGGAATTGGCTGGATAGTCACACTCAAAAGAGTTGTGGTCAACGGCTCAATGTCTAGCTGGAGACCAGTAATGAGAGATGTTTCTCAGGGGTCACTATTGGGACCAGCACTATTTAACACCTTGGCAATGAATTTGAGTGCAAGCTCAGCAAATTCGCCAATGACACTGTGTGGTACATTCTACACACTGGAGGGAAGGGATGCCATCCAGAGGGACATGGAAAGGCTTGAGAGATGGGCCTGTGTGAACTTCCTGAAGTTCAACAAGGCCAAGTGCAAGGTGCTGCACATGGGTCAGGGCAATCCCAAGTACAAATACAGGCTGGGTAGAAAATGTATTAAGAGCAGTTCTGAGGACTTGGGGATGTTGGCTGATAAGAAGCTCAGCATGAGCTGGCAATATGTGCTTGCAGCCCAGAAATCCAACTGTATCTTTGCCTGCATCAAAAGTACCATGGCCAGCAGACCAAGGGAAGTGACTCTTTCCCTCTCCTCCACTCTCATGAGACCCCACCTGGAGCATTGCATTCAGTTCTGGGGCCCCAGCACAAGAGAGACAGGGAAGTATTAAAACAAGTCCAGAGGAGGGCCTCAAAGATGATCAAAGCGCTGGAGCACCTCTCCTACGAAGACAGGCTGAGGGAGTTGGGGTTGTTCAGCCTGGAAAGGAGAAGGCTATGGGAGAAGGCTCTGGGCAGACCTTTCCAGTATGGAAAGGAGGAGTACAGGAAAGCTGGAGAGGGACTCTTTATCAGGGAGTGTAGTGATAGGACAAGGGGCAATGGTTTTAAACTAATAGGGGGTAGGTTAAGAGGAAATTCTTTACTGAGAGGAAAAACAAGGAGGAAATTCTTTACTCAGAGGGTAGTGAGGTACTGGCACAGGCTGTCCAGAGAAGCTGTGGATGCCCCATCCCTGGAGGTGTTCAAGGCCAGGCTGGATGGGGCTTTGAGAAACCTGGTCTGGTGGGAGGTTTCCCTGCCTATGGCAGGGGGGTTGGAACTAGATGGTCTTTAAGGTCTCTTCCAACCCAAAACAATTTTTCTATGTTTTTATGATTATTTAAAATTAACATGACACTTTTAGTATATTGGAGCAAGATATTTAAAAATTTTAGATGCTGATCATTAGAGTATACTTGAGACTGCTTTCAAACTATAAAGTCAATAAGGACCAGTCATGCTATCTTACTCTAAGATCAACCAGATAATCAGAGAAGACCATGTCAGACTTCAGTTGAAAAGCCAGTAACAATGGCAGGTACTTTCTTCTTCACAATATTTGTCACAATGCATTTATATCTGAAAATAGAAGAATGAGGTTTCTTCTTCAGCTTTTCAGAGTAATCTGTGAAACTCGCCGTGGCATAATTCTTCAAAACATACTTAAATTTTGTCATAGATAAATTTGTTCTAATAGGACACAAAATATTTTCTTGTGGTGATACCTTGAGGCAACAGTAGTAGCAGTAGTTATGTCTTTCTAAATGTATTTGTTTGGAAAAAGCTACTCTAATTTAATATATATATATATATCACTTTAAACAGAAGCTTCACCTTCTACACCCTCAGTTCTGTGCTACTCTGAGGTCACATGTTAGAAATTCCATATTAGCATTGTAGAATCTCAGAGAAAAGATGAGCTGTACCTATGCATGTAATAGAAATTGGCACATTATTAACCCATAGGAGGGGGAAGGAAGGCACACAACACTCTAAAACTCAGTAATTTGTTATAACCTGTCAAATATGAGCAATTTTAATATTTTCCTTGCAGACACAGTAATCGCCACTCAAGCTGTGATGACACTCCCCATGCATTCTGCCTACACAGCTTTAATGACTTACTAGTAGAAGGCTGGCCAATTTAAATGCAGGAAGAACAAATTGCATGGCTATTTGTACAATAATATCTCTAGCCATTATTTGTTGTCACGATCTCATCTTTAACCATAAAAAGGAATGCCTAAACTCAGCTGCAATGACAAAACATTCCACACAGTCTAAACAACTTACTGGTCTAAGTTCCAATTTTCAAATACTTCAGGTTCCAGGATTTTAAATTCCATAGGAACACTGCTGACACTTCAGTAGTTAAATGGATTTTGAAAATATAGTATGACCATTTTTTGAAAATAAGAAGGACTTGATCTGAAAGTGACTTCAGGAAGATTACTGCAACCATTTAGAAACTCAGCACTTCATGTTAGTAGACCAAATCTTTTAGTCATGAATTGACTAAAGACATATGAGGAGTGGCTGAGATCACTGGGCCTGTTCAGCCTGGAGAAGATGAGGCTGGGGGGGGACCTCATTGCAGTCTACAACTTCCTCATGAAGGGGAGTGGAGAGGCAGGTGACCTATTCTCCATAATCACCAGTGATAGGAACCACAGGAATGGTGTTAAGGTGAGGCAGGGGAAGTTTAGGCTGGACATCTGGAAGAGGTTCTTCACCGAGAGGGTGGTTGCCCACTGGAACAGGCTCCCCAGTGAAGCAGTCACTACACCGAGCCTGTCTAAATTTAAGAAGCGATTGGACTGTGCACTTAGTCACGTGGTCTAAAATTTTGGGTACACTCCTGGCAGTGCCAGGAGTTGGACTTGATGATCCTTACGGTTCCCTTCCAACTCGGGATATTCTATAATTCTGTGAATTTGCAGAGTTGAAACCCCAAATTATCCTATTCTATGTCCAGACAGCTTCTGAATATCTCTAGGAAGAAAGACTCCCCAATATTTTTGGGTAGCCTGTACTAGTGCTCAGTCATCTGAAATAAATAAATAAATAAATAAATTAAATTAAATTAAAAAAAAAAAAAAAAGTGATGTTCCTTCCTGATGTTTAGACAGAGCCTTCTGTCTTCCCGTTGCCCCTTGGCCTGTCACTGGGCACAAGCAAAAAGAGTCTGTCTCGGTCCTTTTTGCACACTCCCTTCAGGTATTTACAGACATTGATGAGATTTCCCCAAGCCTCCTCTTCTCCACGCTGAACAGTCCCAGCTCTCTCAGCCCTTCCTCACAGAAGAGATGCTCTGGTCTCTTCATCATCTCTGTGGCCTTTCTCTGTATTCTCTCCAATAGTTCCATGTCTCTCTTGCACCACGGAGCCCAAAACCAGACACAGTACTCAAAGTGTGGCCTCACTAGTCATGAATAGAGGGGAAGAATCACCTTTCTTGACCTGCTGCCTAATGCAGTCCTGGATACCAGTGGCCTTCTTTGAGGCAAGCCTCATGTTCAGCTTGGTGTCTGCCAGGACCCCCATGTCCTTTTCTGAAAAGTTTATTTCTAGCTAGATGGTCCCCATCATGTAGTTCACCCACTTAGTGGATGAACATAGGGTAATGGATGTAACCTTTCTGGAATTTAGTAAGGTCTTTGATACTGTCCCCTCACAATGTTCTTCTGGACAAGTTGTCCAGCTGTGAGGTTCACACTGCACTGGGTGATGAACTGGACCAACGGTAGAGCTGAAAGGGTTGCAGTGGGGCTACATCTGACTGGTGGCCATTTACTACTGGTGGACATTTACAACTGATGTTTTCCAGGGCTCAGTTCTCAGGCCAGTTATGTTCAACATATTTATCAATGATCTGGATGCATAAGTGGAATTCATCCTTAACAAGTTACCTGACAATGCTAAACTGGGAGGTTCACTCCCTGGCGGGAAGAGAGTTCTTGCAGGATATACATAGACTGGAGTATTGAACAATCAACGATGGCATGAAATTCAACAAAGGTAAATGCTGAGTTCTGCACCTGGCACATTGTAATACCAGACTCATGTACAGACCATCTCCAGTGGCTGGAGAGCAGCTCTGCAGAAAAAGTGACCTGAGGGTGCTGGTTGACTGCAGGCTCAACATGAGCCAGCAGTGTCTCTACAAGTCAGCTCTTCAAAGAATAGAAAGTTCCTGAAGCCCAAGACCATGCACCTGCTTTTCACGCTCCCCCAGGCTCTCAGTGTCCTGAACTCCACACCTCATTCTCACTGTTGCCAAAGCTGCCTTTGACCTTCACATCCCCAACCCCACCTTTGCTGGTGAGTATGAGGTCCAGTGGAGCATCAGTTCTTGTTGGCTTCTCTATCACTAGGGTGAGGACATTATTCTTAATGCACTCCAGGAATACATATTGCTTGCTGGTCTAGGCTTGCTTTCCTTTCTCACAATATTAATACATCTTCCCAAAGAATATGACAACCAGAGAGGAAACAATTGTTCTGAATAAGTAAAACATTCACCATATTATTTTACAAGTTGGAGAAGAAACATACCTAGCTTCTATGGTCCACAGGAAAGCCCTAGAACAGTAAATGGGGAAGAAAAGGGCACTGAAGACAAAATGCTACCAAAGAAAATTTACTGGCAAGTAAAAAGAGAAAGCATCAGAGTACTAACAATATTTAGAGCAATTGCATCACTCTGGAATACTTGTTCACCCTTCAAAAGACCAGCTCTGATATATTTACCATACAGCTTGACAGCTATAAAACACCATTTGTTTTATAATATTTCTATTTTCTAAAATGTGAAGGCACTAACTGAAGTAGAAAGGGCCTGTAAAGCCTCTTGCTGTTGTATATCACTTTACAACCAAGGTTTCAAATCATAACCTTTTTTTTTCAAAACACTATCGTTCATACAAGAGATATCTTTCTCCTTTTAGCACTTAGTTTTCATTTCCTTCCAGCTAATGCCAGTAATGACTAGTACTTCAGCAGCTTATTATTCATTAAATACTCATTTAAAACACCTTTTCTTCTGTGTACTTTGGACTCTAAATAGTGTTTTGAAACCTAGTGCCCTTTGCAGTATCTTTTTTTTTCCCAAATATAATCTAGCTTGATTTCTTTTAAACAATATTTTTTATATACTTTATTTTATTTGTCAAATATCCAGGCCTAGATTTAGTTAAAATGTTTAATGGAAATTATAAAAATATTCCTAGCAAATCCAACAAAAGTAGGGAAAAATATCATCCTATAAAACAAAGCTTATAAATATAGCATTCCCATGCACTTTTACTAGACACTTGATGTCTGCCAGAAATAAGAAATAAAATATTGCTGATTTGAAGTTGCAACCCATATTCTCTAAAATCTTGCAGCTGTACTTGAAGTACAATCTCACTTCTTTCTTTTTTTTTTTTTTTTTTAATAAAATATTAATATATTTTCGAGATGTGGATTTGATGGGTGGACCATTCAGTGGATAAGGGATTGGTTTGAAGGTTGCAGAGAGTGGTGGATCTATGTCCAGGTGGAGGCCAGCAACAGTGTCCCTCAGGGGTCTGTCCTGGGTCCGGTACTGCTTAATATCTTTATCAGTGACATAGGCAGAGAGATTGAATGCACACTCAGCAAGTTTGCAGATGACAACAAGCTGAGTGTAGCAGTTCATAAAACAGAAGGAAAGGATGCCATCCAGAGGGACTTGCACAAGCTTGAGAAGTAGGTCCTTGTGAACCTGAGGTTCAGCAAATCTAAGTGCAAGCTCCTGCACCCAGGTCAGGGCAATCCCAGACATGAGGACCGCCTGGGAGAAGAACTCACTGAGAGCCACCCTGCAGAGAAGTACTTGGAAGTTCTAGTGGATGAAAAGCTCAACATGAGCCACCAGTGCACACTTGCAGCCCAGAAGGCCAACTGCATCCTGGGCTGCATCAGCAGAGGAGTGGCGAGCAGGTCGAGGGAGGGGATTGTCCTCTGCTGCTCCGCTCTTGTGAGGCCCCAGGTGTGGGGCCCCCAGCACAAGAAAGATGTTGATCTGTTAGAGAAGGTCCAGAGGAGGTCTGCAGAGATGATCAAGGGCTGGAGCACATCTCCTATGCAGAAAGACTGAGAAAGCTGGTGATGTTCAGCCTGAAGAAGAGAAGGCTCTGGGGTGACCTTATTGAAGCTTTTCAGTACCTAAAGGAGGCTCCTAATAAAGATGGAGAGCAATGTTTTGCTCAGTCAGACAATGAGAGGACAAGGGGAAATCATTTTAAATTAAAAGAGGGTAGATTTAGATTAGAGGTTAGGAGGAAATTGTTCATTCAGAGGCTGGTGAGGCACTGGAACAGATTACCTACAGATGTTGTGGCTGCTTCATCCCTGGAGGTGTTCAAGACCAGGTTGGACGAGGCCCTGGGCAACCTGATCTAGTGGGTGGCGTCCCTACCTATGGCAGTGGGGGATGGAATTAGATATTTTTAATGTCCCATCCAACCCAAGCCATTCTATGATTCTATGATGGAATGATAAATTATTCTGTGATTCTGTCAATATAACAAAGAACTTAAAACAGACATTTGCCACATAGGCTATGTTTTTATGTCAAGCTACTGCCAAAGTAAAGACTATAAACATACACAGAAAAAAAAAAAAAAATAAAAAAGATAATAAAAAAATGTATTTTTCTAAAATTCTTCTGAGCAGAAAAGGATATAATTCTGCTCTGTTTAGAGAACAATTATGGACCTAAGATGTTCCTCAGACTCAAACAGTTGAAGCTGCCTGGGCATCTACTCCTGTTGCTCTCCATTTTTAGCCCACATATATTGCCAGTCAATATTCTGATTCATATTAGCACAATATGAAACAGACTGAAAAGTTCAGTAAAGGTCTATCAGTGAATCCACTTTTGTGGCCAGAGGAATGTGGTTGTGGCACATCATCAGTTAACTCTGCTTTCATCATTTTTGCACTGATATCACTTTCACTTGTTTAAAAAGTGTCTTAGTTGCTAACCAACTTCAGAATGATAGGCATAACAGATGCAAATTTGTACCCTGTAACACATGTTGCTGGTGATTAAAAAACACAGTACAGTGACTAATGTTAATGAATTCTGCATACCATAAATAGCGAATTACCCTTGCCAGTAAAAACATCTACAAAGACAAATCTTGATAGAAAAGAGCATCAAAGAGAAACAATTACAATCTCCTTTATAAAGAGGCATTACAAAAGGTTACTCACACAAATTTGTCAGTTATTCTTGACTTTTAACTGCACTCCATGGTACCAAATCTGCATTTGAGATACCAGCCCCTGTCTACAGTCTGAAATTTACAGTGCATACTGAAGTACTGCTAGTGTTGCACGACTCATGACTTCCACACATCTCTGGTTGTACTGGTTTGTAAACTGAAGCACTTCAGTTCTACACTGGATTATCAGAATGTGAATCTGTCATTCGAGTTTTCTAAAAAACATGCAAACTCTTGTCAGTGTAAACCCTCTAATAGAATGGAGCAGATTGGCTTTCAGTATTTAAATATTTGCAGCCATTGTAAATTCACATGTAGGATGAAAAAAAAAAAAAAAAAAAAAAAAAAAAAAAAAAAAAA
>CM021765.1:148206922-148222008 GCA_011076525.1 Nettapus auritus
CCCCCCCCCCCACCTGCCCCACCTTCCCAGGTGCCTTTATGCAACAGCTTTGAGGCCCTGGAGCTCGAGAGAGCAGTAGATGAGGATGTGGAAGGAAGTTTAACCAGGAAGCCTAGGGCGACGAAGTCTGCTCCGCGCCTCAAGACTGCTTCCACCAAGAAAGAAAGAAGGGTGATCGTTGTGGGCGACTCCCTTCTCAGGGGAACGGAGGGTCCTATCTGTCAGCCTGACCCTACCCGTAGGGAGGTCTGCTGCCTCCCTGGGGCCAGGGTCAGGGATGTTGCCAGAAAGCTTCCCAGCCTGGTTCGCCCCTCCGATTACTACCCACTACTGATAGTCCAGGCTGGCAGTGATAACATTGATGAGAGAAGCCTGAAGGCTATCAAATGGGACTTCAGGGGGCTGGGACGGTTAGTGGACGGAGCGGGAGTACAGGTGGTGTTTTCGTCCATTCCTACAGTGGCAGGGAGGGGTTCAGAGAGGACACGCAAAGCCCACATGATAAACACATGGCTCAGAGGCTGGTGCCAACACAGAAGTTTTGGGTTCTTCGACCACGGGGCGCTTTACTCGGCACCCGGCCTGATGGCCACAGATGGGTCCCAGCTGTCCCCAAGGGGAAAACGGATACTGGCCCAGGAGCTGGCAGGGCTCATTGAGAGGGCTTTAAACTAGGTAAGAAGGGGGACGGGGAAGAAACAAAGCCTGTTGGAGGTGTGCCAGGGGGAACAGTGGCAAGGCTGGGGGAGAAGGCAAAGGCTCAGCTGAAGTGCATCTACACTAATGCACGCAGCATGGGCAACAAGCAGGAGGAGCTGGAAGCCATTGTGCAGCACGCAGGCTATGACTTGGTAGCCATCATGGAAATGTGGTGGGACCACTTTCATGACTGGACTGCTGCCATGTCTGGCTATAGGCTCTTCAGAAGGGACAGGCAGCATGGAAGGGGTGGTGGAGTGGCTCTCTATATTAGAGAGTGTTTTCATGTCTATGAACTTGAGGCTGGAAATGATAAGGTGGAGTCGCAATGGGTTAGGATCAGCAGAGAGGCCAACGAGGCAAGCATCCTGATGGGGGTCTGTTATAGACCGCCAAACCAGGATGAGGGGACAGATGAGGAGTTCTACAGACAGCTGGCAGAAGTTGCGAAATCATCAGCGCTTGTTCTTGTGGGGGACTTTAACTTCTTGGTGGTGGGTTTTTTTAATGTATTTGACCACTCTATCAAAGTTAGAAGTTAGATCTGCTTGCTGTATTGTTGTTGCTGATATCTATACAAACTTTTGAATGTGTGATTCAATGTTTGAAAATATATATATCTTTTTATTTATTTATTTAATTAAGTGATCACAAATGCTGAGATTCTCAAAGAAAATGCAAATGAACTAGGTGTCCAACACTCACAGAAGACCATTTTAATATGAGAAGTGTATTTAAATCTTTCAGATGTGCATAAAAATACAGTCAAAATAAGAGAAAAAAAAATAGGTTCTTAGTATCAGATCATAGAATCATACAGTGGTTTGGGTTGGATCTAAAGATCTCAGGTTATACACTCAAGAGAAAAGCAGTGGGATTAAATGTTTATATCCACGCTATAGACCTAATCACAATACTAAAATCGCACTTCAAGTGTGATAACAGAATTCTACAAAGTTTGTGTATCCTGGATGCTTGAGTATAATCTAAATACAATGACCTGTGATCTGTACCCACTCCAATTTTAGGTAAATTGTCAAGACACAAAAAGGGCTTTGGAAAGCATGAAGTGCATGAAGATCTGTTTAAAACAACACAAAACATTCAGAACAATTTTAATTACATTCAAAGGATCTTTATATTGTCACAAGATTTAGCATCCTTTACAGACGTCTCAGAGAAGTGTTGGCATAAAAGATCTAGGGAATAATATGCATATGTTCTCATAATGTATTTACAAAAATTTTGAGAAAACATATGGTAGACGTTATCATGAATATTATGGGAAAAAAGTGTTGTGTACCCCATTCTCAATTTCTGTTGGGAACTGCAAATTAAAACACCATGGACAGAGTAATACCATAAGTAAGAAGCCCAGTATTAGTGGGCCAGAAAATAATAAGACAACTATCATTCACCCAGTTGCTTTTGAGAAGTTTTTTGATTCAGTGGTTCAGAAAAGCAAAATGGAGCTAAACTACTATCTGATTTATGCAGAAAAAAAAATACTCCTTTTTTTTTTTTTTTTTTTTTTTTTCAAAATAGACATTTGGCTGAGTTAGAAGTATCTGTCCTTCATTCCATGGTACTTCAAGGATCAGACATTCAATAACCTTTTTCTTGTTCTTTAATTTGAAATCTGTCTTCAGTTCCAATCAGGAAGTTCAGTGAAATTAAATCAATGAAGTTATTCAAGATTATGCAGTGTTTAATGAGAATAGATTCTGATTGCAAAATTTGGGGTATTAAGTAGCCTCTAAAAACTGTATTTAAGTACCAATGTAGTGTTAATTTATTGATATTTCAACTTTTGCCATCAGTTTTTTCAATAAATTTCATTTTCTTTTAGAAGAGTGTAAATGTCCTAGGAAGATCTGAGGTAAGTACATGGACACTTGTTTCCAATTTTCCAACCACAATATTTAAAAACAAAGAAAAAGTGCATTTTCTTTCTACAAAAACTGCAATTTAAACAAGAAATAGCCCATTTCAAATTGATTTGGAAGATGAAGGGATGAAGGTCAGGGAAGGAATATATATATGTATATATATAAATATATGTATATATGTAATATATGTATATGTATTTTATATATATATATATAATATATTATTATAATTCTGACCAAAAAAGACAGTTTTCATTCTTGAAGAATGCAAACTGTGTTTCAGAAAAGCCTTGTGCTTGGAAGAAGTACAGGACTGGAAGAGAAGATGGGAGTCTCTTCTGTGCGTGTATCCTAAAAACATTTTAAGTACAGTTTGAGAAAATGAAACTTTCATTTTACTGTAACTGTTTATGGAAAGTTTAAAAACGAAATTCATTGTAAGTGCTCCAAGAACTAGATTTCACAAGTTTTGGTAAACCTTTACTTAAAACACACTTCCAGAAACTAAACTCTAGCTTTTCAATAGATAACAAAAATACAAAGAATAATGTCAAAAAGACACTATATTATAAAGAATGCTGAAAAAAAAAAAAAAAAAATGGATGGAACAAAATGACTTTTTTTTAAGCCTACTGCTATGAGCCTAACTTTCTGATGAAAAGGATAATATAGGAGATGCCCTGACAGTGTTAGTCCTGATGAGAGTCTCTCAGATCGAGATTCATTTGAGCAGTCACAGAGGTCTGAAGCATGACTCTGGATCTGAAGTTGAAAAAAGCTGCCTCTAATCAGTGGAGAGAACAATAAAAGTCCATCTCATCCTACTTTTAACACCTACAATACAACTGCCTCATCTGCTAGTGGGAGGTGCTGCTGAGAATTCTCTTCCAGAAATATCATACAGCTGCTAAGGGCTTGCATCTTTATTTTCAAGCTCTTAAATGCCCCGTACGATTCCTGGGACGCTCTTTTGGCTTGCAGCTCCTCTTTCAAGGAGTCACCCTATCCAACCTTATGGAGAGTCTGGTGGTTGAGTTTAGAGAGAGCAGAGGTTCCACTTCTGATCAGTTACTGGCAACTGACAGTAAAGTGAGTTGACTTTCCTGCTCACTACAGGTCACTGAAGTCAACGTGCTTTTTCAAAATAATAATATTATTTTTTATTATTATTATTATTATTTTAAAAGTCCTTTGTATCAAGAATATGTGAATATATGATTTATTGTGCATCAGGGAAATATTTTTGCATCTCAAAGGATTTCTTCATGAAAAATCCCTTCTGTAAAAAGCTTGTTAAAAATATACTAGAGATTAAAACTTTTGATACATGACTCAAACTACAGTGACTTGGAAAAAAAATAGCGTTGTGAGCAAACAGTAAATGGTGTGGGGATTACATTTTACAGGATGCTCTACAACTGGGTTGGGGCTTTCTTTGTCCATAACCCACTTTAAAAATACTTTAAATCACTTTAAACCCACTTTAAATCTTTTCAGACATAAATATATATATATATATTTAGCTATAAATTGATCGTTATATCTTGCTACTAAAAACAAATTGGAAGACATGGGACAACACATAAACCAAAATGAAAAGGAAACTCAAAGTGCAGCTGTACTTTTTTTTTTTTTTTTAATGTGAAATATGACCATTCTTTGTAGCTGAAAAGAAAAATAGAACAAAAACAAAGTTAATTGTACTGTTATGACAGTTTTGTTGGCAAATAGGCATTACTGTCTTTATAACCAGAATCTGCTTTTCAGAAACTTACATCAAGTGATATAGGAACTTTTGGCTTGTAGTACAGTCATAACCAACAACTACACAGAGTTTTTTATGAAAACTGACATATGGCTTCCTGCTAGAGAGATACTTTACTTCTCCAAAATGGTTGGCAACACTTTAAACAGATAATTATTTCTAAAATAGCATGTTTTCTACTAATGAATTCCTACATTTGGAATATAAACAGTATGATTTTGTTTTTATTATTATTATCACATTAAAAAGGTTTTTACATGATTTGAATCAATTCTGTTCTTCTCAGGTATTTAGGCTGTACACAGTACTGCCTGATCAGCTGTGGTAACCAAGGCTTCTTTTATTCCTCAAGATTCTGCTATCATTATCATAAGAAATAAAATTCATTGCCCCATCAGTGGCAGCAAAATAGAATATGAGATAACTTGTTCATGAGATATATAATTTACTGCAATGAAATTAGGAAAATACAAGAATGAATAACAGGTAGCTGCACTTTTTTGTCCCAATCAAATGCTTTTTGTTCATGAGGAACTGGCAACAGCAAGTAACATTATCACAAACAAAGCAGTCACAGCTTAGTAACAGAGATGCTGAGATTTTTTCTAGTAAATGACAGGATCTACAGCTTTTTCTTTTTTATGTATCTTAATGCATTGGTATGAAAAAGGTTGAAAAATACCTTGATCACTGATGCCTAATCACTGATTTCTGCAGTCTTAAATTTAATATTCTATGAATCTACTCTGTTGAACAGCTGAAAGTTGCAGATGTTTCCACGTCTTTAAGACTCATGTGCTCATTACAATAGCACATACATTGCTGTGGAAAAATTTTATTAGTGTCTGATGCAGAAGCCCAAGTACTTATTCCTAAGCATCAGTTCAAGCTTCTAACATTTCAAGGCACCAAGAGTTTTGTTTGTCCCTTGGAGAGGATGCTAGCCTCGCTTCACAGGCTTGAACTCAACTGCTAAGGATAGGAGCCCTACATCAGACAGGCAGCTGTGTGTCTCCTCAACCCACAGCTAGTAAACATCCAGTAAGTATCTATATGTCAGCACAGGCACTGGTTTTAAAAGATAATGTGTGTGCTTTCCTTCACATGTCTCAGAAATCAGGTCTCAGATGAAGGAACTTGTGCTGACAAAACAATGTGCACAAGTTGGCATCTCTGGTGGTCTCCTCTGCTCCTTTCCTACTTTGCCTTTCTCTAGTTATCCTTGAAGAGTTAAAGACTATTTAAAACCATTATGACCTAGAAGGGGGATGGTAATTAGCTTTCACATTCCCTCCTCAGGCTGTACTGTTTAATATTTCCGTTGTGGCTGTCCAGGAAAATAGCACCAATTTCATCTGCTATACTTTCTTGCCATCTGCTGGAAAAATTGTCAACTGAACATACAGAACGGAATATTTTAAAATTGAGTTTCCAAAGGTTTGTGAAAATGGCTTTTGTCAAACAATCTACCCCCAAAACCTTCATAAGAAATACATATATATATATATATATTCTTACCAAGCCACCTTTTTCCTAATCATTAATCCCAAACCGTGAAAATCAGACCATAGCACTGTCGCTAAAATGTTCTTGTTTCAAAATGCAAGGAGAAAGCGGTGGGGGAGAGGAAACAACACAAAAGAGAAAGTTGGGGAACAAGAAATATGCCTGAACTTCTCTATAACACAAATGAAATGTAGACGCTGTTATTAAATGGAAATACAAGGCAAGAGTATTTTCTGTTTTAATAAACTATATTGACATTGTGAATAAGTGGATAGCAAGTATTCTTTTATCAATTAACAGCATATATACATTTTCCTGTTGAAAAACATAGAAGAATTCATCCTAATAGAAAATAAATTACCCCTCTGCCATTACGCTATTATTGTGGGGACATAGTTGGTACCTTTTTTAGAATTTCTCGGGTTTTTATACCTTCAAAAACTCAAGCCTCTGCCTTTCTCTAAACAGTTTCTCCTGAATGCAGTTGGAAAAGCAATCAGGTTCATTGGCTGTATTGTCACCATTCTCCTTTTCATCAAAGAGCAGTTATGGTGGATTAAAAAAGTAATGTCACTATGTCACAAAGAAGGAAGGATAGCTCTTTGTTAAGTATGCCTCTGGGAAGAACCTCTCTCACTTTTAATGCCTCTTCAGGCCTTTCAGGCAATCAGTAGTTCCCTCCTGTGAGCCATGAACCTTTGCAGAAAGTCTTTCTGTCATAAGTAACCTTCTGCTTTCTATTTAGTGACCTTAATCTTCAAAATGACAGGGTATTTCCATGGCATGGAGAATTTCCCTTACACACCCCTACCCCGTGTGGAATGACTCACATGCATAAGCGTATCATATTTAGGAAAATAGAAATCTTCTTTCAGCTATTCTTTTTTCAGTGAATACTTTTGAAGAGCAGGTCTTAGCTTGATGCTTCAAAAAGTAGTCATCTCTGCTGAGTAGAACAGATGGAAAATAGATGAGAACAGGACTCATGTTTCTCTTTTTCAGCTGCAGTCAGGTTCTCTTTCAGATACTCTGTTGTTCTTTTTATGGTGATTGCTTCCATTCACCATGCTGTATTCCCCTAATATGTACAAGTTCCCACATTTATAACAAGAAGCAGATTTTAGAGAATTTGTTTTGGGAACTACTATGTTTCCACTTGCAGTACAGACAGACCATCTTCACTTCTGTTGCTGACCACCTAATAACCTTACCATAACCACAACATACTTTTACCACAGTAAGGTCAGGATCTTTCAACATTTAAAGCATTGTGGCAGCTGGAAATAGATAATATATCCAGCAAAATTCAGTCAGCAAGTCCTCCACAAGCTGTTTGAGAACTACAAGGTCTGTATTGAGATAAATTGATCCTAACTGCATTTTTTTAGATTTATATAAAGAGAAGTCTTATAAATACAACTATTGAAATGCAGCATCCATGACATCATCTTCTGTCAGTGTCAGCTTCCAAAATAGAGTTGCAGAAACACAGTTTCCTTTTGCCTAAAGTCCTTTCCAAACACAAAAACATCAGAGGTAATATATTAACAGGATGGTATGGCTCAAAGAATAAGTAATGGCTTACAGAGCTTTTCATTTCAAGAACATAAATTCAAATTCAGCCCAAGTTACTAGAGGCATGAAAGTCCTGTTGTGACCTCTCTACCTTTTGAAAATGAGTTCATTTTCCAAATCCAATTACTTTGGTTTTATTTTCCAAATCCAGGGGTTATGGTTATATCACTGAAAACATACAACAATCTTCTTAAAGTTTTTGGCAGAAAGGTCAATGATTAATGAGATTAAGTCTGATGCATCCTCATTTCTTTCAGGTTTTCCTCCTTTGTCAGGATGCCAGCAGAGAGGGCTTGTTCTGGCCAGTTCCTCCAAAGTGCTCACCCTGTTCTCTGTTCCCATTATTGAAGGAGGGGCAAACCAAGGCACTCAGTGAGCAATGAGGATTTGAATTTTCAGATCAGTTCAGAAATTAGTTGTTATGGAGAAAAGCATAACCCATTTTAAACTAATGCTGTGCCACTACGAAAATCTCTGATGTTCAAAAGACAGAGTTGCCACATGGTCTTGTTACTGTTTTCATTCTGTCAGTGAGGATGTTAAAATTATCGGCATTTTACTAGGGAAGGAAGAAAGGAATATTTGTTCTGTTCTCTACCTCTGTGTATTCACCCTAGCATTGCTTCCATGAACAGTGAAGTCCTGTTCAAGATCAAGAGACTACCTAGACAGCAGTGCCAGCATCAGCAGCAATACCTTGTAAGTATACAATATTATGTACATGTGGTCAAGGGTTCCTGTGCTCCATATTTAATGCAGTTTTTACTAGGGATGATCAAAAGTGATTTTAAGGAGGGAAAGTTAGGGCACCAGAAACAGTTGCTTGATATCCTTTCCCAGGGAAACAGAGCAGAAGCTCTTGAAATCAAACTTTAAACAGAAAACTTTCTCAGCTTTATTATTATTAAAAAAAAAAAAAAAAAAAAAAAAAAAAAAAAAAAGAAACAATTAGTTTATATGCAAAACAGTTTACATGAGCACACTCCGAAATGGACATTATGCCAACATCCATAATGAGTGTGATGAATGTGAAGCAAAATATGGCACTTCAGAACCAACCTGCTAATTGAAATTCACAACTTTTGAAGTATGTCAAAGATACTAGTAGCGATTTTGTTTCAGTAGTTTATTGAGAAAAGGTATGGCTCATATGACAGCTTTTCATTTTTATATTCATTTATACAAATAAAAACTGGATGGTGAATGCCAAATATTTTTCAGAACTAAAATACTTCTTGCTTTGCGGCAGTTCTCTATATCCTGTGGCAGAGGAGATCTCGCAATACAGAGCACAAGGTTCAGTCTAGCCAGATCATTAGTAGGTACATACAACAGCTCCTGGATTAGAACAGTGTGACTGATTTAGAGTTTCTCTGAGGCTTCTGATATTTCTTCTGCAAGTCCATAGACTTGCTGTTGATACTACTTGCCCCTATACCAAGCAGTAGCAGACTGTGTTCCCTGAATATTTCACATTCGTTCTTTTTGACAAATAAGTGTTATTTTCTTAGTGAGACATGTTTTTTTGTTTTGTTTTGTTTTGCTTCCCACCATGCATCAAGCAGGAATAGACAAAAAAGGTTCACAGGTGTCTTCTAAACTTCCATTGGGAGTTGACTTATTATTTTAGTTACATCTACTATGCACAGACAAACATGCACACACACACACGCGCACACATGCAGAGTATGCTCATAAACAGAGTTACACAGATAAACTCAGTTTTAATAGCAATTTGTGACCATCTTTAAAGTTTTAGTTCAAGAGTTAACTGACTGCTAGAGTTCAGTCAAGTGAAGAAAGAGTCTTGCAATGCAAGGTACACTCACATTCTCAGAACTATACTTCTTTAATGCATTTTTTACCTTAAGGTCAGACGGAAGAAAAGGGGGAGAATCTCCCTGTTAAAAGCATCTCTCCAAATACAGTTGGCCTGAAAGCATCATCTGGGATTCACCTCATTTTTGTAAGGGCAATATGCAATATCAAGGACCTTCAAGGTATCAAAAGAGAGTGCTTTCACCCACATTATACCAAAAAAATTTAAAAATAAAAATAAAAAAATCTTCAGATATTGTTTCTACCTTGCATCTTTAATCCTTTCTCTAATTTTAGTTACTTCTGATTGGCAAATCATGAAGTTTGTCAAAATATGTTCTACAGAAAGGTCTGTTCTAAAGAAGTTTTTCCAGCAAAACTCCTTCAGTCAGCATTGACCTATATTACCCTTATGCTGTTCTAAGATCCTCAAAGAAACCATATTATTTTTTTTTTTCAACTACAGTTTCACCATTTCCACCAAGCAACAGAAGCTCTGCATCATTTCTGTTCTGCCAGCATAGACAGGTGTTTTACCTACACCATCATGTAGAAGCCAGAGTGGGGCTGCTCCACAAAAATCAACAAGCTGTGAGCCAAGGTGGTGGACACACACCAGGGCACACTCACACAGAACTCACACAAGTCTGGGGTGGCAGTGGAGAAGACTCTGTTTATTGTCTTGGCAATGAGTCATGTCTAGGGTTCAGTCAGGAAGACCTTCTAATAAACTGAGACAGAGAGACACAGGACAGCTCTGTGCCCTCTTAATCATAGAATCAGAATCACAGAATCATAGAATCACAGAATGGTTTGGGTTGGAAGGGACCTTAAAGATCATTCAATTCCAAATCCCCTGCCATGGCAGGGAAACATACCACCAGACCAGGTTGCCCAAAGGCCCATCCAACCTGACCTTGAACACCTCCAGGGATGGGGCACTACTACTTCTCTGGGCAACCAGTGCCTCACCACCATAAGAATTTCTTCCTTATATCTAATCTAAATCTTTTAGTTAAAAGAGTTTAGTTTTGTTTTTGTTTGTTTGTTTGTTTGTTTTTTACTAAACTCTTTATTTTAAAAGCATTCACCCTTGTCCTATCACTACACTCCCTGACAAAGTGTCCCTCCCCAGCTTTCCTGTAGGCCCTCTTTAGGCACTGGAATGCTGCTCTAAGTTCTCCCCAGAGCCTCCTCTTCTCCAGGCTGAACAACCCCAACTCCCTCCACCTGTCTTCATAGGAGAGATGCACTAGCCCTCTGATCATCCTCATGGCCCTCCTCTGGACTTGTTCTAATACTTCCATGTCCTTCTTGTGCTGGGACCCCAGAGCTGAACACAGCACTACAAGTGGAGTCACACAACAGCAGAGAAGAGGGGAAGAGTCACCTCCCTTGCCCTGCTGGACATGCTTCTTTTAATGCAGGCCATGATACAGTTGGCTTTCTGGGCTGCAAGCATACACAAATGCTTTATGGCATAGATTAATGCTATAGATGCTCCATGGTGTAGATCTAATGCTCTATGGCAGATTAGGAATAATGGATTTTATAGGTCCATGGGGGGTAGCAATATCCAATGTCTATGTTTGCCACTGAAATAAAAGTGTATGCACACTGATTTTCTAAAGGCTTTGGAAAGACCAGAATGTAATAAGGATGAAAGTCAATGCCAAGTACAAGAGAAGGAGCTGGGGTAGTTTTACCAGGGACAAAAGACTACAGCTTCACGATCAGCATTTCTCTTTGCTGTCCATCCAACACAAAGGCAAACCATTATCCAGAAGAAGTATAGACACCTTATAACCTCCAACGGACAGAAATCCAGAACTGACATAGAGGGGGATCACTGAGTATGAGGACACAAACTGACTTAGACCAATGAATAAGAAGGAGCTGTGCTGCATTTCTAAAGATTTGAGTATCCATTTACTTTTCTTTTTTTTTTTTTTTTTTTCTTAAATTCAGAAGCACACCAAATTTATTCTCATTATACTCTGATTTTAATTTAGCCCTCAGCAGTGTAACCCTGACATAAAATCCTTATCTCTAAAGTAAATGCAGCAGAACTGTGACCACACAGGATTTTGGCTGCTTTCTAATCCCAGCCTGGAGCAAATCGTCCCGACTCCACAGCCATACAAGAGAAATTCCAGGGCAGGCACATAGAATAAGAGCGGGGCAAATGAGAAGGAAAGGGTGGAAGGAAAAGTATCCCACATTCTGAAAAAAAAGGGTTGATCTGAAGTGGAAGCAGGTTCCGTCTTTCTGCCATGTCTACTATAAACAGAGACAGGTAGGATCTGTCACCTGCAGAGTGCCTCATGGTATAAGAAACCTGAGACCTTTGTGGAGGTACCAGTTTGTCTTCATTCTCTTGTGAATTCTCTTGTGAATAGACTTTAATGGTAAACTGCAGTTACTACCAATACAGGGTAATATCAAAATGATGATTTCCCACCTCCATTCCCTCAGTACTTTTACAGTTTGATATACAGTAAGTTGGATGTGACTGTTGGACATGGTTATTTTTATTGGAAACAAAAAACTTGAACATGGATCATTATGACTTATGTTTAGAACAGAATGAATGTTGAGTCATTTCCAAATTACCAGGATTGTTTAAAAATATATGAAGTGCTTCACTGAATTTTAATCTCTCTACTGCAAAAACAATTTTGAAAGATTACAGCCTTGCACATTTTTAGAAGGATGCAATCAAATGCTAGCTAAAACATAAATTTCATACACCACAATAATTTTTAATCATTTTGCACTGCACATAACCAAGATTCAAATGTCTCTTTCAAATGTCAAAATAAAATTAATATTTATTACAACACCTTTGAACTAGCACATTTACAAAACTGAAGCTCAGGACATTTTCTACTAAGCCATCTAAGCCATTTTATGCTTTCTCAGTTAAATGCATTTTCTAGTGCTATTGCTCTGCCTCAGGGACTCCCAGAATTTCTGAACCACTTTATGGTTTGTTTCACTAAACTCTACAGCAAAAACTGCTCGAAGTCCAAAAAGGGATCCCAGTTCCACTGGTGGTGTTTCTATGTTGTTAGCTTGCTGTAAATAGAGCCATGAGAATAATTGACATTTCTGAACCTTACACACACAAAACATAGTACCTGAGTAAATATCTAAAATTAAACATAGATATGTCATGATTAAACCAAGATCTTTAGTTTTGACATCTGCAGGGCACCAGGGAAGTTCACAGAGCAGGATCCATAACAGCAGCTCTTTAAGAGGCATAATAAAGGCCATGGTCCATGATAGCTCGTTGTTTGGGAGAAAAAAATAAAATTAAAAAAATAGGTCCAGATGAAAACAACATGGGCTTAATCCCATCTGGAAAAGAATTGAAAAGACCTGTGGGCTCTTCTCAGAGGCAGAAGGTTCCTAGTCACTACTTCAAACTAAGTGTTGGAGGACTTTCAAAAACAGATCTTTACCTTTCCAGAGGAAAATGCATGGAGAGAGAGAATGTCCCCATCCTCTTCTCTCTGCAGCCTTTTTGTGTAGTATCCTCCTTGTTACACAGGTCCTAGCAAATCAGATCTGTCCAGAGAGTTGTTCAAAGGATTTAATGTACCCACTATGACCTGCATGCTGAGTTTCTCAAGCCTCCCATGATTATGTTGCTTGTGTTCACATTCTGCAGCTGAACCTCAGGCACATAGAAGACTTCAGTGAGAAAAAGCAAAAATCATGCCAGAATCTTGCTGTTTTTTTTTTGTTTTGTTTTTGTTTGTTTGTTTGTTTGTTTTTGATACTAGCCCAGTGTAATTTGACAGCACAAAACAAGCAGACTCACTAGCATCTGCATTACTAAACCACTTCACCACCTTTGAAAAGTCCCACCTGTCCATTCCCATTCTTCTTGACAGAGATCATATTGTCAAACAGTGTAGACCAAACAAATATCCAAGCAAATCATAGTATAACTGTTTGTTACTGTCCATAAAACAGTTAATCTGTCTTTAAATGTCTGAGATAGCAATTCATTCAGATAACTAAATTGTATATAGCCATGCCATGGTACACCAGGGAGGAGAGGGAGAAAGAAGCTTCTTCTCCCACTGTGATGCACTGGGCACTGGCTTCTATGTTGTTGATTCATGCAGAGTACCACCAGCAGCATTTAGTGGCCAGTGTTTTACAGCAGTACCCCCTAACACTGCACAGCACCAACACTAAGGAGTGATGGCTGCTTCTTTATCAATGTAGTGAGATGCTGGCATTTATTACATTTCTGTACACTGTGCTACTGAGGCTGTTATACTTCGTTCAGTCAGGGAAACAGACAAAGTCTGCACTAAAATTCTGAATTAATAATCTTCTAACTGCACTTGTTGCCCTTCTATCTTCTGTGAACAGCTTAAACAAATGGGTGTTACTAGAGGGAATGTTCTCAGAAAGCAAGACACTTATAAACACTGTCTGTCCCACTGGAAGCAGAGTTACTGCTCCTACAGCGAGGCAGCAGAAACATAAAACACCTCCCGATGTGTGGCTAAGCTGGAAAAACCTCAGCCATCCCTCCATAAATGCTCACAACACAATGATTGCAAACACTGCCAGGGCAAGAGCAGTCCTCTGAAATTAATCTGGCAATGACTCTTAACAGCTAACATGTTCAAGAAAGTCTCTCTCCATCTGTGGACAAGGTACAGAGCTAATCCTGCTATCATGGTGTGATCTTGCTCACACGGGCCATGGCAAACCAACAGCACTGCTGCATGATAATTATACTACTACGTAAAACCTCCTCACCAAGCTTACCAGAAATCTCTGCTGCTCTGCTGATGTCAGCATAAGGAACCAGAAGTCGTAATTAACTTTTGATTGAACTTCGATCAGTCTGAATGGATACAGCCTATGGGTAGTGCCTTGAATGGGAAGTCTGCCAAACCTACAAGTTCCTACGGGGAAAAGCAGCACCACTTGATGATTATCCTTGTCCTCCTGTCCTTTCTCCAGGTACTTGCTACCTTTCCCTGTTGAGGACAAGAGGCTGAGCCATGTGGGTCTTTGGTTTTGCTCAGTGTGGTGTCTCTTGACTTTTAAGTATGTTAAGAATAATTTTTTAAAATCCTGGCAGCATCCAAAAAGGGTGTCTCAAACCTTTGGCATGTCACAAGGGAAAAGAGGATACTCCTCCTTCCCCTTGAAAAAAATCTATACCAAAGTTGTTCTGTTCTTCCAGGTTAACTCCAGAGGAGTCTGGGGTTTATTCTGGCCCCAATGACATGGACACAAGATGCCTCAAGCATGACAGAGGCTGGAAAAAACTGCTCCTGATCTACTGCACCAACCCTGTCTTTTGGCAGTAGATGTTCATGGCTTCTGATGCAGGGTCCCAAGCTCAGTCTTTGCACTCAGCGATCTTCCCAAGGGTGTTCTGTTACAGACAGAAAAAGAAATTCATTAGCTGAATAAATTATTAATTAAAAAACATTAGTTCAGCTCTGTGCAGATGCAATGCCCTAGGGCAAATATCTTACTCTCAAATCAATCCAAAGTGCCAGGAGAAATGGCTGATAGTTTCATTTACCTCTGGTCCATTTCAGGAAGAATGATTGTGGCTAGTTAAATGTGCAATGTCTCCAAAAAAAAAGAAAACTAACAGAAAACAAATACCACTGGCATTGATTTAAAAACATAACAGATCAACAGCAATAAAAACAGTAAGGCAGGAAAACTCTTTTATTTTAAATCTCCAGAGGCACAACTTGTCTACACCATTTTTTTCATTTACCCACATGAGGGGAGGGGAAGGGAAGGGAAGGGAAGGGAAGGGAAGGGAAGGGAAGGGAAGG
>CM021765.1:148222764-148302302 GCA_011076525.1 Nettapus auritus
GGAAGGGAAGGGAAGGGAAGGGAAGGGAAGGGAAGGGAAGGGGTAAATGCAAAACATATTCCTGCTTTTACTGTATTTGAAATGGATTGAGGGTCCTCATGGACAGGAACTTGAAGAAGAATGCTTGCTTGCTGAGCAATCATTTCTAAAGTCCAGGTTGCCTTTGGACAAGTCACCTCATCTTGAAAGCCTGAAATAGACAGGAAGAGCCACTAGAATATAACACGTAATCACTGACACACACCCTAAAAAAAAAAAAAAAAAACTTAAATGTTTAAAATAATTAAGAATTCACTCTGGTAATTCCCCTAAACATAATTGTTCCTTTCATAATCTTTTCAGCAAATTCACTAGATTTTTTAAGCAATATCTGACCTATATAAATAGATGACATGTTTCTGTATGTATTCTTACGACCAATAACATACAGCTAATGAATCATATGCAGTAAAATGGCTTTATGTAATAACAGGCATTTAGTGTAATGGAAACAGCCGATTGGTCAACGTGTAAATTAATGTTGGTCAATGTGCATGTTGGTCAACATGTAAATTAATTTTGTTATTTCAGAACCAGATGGTCAATTCTGAAGTACCAGCATGGATAAAATTAATAAGCCTGCTCATTGCAGAACACGATATCTCATCTGTAGCTTCACCAGTTTCTAATTCCAGCAACTGTGTGAATTGCTAGAGTACCCTTCTGACAGAAAGATTAACTGACTTACTCTCTGACCAGGAATACTACACTATATATCATCAAGCAAAAGTGGCTAAAGGTCATAAAAATGTACTTCATGAGAAATTAAGAGAAGTGGTAAGAAACAATAATTTTGTACTTTTTCATTTTTGTACTCTGAGCTAGTTACCGTGTCAGCATGATTTGCTATTATTTTCTTCCTGCTTTATTTCTTGTAGCAATGGCTTGAGATTGCAGAAAATGCAATGTAGCTATAGAGCTCAGCTGTTAAACCATTTACATTCTAAAATGGAGATTGTTTTATTGCAATCTAATCTTAAGTTTTGCTTCAAAAGCCAGGCTTGTGAAACCCATGTGCTGACTTACTCTGGGATTCAGAAGAAGAAACCTTTTTTTCCATCCATAGTGTAAACTTGTTCTGGTGAAATAAGACAGACAAGCATGTGGGACTAGGAAATTCCACATCTGGATTTTCTGACCCAAAGGGGACAGCCAAGACCCCCCAGCATTACAACCAGGCTCCTCAGGGTAACACATTGTGCCCACGCTCACTCATGGCACAGGACATGAACAGCAAGCGGGATGCAGCTGGTACATGCCTTACTCAGCACACTCCAGCTGCAAGACTCATGCATACACATGCCATAAATACCCACTGCTCTGGTAGCTCTGACCACATGACCAGGCATCTGGAAATCCTGAGAAAACACCCCCTTTCCTCAAACTGCACATGGACAAAGTCTAAAGGCACCAAATGAAGACACTTCAAGGAAGTCCAGGCACAGAGTGGCCCTGCACACACAAAAAGACAAGTTTTTCTGGGGGAAGCACCATACCTCCCACCTCCAGATGCCTCTCTACTCTACTGTGACTCCCTACCAGAGGACCACACAGCAACAGTCAGTCTGTCCAGGGACAAAGCAATGATGTGGCAGAGAGGAAGGTGGAGTGTGCTCCACACAGAGACCCTATGCAGCCCCCCAGAACTGCAGAGGAGCTCCTCAGCCCACATCTACTTCTGCAGAACCTTGTATCTCAAGTGCAGAATGCATTTGTGTTATATGTTTTGAAGTGGCATTAATTTATACTTGCTAGAATGAAATAAATTTGTGCCTTATGTTTTTTTTTTTTTTTGCTTGAGCTGGTTCCTTTAATGAATGCAGACAGAAGTACAACAACTGTGCACTGTATATCTTGGACACTCCTTTTATCCAGTTTAACTGGCTTAAATTGAAGGAAAACATAGCAAATGTAAATATAGATTCAATTCTGTTTTATAACTATAAATGTTCAGACATTATCCAGAACTTCAGTCTCCTGTTTCCTTTTTCATGTGCATCAAGAACATGTTTTTTTTTTCTCCCCTTCACGAGTAGGAGGTTGTGTTTTAAAAATGTAAAACCTCCAGTGACTGAGAATTACCATACACATATGAACTAGTTTGGGAATTTGGGTTGCATATCCAGCAGCTACATGTCACACTGAATTATTCATGGAAAGAGTACTGTATTAAAAATGGGTAGAATCCAGTGAGTCCTGCCTGTTATTTTCAGAAATCTCACTATTTTAGAAATATTTTGGTCTCTTAAGAAAATAAAAGTGAACATCAAGGTGAAGTAACAAACATTCCTAATGCACTCCTTAGATCAGTTGCATCATATGTCTCAGTTGTCTAATCACAGCTACAATGTCTCTAAATACTTTGAACAGTGCACTGCCGGTGCTACACAAAACATTCCTGTTGTCAGCCTGCTGTGCAATGTGTGAGACAACAAGCAGAATAAGTCAGGGAGGAGTATTACATTCTTTCTAAATATGTATGCATCTCCAGACAAATGCAAAACACCGTGCACTCACTTCTTCACAATAGCGAGTCCACAGGGCATTTTTTGGCCAACTTAAAAAAAAAAAAAAAAAAAAAAAAAAAAAAAAAAAAAAAAAAAAAAAAGGTAAAAAAACAGGTAATTCGAAGATGTTTAAATCACTAGCATAAAAATGGAAGTTAGTCACCAAAATCATATTAATAACAATAAAATTAAATACCCTTACAGAAACTATAAGTTTCTTAACCCACAAAGCAGTAATATGGACCATGGGACCAGTAAGTGTTTTCATCATTCCAGCTGGAGATATTGACTGTGGCCACAGGACTCAAGGGCAAGGCCAGAATTAGGGATCTAGACTTGCAGTTATGAAGAAGGCATTTTCCAGTAGTCAGGTTGTGTTGCTCTGTTAAATGACTTGATTACTACCTGACTGTAGGATGCTAAATATATCTGGCTAAATATATCTAGGGAAACAAAACAAGGAAGCAAAACAAGAACTACAGATACATATTCTCCCAGTAAACATGATAGGGAAGGAGAGAGGGATTTTGATATGAAAAAGTCCTAGAAAGACCCAAAGAACTCCCCAGATTGGTGATTAGCAGAACCAAGATACCTGGGAACTGAATCCATAGAATCACAGAACCATCGAATATACCGAGTTGGAAGGGACTCTCAGGGATCATCCAGTCCAGCTCTTGGCTCCCTTCAGGACCACCCAAAAATCAGACCATATGTTTGAGAGCTCTGTCCAAACCCTTCTTGAACTCCAGCAGGCTTGGTGCCATGACCTCTTCTCTGGGGAGCCTGTTCCACAAAAAAAATTGAGGGTTAAATTCAGCCAGGCAAGCTGATAGAAGTGTCAAATAATCACTCTCAAACATTTATTTACAGCTTGTGCCTCTTCAGTGAACCAGTTTGCAGCACAAAGCTACAGACTGTCCTATGGGTTGTGCTTTATTGTTGTTGAAATTAAACTGCACTTACAAACAAGTACATAGTTATTTATGAAACCTTTCTGATCATGGACAACCAAACAGAGACCTCAGAGTAGCTGAGCCCAGCAGTGTCTGACGGGTCATCCAGCTTCATTGCAGTGAATACACAGGGCCAGTGATGCAGGCGTGCCCTCACACAGCTGTGCTGTGGTGGTATCCCTGTGTGTCAGCTCACACCATGCTCACCAAATCCCTATCTGGTGCAGGGCATATATAACTGATACACAAAGCTCAGTCTATGAACTGAAGCTCATTTCTCCCCAGGAGAATGAAAGACACATCATCTGACATCTGCAGGGCTGTATACTGGCACCCCACTGAAGAAACAGGAACACGGGGATTGTTACACCTGAGGCACCTTTTTCCACCAAATATCCCTCATCTCACAACTGCACCATCTATGCTGGAGAAAATTCTTCCATCCAATGTCAAAACTGCTGTATATTTGGAGTGAATCTGTACAAATTTGTATCAGTAATGCTGCATAGCTTCCTCCAAAACATGTCCCAACTTTTGTCCTGTAGCTGGTAATCTGTTTCTATTATTTAATACCAACAGCGATATGCTTGAATAACATTGTAGAATAGTTTAATTAAAGTATTAGATAAACAAAAAAGTGTCTCTCTCTTGGAATCCAAACAGAACAACCAGAGAATAAAAATTAAGAAGAAAAAAAGAAAAGAAAAAAAAAAAAAAAAAAAGAAAAAGAAAAAAGAAACAATTAACAGCAAACAAACCTCTGATAAACCATTCAAGCAAAACAAGCTTCTCCCAAATCATGATGATGGCTCATTATAGAAAAATCTAATGCTGCACAAACCACAGGGCTTTCAGTAATTGTGATCATCTTACTTACCTGCAACTCAGCAACAAGAGAACAAGAGGAAGGTGAAATTGTATAATAAATCAGGTAAAATATGTGCTGTTCCCCATCACTTGTAGGAAATGTGCAGCCAGATTTTCCCCAGCTGAAATGTCCAGCGAAAGTGAACAGGCCATGCTCTAAGCTCAAGACTGATGGAGGAGCCTGGCAGCAGCTGGTGCAGGCAGAGCTCCCCAGCAGATTTCTGACGGCTGTGCTTGTGGTGAAAAGCTTAGTGCAGGATCCTGAGCACACTGCACACACAGACCTGGATAGCAGAGCTTGCAAAAGGAGTGTTAAGGGCAGTAGCAGAATGGCAGTTAACTTTTAGTAGCAGTCATTCACTGGATGTGTATGCACACTTATTTCCATTTATATGACAGGTTTTGTAACTTTCTGCAATTTAGGACTCTTCAATGTATTTATTTATTTATTTATTTATTTGTAATTGTAATGCATTTTTTAATGGATAATAAATTTGAAGCACATTATAATATATACTGCCAAGGGTCAAGAAGAATTTTCATAAAGAAACTGAGGGTGGTAGAATAATTCTTTACACAAGCTACAGTTAGCCAACAAATCCATACTTTGTTCAATATTTTAAATTGTTAGCTTTATTTAGTGCCACTACTAAAGATAATTACACTCTTCAGGATTCGTTATATTGAATTAAAATATATATATATTAAGATACTGCTAATTAAATAACTAAATTTCAGGAGCAATTTTATTTCTTAATTGACCAAAAGAAAAATGGAGCAATGTATAACTGCAGCAGCCATAGGTCATGTCAGGACATGTCAGCCTGTCTGGTGTGCAAATGGCAGGAAAGTCATTGTACCAAACAAGCCAGAGGGCTAAATTTTGCCATAGCTTAAATCTGTGTGGTTACATTGAAATAGATGGTGTTGTCCAAGTGTGTTTAAGAGCAGAGTTTGACCCATTTGCTTTAGTAGAAATTGTACTAATGTATCTAAAAGAAGAAAAGGGCCCTATTAGTTTAAATATAGTAGATGGAGATCCAGGATTATTATCTCATTTACACTGGTACAGGCATTTAAAGTAATGTTGTTGTGTTAATGCAAACTGACATTCTTTCTGTCTTCCCAGCAATCTATCAGTCTGGTGCTGCATATATCGTATGTAATGCGTATTGCTTTAGTGAATAAAAATGTTCATTTTAAAAGTGTAATCTTCTGAATTTATCTTTATTACAGCCAAAACAATGAAACCATACCATCTCACTCTACAATCAAATCTCTATTTTCTATTAAAGACAATTCCATTATTCTGCAATAAGAGACCCAATACATGCCCTCATTTTGTTGAAATTGCTAATGCAGATTGAGTTTCCTAGAAGAGTTACTGAACTTCTGTACTTTTTGAGATTCTAACTTAATTCATACACTTGTCATGATAATGTGCTTTATTATTTGTTATACTAGGCTGATGAATTCTCTCTAGGCAATGTGTAATTATTACACGGTACCTATTACAAGAACATTGAAAATTGCTATTATATGGTGACTCCATGCAGTTTACACTATCCTTTCTTTGCTTCATCTCCCGGCTCAGAGCTGTCACTGTGATCTCTCTGATTAATTCAAGGACAAAGTTCTATTAAATTTTCAAATTATCTAATTATAGTGCTGATTTCACTTTAAGATATAGGAAATAAAATAAGATGACTTGGCATTATTTTACCAATGTAACATTCTTTAGGTATGGGAATATACTATCCCAAATCCAATCCACTAAATGCAGTGCAGCCAATACCAAAAAGTTTTAGGAAGTTTTCAAGTGAAATTAGATTGACATTTTTACAGAAGAATAAGGAAAAAAGGCAACTGCTGATATTGATTTTCTGCTCAGACCAGCTTACACAGGGCCCACATTCTTCATCAAAACCAAAGCCATAAACTAGAGAGCCCCGGAGCTTTATTGGGCAAGTACTTCAACCCTGTCAGTTTTCACTTTATGTGCCATTTTATTCAAGTTCTATATAGAGAGTTTTATTATATCAGAACATGTTAACTACAATTTAAAAAAAAAAAAAAAAAAAAGAGTTTTATCACATAAGAAATACAGAGAAAAGTTTAAAGTCCATACACAAGAAGAACTGCAAAAGGACAGCAGAAAAGAACCCCTACAGCTCTGCATGTATTTATTTTTCAGTATTTAATATTTAAGTGTTCTGTGCCACAAATAAGTAAACAGCACCCTTCGACACATGTTGGACCACTTGGACACCATGAGGAACAACAGAAGTAATCCAGCCCAGTCTTGGACCATACTCTCCATTCTAGCTAGCTCAACTAGTCACAGACATGATCGTCTTTCTGCAGCACAAAGCTATCCTCAGGTCCAAGTTGCACTTACACAATGCTGATTTACAGTACTGTCAGTTTCCAAGCTGCCATTTCCCAAGCTTGAAAAGTTTTCTTCTAGGTACTTTTAATAAAAAACAGAACACTTAACAGTAATTTCAATGTTTACTGAACTAACTGAAATTTTCCACTTAGAGTTGGCTCAATATCAAATTGCACTTTGTGCATTTTGCGCTTCGTGAATCTGGTAGTTTTAGAGTATAGTGCTTGGAGCCCAGAACAACCTACTTGGCCTTCTGGCCTGCTGCATGAAGAAGAACGTTCTCAATAGCTTGCGAGTGCAGCACCTTTCCACAAATAAAGCGTGCTGCCTGCTCATGAGAGAAACTGCATTTAATCTTTAGGAAAAACAGTGTTAATGTGTTCATTACACTCATTTTACCCTGTTAAGAATTATTCCACCCAGTTTGTTGAAGCCGTAACAGTGAATTAGCCTAAGCAAAAAATAGGTGTTGTATTTACTGCCTTCCTATGCTAAAAAAAAAGAACCTCTAGGACTTCACAGATCACCATGAATATTTTACATCCTATAGCTGTTACTGTAATGTGGATCTGGTTTTGTTTTTCACCAACAGAGGAAGATGTTTCTTCATCTTATTTGCTATATCTTAATTTGAAATCAGCGCTATAATTAGATGTGTACACTTGTTGTGCCAGTGTGGAGGAATTTCAGTTTACATTTCAGTGATGAGGCACATAAGCAGCAGCAGATGGTATTTGGAGCACGGAAAAGATACAAAGATATCAGGGGAGCTGGAAGAGAGGATGTGAGCATAACAAGCTGCTTCATAAGCCCTCCCTGAAGAAAGTATGCACTTCTAAACATGTTTACTTGCTACCATTGTTTTCAATTACTTCTATTAAAGGGTAACAATAAAATATGCTAAATATTCCCTCAGAATGCTTTAATAAAGCTTAAAAAGAAACCCCAAAGTGTTCTCACATTTTTCATCCTTATATTTTCCTCCTCTACACATACTGTATTCTCTTAACAGAAAACAGCATTACACTAGTTTGGGAAATGTGAAACTGAGTTATAGAGTGGCAGAGGGAACTCCTGTAAGTCTGTGGTACTGCTAACAATTCAACAGAAATCTCCAAGCTTAAGATATAATGCATTAACGTGATGCTGTCCATAGCAGAAACAAATAAAAGGTGAGTATATTTGAATGCGGGAAAAAAAAAAAAAAAAAAAAAAAAAAAAAACAGGGAAGAAGCAGTGAACAAGAACAAGATCTGGTAGCTTTTAACTGGTTATCTCCAATATATGCTACAAGATCATTAGGGGCTTGGGTTTTACTGGGAGGTTAAGAGAACTCAGGAGATGTCCAAAGTAGCCCAGGCTAAGATGTTGCCTTGGATAGGTGACTGCAGTCTCAAATTGCTCCAGAAAGAGCAGTTCTCTTGGGACTAAAACGTTGCAGTGCTATTCTCATGATACATATCACCCAAGTGCAGAGTTAGAGGGCTTATAGGGTACCCAGCTCTTGTAGAGAAAAAAAAAAAAAAAATAGATCAAATTGTGAATGTGAACATGTGGCAGATAATTGAGTGCATGTATGGGGGTGAATATCTCAAGACTGAACACAAGGTCACAAGCATAAGCCTGCTACTTGCCAGCTGTAACTAATACAGGTTACTTTTAAACTGTGATGGTACCTGGACTAAGTAGAAGTAGCATTTCCTGAATCCTCCAGTTAATAGAGACATGAGCCAGAACCAGCAACATGCATTGTTCTTGCACACATAGACTATTTAGATTGGGAAAATGAGGCACTGGGGAATGAAACAAAGAGAATGGAAGAAAAAGAAGAAGAAAAAAAAAAAAAAAAAGAGAGAGAGAGAGAGATAAATAAATAAATAAATAAGTGAAGATCTTGCCTGAAGGAAATGTCTTAGCAATAGGGGAAGTTCCCAGAGACAAAAGCTGAATGGAGACATCTGTTAGGCAATGCCCAGAGATCTTGGCTCAAAATGAGTAGCAGCACAGCAGGCATCAATCCAAATTTCTGCCTGGCTGTCCTAGGCCAGCAGCGGCCTCCCTGTCTGTAAGGGAGGGCAAGATCCAGTGACCTTAGCACTAGAGGCAGTAAGAGAAGGGGTGGCTCAGATAAATAAGTAGGGCAAAACACTGATCCTGCTGGTTCTTAAATAAACTCCAGAATCCAGATCTGATGTGGTTTATCATTCACTCTGTCTCACCCATGGCACGAGCATCTTAGAAGTGCTCTTGGATCATATCAAGAGTGATCCATGGAGACTTAGGGAAAGGAAACTGATGGTTTTTTTACCCAATTCAGACTACAAAAGTTTAATTACAGCAGAACCTACAAAACTCCAATAAAGGCTTTGATAACAATTCTTAGATTTATATATTTAAGCTGTAAATTCTAGGTTCACCTCCTAAATTCTCTACAGTTTTGTTGAGGAAGATTCAAGAAGGGATTTTAGAGTTTGTGACTCCATTGCAGACATCTGAAAAGCAAAACTCTACTTGACCTCCTACCTTCCACTGCAGGTTTCAAAAAGGAAATAATTTCTCTCTGCCTGGACCTGAGATAAAAATGACTGATTGTTTTAGCTTTGTTATTCTTACTCTGAAGCAGGAATTATGAGACAGCTTATCTGAAACTGCTAGCTTGTCCTTAAGTAAACAAGCGACACTAATTGAGATTAGTGATAGACAAGTATTGCCTGGAGAAAAACGTTGAGTTGATAAGAAAGGCTTTAAGTTTTTGTAAATCTCACTATGAAACTGAAATAAGGAAGAATCATTTGAACTCAGTAAGGGGCTGCATATTTTGAAAGATCCTTTATTCATATAAGTGAGGTAAACAGTTTATTTTAATTCACAGGGAGAGATCAGAGCAGCTCACCTCCCTGTAGTACTGGAGATAAAAAGTTACAAAATAAACACTTTGAATGACAGGAGATTATTATTACCATTTCTTTTACATACTATATCTAAAAGAGGTTCATACATCAAGGAGGCTCACACTACCACTACTACTATGTCTAATAGGTAGTTTAAAGATAGAAACTTACACCGTTAACAAGTTAAAAACATTTAACTATGCAGTGTAAACCCACTTTAAACATCTCTGGATGGGTGGCAACATCCATGACATGAGTAGGACGAATATATGAGGGAGCTGGAGCCATTATAACCTCCCTGCTTGTCAGCAACAGTCTGAAGATAAGTATTTCAAGAACATATATAATGAACAAAGACTTGTTTTTAAGGTACAGATTTTTACCGGGATTTTTTATTTTCCTTTCTATAATTGTTTGTATTATTTTAGCACCCAGGAAACATAACCAAGATGAGGATCCAAGTGCCTACACATGAACATTTGGGTAAACAGATGGAGCAGATGAACATTTATCACTTGTTTAACAGTTAATGCTCTGCAGTTCTCCAGTCATTGGGGTTGCTCTGTAATTCTTCAACAACCATCATCTGGTTAAATCTTGATAGGATCTGATTTCTTAATGGAGCCCTTCGAGGTTGCTCAACCTCCAGAGAAATAAGTGTATACAAAAATTGCCCACTGCATTTCAGTTCATAATTTCTAGCATGACTGTCCAGAACACTGAAAATCTGATTATACCACAATTTAACTATACTCACATTTGTAGCAAAAGTGAGATTGTTATTAGTAGGTAAACATGGAGTTTATGTAATGTATAAAAAATTTCCATTTTTATTAGATCAGAATAATATTAAAAACATGTTGCCCGTGAATGCAAGCTTGCAAAATAACAGATGTTTTTCTATAATTTTTTTTTTATATATATATTTTTTAAGCATGAATTAAATTCTTACATTGACTTTTTATATAATTAACCAGGAAATTCAAAGCAACTCAGCCACGTTTTCTAATCCCCTGCTATTGCTTTATGCATTCCAGGTGATACGCAGATATACTACAGCTCTTTAATTTATAATATAGATGTAAACTATATTTAGACAAATTAATGCATGGTCTAATGCTAATTAAATCAAGAGAATTAGACCAAAAATGAATTAAACCCTTTTGAGTTCTGTGCATATTTGCATTCTATGTATTAAATTAAGGTAGCTTTTTTCATTAGTGTGTACCTCATGTCCAGAAAATTCAAGTTGATTTATATTTACATTTTTATAATACTTTTTTATTTGAGAAAGCACAACAAAATGCCTGCTGTTCTAGTGTAGTCTGAAGTTCTCCTGGAACCACCACTCTCTTCTCAGTGTCATAGACAAGGAAGGTTGATGTCCATAAGGTGTGTGTTCAGCAAGCCACATTACCTCCCTCCACCCCATCCCCCCCAAAAAAAGTTTGTTAGAAAGGATATTGAAAGAAGAACAGTTAATCTGGTGGGGCTTTAAAGCCTACAATACAGAGAAGAAAGGAAATACATGTCTTTGAAAATTCAAATCAAATCTCTATATCTATATCACTAACTCTCCTCTCAAGCCCCTTCAAATTAAAGCCTGGAAGTTTTTCACAGTCCAGTTGATATGTACGTTATGCTTTGTTCTTCTGAATGCTCAGTGTTAAGCAATAAGGAAACTGACATTGCCTAAAAAGCAAATGTAATACACAATATATGCATAAATGTATGCATACAGATTCCTGGAAGAAAGTCTAACAAGACTAACAAGACAAGAGAAAGTCTAATTCTGTGCAAAATGACTTAGGGCTGTATTCCTCTAATGGAAGATTATTGCAGTGGAAGGCCTGTCACCCCAATCCATGGTCACTCCAAAATGGTTGACTGCCTTTGATATTAATCTCATTCATAGCTCTGTATACTGGTTTGTACAGTTATTAAAACAATGACAAATAACAATAGTCATATATTTATATGAGACATAAGGGACAAATTATGTAAGTGCTTTGTACAGGAATGGTACATTACCTTCCCAGACAATGAAAAATTCTTTTGGGAAACAATGATTCTACATTTTGCAAACACAGGAGTTGCCTGTACCTCTCCCACCTTGATCCTAGCACCTCAAAAGTAAATCAGAAGTAGCAAGAGGCAGTTAGTACTCTAGAAATAAACATTTAAATAACCCTGAACTAAAAAGGGTGTGGATGAGTTCATTTTAGACTTGAAGAAATGGTCAAAATCTCTGACATTATGATTCTATCAGTCTCAGCTCCTCTTCTGTGTATGTACTTAAGGAACGTAACAGGACTAAGCTCTCAGCCACTTACTTGCAATAGTTACACAGCCAGCAAGCTGTAGATGTTGAAATAAAGTTATATCTTGGAATAGGTAGATTAAGCAGATCTTCTTTCCCTGCATCTTTATAAGCAGTTATTTTTCTCTTATGTGTGTTGGATATTGAAAATAAGTCCTTCAGCTCTCTTGCTGAAGACTGTGACTTGTATTAAATGTAATTTCAATGTAATTAACTATCATCAGATTATTCCATTCCCACAGTATGGCCATCCTCAAATAAAACAGGTTACTGTAATAATTTCATGGTAATGAAAACACCAATGCAAACACTCCAAAATAATGGCCTGTTTTTTGCAAAACTTGCATTTGATTATTTAGGATACTGTGAGAGGCGTGTAGAGATGACAAAGAAGTGTCTTTCAGAGGCCTGTATTAGTCAGAAAACTGCTCTGATATATGGCAGTAGAGATCATGCTTAGGAGTTGAGGGAATTTTTACAATTTCTTTGACTATTCAGGCTGGCATATAATTGGACTCCATCAGCACATAACCTAATAAGAGAATAATTGTATCTCTGTGTTGAAATCATCAGCTTTCCAACTTCACCAGAAATAATCTTCTCATTTAGGTTAAAATAAGTAGTAACTTTTTCAACACCAAAGGTTACAAAGCTTTCCACAAATACATGTTTATTGTTTTTATAACAACCTTTGGAAGTAATACCACTTAATCTTTAATCTTACACATTTTCGTATCAATGTTATAGGAGGGTCAGAATTTAATTTAAATATGTGCTGCAAGTGAAGAAGGATTTTATTACATTGTAAGTCTTCCAAAGGTTATATATATATGTATGTATTTGTTTAAAAACACTTCATTTAGTTCATTTCTGTACACTTATCTCTCTACCATACTCAGTAGTCAAAGTCTGATTAAACACTCAAATCAAGAAAAGTTGGACATCTCAACTCTGTGCTGATCTGGATGGACAATGTTACATTGGAGACTGTTCGGTGTTCTCAGTCCCCTTCAGAGAAATGGTTTAAGACCTCTTTACTGGACAGAAGCTCCCACCACTGTCACTGTCACCAAGAAGGTTGGTGGAACCAATTAATAGCAATTCACCATCCAGTTTCAATCTTTGTCAACTCTGGTTGAAGAACAATTTTGCAAAGCTGGTATAAAGTCTTTCTTTCTCTGTATTTTTTTTAACCATACATTTAATTGCTGAATCTCTGGCCAGTTTTCATATACATATCAATAAGGAGGTATTGACTATTTTTCATGTAGTTTTCTAGTTTTGTGTACTTCTTTTATAATAGAAAAACAGATATTATTTCACATAAAACTCATTTCAAAGTAAGACATTCAGGAGAAATACATATTTTAAAGGAATAACAACCCCCAAATCATAATATATTGAAATTAACATTTAACATTCTGTGAAAATACAGACACCCTACATCTTTTGAAACAAGAGATCCAAAAATGTGTTTGCCTTCTTTTGTTTTGTAAAATTATTTCATCAGGTGCACTTTATTCTCCACACTTACAGCAAGCAATAAATGCAAAATATGTTTGTGTATAAGACTCATTTAGTGAAAAATATCACATGAAAAAAATAATTAGGGAGGAATTTTTCATCTAGCATTATCAAAACTGACTAGTAGCTAGTCTGTCATTAAGCATAATAACTCTTCAGGAGCACATGTCTACTTTCTTGCATTTTTTAAAAAATACAGCCAACAGCCAAATGCAAATATGAAAATAATGAGAAATCTTACAAGGAAAAAAAAAAAAAAAAAAAGTGCTGCTAAATGTTTTGCCATACTTAGCATTATTCATTTTAGCTGTTATTTTGGCAGAACTATGTTGATAAAAGTACTGTTTCATACAAGCAAAGATAGTAGAATCCAAGACAAAGTTGGATGTTCACTCAAAACTACATTTCAGTTAACTGCTTATTCCTCGCACAGGCCATGAATTTGTAAGCAGTTATATCCTGTATGCAAAAAGATTTTTGTAAGTAGTTAAATCATTGCAAAATTGCAATCTTTCTGTACTTATTATTTTTTTTTCTTCCAGACATTCTTTTCGCCCTTAAGTATTGACTGTGTGAGGCATTTGTTAAATGTTGAACTCAGAAAAAAAAAGTTTTAAAATTGATAGATTTTTACAAATTAATAAAACCACTAAAATGAATCTTTCTATTCAACCCCTTGCAAAGAATTTAGGCTTCTGTTTAGTCTACAAAACCAAAGATGTATTTTAGTGTCTCTATTTCTTTGTTGTTTTAATGAGTTTCTTCTTGTTTTTTGTTCATCCAGCAAAACCAAGATACACTCCTGACAAGGGGAAAACTCTGTTAGTTTTGTAAATATTATATGTTTGATTACGGTACATACAACTAATGAATTACAGGACTGGACTGAATTCCAATGTAGATTTACCACTGTTACGGGATGCAGGCTAAATCTAGTTAACATCTGAGTTTCTCATTTTCTCTTCATCCTTCATTTCTGGAAAAGCAAAGAAATACCACAGATAAAGAAACATTGTAAGGGTTGTTTATCATAGTTTTGAGACGTATCTTTTTTGTTTTAACTATATGTTAAAACTTCCAACACGTTTGTAATGATTACAGTGTTTATATTTTTTTAATATGTAATAGTCTTGCATATCTAATACTTGTTTGTTGTAGAAAGAAAAATCAACAACAGCAACAAATCTTTCCTTTGTTCTGTCTTAATTCTACAGGTACAAACAGTAAAATATATTAAAAGCATTCTTTTTATTTTCTTATCATTTTTTCTTTTACTTTTCATAAGTCATGGAAAAAAAACATATCTAATACTACATCATTTAGGTGTTGATGATATAAACCTTATGTGGCAATAGAGGTAAATTTAATAATAATAATAATAATAATAATAATAATATAAATTCCCACAAATCTGCAGTTTGAACTCTTAATTTCCATTTGACTTGATATTCTATAATTCCATAATTGGCATTGGAATGTTTATATACACTGTTTATGGTAACAATGATTTAGTGACCTTTGCTAAGCTCCTATGGTCGTTATGCTCCACTTTTTTTCACCCATCATAAAAGACAAGAAAAATATGCACCCAGTTGAGAAAATTTGTCATTGTTGTTGGGATAGAAGGGTGTTAATCTATAATATTCAAATGCTTCCACAGACCTTCAAAAGTGTTTTTCATAAAAGTGCTAACAGTTCTGAATTAGATCTAGAAAATTAGGGGCTAATAATTCATATGCTATGATACATGATATGATGTGATATATGATATGATTGATGTGATATGATAACATACCCTTTTTTATTAGAGAAAAAAAAAAAAAGGCTGATTTACTTGTACACTAAACATTATCTTTCATAAATTTCTTTGGGAAAATATAGCTGAAAATTTAAGAATAAAGTGCTCAAGGCACATTTTTTTCCTCAGAGTTATACATTTTTTTAATGATTCTATTCCTGTAGTGAGAATGGAAAAACCCAATTAGCTCATTGAGGAAGTAGGATGACCACTTGTATAAAAGCGAAGATCTTCTTTGCACATAATAAGAGCTCTGACTGTTTTTAACTCTGCAAGAACATTTCAAGTTAATTAATCTTTCAATTTTTCTGCTAATCACCCATTAAACCTGTCCTGATAATAATAATTTATGAGATTTGTTATATAACTCACCTTGAATGATTCCAAGAAGCAAAACTTGAATGAGATTTCATGCTGCAGTGACCACTGATAGAAATTTTTAACATCTGGACTGTTTTGGATCCTCACTGCTTAATTCTTTGAACAGGCTGCTAACGTAACACCCATATGTCCATGAACATGCTTCACATCTGTAATTGATGTCTTGCTGTCTACTGGAACACTTTTTTGTACCCATAAGACATTAAGATGAATGTTGCAATCATCTCTTGGGGAAAAAAAAATAAAATCAGAAGTCTATAATTTCTTCAACACCAAGCAAACAGTTAATGACATTATGCCTAGCACATTCTGGAAAACTGCAGGTTTAGATTGAACATCATTTTAAAATTTAAATAAGAAAGAGAGTAATTGAAAACGCATCAGAAGTTGCAAGGGAAGCTTTAAGGGTAACAAAATAGTTAGATAAGAGATAATTAAGATTTTTTTTCCCAAATCTCTAGGTTTTTTTTACATGGAAAGTTGTGTGTTTTCTGTGCGAGTCTCTGGCAATCCTGATAACATTGTACTTTCCAATTACAAAGTAAGCTATAAAATAAATTGTCTTCAAATGGTCCAAACTTGGCCTTCCGCCAAAGTCAAAAACTGACCAGATAGGAGCAGGACAGATTTTCATGTGCAGTTTTCTGAGGTTATGGATACAGAAAACTGGCAGAAAAAGAACCCATCTTTACAGGTTTGGGACTCGAGTTTATCTTCATTGTTTTCATTTCCTGGAAAACAGTTGTCAGAAATATTTAATTAATTTTTGACATTCAATTCCATGCAAATATTGTACCTTATTGGAAATGTGAAATAAAAATACTTTTTAAAAACTTTTGAGGAAACTACTTAATGTGCAGTATATTCTTTCCCTGTGGGTGTATCAAGAAACATTTACAGGTCTCCTGCTATGCATGACTGAGTAGTAAAATACAGACAGCAAAACCAAGCAGAACATAAAGTCAAACTTATGAAAAGCATATATGAACACCACTGAACTTAATTTAAGACAAAAGCTGAAGAGGAGGGCAGATGTTTTATTCTACAAATGATCTTTTAAAATTAATCTTGGAAAGCTCTTAAACCTATTCTGAACCCATACTTATAAAAACCCAGTGACATCAGAAGGGGTCCGTACTGTAATGTATATCCAATTTCATGGGCAGTGTATATACACATTTGTATGTTCACTGTAGAGAACAGTAACAAAAACAATTTATTTTCTGCACATGCATTTTCCTGTTTTTTTCACCACTGCTGATGGAAGACTAATGGAAGCCACTAAACCATTTTAAAGCCATAAAGAGCATTAAGCTCAAAACACATTACAGATATGGTCCTTTAGTCTCTCTAACTCTAACAGACTTATTTAAAAATTAATGTGTTAAATACATTTTAATAAAATTATGTCAGGATCCATCCATCTAATTTTACACATCCAGCTTTGGAACCTATTTTAGTAGTCAGCAGCCTCAGACTTTTAAACAGCCTTTTAAAAAATTGGGAAGTCTGTGGCTTGGAGTCACTCCATCCAATTCCAGACTCTTCAGTGATACAGCGAAGTTAGAAATGCAGTCATTTCATGTGTCCTCTGGCATCCATGGTGAAAGTTAGGCTTTCGCAGGGGACTACTAAGATCTATGTCCTGGAAATTTTGCCTCTCTCTGTACTGATGAGAAAATAGCTGTACTTTTAAAAAGCCCTAATTACTGCACCAGCAGAGGTAACAAATCCGTATTCAGAATTGTTGAAACAAATTCTTGTATGACTGAACACCCTTTAAGGGTGATCTTCCAAGACAGAGACAACATAGGATCATTAAGACTGGACAACTCTCTGTAATAAATATACATTCATATACAGTCCACTAGTACAACAATGATAAGTCAAGATAATACTGTAAGTAATAAGATAACATTATCCATAGTTAGGGCACTAGGAGCAGCAGCATTTTCTCCAGGAGCAGAACAAAGTCAGGTATTACACGTGTCTTTGAAATAACAGAGGCTACATATCAACAGAGAATCAAAGCCTGAGGCTAAAAGCCTGAAGCACATCACACTGTGACAGCTGCATCCAAACTGCACCTTGTGCTTCTGAGAGTACATCAGGAGGAAGGGAGGAAGGGAAGCATGACAAATTTAGGTGCTATTTGTTCAGGAGTGAGTTAGCTACTGCTGCAGCAAGATTAAATTACTGCAGGAGGTGTCCACAACTCTTTTAAACAAGAACAATTAGGCTTGCTGTGGATTAACTCATGATGAGAGTACTGAAAATCTTGAGAGGTAGGTCAAGAAACATACAGTCAGGTAATATTGGTACAGAAGTCATGCTTTGCTGACAAAGGAATCCTGTTTCATGTCTTTAGGCAAAGCAAACAGCCCAAACGCCATGGAAGAGAGGTCACAACTGAGGGAGAAAACTGAAACTACTCAAAAAAGAGAATTAAAAAAAAAAAAAAAAAAAAAAAAAAAAAAAAGTTTTTTTTAAGCTCTTAAAAGCGTGGGAGAGGAGCACTCAGTAAGAACTACTGCTTCAAAGTGCTCATGAGACTGAAGATCTAGATAATGAGACATTTAGCCTACCAGGGTTTCTGAGCAGGCAGAATTGGACCTGAAGGCAAAGGCTTTTAGACCACAGGTGTCATTTCTGCACATAATGCTTAAATGCTCCATGCCCAAGTGGTTAGGGCTGCCTGAAGCAGCTGGTATAAGGGAACATTAATGCAGCCACCTGATTAGCTTTGAAATGAGCACATACTCCAGGGCTGCACAGGAAAACTAAAGAAATACTAATGTATTTGATCTAATTATGAGGATGCAGAAAATGAACAGAGAAGAAATCAAACAAACAAACAAAAAATGAGTGACCCAAAATGAAACATGAATAACTTCTCTTGCTTAAAAAATCTGACACACATTCTGAGCATAAAAATACTTATTCAAATACAAACTCTGGTTTAAGCTTCTAAATTCAAGCAGATCCCTAAAACTCTAGAACTTTTCCAAAAGCAGAGCCACAGAGAAGCATTAAGGTCACAGATGTTCATACACACTTTAAGAGGTGTTAAGTGCTCTGTCATGAAAGTGCCTGAAGGATTCTGATCAAACTTAAAACTGTACACAGATTTCAGGCAAGGCAGGAAAAAAAAAAAAAAAAAAAAAAAAAAAAAAAAAAAAAAGTTCACATAGCTATCATTTCAGATAATTAGTAGTACCTGGAAAACCTCTTCAAAATGGGAGCACTTAGGAAGACATAAGTATACACATCGCTCTACAGTCCACAGAAATAATTGCACTAAAATGCACAAGCTAAGAGTAACAACCTATAAAAACTTTCAAGGTAGGTCAGCTTTTAGGAGAAACAGCTTCAATGCTGCTGCTTAAAGGTTATTTGTTCCTTGATGCTCTTGCACTGGGAAAAAATCTGCAAGATATCAGTCAAGGAGCTTGTTATAGCAAACTTGCCCCTTTTCCAAACCAAGTACTAGAATTAGGTGAAATCAGCAAAGCAACAACAAACATATAAATGCTAACATAATGAGATCATTATTTACTCTTCTGTACTTATTATCGAGGATTCAGGCTGCAATCAATTTATCTGCCTTAATCTAACAGTCACAAGAATTCATAGGGCTTCCATTAGACAAGTTGTATTTCTTATAAAACCCTGTAAAACATTTAAAATTCCATAGTTTACTAATTAATTTCAGTAAAAGACCCTAAGCTAAGCAAAATTATATAACTGCCTTCTGCAAGTGAATGTAATATATATATATTTATCAAATCTGAACTATGAATGAATGAACTACAATCAAACATGAAACATATTTCAAACTATATTTAAACTTTTGTTTCCTCTTTAAACAAAACTTGTAAGACTGACATCTCTAAAACTTATGAAGAAGTCATAGATCAGAGCAACAGCAACATAACAAGCAACACTACATTTTTAGCAAGAACAGGTTGGGTTTCCTCTTCAGTTTTGTATTTTTGATTGTTTGTTTTTTTTGGTTGGTTGGTTGGTTTAGTTTTGTTTTTTCTTAAACAGTATGTACAGAGCCATTGTACCTGACTTAGTGTAATATATCCTATTAACCTTATCAGATAACATTTGAATGCTTCTCTACATTCATATGAAAAACAGGTATATTACAAGGTTTTCCCTCTACCTATCTCTCCATTTAAATATAATAATAATTTTGCAAGTTAGAAAAGAAGCTAATTCCAAAAGACCATGGAACTGCTATGATTAAAACCCCAACACAGGACAAAAAGTAGCAGAGTAAGGTCAGTTGTACTCCAGGAGATGCTTTCTTCAGGGTTTGCATCTGTCAGCAGCTCATCTTCCACCAGAGGAAGCATTTTGCAAGTCCCGGCATAGTAGCAATGTTCTCAGGGAAACTGCAGGATTTAGGACACCACAGGGAGACTTACTATTTTTATACACTGTGACATTTCAAGGTTACGCTAAGGACCTCAGCATCCTCCAAAGTAACCTCTGTTTGGGAAACAGGAGCACTTTAGTGCATCTGTAAACATGCAAATATATTTTCCCCTTAAAGGGGAACACAGTGAAGTAACAAAGCTTGCACATGCCTACTTTTAAAGGCCATTGCCAGATATTGTCTGTTTTATTGATGAATACAGAAGATATAATTCTTCTGTATTTGGAATATTTGGTCATCTGAACTTTGTACTTCCACCCCAAACTTTAAAACATTAATGAATCATTTTCATTACTACAAGTAGGGTGCTCCATGACAACAAAAAATATTGACAAGGTACTGGACAAGATCTGCTTGACACAAAGCACATCAAAAATACCACTCCTAACTTTATAAAGTCCATTATAAATGTGGGGATAATTTCTTGGTGCCCCCAAGCCAGGAGATAATGGTTAGAAATTTGAAAAAGACTCAGTAAAGCAGGATTTAGTAAATTGCAGTTGTTGGTGTGGTAGCTAACTGGCTTCTACAGATATAGAACTCCTGCCTGGGGTAAATATCTACAACAGACCAGAAATGAAATTCTTCTTCCTTAAGCTGCCATCTCAAAAACTCTGGTTCTCCTGATGAGGAACTTGGGTTTTTGCAACACACCATCAATGATAAATTTACAGTAAAGTAACGGACACTTACTTTTGTCACAGTTAACTTAATCTACAAGCCATGTATGACAGAAAGAACAAAAACAGTCATCATAGTTAATGTGATTAATTACTGTTTAAATCAGCAGGCCATTGGTAGTGGTGCTCCCAGTACTTCACTAGTAATGGGTCAGAATCTTGTCACTGGAGTGCAACTAATGAACGTGATTAATGGCCTAAGGTAGTGACATACTGGGCATTCATTTTTCCTTAACTTTACAGTGTTAAGCAGTTTTGTCCACATTCTCAAAATGATAGATACCCTTAATCAGTAGTAGTAGGAAGTCCCATTAAGTTCTCATTAAACTTCTATATCCTGTGTGTAACCTTGAACAATACATTAGACACTAATGAGTATCTTCTCCTTTCACAGTGCACACAACTTATTAAAGCACTCCACTACAACAGCAGTGAGAGGGATGTAAATACCCAGATAAAGATTCCTCGAGTGGGATTTCTATATAAGCCTGAGAATAATTTCTTATGACTAGTGGAAGAGAGACAGTCTTAACACTAGCTGTTCAGACAGTTTGTGTGTATTTATTTGCATTACATTTGCATCCTAAACATGACCCAGGACCTCACTATGTTACATGCTGTACAAACACAAAACACACAGACGAGATGCTAGAACTGGGCATGATCTAAAAATAGCAGTGCTACAATACCCAGACTCTAGATCTATTGTTTTTTAATTCTTCTAACAGGCTAGGTACAAAGTTAAAAGATGGTGTGTGGACATCTCTTAAACTATTCATCTTAAAATTAGTTAATATAACTGCTACATTTATACAGTTTATACAGTTTAATTTTAAGCAGCGACATGGCAGAAGACAAATAAAAAGAAGTATTTTACAAGCTGTTTTTCATCCAAAATTTTAGTGTTAACGTGTTGTGCTTTAACCCAGCAGGCAGCTAAACACCACACAGCCATTCACTCACTCAGGGTGTTGGAGCAGATAAGCAGAATTAAAAAAAAAAAAAAAAAAGGCAAAAACTCATGGATTGAGATAAATGCAGTTTAATAGGACAGAAAAGGAAGGGAAAATAATAATAAAAGTAATGCAGCCTGGCCAACGGTGCCCTGTTTTATTGTTGATTATGATGTCATATGGTACAGGATATGCTTTTGGCCAGTCTGGTTCAGTTGTTCTGGCTATGCCCCCTCCCAGCTCCTGGTGCACCCCCAGCCTCCTCGCTGGCAGGGCAGCATAGGAAACAGAAAAATCTTTGGCTCTGTGTAAGCACTGCTATACAACTACTAAAACATCAGAGCATTATCAGTATTATTCTCAAACTAAATCCAAAACACAACACCATACCAGCTGCTAGGAAGAAAAATTAACTCTATCCTAGGCAAAACCAGGACATAATGCTATAAAGAATCAATAATAATTGAGAAATCTCAGTGCTTTCCAAAATAATGTGGTCAGGCTTACAGTAGCAGGATTTCAGATGAGTTATGTGCTCAAGAGCTCACACAAAGCCTTACAGGTTTCATTAAGCCATTGAGTTGGGTTTCATTGAGCCACCGAGTGCTTGAGAAAACAGTAACATAGTTTCCTATTTCATTCAATGCAGAAATTCATTTTCATGTAGGTAGCAAGAGAATGGCTTTAATTTTCTTTTTATTTTAAAATTTATCCCACAGTTTAAAAAGCATAAATGATGTTGAAGTAACTTGTGTTAACAACTGCCATTTAACTTAGTTCAACAAAATGTTAAATATATACTTAGATCAAAAATTATCTTGCTTAGAGAAATGGTTTGAAATCTAATCAAAGACTAGCAAACTACGTCCTCTTTGATCAATCCAGAGAAGTATGTGGTGATTTCTATCATTTACTGGGAAACCTCTTTCTTTCCAGAGGATAAAAGGGAGCTTAGACCAACAGCTATATTAAGAAAATTGAAAAATTGCTTCAAAACAGATCTGGAAAGATCTGGAAAGCACATGAGGAAGGATGGCAAAATCTCAAATGCCTAAGTTACAAGGAGCTAATTTAGGTTAGAAAGGTGCTATTCTTTCTGCTACATTTATAATGCCCTTAGCTGAGAACAGGCAGTAAAAGTTATCTTTAGTAAGAGTGATTTTTACAACTAATTCTCTCACTTGAGATATTCTCACTACTTTCAGTATGACATTTGTCACTGCAGGACAATAACTATATATAGTATATATTAAAGCACAAGAAATTACTGAGAAACCAAAAGTACCAAGTGCAGTGTTAAACAAGTGAACAAAAAAACAGCATCACATGGGGCTATATCATTACCTGTTTTTGAGACACTTTTATTTCTGTTTGTTTGAAAACCTATACAATTCCTTCCTTCTTCTAATTTTCCTTCAAAAGTCATAGAATCATAGAATATCCCTAGTTGGAAGGGACCCATAAGGATCATCAAGTCCAACTCCTTGCACCACACAAGTCTACCCAAAAGTTTAGACCTTGTGACTAAGTGCACAGTCCAAATATTTCTTAAATTCATACAGGCTTGGTGCAGTGACTACTTCACTGGGGAGCCTGTTCCAGTGCGCAACCACCCTCTCAGTGAAAAATCTCCTTCTGATATCTAGTCTGAACATCCCCTGCCTCAGCTTCACCCCATTCTTGTGGATCCTATCACTAGTGTTTATGGAGAATAGGTCACCTGCCCCTCCACTCCCCCTCATGAGGAAGTTGTAGACCGTGATGAGGTCCCCCCTCAGCCTCCTCTTCTCTAGGCTGAACAGGCCCAGTGACCTCAGCCACTCCTAAAACTCTCCTCTAAAAGTTAGTAACATGTAAGTCTGTTGAAGATTATCCCTTTACATCAGAGACCAAAAAAATAAAAATAAAATCTAAAAACATATGTTGTTTAAACAATACATTTTAACCTAACATCTGATTTTCACAGTGAACAGCACATATATTTTGACAACAAAAAATTGTGAAGATGATTTTTAATTTAATATACTTATTCCATAAGATGACCTTCATTGATCTAAGAGGCAGTTAGGGGTAATTTCAGTTTGTATAGTTCAATCTGCAATGCAGATGAAGAACTGAGAGTTTGCGTGTTTTAAATTTTTCAAATGCTTTTACTTTTCTATCTTTAATATAATATATTTCTACTTTGACTACAGGCTTAACATGATTTTTGATATTATACACAATTCTGAGGTGTCATAACTAAGCAGTAGATCTAAAAACTAATAATAATTTCAGTCTGATTTTTAAATGTTTTAAGTATTTTCAGTAGTCCTATAATATTTCTTGGATAGCCTCACATTTTTCTTAAGCATCTCTACAAAAAGGTTTTTGCTCTTCCACAGTTAATTGGAGAAACAAGAAACAGTGTAATATTGTTTCTATGAAAAATATTTCCCTACTCAGAATCACAGAATCACAGAATGTCTAGGTTGGAAGAGACCTACAAGATCGCCAAGTCCAACCTCTGACCTAACACTAACAAATCATCCCCTAAACCATATCCCTAAGCTCTACATCTAAACGTCTTTTAAAGACCTCCAGGGATGGTGACTCAACCACTTCCCTGGGCAGCCTATTCCAGCGCCTAACAACCCTTTCTGTAAAGAAGTTTTTCCTAATATCCAATCTAAACCTCCCCTGGCGCAACTTTAGCCCATTCCCCCTCGTCCTGTCACCAGGCACGTGGGAGAACAGACCAACCGCCACCTCGCTACAGCCTCCTTTCAGGTACCTGTAGAGTGCAATAAGGTCGCCCCTGAGCCTCCTCTTCTCCAGGCTAAATAGTCCCAGCTCCCTCAGCCGCTCCAGAAATTATACTTTAGAGACATCTTGATTTAAAAATCTATTTAGTATTTAAGATCCTAATAATGTTACACAAGTAAGCTAAGTTACAGTTATGAACTATCCAAAATAAGTTCTATCACAATTATCTTTTTTGAGTTCAAGTTATCCCAAATTCATCCTAGACTTCATTTTGGTGCAATATAGCTAATGCATTTGAATGTAAAATACAAGAACCTGAGACACAAATCTGTAGCTTAAATGATATATAGGGAGAACTATTATTTCCTGACATTCTTCCAACCTGAATCTTCCATTTCCTCCTCCCACTGCCCAGAATGAACACTCTGATGTAACGTGTAGTAACTGCAGCATGAATTGCCCAGATCCCCTCTGTGGACAATCTCTTACAATTTATAACTTATTTTACTTTCAGTAACTGTGACTCCTTTCTGCTATACCTTTATTGCCCTCTGTAAAGGACAACAGAAAAACATGGATAACGATAATCTATTTCCATGTCTTGGACAATCCGCACAAAGCATCTGTTCTACATTAATAGAATATAGAGAAATGAAAAGGTGTGAATACTACATAGCAATTGTGATTTGAAGTGGAAAATTAAAATAAGATTTGATCCATTTAACAAGGATGATTTCTCTCATTTGCACTTTCCTTTTTGATCATATAATACTTTACTATAAAGTCCCAAAACACAAAGTATTGTGTTAATGGACTGTTTAGACACCTATAGGGCAGACAGCTTGTCTGTGTAATGTTAATCTCCCTTTGATTGCAGTAGGGTGAGCAACAATTCAGTGTTAGTTATGTTAATATTCAAGCATAAGAACCATTGCAGACATTAGTTTAAGCTGTTTTAAATAGCTATTTGAAGAGTGACACAGACATATGCAGGAATGTTTGAGCTGAGATCTAATCCTGCTCCAGGACATTCAGGAAAGAGAGTCAAGGAATTAGCAGCTGTGGCCTTCTAAATGCATAATCACTCTCAATTCTGTTATGGGGATATTTCAGTGACAAATAAACCACTTTCTAGGCAAAAGCATTGTCTAGGATTATTTAATCCAGAAATTAAGATCCAAATGGGTTAAATGAGTCTTGATCTGAAGCTACTTAATTTCTGAACCTACTTAATTTCTCTGTTTATAAATTAAGCCAGTGATGGCTTATGACTCATAACTATGTAGAGGTCTTTATTTCACTGATATCTGATTTCAGACCAAATGAATTCTACACACATTCAGGAATATTGCATCAACAATGAACAGCTAGAATGAATATATATATATATATGTCAGCAAACTCTGGCAGCAGGCTCTGAGGTAGCTTGGAGTAAAGAGGAAGTGCACTAAGTTTCTAAAATACAGGAAAACACTCTGTAGCAAGATGGAGAATGACTTTAAAAGTTTACCAGAGAAGCTCTAAGTACAAACTATAGACACATAAGAGGATCCTTGTATATGAGCAGATTTTGGACAAGATGTTTTAGAGGTATTTTCATCTCCAGTGAAATGTCATTGGTTTGGCTTGTTACCTGCTTATGGTGTTGTATAAATCATCTGAGATTAAAATCAATAGAGGTACATAAATGAAGATGCACTAGCAATTAAGTGGATCACTGAATAGGTCTTCCTGGGATGGAGTCCAAAAGAGATTGCTTGCAGTTTCAGTTCACTGAGAAATATAGCTGATTCATTCAGACAGATAAGCAAAAGTTACCTAAAATCAAACATAAAGCCGTCCTTATTAATTTTCTAAGTATATCTTCCATCAGATCCTTTTGACTGTGTTACTTGGAAGTCATCCTGGCCTCATTGTTATTTGACTGAGTCAGTGAAGAAACTAAAAAAGAGCTTAATGTGTGGAGGTATTTCTAGATCCAGGTATCTCACCCCTCTACAGAGGGAGAACTTAAAAAGCTTTAGCAGTACATAGTGATTGTATAAAACTTCTTACAAGGCATCTAAAAAGAGGAGTGTTCATTTGAGGTATCTCTAAATAACAGTAAAACAAAATAAACAAACAAACTAGATTTCTAAGCCTGCAAACTCGTATTAAAAAAAAAAAAAAAAAAAAAAAAAAAAAAACTGTGATTAATTTTTTTTTGTGAAAGAATTAGGTTATTTCCATTACAGTTATCCATGAGGTCTTTAGCAAAACATCCCCGAGAATGTGGCCTCAGATTGTTGATGAGTGATGTAGACTCTAACATAATATGAAATAGTGCCAGACACACCTCTGAGAGGTGTGGGAGGGTGGGAGGATAGTTACTAGTTGAATAAAATTCTCAGGCATTGCAATATAGTTCACGGACATTAAATAACTTCATAGGCAGAAATATATATTTTAACTTATCCTGGAAGCTCCTGGAACAAACAATGCCCATGCACCTTTGAAGGAAAAAATAAAATAAGATCTGAACATCCTAGTGTCTAGCACTTAACATCCATCTTAGAAAAAAATTAAAAGCTTAATCTGTACAAAACAGACACAACATTATTCAGCACTAGCTTTTTTCATCATGTCCTAGTTTAAATCTCAGTGTTGTTTAGTAAATAAAAGCTAAGCTTTTCTGGGAAGATGATGACCAATGGACTGTCACTTACACTACATGTTTCCTTCAAGGAAAATGATATCTTGTTCACTGTATACGTGTGTTACAAAGAAATTTCCCCCAGACAAGTACTTTAAAAAAGGGTTATAAGCCAGCATGAGTTTAAGTGTAAGAAGAGAGCCACATCAAAATAAAATCCCTTCCCTTGTGAAATTTAGCATTAGAAAGAGCATCAGTGTATTTTTTTCACAGCAGACAGGTCTTAAAATCCAATTATATTGTCAAAGCCATTCTTAGGTAGGGTGAGGTTTTTTGTGTTTTTTTGTTGTTGGTGGTGGTGGTTTTTTTTGTTTGGTTGGTTGGTTTTTTTGTGTGTGTGTTTTTGTTTGTTTGTTTGTTGGTCATTTTTTGTGGCTTGTTTGTTTCTTGGTGATGGCATCTGGCCATCACAAAAGATTTTCAGATGGAAATCAGATAGCATAATTACTAAAATATCAAAAAGAAAAGAAAAAAAATGATTCTATATCTAAGATAAATAAAACTAAAAATAAATGTAAAAATGAATATAAAAATGAAAAAGAAGAAAGAAGAAACTTATTGCATTCCAGCCTTCTAGTTCATAACACAACTTAGAGAAATTACAGAAGTGTTCGTACATTTAGCAAATGAGAAATGTCAAAACAAATAAGGCATTAAATCCATATAAGAGCATGACAAATTGATTTTGAAATCATGTTTTCTCCAATCAGATGCTGCTTCCATGATTGATTGTTTCAAGATTTTATAGAGAATTAAGGTCTTAGGTTTATGTTTTTGAGAGTAGAAAAACAATTTAGCAATTCCAAAGGGTACTTGACATAAACTTGCATTAGTTTTTCTTTTTGTCATCATTACAAAAGACATAATGCTTCATGAATCCCAACAGAATTGTTAATAGACCTAAATTTTTGTATTCAAGTTTGCTTTATGCTCTTGATTTTACTTTCACATATATATTTTTTCTTCTGGTTATTTATACACAATAGACACTTTGGAGAGCAATGCTGCTTTCTTTTTTTATAATGACCAGCAGTTATTTAACATTTTTTTAAAAGAATATTTAAATATTCAACTTAATTCATAATAGAATAGAAATCAAAAATAAAATCTAGATTCCATAAAAAAGTTGCCTTTCATGTGTCTGTACTGGGTCTGGCTGGGATGTTAACTTTCCATGCAGCAGCCCATGCAGTGCTGCGCTCTGCACTTGTAGCTAGAACAGCAGTGGTATCTCACCAGCGTTATGTCTGCTGCTGAGAAGTGCTGGCACAGCATCAGGACTTTCTCCAACCCTCCTAGGGAGTGAGCTAAAAAGTGAGAAAGAAACATTACCAGGGCAGCTGACCTAAACCAACAAAAGAGATATTCCATACCATATGATGTCACACTCAGCAACAAAAGTGGTAAAGGGAAGAAGAGGGAGGGGTGGGCTCTCGTTGCAAAAACATCTGTCCTCCTCCCGAATACCAGCTATGTGCGTTGAGACCCTGCTTCAAGGACATGGTCAAGCATCGCTCATTTGTGGGAAGTAGAGAATAATTTCTTTCCTCTGCACTTCCACATAGCCTTTACTTGTTTTGTTTTGTTATTCTTTTCCCCCTCCCTTTTCCCCTTTCCCTTTTTTTCCCTTTAGTTGAATTGTGTAATTAATAATAATATTTCCTTAATATTTTTTTCCATTTAATTAAATTATCCTTATCTCAGCCCACGAGTTGTTCTTTCCTTTACTTCTTCCCCTCCTCATCTGAAGAGGGGGAGTGAGAGAGCAGTTGTGGTGTTCAGCTGCCTAGCATGGTAAAACCACCACAGTGTCCTTCAATACCTAAATTAATTTCAGCCATTTAATTTAAGAAGCCAAGTTAAGTATGTAGGACTATCTTGTTAATTATTCATTAATAATTGTGAAAATATTAAGGGAATGTTTTTGTCAGGTGTTCCTGATCTATCATGTAGAAAAATGAAAACATCTATAGCATAATTCACAGTAGCTAAAAAGTAAAGATCACATCCTTAGTCACCATGATGGTTTTGCCACAATTAATTTTACAAAATTATCATACTGACAAGGCAGAACTGATGGAGTTCGTAAGTTGAAAAACAGTCAGAATAATGTTTCTGAAACTTTTTCATAGCATGGGGAATCAAAATTATTATATAGAGAAAATAAGGTTAACTTTATTGCCAGAAATTAAATTGAAACATATTCTCCAGGAATCCTTATATCATTCCGGTGTACATAGAACAAAAAATTAGTCTCTAAAATTTTAGACTTCATCTGAAGCTAAAACAAAAGGAAAGGATCATAGAGAGGAGTAATATAATGAAGGAAAATATGGGAGGATAGTGATGCCATTTTTTACTTAGATTTAGAACAGTTCTACACTTCATTACCAATTGCTCATTTGGTATTAGAAGTGACACAAACAACAATTAGCTTCTGTGAAAGTGTATAATCCAGGCAATAAGAGAATACTTGTTCCAACTCATGGACAGCTCCATTTTCCTCCTCCAAATACACAGCCCTGGTGTTTTTGCAGGCGGTGGCAGGAGGTGGTTATGTGGAGAACTGCCCTGGTGTCTCAGGAAAACCAGTGTCTTTAGAAACCACACTGGTGTTCCCCTCTGCAGAGGCACTGATGAGCTCCTGTGGTCCATTTCCACATTTTTCACATTGCTTCTTCCTAGTTTTGTAATATGCAATCTTATATCAAGACCTTATATCAAGGTCTGTGATGGCAAGGAGCCTCTGATCCACAAGTTGGTGAAATCATTGTTGCAGAAAGAATAAATTCAAAATTCAAAATTTTGTATCATTCAAAGCAAGCAAATGTAATATCTACATTTATATCTATATAAATGTATATATCTACAATGACACTTCTGCATGCATTTGTCCCTAATACCTCACATTTCTTATTGGTTTTAAAATCTTCAAATGATTGAATATGAATTCTTTTTATTAGACTGCTTAGGTAGCATCTGCCAAGTTTATCTACTGAGTTCCTCCTAGAAAAGCTTTTGAGTTCAGCTCTTCCTGTCCTCACAAGCAGGAGAGCATTTCTACAGTTCATTGCATCCTACTGCAGTGGACCTTTGCATCAGCTTTTTTGCACTTCTCTACACCTGAGGAACGGGTAAGACAACAACCTGAAACAGGAACTTCATCATTCACAGTTTAAAAAATTATGAGTTTGTGTTACTCTCATGAGGTAAATTGCTTTGAGATCCAGACAAATTTGCTACAGATTTTCAATCTGCTATTCCTGGTCCACAAACTGCTACAAAGAGATTCAGAGAAGCTACTTTGAACCAGACAAACCCAGAGATAATATCTCCATTACTTTTTAAGGCAAGTGAGAGAAGAGGCTGTTCAAGTGTTTATCCTTTCCAGCCTAAACATTTGTTGATATAGTCATTCTGCTTGATGTTTTTTATTGTTGTTGTTGTTGTTTTCCTACTGCTGATAACTTTCTAAATTTTATCATAAATAAAGCTGTTGGGTATTTTTACTGTCAGTCTCACCTCTTTTACCATAAGCTGTGCACATGGTCCAGACTTCCAGTCTAATTATTCCAGTCACAGAAGGTAGAGAATTCCTATACAGATACAACAAAAATGGTTTTAAATGCATGAGCACTACCTTGGACACTATAACAAAATCTCTAAGTCACACATATGGACGTTGCCCCCACATTTCTTAACCAAAAAATGTGGTGCTACAAACTAAATCCTGGAATTCCTTCACATACTAGTAGTGTTTCTCTGAGTGGACAGAGTATGGATACCCACCATGGCCCCATGCCAAGGTGTCAGAATTTTGGGACTGTAAGAAAGCTTTGGGATTGAACAGTGTCTCTGGTCACCATGCTATTTGATCTCTGATTGTGTTTCCTTCACTTCTTGCTGTACACTGTTGTTCAGTGTGAAATACAAACATCAAACTATTGCTGGCAATCACCTGCACCTTCAGATTTGATGGGTTGTTAAATGTGTGCCATGGATCTGATTTCAAACATTGTGTAGTCAGGACATCTGTGTAATTTACAATGATTACAATAATAATATATACATATTAAAAAGCCACAGAGGTGAGTTTGGCCTGTCTTAGAAGTAACAGCCTATCTTAGAAGTAATTAATTCTACATTGCCTAGTTTTCAAATAGATAATGGATAATTACCTATGAGCAATGTTATTTATTTTTCCCAACCTACAGTTTAGATTACATTTGAATCTCCTAAACTTGCCTGTGCCAATATATTAACAAACACTTTATTTTCTTTCCCTAATTTAGGAATGTTTCCACTCTCTATATCACTTCCTCACACAGATTTCACTGAAGTTGTTTCCTATGCAGGGAAATTCTGAGCATACCCATGATTTGAGCTGAACAAAGTGGAGGATCATTAACAACTCCTTGTCCTGGTTTCAGTTAGGATAGAGTTAATTTTCCTGCTAGTAGCTGGTAGGGTGCTATGTTTTGGATTAGGATGAGAAGAGTGCTGATAACATGATGATGTTGTACAGAATCACAGAATCACAGAATGTCTAGGTTGGAAGAGACCTACAAGATCGCCGAGTCCAACCTCTGACCTAACACTAACAAATCATCCCCTAAACCATATCCCTAAGCTCTACATCTAAACGTCTTTTAAAGACCTCCGGGGATGGTGACTCAACCACTTCCCTGGGCAGCCTATTGCAGTGCCTAACAACCCTTTCTGTAAAGAAGTTTTTCCTAATATCCAATCTAAACCTCCCCTGACGCAACTTTAGCCCATTCCCCCTCGTCCTGTCACCAGGCACGTGGGAGAATAGACCAACCGCCACCTCGCTACAGCCTCCTTTCAGGTACCTTTAATTGTTGCAGAGCAGTGCTTACACCAAGCCAAGGACTTTTCAGCTCCTCACTCTGTCCTGCCAGTGGGCAGGCTAGGGGTGCAGCAAGAGCTGGGAGGGGACAGACACAGGACAGCTGACCCAAAGTGGCTAAAGGAGTATTCCATACCATCTGACGTCATGTTAAACAGAATATAGGGGTGGCTAGCTGGGGTGGGGGGGACCAGCTGCTCGGGGCTAGGCTGGGCATCAGTCAGCGGGTGGTGAGCAACTGCATTGTGCATGACTTGTTTCATACACAGTATTATTAATAGTACTATTATTATTATTATCATTATTATTATTTTCCTGTCTTAATAAACTGTCTTTATCTCAACTCTCAGGCTTCACTTTCCTGTTTCTCTCCCCCATCCCAGAGAAGGAGGGGGGATGGTGAGCAAACGGCTGCGTGGTGTTTAGCTGCGGGTTAAACCACAACATTCCTCCTTCTCTTCTATATGTTTGCTGTAACATTCTGAGGAATTTAGAGTCTTTTTCTTTAATTTCTTCTATGTTACTAAGGCTAAGTTCAAGACATGAGTCCATCATGATTTTTGAAAGTGTTATCAAAAACTTTGAAAAAGCAATAGACCTGCAGGTCTGAACTTTGTTAAAAGAATGAACATTACTGCAGGAATCAGAAAAACACATATGCTTCATGAGGCTGAATAAAGCATGTGAGCAACCAATAAGCATCAAAAGTTATGGATGATGACAGACTAATAGGTGGCTTTTCAGTGTACTTCATTCTTTCACCTGAGGTAAAATGACTCTCCATGGTGACATATTGCTTAATACTGACAGCATGAAAAGACATACCCATTTCAACTTAACTGCTGAAGAATTAATGAATGCCATATGAAATGGCTGTTCATACTTAAGTGTCTGGGATGGAAAATACACCCTCAAAACAGAAGAAAGAGCTAACTGAGTCAAGTTAAAAAAAAAAAAAAAAAAAAAAAAGGCTGTTATCTACTTAGGTAGAATAAAAGGTATTTTAAAAAGAAAATTCTGGGCATGATGAATTTATTTATCTTGCTCACTTTTTATGTTCCTCCTTCAGCCTGAGAAGGAAAGCTTCCACGTCTCTCCAGCAAAGCCTTCCACAAATATCTCCCTAATCACTTAATTTTTATCAATATATTTTCCCTCTTAGCCCTCAGCCGAAGCTTACCCACATCACTTACAGTCACCAATGCCAGACATCCTCCTAAGAGTAAAGACATCCATCCAAAGAGTAAAAACATGGACAAGATGACTTGCCACCTTTCTCATCAACTGACAAGCCAAAGGGCTAAATTCTCCTTATATAGTTTCCAGTAATGGACTGGGAAGCCTCTGGAGAAGAGAGACAACTGCTAGCTCAGAGAGCCACCTGGTCCTGCAGCAGGTCTTGGGAGCCTAATTAACCTGGTGTGAAGCTGCAGCTACTCAGAGGGGTGACCTGTGGGTCAGAAAGGGAAAATATCTCATTTAGATGAAATCATCACTTCCTATGTCACCCCTCCTCTCTGCACTGTGCAAAAACATCCTGGGCCAAAGACAAGAGGAGACTTTAGAAGGAAAGAGGGCTCGGGGGTTGACACATTATTCATCATCCGTCTGTCTTTGTCACTAATGTCATACCAAGAGCAAAGACAAAGGGCAACAGTAGGACCATTGGATTCCTGGAAAGATCTGCCTATCAAACATCTCACCAAGCCTGATTTGTTCAGGTGTGTTGAGTGCTGATAACAAAAGTGCAACCAGCCCAGAATTCAAAAGGAGACATTCAGACTACTCATTCACACAATCACAAAATCAGGAGAAAATGAACATTGCCTAGGAACCACTGATGACCACAGGACATTTTCTCTGGTGATGAAGAAAGGATACTTTCCTATTAGAAGGAGGATACTTCATCTTTCAGCTGAATAAGTATTTTCTGTTTTCTAATTAATGCTTGTGCTAGCAAGTCTGTTATTTAGCACATCATGATCTCTCCCTTACCCAGGCAGACTTAGCTGAATATAGGTAATAACATTCACACATAAATCCCTGAAGTTCTCAGTTCCTGTTGCTATCATTATCAGAATACATAAAGTTTTCAAGCACAGGTGTATACAGAACCTAAATGAATTCACGTCTTAGCACTGAAAATTCCAGTTTGCAAGGCTACTTTCTTTTATATTCCATGATATTATTTGTATTGTATGCATAAACATGAATTTAACAGCCCTGCAGAGAAGGACTTGGGGGTACTGGTGGATGCAAAGCTCAGCATGAGCCGGCAATGTGTGTTTGCAACCCAGAAAACCAACTGTGTCCTGGGCTCCATCAAATGTAGGTCAAAGGATGTGATTCTTCCCCTCTACTCCACTCTTGTGAGAACCCACCTGGAGTGCTGAGTTCAGCTCTGGGGCCCCAGCACAAGAAGGACATGGAAGTACTAGAACAAAGAGGTATTAGAATAAGGAAGTATTAGAATGAGGAGGGCCACAAATATGATCAAGGGGCTGGAGCACCTCTCCTACAAAGACAGACTGAGGGAGTTGAGGTTGTTCAGCCTGGAGAAGGGAAGACACCAAGGGAGATATTATAGCAACTTTCCATACCCAAAGGGGGCCTACAGGAAAGCTGACACTTTGTCAGAGGGGTGTAGTGATAGGACAAGTAGTGCTGATTTTAAACTAAAAAAGGGTAGGTTTAGATTAGACATTAGGAAGAAATTTTTTATTCAGTGGGTAGTGAGGCACTGGGACAGGTTGCCCAGAGAAGCTGTGGATGCCCCATCCCTGGAGGTGTTCAAGGCCAGGTTGGATGGGGCTTTGGGCAACCTGGTCTTGAGGGAGATGCTCATGGCAGGGAGATTGGAACTAGATGATCTTTAAGATTTCTTCCAACCCAAAATGTTCTGTGATTCTGTGATATCTTTCTTAATTTAGAGGCTGCTTTTAAAAGTTTGGTTCTTGGAATGCATAAAAGCCAGAAAGGGTATTTTCAGTTTGTACTAAAATCAGAGAAGGAGTTATTTGCCTAAGAAAATTTGTAAGATAAGGCAGGTTAAAGAGAAAAATGTGTATCTGCCCAACATGCTCAGTGTAGATCATCTGTCAATGTCAACATGTAGATTGCAGAAAGTACATGCAGATCAGCCCATACCGAATAAAAGTCTTGAGCTGTAAGATGTTTACATTATTTTGTTTTTCTTATTACCTTCCTGCTCAAGAGTGCAGCCTAGTTCCCATTGCCATTGCAGCCTGGAATATCTTCAGAATGTCACCAGTGCCTAACCTTGAGCACATGTTCCCACAGAGGAAGTGGGGCAGGACATTTCCTCCAGGGAATGCAGATGCAACATAGTAAAATGGACACTTGACAGGACTGTTCCTCCACATAAAAGCTATAGAAATGGCAGCTTTTCTTCAAAAAGGAGTAGAGGAATTAGTTCAGATGTTGGCAATAAACCTGAATTATTTGTTTCTTTTTCCTAACTGTATTCTTGGGTGACCTAAAAAATTGAGGTTTTGCCAGCATTTTTTTCCCCTATTTAAAAAAATATGTACTTCTGACAAATATTTTATAATGTAAATGGACTTCACCAGTCTGCATGTCTAAATTGGAGCTACCTTTTTTTTTTTTTTTTTTTTTTTTTTTTTTTAGCTTGTCCACTAATGCTATTTCTTCAGTCTCTAAGGAACTGTCTTGTACTTTTAAGTCTTCCTTTTTCAATATTTTTATTTCCACTACAAGATACCTCTAGGTCACACTGGTTTAAAAAAGGGTGAAGAAAGTTAAACCCACACATTTAGAGATGTAGATGAAAAATTTTTGGATTTTAACTTTGCTATTTGACATAAAACCACATGAACTGCTTTGAAAAAGTTTTAATATGTTTAAATTTTAATACACCAGTTATCATGGTGCTGTCCCATTTTTTATAATGACTCCCCCTCATCAATTTTGTATTCCTGACTGTTGCAGAAGTCACATCACATTAGTGATTTGTGCCCATGTACTTTTATTTAAAACTCATTTAAAAGTTTTTTACAGGTAACAGTCAACAGATGACCATGGTTTTTTTGTTTCCTTGTTGTTTTGTTGTTGTTGTTGTTGTTGTTGTTGTTTGTTGTTGTTGTTTTGTTTTGTTTTTGTCACCAAGTTTTGAACCTCATTGAAATTCCAGTAATATTTTTTCCATGCATTAGCATCCCAATTTTCATTTTAACATCACTTCCAGACTTCATAAAGCAGAGTGCAAAATAGCACTAAAGCATAGCCTAAGTTTCCAGGAATCAGAAAACAAAGAAAGCAAGTTCCTCCAGTTATTACCTGAAGGTATGCTTAAGAAATATCAGGAATGTATCAAACATTTTGAACTGCAAGACTGTATGTAGAAAATCACACATTTAGAGTTGTAAACAGAGGCAGAGAGGGCAAAGGGAAAAATAGACTGTATTGAATAATGCAAGCATCATTAGGAGCATAAAAAACACAGTTAAAAATTATGTGTCCTCATTTTTTTTAAATGCCTGCAAAACAATTTTTCTTCTTCCTAATAAATGCCACATGACTGTAGGTCATCAGGTTTTTTAAGTGATCACAAAATCCTCTTGAAGATAAAATAGGTATTACTGGAATATCTACAGAAGACTTTAAGGCTATTCAATGTGCAGAGAGTTAATACTGCCTACATTACTAAGTCTTTATTCACACTACACATAATTTATATATAAAAGTGCATATGTATAGTGCTTTACTTTACATATAACTATTTTTACATATTCAAATATAAATTCATTTTCTTATAAGGATTGAATAAATCCACTTTTTTGATACATTACACTCCAAATAGGAGACATTCAACTGTGTCAAAAATGAAAGTAATAAGCCACAGTTTATACTTTGATGGAAATAAGTGCTGGGAAAAAAAAAAAAAAAAAAAAAGAGAGAGAGAATTGATGAAAATTGCACATTTTCAAAAGAGATGCCCATGTGTGCAAGCACCCCAAGAAGAGCTGAGGGTACTCTACTAACAGGCTGCTGCTGCAGGAGTTTGATTCCAGATGAGCTCCTCAGGCTTCCACTGAGCTGTCATTAACTGCTATGTCCCAACTCCACTGAAATCACCAACATGTGTAAAGTATAGGCAAGATGCACTAACATGCAGACAGCATGGCTGGCATCTCTGCTCTTTTTCTACCACCAAAAAGCCTAGTGGCTGAAAAATTCACATAAGCTATAAGGGAAGCAGAATTAAAATTGCTGTCTCTGCCTGAGGGGACCTGAGCTTGCATCAGCCAGCTCCCAGGCAAGCCGCCTGTAAAGTGCCCTGGGCAAAGCCAGCAGGCTGCTCCCAGTAAGTGCTCCCTCAGCTCTCCTGCTGAAACAGTCCCACTTGGAGCAGAGTAATTGAATGTTCACCAGGGCAGAGAGGGGGAATGAGCACACAGGACTCGTAGGAAAAGAGACCCAGGGTCCAGGTCCTGTTCCAGCCCTTGTATTACAGGAGGCAGAGCAGAGGCAGGAGGCAATGGTGGTCACATACCTGTTCCCCAGCATTTTTGACTGAATACTCCCTCCTCTCTGTATTGCTTTCGTGGGATCACCCATTTTGATAGGCATTGTATGAAGACACCAAACATCTAAGCATTCTCCTAGGCCCCAAAGCCTACAGGTTCAGCATTGTCAATCTTTTGCATCTTCAGCATTGCACACAAAAATAGGAATTCAAATGACTAGCTGAAGGTCCAAAATGTTAATCAAGTTATATTAAATAATGAAACTGTATTATTACCATCTATTTGTATAGCTCCAAGCATCAGTCTAGAATTATGCCCAAAGTTCCACAAGCTCATGACACAGACACTCACACAGGCAGTGCACCAGTACTATCAACTACATGAGAATTAATATACACAATATCAAGGGAACCACATCCTCCATGGGTTTAACTCCCTCAAAGAAACAGCCAGCAGCCTGAATTTTCAGAAGCATGCTGCTAAAGTAAATGTCCAATACCCAGGCAGGTGGGTCAAATTTCCAAAGTGTTGAGAATCAACCAACTCCCAGGTAAAGTTGCATGTTACATTCTGGAATGTGTTAAGATCATATTGAACAATTAGTTGACAGGTTGGGGCCAAAGGGTTCTTGTAAATAGGGTTATATCAGGCTGGTGACCTGTCACTAGTGGGGTTCCCTAGGGCCTCTTCAATGTTTTCATAAAAAATTTGGATGAAGGACTTGAAAGTTTTTTGAGCAAGTTCATGGACAATATGAAATTGGGTGGAGCTGTTGAGGGTAGTGAGGTCTTGCAGAGAGACCTGGACAAATTAGAGAGCTGGGCAATCACCAGCAATATAAAGATTAACAAGAGCAAGTGCTGGATTCTGCACCTGGGAAGGGGCAACCCTGGTTATACATACAGACTGGGGGACAAGATGCTGGAGATCAGTCCTACAGAGAGGGGTCTGGGGGTTTTGATCAACAGCAAGCTGAACATGAGCCAGCAGTGTGCCCTGGCAGCCAGGAGGGCCAACCGTATCCTGGGGTGCATCGAGAATAGCATTCCTCGGCTGTCAAGGGAAGAGATTGTCCCTCTCTGCTCTGCGCTGGTGTGGCCTCACCTTGAGTACTGTGTGCAGTTTTGGGTGCCACAATATAAGAAAGATATAAAGCTCTTATAGAGTGTCCAAAAGAGGGATATAAAGATGCTAAAGGGTCCAGAGGACAAGACATATGGGGAGCAGCTGAGGTCCCTTGGTTTGTTCAGGCTAGAGAAGAAGAGACTGAGGGGAGGCTTCATGCTGTCCTGCAGCTCCCTCACGAGGGGAGGGGAGGGGCAGGCGCTGAGCTCTGCTCCCTGAGGACAGTGACAGGACCCGAGTGAACGGCATGGAGCTGAGACAGGGAGGGTCAGGCTGGGTGTTAGGAAAAGGCTCCGCACCCAGGGGGTGGTCGGGCACTGGAACAGTCTCCAGGGAAGCGGTCGTAGCACCAAACCTACCAGATTTCAAGAAGTGTTTGGACAACACTTTCAGACACATGGTCTGATTTTTTGGGTGGCCTTTTGGGGACCTAAGAGTTGGATTCGATGATCCTTGTGGGTCCCTTCTAACTCAGATATTCTATGATTCTATGATATTTGAACTTGCAGATATTAAGCCAAAACAACGAAGTTTTAAAATGTGTCTCCTGGTAATAAAAGATATCCTGAAAACAAACAGCCAAGTAAATCACTGAAATCAGTCTTTTCAGAAGTGAAAATTTAAATGTCTGGAAAAACAATGTAGTCACAGCCAATATTAACCATTTTAATAGAGATGGGTGTTCTAGGCAAATTAAAACTCAGCTAAGACGATAGACATAAAGACAAATAAATAAATAAATAAATAGATTCTTTCCCCAAGGAGAAGAGAACAACAGTTTTGGATCATTTTTTTCAGGAGAAAAATTTTCTTTTCCATGTGTCATTTATATATGTGATGAATACCTTTTTGCATTTTGATTTGTTTTCAGTTCTGTGCTGGCAGTGTTGGCATTTTTCATTTGTCAAAGAAAGATGAGAAATTTTAGAAGAAAAGTCAGAAATGGTGTGGAATCATGCTTATTATGGTCCTGCAAAGAATCTAGCACAAATGGGATCTTGACCTTGTAACAACTGCCATTATCTGATTTCCCTCATTATATGCAATCTAAAAGCTCTAGGATCAGCATTAGGTAAATCTTATACACCTTTTACCACAGATTGATCCAGTTTTAATTAAGAGGTATTTCTTTTATATTCAACAGAAAATTCATTTCCAGCTGACCCAGGAGTTTCTATAAAGCTGCAGAATGAAAGAATAATTGCTGGTAATTAGGATACAGTCATGAGGGATGACTTATTTGTGTCCCAGGCCTTCCCACCAAGCTGTACATGTAAAGATGCTCCTCTCAGGACAAGCTGGGTCCAGCACCTCCCAAAAAACTATGTGGAAGATCTGACTTCAAATCCTTGCTGTAATTCAGAAAAAATAAATAAATAAATAAATAAATAAAAATTAATTAAACATAAGATAATGAAATAAAGCTTAATAAAGCATAATAAAGCATAATAAAATAAAATAAAATAAAATAAAATAAAATAAAATAAAATAAAATAAAATAAAATAAAATAAAAATACTAAGCAGCTTTCTGTTATTCAGAGAGAACAATACAATTTTGAGAAAGGAGAAAGGGGCATAGCCCTCCCACTTGATGAATCTGCTTACTTTCATTAAGCCTTAAATCAAAGTAAAACAGCTGTGTAAAAGTAACACAAACAAACAAAGTAAAACAAACAAACCAAAAAACAGTTTTTCCTGAGGCCTTTGTATGTCCTCCTCTTCACTTCTTTCTCTTACTCCCAGCAGCGCTGCTCAATGCTTGCATGAAACAGTTCCAGCTCAAAGGCCTTCCTCTCTGATTCAACTCTAAATGGGAAAACAAAAAGTGGAAACTTGCTCAGTAACATTTCTCCCCCTTAATTTTTCTTATGTTGATTAAAGGATGTACTCTAGAAAACCCATCTCTCAACAACTCCATTGTTTTTTGGCTCATGGTTCATTATAAGACATTTGCTTTTATCACCATGGAGACCCTCAGGTACATCAGGGCACAATTCACTTTGTCCTGATTTCACACTTCTGTAGCTGTCCAGATCAAGATTCAGCTGCCTAAATATGGAGGTTTAATGGTATTTTCAGTGCCCTAGGATATTCCATCTGGCCACCACCCCTGCAAGACAAAAAATTCCCATAGCCCATGGTCCATCCGTCAGCCCAATGCAGATGATGCAGATACCCTAAGGCTACACCTATTTCATTGGTTTGGCCTGGTGCATTAGAACAGTTTTGAAGTAAATCCCAAAATTGTTCCCATTCAGTATAAGCTGATCTGGTTTGCAGAGTAATTTTGACGTGTGCAGACTTGTTTCTTTTAATAGGTTACAAGTAAGCCAGAAGGCCCAGTCCATATTTACTCCAAATATGCTTCAATATTTAATAGGGTTGTACACATCCAAATCCATGAGTGATCCTTCAAGTTTCAAGTTGCACATCATAGGTAAAACTAGATGAGAGAACCATATTCTGAAGTAAAATACCCAAATTACATGTAGGAAAAGTTTAAAGTCCTCAGCACCAGGTGCCTTGATCTACTGATCTGCTTTTACTATCCACTGACAAGTAAATGAATACATGGCTATTACACATTTACTATTTTTTTTTAATTTTTTTTTTTTTTTCTGCTTTAATTCCATGCTTTCTATGCTCTACCTTCACCTCTCAAAAATAGCAGGTAGAACAATTTAATGATTTTATAATTATTACTACTTAGGTCAAAGAAGAATGGTCAAATTAATTTATCTATTATCAAAAATATATATATTAAAAGATAAAGCCAGATTCCAGGCTTAGATAAGGATGGGAAAAGGAATTACAATGGAAGAAAAAAAAAAAAAAAAAAAAAAGACGCTGTTTTCCTTCTGCAAGGCAAAAAATAAATATCAGAAATTAGAAGAGTCAATTTTAGTACCAACAGCATAAAAATTCCTATAACAAATTTTCTTTAACATTGCAGCCTTTAAAATCCAACAGAACTTAGATCTAGAATTTTTAAATCTATTTGGTTTTGGCTGGCTATCCCAAATTAGCCAATAACAAATAAAACTAAAGAATTGAGGTAACAGAACTGAAATATTTGCATAGTTCATTAGACATCAAAGACCAGGGTCAATCCTGCTGAGGAACATGAAAGTCATGCTTTTATTAAGGGGATCCAATCCAATAAAATCATTCAAAACAGTACACTTTTATTGGTGGTAGCACAATTCATTTCTTTGATTTAGTATGAAATTATCTATCTTTCAGCTTTTAATCAATGACAGAGGTCACCCTTACAGCTCAGCAGCCAAAAGGCTGACTTTCACTTTGGCAGACTTCTGTTATTTTTTCTCAGAGTGGAGAGCCCTTGCTGAACAGCATGGAAGTGCAGATTTCCCCTCAGACATACACCAAAAAAAAGGGAGAAGTTCTTTTAAAGTCTAAGGCATTCACATGCTATTGCATGCCTTATTATGTGCAGTTACATAGTGACAGTGCACTTTTGGGGATGAGATGCTCTGTTCCATTGAAAATGCTTACATTTGGCTGCTAAAGACAGGTACATTGCAAGTTTATACTTTCTATCGTAATTTAGATAGGCAAGGCTGAAATGTTATCAGAGAACACAAATGCACTATATAGTTCTCCTTACACACACAGTAGTCAAATCATAGCAGAACAATTCCTCAAACAATTTAATGTATGCAGGTTGCTCAACCATGGATGTAAGGTGCATCTCTCAAAACAAGTACACCAGCTATGTAAATTTGCCTGTAATCCAAATCCATTACACATCAGGTTGTTTTCCCAGCTGAGTTCATTAACAACCAAGTCCAAGAGAGCCCCTGCCCCAGATGTGTCATTTCAGAATCAGTTCAAGAATGTAACAGGTAGGCAGAATGCAGATCTATGCACCCACTGCTGAAATGCAGAAGTTTAAATGCAAAGACTCAGTAAGACAACTTTACAGTTACTTTTCAGTATTCCTTGGGCAGCTATCCTAGCTAGATACATTTTAATGTCAATAATTTTCTCTCTTGCCATCCCATAAAGATTTCCTTTTCTTAATACCACCTGTAAACTTCCAATTATGCAGTAGCACTTTTCCAAACAAATGAACAGAAAAGAAACCTTCCATCTATATTTATCCTAAAGTTTAAAGTTATAAGCAAAATCACTGATATTAAGTATAACTGCTGTGTCTCTTTCTAAGATGCTGTTAAAAAGCAGGTAATTGACTTTAGAAATTAATTGTCTGAAATAAAAGATTCTTCTAACTAAGACATAAATATACTAAGAAGCATCTCAGAATCTGAATTAAGCAGACAGGAAAGATTCATAAGTCTCATTAAAAGAAATATCACAGAAATAAGCACCAGACAGCCATAAAAGACAAACTGCTAAATTGTTTCTCTCCCAGTGTAGGGCTTACTATGCACTTACTGCTATTCATATTTTATAACTGCTTGAGTTAATGGGTAAATCAATTATGCAATTGTCGGCAGAGGGACAGATCCGTACAGGTTTCATCTGCCTAGATTTGTTTGCTGAAGTGCTGCTAAAGTAACTCACACAAGCTGGCAGCCTCACAAATCCATCAAAAATTCAAGAAGACAATTCAGAATAAAGTAATCAGTAGTTTCAGGTCACAAACATACATTTGATCTGGTATTTCTCTGTTTAAGTATTGATTGTTTTCATTTCTGAGGCATGCTGATGGATAGTGTCCACAGTCAGACCAGGGATGTTAATCATCACTGAAATGCCATCACACTCACTGATGCTTTCTTCCCTGGACATCAGTTACAAATTCTTAAAAACACATGGAATAACACGTGCAACAGAAACAGGCAAAAGATGCCAGGTGGGTACACCAACTAGTACATAGTCCATTTCACCAGCTAAGTGCCAGAAGTTAGGTAGAAAACAGACAGTAAAGCAGAAACTGTACAGCTCAGTATGTCTGATGGCCATAGCTGAAATGCTGTTTTCTCTGGTGAAATGGGAAACTTGCAGGGAGCAGTCAAATTTGCTTTTGTTGATCTATTTTCTCCCACTTGACTAAATGTGGATTAAATCTCAGAAGTAAAAAACAGACTAGAGGAATGTATGAAATCCAGCACTCCTAAAACAGCCAGCCACCTACGTGATAATATTATACTCCCTACAACATATAAAGTTTTCAGCTGTGTCTGTACATGTTTCAGTTTGTTGAAATGATTTTAATATCTTAACAACACATGAGGAATTCTTAAAATAAATATTAGCATCTGTGCTAAATCAGCATTGTCAGCCTAAAAATAAGCTGAGTTCAGAAGGGCTCAGCTCTGTTTCCAGAGAGGACTTTTTTGTGATCCATTATTTTATATAAGAAACTGATGAAGTAGTGATTCAAACCACCCCTTTTACAATATAGGATTAAAGACAAAGGTAAATCTAGCAGTCAGTATCGATTAAGTTTACACAACCTGCAGACACACAAGCCCAAGCAGGTGAGTAGTCCTTCTGCCCTCCACTGAGTCTCAAGCCTGAGCAGGAAGGTCTCCCCCTCCACCTCATGCTCAGAAATTTAACTCCAAAATCAGAGCTGGTCTCTTGTATCTCTCAGCTGAGGCTGGTAACCAACAGCTAGGGCACCTACTCTGTGCTGTTTCTGAGGGTGGCATCACACTCCCCTGCACAGCTCAGATACATGCTTGGCAGGGGAAGGCAGGAAAAGAAAGCAAGCCCATACATGGGGGAAACAGCAGGTGAATTTAAAGTTCCTCCAACTCCTCTCCCAAACCTCTCAGTCTGGGTTCCCACAATAAAACCATTATTTACATGCCTAGGAAAGTCACCCTTGGCCTTGAGGCTTTTTGGAGATTTCAAGATGGTCTAGTCAAAGTTTAGTTTCAACGAGAAGCAAATGCAAGCACAAATCCAGACTCTGATGAAGGTCTTACAGAAAAATGTTAATACAGCTGTATTTTTAAAAGCTAACTAGCCCTTTAAAAGATTTGGATTGAAAAATTAAAAATTCCTAAGATATTCTGTTTGTAAGCAAGTGCAATAAGGAGAATAAGTTTTCTGCCTAACTGAGCTCTTGGAGCCTTCTCTTTCTTTCAGCTACTCCTTATTATTTTGATTGTTGTCCTATTAGACATATCATAGTCACACAGATGTGGCACTAATCACAGGGCAGAACTTGCCAGCTGCCTAGGAGGATACAGCTACTCTGACATTATCCCATCAGGCACCCAGCAGTGACTTAGGAGATATAGCCATTTAGCTGATCCACGTTTAAAGAAACAGGTGCCATGTGGGCATGCTGGGAAATCCTTTCTAATGCTCCCCCCTTGATATTTCACAGTTAAAAGTAAAAAAAAAAAAAAAAAAAAAAAAAAAAAAAAAAAAAAAAAAAAAAAAGTAATGCCTATCATTTTGCATAGGCAAAAAGTACTGAGGGTTTCAGTGGGAGTCTTGCTTGTTGAAGATAATTATGGCTTAGCATATTACTCTAGTGAAAAAATATTTCAGAAAACTATTTACAGAAAACTATTTTCAGAAAAATATTTACAGAAAACTAAAGATGTTTGGAGTTCACCAACTGCACTTGACATTTCAGATTTGATTTTAGTCTGAGATGTACATTTGAAGCTAGTTCTTCCCCGGAAGTTGTATACAGATAAAGAGGCACAAATATTCTTGTCTTGAAAGCATTCCCAATTTCAGAGGAGTCTGAGGTTTAAACCTTTGACCAACCAAAAGATGAATGATACCGTAGACTTTAGGAACCATGAGACTGATTCAAGTATGCTATCTAGTCAGAAGAACAGTAAGAACAGTACATTATCCCAGTTTTCTAGCGTGTTGTTACTGTTGTTGCTGTTGCTGTTCTTGTTTTGTCATGAAGAATAAAGAACTCACCTAGATCTTCCAGTGCCTTTCTTTGCTCATATAGCATATTAATTGCACAATGTTATTGTGATATTTAATACATGAATAAACACACAGCATCCACTGTGTAGGGTGACAAGCACAACTGTTTTGGTTTTACATGGCAAGGTTTTGGTAGCAGGGGGGCTACAAGGGTGGCCTCTGAGCAGAGCCCAGCAGCTGCCCCACATCAGATCAGAGCCAGCTCCAGATGGCTCCAAAAGGGACCCACCGCTTAACAGAGTTGAGCCAGTGAGCGACACTGGTTGGGCCTCTGGGAGGGCAGATTTAAGGAATGGAAAGAACGGCTGCGTGACAGTAGCTGGGAGAGAGGAGTGAGAAAATGTGTGAGAAGCAGCCCTGCAGCCCCCAGGGTCGGTGCAGCAGGAGGGCAGGAGGTGCTCCAGACACAGAGCAGCACTTCCCTTGTGGCCTGTGGAGAGGCCCCTGGTGGAGCAGGCTGTCACCCTGCAGCCCATGGGTCCCACATGGAGCAGATCTCCACACTGCAGCCCGTGGAGGAGCCCCCGGTGGAGCAGGTGGATGTGGCCTGGAGGAGGCTGCGGCCCATGGAGAGCCCCTGCAGGAGCAGGCCCCAGGCTGGAGCTGCAGCCCGTGGAGAGGAGCCCACACAGGAGCAGGGGTCTGGGGGGAGCTGCCGCCCATGAGGGACCCGTGCTGGAGCAGTTTTCTCCGGGGGGATGGACCCTGTGGTACGGAGCCGTGTGGGAGCAGTTCTTGAAGAGATAAGCGTTAGGGACTGACCGCAGCCCCCATTCCCCATTCCCTGCTCTGTAGAGCAGGGCAGAAGGTAGATGAGTCAAGAGTGAAGTTGAACCTGGGAAGATCAGGGAGAGGGAGGAAGAATGTGTTTTTAGTTTTGTTTCTTACTCTGTTGTTAAGTGACAAAGAATTAATCTGCCCAGTGCTGAGTCTGTGTTGCCTGTGATGGTAACTGGTGAGAGGTCTCACTGCCCTTATCTAGGCCCATGAGCTCTTCCTTTGTATTTTCTTCTGTCCTGCAGAGGAAGCAGAGTGGGAGAGCAGCTGGGTTCACAACTAGCAGTCAGACAAGGACAAACTGCCACAACAATAAAGATACTTAAGTGTTTATTAACTTATGATGTTTTCCTATATATCAGATTATGTTTTTCTACATAGGGGTGTATATCAGAAAACATGTAAATCAAGGCAGGAGAGGGGGGACACACAGCAGGAGGCAAATACACTGGAGAGACTGTGAAGCTCCTCTGGTCCAACATATAAACAAAGTAAACAAGGCTGCACACCATACAGTTGTCCTAGAGCTGTCATACCTGGAAGGGGTCATAGAATGAGAGAATGGCTCGGGTTGGAAGGGACCTTAAAGATTACCTAGTTCCAACCCCCTGCCATAGGCAGGGATGCCACCCACTAGGTCAGTTTGGCCAAGGCTTTTTCCAGCCTGGTATTGAGCACCTCCAGGGATGGGACCTCCACAACTTCTCTTGGCAACCAGTTCCAGTGCCTTACTACCCTTACAGTGAAGAATTTCCTCCTACCCTCTAATCTAAATCTATCCTCTTTTAGTTTAAGAACATTCCCCATTGTCCTATCATTATCTACCCAAGTAAAGAGTCCTTTACCATCTTTTTTATAAAAGCCCGTTAAGTACTGAAAGACCACGATGAGGTCTCCCCAGAGCCTTCTCTTCTCCAGGCTGAAAATCACCAGCTCTCTCAGCCTTTCTCCATCGGAGAGGTGCTCCAGCCCCTTGATCATCTTTGTGGCCCTCCTCTGGACCTGCTCTAATAGACCCACATCTTCTTCTGCTGGGGACCCCAGACCTCTAAGCAGGACTCCAAGTGGAGCCTCACAACAGTAGAGCAGAGGGGGACAATCCTCACCCTTGCCCTGCTGGCCTCTCCTCTGTTAATGCAGCCCAGAATGCAGTTGACCTGGGCTGCAAGCATACACTGCTGGCTTGTATTGAGCTTTTCATCCACAAGAACCCCCAAGTCCTCTGCAGGGCTGGTCTCAATGAGTTCTTCTCCCAGCCTGTACTCATACGTGGGGTTGCCCCAACTCAGGTGCAGCACCTTACACTTTGACTTTTTGAACCTTGTGAGGTTTACATGGGCCCACTTATCTAGTCACAGGGAAGCTGCCCTGGCTCAGGCTCTCCTCCTGTGTAGATATGAGCCATACCTATGATGAGGAGCCACAAGGTACACCAAAATCAGGCACAAGAAATATGACTTCCAGACTTTCTTCCAAACTAGGCAAAAAAAAGTGTCCTGAACCTTTGCCACAGGTGCGGATCCTAAATGCAGTACTGCACCAAAGGAGACATGGTCTTCTTCAGCTGGTACAGAGCTGGCTACAATGGGCTCCAAAGCAGCATGCCAGCCCCACCACCTCGCTCCCCCTGCTCAGCAGACACAAATACTTTATCCTCACACTCTTCACCTCCTCATGTTCTTCCTCTTGCTACCTGATGTTTCCAGGACAAACTGGAGCCGGGCAGGACAGTGCCAGCCACACTTGGCAGAAGGAATCAGGAGTATCAAATCTCCTCGCTGCCCTGACAAGCCCAGCCTATGCCACCTGAAAACCCACCCTTCTGCTTCCCCTCTTCTCCCTTCCCTCAATGACAGACTCAGCATAGGGGTAGACATGGCCAGCATCAGGGTGAGGCATAAAAGCCCAGTCACTGAGTGCCCAGGCTAAAGGGACATGGAGGTGTCAGGTTGCAGCCATGCTGCACATGCCAAAGCCAAAAATACAGGCAACCTTTTAGCAGACTGTGACACAGGAAACTTCAAAGCCAGGGATTTTAAATGTTTTTGGGACTACGTGGAAGCGGAGAAGGAATTACAAAGATTATCAGAAAGATGCATTTAGAAGGCAAAAGTGTCAGAAACATGCATGAAGTCCTATGGCAGAGTTATCACTGCACACTTGTCATAGCTTCTATTATGCCAGAAATGCAATCAGATATGGGTCCCACCCCATTCAAAGTGATTCCATGATTCTCAGTGGACCCTTGCACCTGAATGCTGCAGCACATAGCAAGATATGCCACATTTCTGCCTGCAGCACTCTTAGCAGGACTGGGGCCTTTATCTTCTATCCTGGGGTTGCAGAGAAGCTCTGAGGGTCTCCTAAAATGGCACCCTGTGCAGCCTTGACAAGACAAGTAATTTTTCCTCACTCAGGCCCTCTACCTATGCTTTCTTGTGTATCAGTTGCTCCTTTCAGCCCCACAGCCCCTTGTAATGCCAGTGATAGTACACGCATGAGCAGCTATCCAAAAGGCATGCAAGAAATTCAAAGGATGAAGTCTAAACTTTCTCTTCCTTCTGTGATTCCCATGTTGTGTGCTCAGCTATTCCACAAGCCTCCCTTCCACCCTTAAATATTAACACAGCTATTCTCTTGCTGTGGGATTTCTCATTATCATGCGAATAAATGATTAAAACCACAATACCAAGCAAGTGCAACTTTTATAACTATATGAATCAGCACTGTGCCAAACCCTTAAAGAATAGTAAGTGTCTAAGTATTTATTGCACTTTATTGCTTCCTGGAGCATTTAAAAGGAGTTGCTAACAAACAACCATTTACACAGGCTTAAAAGTTTTCCTTGGATGTACTGAGCCATTCTGCATTTCAAAATGCAGACTTTCTTGCTTTCCCAGCAACTTAATGCTAGGTCTTTGACAAAAAACTTCACGGATTGTCCAGCAAATGCTACTATTTGCAGTGGTACTTCTTGTGTGTTACCAGAAGATGATTTTAACCGTACTTTGAGTACGGTTTTAAGTACAGTTCTGACAATCATGCTGGCTTTGGTGATGTTCTCCATGGGTTGCAATGTGGAAGTTAAAAAATTCTGGAACCACATAAAAAGGCCCTGGGGTATTTTTGTGGGTTTCCTCTGTCAGTTTGGAATTATGCCTCTCACAGCTTTCTTGCTGTCACTGGCCTTTAATGTGCTTCCTATTCAAGCTGTCGTGGTGTTAATCATGGGATGCTGTCCAGGAGGCACAGCCTCCAATATCATCGCTTACTGGGTGGATGGTGACATGGATCTAAGGTAAGAGCAGCTGTTATCTAAATATTCTTGTGCCTTTTTATATTGTAAGCTTTGTATTGAAAAGGACTCTGTTTTTCTCTTGTCTTGGTCCATGTATTGTGCAGCTTCCTTTTTGTAGAGATGCTTAGTTAGTATAACAGTAGTAACTGCAGGCAGACTAGAATTATCCTTAGTTCTTGAGCATTTGTTAGGAAGACAGCATAATAGAATTGTGTATATTAGAAATTGTCTTTATTGTAAATCCTCAAATCCTGCAGAAAATAGCATTGAGGAAGACCTCTAAAATACTAGGATTATGAACTCTCTGTCCAAGTTAGCATATATTTGTGATTTTGTTTCTCCAAGATCTTGGGCAGCAGAAAAAAAAAATAATAATGAATTTTAGAACTTGAGTTCTGTGTACAAAAGAGCAGCTATGCAATCCTTTTTTTCAAATAATATTTCTTGAAAGAAACGACCTGCAGAAAAATATTTTCCCTCCTTCTGTGTTCTGCACAATGAATAGATGGGCATAGTTTTTCTCCTTGGAAACTAATACAAATGAAAATCACTCGCGGTAATTCTATCTGCTCCTGGCACCTTCTGCAGTGTTCAAACAGAGAAAATTTTACACGGTACAAGCTACTGACTAACACAGTCCTCCACACTGGGTGCTATGAAAAAGCTCCTTTGTGGCTAAGTATGTTGGTCTCTGTGACTGGGTGCTCTGAACTCAGAAACAGATATGTAAGGCACCTGGAGTGGTCTTGGACATCAAACACACTGCAGAAGTCAAACCCACTCTTGATGCAAATTCCATGGGGGGTTCATTAATTCTTACAGTTTTTAAAAATAAGCCATCTTTTTTCTTTTCATATCCTGATTACTCTGTTCTAACATAAACAAGATCATTTCTCTATTTCCCACAGAGTAACATAAATTGGGGCATTCATTCAATTTTCATATGCCAGTCTGAACTAGAAATGGAAAAAATAATAGAAGTAAGAAAGTTGTGGAGCTAGGGCAAATTGACTAAGTATGTTAATTTTCGTGGCTTTAATAAGACATTTTTTCCATCATTTGAAAACAGTGAACTTTTCTGTCACATACAGGTGTTAATGTAATACCTGCTTTCAAATTATGTATGAAGTCAGCTCTGCTAATCACCAGCTTCCTCGCTGTGGAGGAAAAAACTATATTAGACACTTTATTTCTATAAATGAAAGTCTGAGAAACCTCAGATGGAAAGACATCCAACATAACTCTTAAATTCTGTCCTAGTCTTTCCTCGGAAGAATACACTGAACTAAACTGTGCTTTCTCAGTTCTGTATAGTCAGAATCCAAACTGATGATTCTATAAATATGAGTAGAATTTATATCCTGTGACAGTGGCAGCGGGTAAGGTAAATTGAAAATACTTACTAAAGATTATTCTTCAGGTAAAGACCTTTACCTTAAGATTTCAAGGGCTTTTGATAAGGACCTTTGTGACAGTAATTCAAGGACAGAGAAAACAGGAGGTACAGCAGATAGAGCAATGCAAGTATCTTCAGTTCTTGACAGAACAGTGAAAGTAGCTTGACTGGTTTCTGGAGCCAGCACAGGATTATAGAAAGCCTGCCCATCACATCAGACAAAGTTTTGCTTTTAACTAATATTTTATGTTTATACATAACAAGCCATCACCATTGTCTACCGTCCTGCTTCAGAACTTCCCAGTGCAATTACACCACAAGCTAGAACAGGAATTAATTTTCTACTATTCATATAGTGAATCACAGGGAGGTGAAGTGTGAGGTTTTATACCTTTCTTAGCTCCTCAGACCCAGATGATGGCCTCTAAAACTTCCCATAGGGACACCTGTTTTTGACATTTCTTGGTATTTCACAAGAATGACCACTTCTGAATCACCAATTTCTCTCCTCCACAGTGCCCATGAGAGCTGCTGCAAACACAGGGGTTGGGGTTAGAGAATAGGCTGTCTTTAGAGAAGGATGTAGATACAGCAACTGTAATAATATGTGCGGTCACAGGAAAGTTGATCTCTTTTATCCATTTAGAGCTTTATCTAATCTTAATTGTAGACCATAGATCTTTTCCCTTTGTGTGTAAGAACTCCCTTGCCAGGGGCTTCTACGAAGTTACATCCAACAGCAGAAAAACAGTCACAGGAAACAAAACTAACAGTTATTTCTGTGATTTCTGTATGAATTCTTCCAGATTTCTCTGGATGTTCCCAGTTTCTGGGACAGGATCTGTAGCTCCTTTTCTGAGGGCAAGCTACACCAAAGAGCAATCAGAAGTGAGGCTCATAAGCAAGTTTCAAAAATCTCCCAAGTAAACCCCTCTCACATTTTTTACCTCATAGGAGAGTGATTTGTAAGCATCCTTTTATCTATGCTACTCAGAATCTGGCAATTTCCTCCCTCTTTAGCTGTCTTGCTTTTTCCTCCTTCATTCTTCTAGTTGAATGCACATTTTTCTACAAGGTATATCATGCCCAATGGATTCAAGCCTTTATGTTTTAAAACAGAAATGTCTTGCACAAGCTGAGGAAGCAACAATGCTTATACTCAGCTTCATAGAGGAATTCTCAGCACCTACTTTTTGGCCTAGGGCAAAACAAGCCAGAAAAAGGAATATTATTTCATTGCACTTACTAAATGAAGAATCTTTTTTGTTTGTTTTATGCTGTTGGCTTTGGAGTGAAATTCTAAAATACTCCAGAACTACTGATAAAATGGAAAGCAGCATTGGACCCAGCTTGACACTCTCAGAAGCCAGTGGGACAGTCACCATGCAGACAGACTTGCGAACAGACCTTCCTGATGGCTGCCAGCCTGACTGCCTCATTTGCACTGAAACTTATTGTTCTGTGTCTGCGGAACATGTTGATATTTATGGATTTTTTTCTTTCCTTTTTTTTTTTTTTTTTTTTTTTTAAGCAGAAGCTATTCCTTCCATTTAGCTTTTTTCTTACTTGATATATGGATAAATTGACCGTAGCCAGCAGCATTTCTTGCCCATCCTTTCATAAGCTGTTAAATCATAATAAGATAATGAAAGAAGTATATTCTAGTATGAGACAAACTGTCACTTTAACCAATTTCTTTGCAGCATCAGCATGACAACTTGCTCCACGTTGCTTGCAATGGGGATGATGCCACTCTGTCTCTTTATTTATACCAAGATGTGGACTGATTCTGATGCAATTGTACTCCCCTACAACAGTATTGGTGAGCCAAGTGAACCAGCACTTTCCCTTCTGACTCTCCTTTATCCTCCTTCTAGTAACAACCCCCTTTATATCTGCACCATCCTGCAGTCACTAAGAAATTACACCAGAATTTTCAAAAATATTTGTTTTCCAATTTTCCAATGACTTCAATGAGAATTATGTACCTAGATCATTTCAAGTCATCCACAGCTCTGTGGAACAAAGACTTTAAGTCATTATAAATATGGTACAGATATTTATCACAAGGTTGCACCTGCTTTTCTTTTTTAATGGTTTGGAAACCTCCATGTACTGGGTTAAGAATATAGAATAATTCATACAGAAATAACTTCTTTCCCTGGATGAAAGCATTTGTAACAGCTTTAAGGCACAATCCTGCAAAGTGCTAAATGTTGAGGCCATAATCTGGCAAAGTACTTAAGCACATGTGGATAATTAAGCAAGTGATTAAAACTGCTGAGTCTTATTGAAAAGCTGCAATCTACACCACCAGGAGTGGCTTCATTTGACTTCCTGTCAAAAATCTCATCTAGCTACAAAGAGAAAATAGTCAAAGTATTTAGAAATACATGCTCCAGTGCTTTGCAGAACTGTGGCCCTGGTGCTTATCAAGTTCTGTTCCATGTTGTGGTAATCTTACAAAGCCAGCAGAGTCACTTTCATATTCTTCAATTTCATTTCCCATTGTCCTGGAAAAAAAATCACGTTATATTGCTTGTGCTTTCAAAAAAACATACCAGAGAGGGAAGGCCAGAACAAAAGAAGCTCTAAACTGGTTGTTGATATGGTACAGTAGCAAAACACCTGCAGACAAAATGAACATTTAATATAGCTACTCATCACAGGATAGTGGTGATTAGCACACTCAAATTTCTGTCTGCCTTTTTGATTCAGGTGAATGAGCATGTAGCTCAGCAGAATGGCAATTACTTCAACGGGTTGCCAAAGATAACAGACTCTATAGAAAAGCAAACAGGCAGGTGTGGGGAGAGTGTTCGTGCACTGAGGTGCGCATACCAGAAACACCCCCCCCCCAGGCATGCTCCATAATCTCAGCCCCTCCACATGGTGCCTGTTCTCCTCTCATGAACTTCTGCATGATATGTAGGCTTATCTTTTTTCTTTTTTTCTTTTTTTTTTTTTTTTTTTTTTTTTTACAGGAATTTCACTGGTAGCTCTTGTAATTCCTGTTTCGTTAGGAGTGTATGTTAACCACAGATGGCCTAGGAAAGCAAAAATCATACTTAAGGTAGGATATATAAGACTGAAGCATTGGTAATTATAGACAAATTATGGAATCAGTGGCACCACTGAAGCAGCACATTGCTTTTCATAGTATTAGTGTCTGACTTTATAAGAGCCTTGAAGTTTTCAGCAGAAAACAAATGAGACGCTGTGGAAATATATTGCTTTCCCCCTGCACAAATGTGCGTGAGTTGCATACATTATTAGAAGCTATCATCATCTAAAGAGCCTGCTTTTGTCTTTGGCTAGAACTGTTAGTAATTGAGTTCAGTTTATAATGTAAACTGAAAATTGGAAGGAAAATCATTCAGATCAAATGGATTCTTTTTCCTGCAAAATAATAAAAAAAATGAAAGCATTCTGGATCATACAAAAATATTTCTATTTTTAAACCAGTGTATCATTTTTGGCAATTTTGAGTGTGAAGTCAATTTAAATATGCACATATATATATATGTTGAAAATGTGCCAACAGTTAAGAAATCTAACAAAACTATTTACAAAACTCAACTTTATTTGCAAGATAGTTTCAGAAGCATCAAAACTGTGTGTTTTGGCAAAAACAATTCCCACCAAAATAGTACGTATAATAACTTATCTACCTTTACTGTTAATAGAAAATTAATCATCCTGACCATTGCCCTGCCAAGTTCGAAATGATTCTTAGATGTGCTGAGTGCCCATGGCCTTCACTGACCACCCTTAGTTAATAAATATATTTTCTATGTTTTTTTAAGCAAAACTAACCTGGCAACCGGTTATTCTACCTGAGCTATCAGTTCAGAAAGTATAGAACACAGATAAGGTCCTTTTAAGTCCAATTAATTTATTTGAAATATTAATTTAGAGTGTTGTATTTTCAAATGCATTCACAGTTTACTTATGAACATAGATAATATTGAGTGCTGGTTTCAAAACTATCCTTTATAGTAAGTTAAGGGAAAAGCATGGACTTGAACGCCCATGAGAAGGTGCTCTTTCAGCAAAGCACCATTTCATCCTTGTTCATAATGAGTGTGTGAACAACCCACAGTAGAGTCCATTGCCAGTTTGCTTGATGTAGGACACTGAAACATCAAGTGAAGATTGAGCCATAGCTGTCAGATTAAGGTACAGATGGTGAAAAACGGAGATAAGAGCACAAAGACAGTGTGCCAAGTGAAATTGAAGAGCTTGTCGTGACCAGACCATGTTTCTTTTTCCTAGGTGCATGTGGTTAATAGCTCAGTCAAATAAAAGTACTTGTTCACTCAGTGCCCTTAAAAAGACTTTAGCCAGAGACTGATGAAGTCAGTTCACTGGGAATACACATTTTATCTGAGAAAAAGATTTCTCCTAAGCTTAACCACAGAAATCTGCTGGTGAGATCTCTTGCAACATATGCCATAAAGGAAGACATTTCACTTAGATATTGAGAAGAGAATGAGTTATTCCTTTCTTTAGCAAGCAGCAGTGAGGATCTCAGTACATTCAGCCACAGCAAATAAGATCAATTCATTGACTATGTCTGTGTAGAAACACATGATCTTACAGCCGGTTGTCAAACACAATATTTTCAGCCACATTAAAGATTTACTCCTTTGCTTGGCAAATAATTTCCTAGCACTAACAATCTGGCATCTAGTTAGCAAACACTACACTATGCCCCAAAGTGTGACTGCTCAGAAAGTGGGGAGGAAAAGTGCATTATACTAGTTGTTAAGCTGATGGTTTCCCAATAACTCTGGGAAAGATCTAACCTTGTTCACATCACACGTGTGAGATTGTTTTTAATGTTGAGTTTTATGCACAGCTATAGCCAAAGCTTCAAGATTAGTTTTAGAGATATATGCTATAGATACCTATAATAGCTGTGCTTTGATCTATATTTGTAGTCACACAATCAAGTGCATTGTACAACTCTATTCCGGGGAAAGTAGCAGCTATATAATGTGTCTGCCTACCATGAATTATGTCAGTAAATATAAAAGTATGTCAGTTTTACGTTTGATAAGATGTCTTTTATTCACACAGTCCTTCTTTCTACTCACAGGTTGGTTCCATAGTGGGTGCGATCCTTATCGTGCTTATTGCTGTCGTTGGGGGAATACTCTACAAAGGCTCCTGGATTATCTCACCTAAATTATGGATCATTGGTACCATATTTCCAGCAGCTGGCTATTTTCTGGGATTCTTTCTGGCCCGTGTTGCTGGTCTGTCTTGGAACAGGTATAGATTTCTCAGTGAAATAAACCTATAGTCTTATTTCTGTAAAGGCAGTTCTTTTTTAACGAATGATCAATTCTGAGAATAAATCCTAAATGGTAGCTCTGCTACAGGGTCGCTTATTCACCGATCTTTTTGTAAATAAAACTATTAATGTGGGTGCACATTTTTATCTATGGATTCTGACTACTATTTCCCCAAATATGTCATTCCCACATGTGACCATGTCCTGCACTTCAAAGGAAGTGGACAGAAGAGACCTAACTAACAAAAGGGTTGGGGCTGTGGTAAAACTTTGCATGAAGAATCAACAACCCACAGTTCAGAGCATCATTGCAAAAGAGGGTGATATTAAGTATTACTGAAGATGACATACATGGCTTGAAGGGGGAGAACAGTCCTCTGCAATTTCTGAACTGCCATAAGTTGTATGTGTTCTGGTTGTAAAAGCTGTACAATATGTGAGCTGAAGGATACCAATTTCTCACTTACCTGTTACTGTGTGGTTCCTTCTTTTCCAGATTCTTAATAAAACATAGAGATGCACAGGCTGTTGTTTCATGACTGTCTTTGTATTATTCCCTTTAGATGTCGTACAGTATCTCTGGAAACAGGCATGCAAAACACTCAGTTATGTTCAACAATAGTACAGCTCTCCTTCAGTCCTGAACAACTTGAATTGATGTTTACATTTCCACTCATCTACAGCATTTTCCAGCTGTTGTTTGCACTAATATTTTTAGCAGGTAAAGTATATATATTTTCTATTATTATTATTGTCACCTGTCTCATTTTTAATGGATATGGAGAAAACAAGAACAGACAGCTGAGAGAGGAAAATAATGAAATGGTAAACAATAAACTTTATAATGACCTAATGGCTACTGAACATCACCATTGTGCTGAGTCTTGTACGGGAAAACATAAGGATCAGTTTAAGATCTGGAAGACCCCTTGTTTTTCAGCACAAAGGAGGGATCTCCATTACCTACAACCAGAATAAAAACACTTTGAGCACAGGATTGTTCTTACCATTTGATGAGGAAAGGCAAATGTGTCTTCCATTAGAGCCCTCTACCACTCCAGTGTGCCTGGGCTTACAGCTGCACACCAGGACCATCCCCAGATGCATGCACAAACTCATCCTCCTATCAGGGGTTAAGAGCATTAACTTCACAGCTAATAGGAGGAAAAAAAAATAATAAATCTTCCATTAGAAGTAAAGGCCCCTTTTTTTCTCCCACATGTACTTAATATGTATTGCACTGCTACAACCTACTGAGGGTCAGAACTTTGGTCCTGTTGCTCCCACCTAAAACCAGCTGTGAATATTTAGCTTCCACTCAAACCAGCTGTCTTACCAGGCATCAAGAGTACTGCCCCAGGGATACAACCTGAGAGGTGTATCTCCAGTTCTTACCTCTGTAGCTGGCAATAGCATGAGGACAAACTTCTTTGCCCCACTTTGTCTCAGCTTCTGCCAAACAGGATTAATATAAAAGTAAAAATCAGTCCCACAGACCCAGCCAACTGCCCAAAGGCTTCCCAAGAGAGACAGACGGTACTTTAAAAGTTATTACATGCAGTAGGAACAGAAAGCAGTCAAGCAACAAAAGCAGAATTTAAAACATTTTCCTTGTTATTTCCTAAGCATACTTTTTTTAGTGATGACTGCTGTTGACATACAATAATTAAATCTGTCTTTAAAGAAACTCTGTCTTGAAGTGTTTGAAAATCTTAGTGATATAACTTTCTATGTCTATATGCTACTACAATATCTTTCAGGTCATTGTTATACCTTTATTTAATATTAAATATTTACCAATTCCCAGGCTACCGTGTTTACAGAAGATACCACGTCAAACCGAAGACAGATGTTGAGAAAACAGAAGAAAAAGATGATTCAAAATCAATTTCATCACATGCTAAAACAAATGGAGGTTTTGTATCAAATGAGACAAAATAGACAATCATCTCTCTGTTCAAATCAACTGAAAAGATATATATGGTTTACTTAAACTTCTTTTCAGATGCTGTTGCTTTAGGGAAATATTTAGCAAAAGAAGGAGTTCTGTTGATATTGTACAGTGAGACTTTAAAATGATTAACATATGAAAGATTTCTGCTTTGATTTTGAACATGGTTTCTGCCACAATTGTACAATTTATTTTGGAAGCTAATTCCCTAAAATATTTAATGTTTTATTATGTAAAGAAAGAAAGGCAGAATAAATGTGGTCTATTGCTAAAAAAAAAAAAAAAAAAAAAAAAAAAAAAAAAAAAAAGGCAGATATTTGCTTTACTGACTCAGGGCCATGATCCTGCAAAACTAGTCTTAGTCCCTGTACCAAAGAGAAATCTTGCAAAAGTGCCTGAGCAGCAACAGGAGTTGATGTGGAAGATCCGATGAAGCTATTGGACTTTCACTGAACATGAATCAGCCATGAAATTGAAACAAGCTAGTAATGAAATAAAGTTTCATTTAGGTCAGTCTGGGCACACTAGTCATTGCACTGTACTAATTGCTTGAAACGTTAATTTATTCTAAAGCTGTAAGTTTAACAATGCAAGGTACCATACAACTCCTTTTTTTTTTTTTGCATGAATTAATATAAAGCAACAGCTTTGCATCTTCAGTCTGAGTCTATTAGGTGCTGGAGACATGAACAGAGAGACAAAGCTTAGGGCACAAGCCTAAGGCAGTTTCAGTGACAACTGCATACAAAGGCTGAGTTTGGAGAAATATAAGAAATGAATGGCTTCTGCACAGAAAGGGAGGCAGTTGAAAGTGGAATAAAATCGTCCCTGATTCATCCAAGAATACATTCACCGCTGTAGACACAAGATAACAGTGCTTGCAGACAGTCATATATTTCTGTGATTTTATGAACTGAGTAAGTTTGAGCTTACCATGTGTCCGTGACATTAAGGCACTGATGTAGTTAATGACTGTATTATTTTAATTATATAAAACACAGACAGAAATAATTGGATGGAAATATAAATTGTCTCTGAAAATTCAAGGGCATGTGTGGAAAACTGTCCTAAGTGTGTGGAGAAAGTTAGCATAATTTTAAGAGAACTAGCACAGTAAATTTTTGCAGCTGTAATTTTTTGTAGATACATTCAGTAACATTAGTCCTCTAGCTCTTATGCAAAGAAAACATCCAGAGAACTTCAGATGAAATAAGTGAGAACTTGGCTGACCAAAAACTTCAAGAGTGAGCCAACTATCAACACATGGAAACTATACAACTCTTTGTCATATTCAAGTAGACCTTCTGAGGTGTTGTGAGTTAAAGTGGCAAGTTTTCTACAAACAAAACTGAAATTGTGGGATTTAAGTTCCAGACATGAAGCTTTCCACTGCTGCAGAAATGTGCCCAATATTAAACAAAGGATAAATTATTTTTATATACCATATGTGGTGGAAAGAGCCTTGAAATATTCCTGAGTTCTGAGAGGCTTGAAGCTGCTTTGCATTCAGCGGGAGTTCAGAATAGTCATACCTCCAAGGAGGTGTTCAACACTTAGCAGGAGCTAGCAGATAACTAGGCATGTTATGTTTCAGAGAATAAAGAATAAACAGAAAGGTGGAGTGAAGTCTACTATGGAGAATTTATGGAATTATAAATGTGAAACATCATGTTCACTGAGGAAAGGATAAGCTGCTATTTGTGACATCTGTGGTTAAAAAGGCTAATGTCTTTGTCTTGCTTTTATCTAAAAATGAGCAGCAGAGGTTATTTAGAATAGTGTCTGTCTTACACATCAAGCTGCTCTTCTTACCCCGTGCTAAACCCCAATATTTTAAGCAGATTTTGAAATTGTATTGAAGAATACTAGTTTGTCTTGCTTATACTATGTATGTGTATGTATTTAAAGCAACTGTATAAACACTGACCTGAATAAAGTCAGAAACTATTTATAATTTTGCCCACTGGAATAATTTGTGGTGGAAAGAATTGAGACAGAATCATAACAGGCAGGCAAAGTTTATGGCTTTGAGATGTAACAAAAACACATAAGATTATGTGTAAAATGAGTATGTTTAGTTATGGTGAAGATTAAATGAATGTGTGACATCTGATGCCATATTCGATATACATTTTTTAATGTATATTTGCAATTAGGGCCCCAGATCAAGTCTGGAGGTTGCAGTTTCTGCAGCCATTACAATTAAACCTAGCTACATTTGGATGTCCCAAGCTTTATATGAAGCAAAGCCAGCTCAAAGTTTTTGACCAACGTACGACTCTAGAGCACACCAAACTTTTGTTTCAAAACCCTGTTACTTGCAAATGTTTTCAGAGCCAGGGTTACACTGACATGACAGCTGCTAAATATCCAGCTGCAGGAGTTTGGGCAGCATCAATGTTCATTCATCACGAATACAGCTGGGCTAGGCTATCTCACAAGTGCTTTGGGGGGTGCTGTGTCCTCTCCCTGGAGGTCTCCAGAAAAATGTTATGTGCCTTTGGATTTTAGCCATATAAATGCTGAGGTGTGAACTTGTCAGTTGAAGGAGGCTGGTGAACTCCAGCCTCGCAGTTGCAGTTTTCTTGGTAACATCAAAACAAACAAGAAAAAAACCCAGCTTGTAGAGATCAGCTGGCTTAACCCACTCATGTCATCTTTTCTCACATCCTCGGTCATGAAAGTCCTTTCAATGAAAGGCAGTATTTTCTCACAGGTAACTAGTGATAGGAATAAAGGGAATGGCCTCAAGTTGCACAAGGGGAGATTCAGGTAGGAAATTAGGAAACATTTCTCCTCAGAAAGAGCAGTCAGGAACTGGGATGCGTTCCCCAGGGAGGTGGTGGAGTCACCATCCCCGGGGGTGTTCAAGGAAAGGTTGGACATGGTGCTTAGGGACATGGTTTAGTGGGTGACATTGGTAGTAGGGGAATGGTTGGACCAGATGATCTTGAAGGTCTTTTCCAACCTTAAATATTCTGTGATTCTATGATTTAGGCAACACTACTTCTTGAGCAGTCTTCTAGCTGTTTAACCAGCCTGTGGATGGGACATTGCAGGATGTGCAGTTTAGAAGTGCAAAGCAATGACATACAGGCTAACAGGGCTTGATCCAATTAACATTTACAATACCGGTAATCGTGTATTTACCAGTTCAGTCTAAAAAGTTACACTGATGCTTTGACAGGTCCTAGGTTAATGCAATGAGTCTACTTTTAGGTAGTCATTCATGTCTTAATTCTGCTGCAATTCTGTATCTCAAGCCAGTACAGGCAAAATGAACTGAAGTATATCTAAAGATAGGCATACCCTAAAAGTCAAAACAACAGCTGAATGAATTGTTTGTCTCATCCCAAGATCTGTGGTATAAGGGCTGCAACAATGCAAAAATCACATTTGCCTAACCAAACTCTGTATCTGTAAGTCTGGGAATATCCTCTAGTCAGTGAAGACAAGGAAGAATAACCACAGTTAATCATGCCCTCTGTCTCACACAGAGGATGGGTTGTTATAGGATGGGTTGTCCACTGAAATTGTCTGTCTCAGTCAAGTGAATTTAGATGGGCTGACTTACAATAAATGTGTCATTTTTGACTATCAGATTAAAAATAATAATAATAATAAAATAAAATAAATAAAGGTATCTTTTTTTTCAATTCTTTTTTCTGCATAAAGTCTCTGAGCATCCAGTATGTTTCCTCTAACCAGGAAGAGAGGTCTTTATAAATGAATAAATAAATTAATAAATTAATTAATTAATAACTTAGACACAAAAATATCTTTATTGTGATTTTAATTTCCTGTGAACACGCAACTAATTTTTCAGCTGACCAAAAGACAGGTAGAGAAACTAGCTCTGTCACATAGTGTGCTGCCTTAGTCAGAAGAAAGTGCAATTTGAATAGAATTAAGAAGTAAATTGATTTGCAATTTATGTTAAATGAGTTTGTTACTTCAGACTAATCAGGTTAAGATGTTCAAGGAACACTATTATAAACTTTGCTAATCGGTATTATTTTGTCAGCCTCAGAAAGGACAAATGAACTTCTTTTTTTGGTCCAATTAATTAACTTTTTGCACACTTGATGCAGACATAAAACAATAATCAGTGTTCCCTGTCTGTGAAAGCACAGACCTTCACTAGTCAGTATTTGACAGGAATGCTCCTGCTCTCTCCAGATTACCCATATCACTTGCTTACATCCAGAATTACAGCTAGAGTATCGTAACTAAATCGCAGCTAAGCAAGTCTGACTAGATTTTCCAATGAAGGACTGATGAGCAGTACAACCAAAACTGCTTCAGTTTGCTAAGAAATATCTATTCTTTTCCAGAAGCACCAATATCTCAGTTAAGCTGAATGCTAAATTAACTCAAAATATCAAATGAAAAACTGTTAGTTGTCACGACATTTGCCATCCTTCAAACTGAAATGGTAGATGATTCATAATGAAAAGCCCTGAAGGAGTTTGTATATGTTTTCATAAATAGCTAAGTGTTTTGGAATGATATTGCTATCTCAGTTTAGTTTCCATTAAATTTAGCCATCTACAAGTAATTTTCCATTGTCAACCTTCATCCTTCTCTGAAAACATGAGTCAGTAGTGTCAGTAGGAAAAGACAGGTGTCTGTGGAGAGCAAACCATCGCACCCCTCAGGCACCTTGTTTAAGACAAGAGGATTCTGGAAGCATGCAAAGACATTATACAGAGTCAGCTGTGTAATTCAGTTGCCTGAACAAAATCATCCAGTATTATGTGAGTTTCCCTGGATTGTCCTGCCTGGATTTCAGCTGCCAGTCCAGAAACTCACAGGTCTTCTGTAGGTTCTGCATCCTGCCAGCACCTATCATGTCCCCACAGAACTTCAAGTGGCACCAGACACCAGGTAAGGCAGCTGAATCCTCCTTGTGATATCTGTGCAAGCCAACATTATTTGCAGTTTCCCCTGACCTATATGAACCTCTCCACAGGCTAAAGAGGGTCAGTACTTCACATTAGATAACTGCAAACTTGTAAGAAGGCCCTTGCAGTCCCATGAGACACCTCTCACAAGGCACAGAAGTTCAATTAATTGCTAGGTCAAATATTTCAGAAATCAGAGAAACAAACAAAAAAATGAAAACAACTACAAGAAAACACACACACACAAAAACCTGTTACTTTGAGCTGCCTCTTGGAACTGACCAAAGGCATGTCTCCTTAGTAAATTTCTCCAAGCCCTGCAACTTTAGACACACTTGCATGGGATTTTGAAAGGGCTATGAATAAAATTCAGTGAGAACACTTGAAACTATGTCTATGTAAGCAAAGAATATATAAAAACGCATTAGTAATATCTCTACTTGCTCATAAAAGATTTAATCTAAAATGAATCAATGCAAAACTTTATTACCAATGATACTCAGACGATCATAAATCCACCTCCTCCCTCAAATAATTTGATTGATTTAAGAACAAGTGACTTCAAAAATAATAAGTTAAAATTAAGATCTTTGTCTTTTGGATGTCAATTATATGGGGATTTATCTATGTGGACTGGATTTTTGGCTTTCTAAAAAACACTTAGAAGAGAAATCTGTTGCAATCACAGGAAACACCTTAAAACTCCAAAGAGAGGGAAAAAAAATCTCAACACTGAAGAAAACTCTTATTGACCACAGCAGGGAGTTGGTCAGTTGCTTTATGTGTTGTATCTATCCCCCAGTTACTATATATCTTCAATATTGTTGTGGAAAGGAACAATTTCTGTCCTAGGCAATCAAAACTTAGCTGCTTTTCCTGAGAGCACACACAGCCAGTACACACTTTCTTATTCACTGCAATTGTTCCTGACCATGAGAAATATTTACAATCACATACTTAGAGTTTCCATCTTACACAAATTTAACTCGCCTCATATTTTACAGTGGTAATTTAATTGCTTCAGATTTACTGATTAGATATGCTGATCAGATATCATTAAGGTAATCTGATGCATTCTTTTAAATATGACTGCAGACCTTTTCTGTCTCCTTATTCTACGGTGAGTTTATGTATTACTCATTTGGGGGATTTCATCACAGTTTTTAAAAGCCACTTTCCCCCATCTGAATTCCAAATAGATGTAAGGAGGTCATATTCAGATGGTAAGGCCCTGTTTAAATAATTTGATGGTACAATTAATTCCCCACAAGTGGAATTAACTACAGGGGATTAATGAAAATGTCAGGGTTACAGGTTATGCTGGTGATGTGTTTCTAATGTCAGTAGTAAATCTGCTTGCTGTAGGTAGAAACACAAATTCTTTCCACATAGTCTCTTTCTTTAAAAACATACTCTGAACTCATAAAATAACCCATAGCTGATATGGACCAATTTTCCATAAAAGTGCACTCACCAAGGAAACAGAGCAAAACACACAGTTTATGGAAGTGAAAGCATTTTTCAGGTTTCAGAACATTCAGTGACCAAATTAAAAATGGACAAAATTCATGCACAAAAATTGGACTTACAAAATAGGTGAAAGTGAAGAAAAAATAATTCATGGACCATAAATTCATTGCTGGCAATTTAATATGATGCTTGAGGTACAAGTCTCAGTTTAGGAAGTCCTTAAATGACTGTTTGCTGGAAGCTGTGGAGATATGTTCCCATGTGTCTTACAACTTTTCTTCCAGCATCTGCTTCTGTCATTGCTGAGTTAACTGGAGCTCTGCAGTTCCTGTGTCTGTTTTGCAATCACTTACAGTAAGCATTAAATGTAAGGATAAGTACGTGTTTACAGATATTTTGCTTATTGGAAGGGAAGAAAAAGTCACTGAGTCTGAAAATAACAGCTGAGTAGAGGTACAGAACAGCGTCTATTGAAATGAATATTGTATTGGTAGGAGTGACAGGAGAAAATTCAGAGAAAATTATTTGTTGAAGACATATCTGTCTGTCCATAGAAGGACCAGTCATCACCTTGATGGTCTTCTTTCCATTCTGTACCACCTCACACATTACATTGTATTTTTTCAGAATTTTTCCACAGCACCCATTTGGTAGACAAACTAAAATTACTCATGGTTAGAAAACATAAGACAACTGGACCATTTACAACACCAAAATCATTTATGGTATTTAGAGCATCACTGGAATATGGTCAGAATTACTATTAGAGCTCATTGACTCAGAGATAGCAAAAACTCCTTGCGGTCTCTGCAGACACCTATCAGAAGCACACTGTGCGGTTGCATGAGGGGAGTGGTGAGGAATCAGGTAAGTCTGGGCGAGGAAGCTGGGGTCAAACAGTGGTGAGCAGAGAGTACCATTTTACAAGTGGCACTGTCCCTCTCACATACACAAAACTAAGTTCTTTTTCCCCACAGACAAAATGGTCATATTTCAGACTTCCACATGGAAACAGCCCCTGACACATGCTCCTCATCAACCCTACCCCAACACCCCTCAAGAGTGCCTGGTCACGACAGCTGAAGCTGTGCCAGGAAGGGTGCAAGCAAGTAAACAGCACAGGCAGTCACGCAACAATCCTCAAGCCTGTGCCCTGACCTTGACTTATTTACTAGTATAGGTGTAACATTATGTGCCCAAACCCATTTTTTCTTTAAACACTGAAAACCATCTAGCTTTAGAAGGATCACAGAATTCTAGGTAAAGACCGTGTGTTTTCTGATATTGTTTCCTTGTAAATCTGTGGCAGCTCTGACTCATGCTGTTAGTGATGAATTAAGCTTTAATGAAGTAAATACTTTAGTTCAAACAATATCTACCTCTGTGGAACCCAGCCTCCGTTTATATAAAAAAGAGCACATTCATCCCAGAAGAATATTGTATCTTTGATGTAATGTTTGTTTTTTAAACAATTTGATCTTAGTACCATTTGTACTGCTCTTCAAATGTTACATATTTTTGTTGTTAAATAGGTTAATGGGTATGAGAGGGAATGAAAGTATTCCCTAGAATTAAGTTTTCAAAGGTGGATTTCTGTTTTCTGCTATTTTATGAAGGCTAATTTTATTGCATAAGTCATTTGGGCTTAAATGCAGAGGACTACAGGGCCAGGTTCAGAGGTGATGTTCTGCCTTCAGGCATGCTTTCAAAAATCTGTAACTCAAACGTATAAGGTGGAGTCATGTCACTGCATTGTCTACATGATGAGAATGATGTCTACATCTTGACAGAAAGGAAGAGGGGAAAGATTAATGCTGTGAGGTGACACAAATTATTAAATATCTTTGCAAATGTGATTGTACTTAATGCAAAACTATTCAGCAAAGGTGCCTAAACTCCAGAAACACCCTCCTCTTTTATTGAATCATCCATGAGACATTTTGAGAAATATGTGAATGCAGACACTGAAAGTGCCTCCTTTATAACACCATTCATGTTGGAAAGAAGTTTAGCTCAAAGTCCAGTCAGACCCTAGAAACAATGTGTTCCCACACCTGTTTCTCCTAGGGAGATAAATCAAATGGTCATTTCTGAGCAAACCTAGTCAAGTCCTAGAGAAACAGATGGATTCTGGGTTGATTGTTTTATTCTTAAATATATAGCTCTTGTTTATGATCTATTCTCTATTCCCTTGCCCTCTCCCTTTCAGTGTACATTAGCCAATTGACCAGATTGACAACAAGCACCCAACACAGCTGCATCCTAGAGCAACATATATCAGCAACAGCCTGACACCTCTACCCCTTACATGTTCTGTTTTGTCAGTGGAAGTTGCCTACCACATATTTAGCATATGCTGCTAAACAAAAAGGTGGCCAGCAAGCAAGGCTGGGCATTGGGTTGCAATTCTTCCATGCTGCTGTCGGCTTCTGTGATACCCCTCAGCCATGGCAGAGGACAGTCACCAGCAGCATGGTCAAGAATTAGGCCCTGGTCTCCTTAGCAGTATATATATAGCAGAGGAGTCTTCCTTCTGGCTGTATATTGTAAATTCTTCATCAGACCAAGATGTATGTGAGCAAGTGCTCATCACATTACCATAGCACTTCCACTAGTTTCTGTGAAGGATAAACCCTACCTCCAGAAAGGCACAATTGTACACACCAACCCTTTGTCAGCATTTGATAGGTAACACCACATATTGTACAACCTGTAACAACAGATGACAAGTCTAGATGTGGCCAGGGATATGTAGGCTTCTCACAGAAGAGCTCCTCTGTCCTGCTACATGCAGATTGGCTAGATCACTGACAGAGAGCTCTCAGAAAAAGGTTGTATTTATTTCAGGAATACACATCAGTGCGTGAGAAGATACATGCACAGAGGACACTGTAAGGAAAGAGAAGAAATAAGACAGAAATAACAGAAGGGTGGGTAAAAGCTGGGCAACTACTTTAACTATTGACTGGAGCAAGAACATGAACAGATGGAAACAGAAGTGGATATAACACAAAGAAAAGCATAAATGTAATTGTAAAATACCAAGAAAAGCTCTGAAATGACTGAGAAGGGGGATCAGATGTAGTAGGAATGGTTTCCGGGGAAAAAAATGTTTGTAATACCCTTTTTTATTGACATCAAGAACTGTAGAAGAAGGAATATTTTTTTTCAGTCTGCCTCTAAGTGACTTTTCTTTCTGAAAATGCACCCTTTAAAGTAGAGATCAAAACAGTTGACTAGGTAACAGCTCCAAGATTTCCCATCAGAACTTGGAGCTTAATGTTCCTTCAGTCTTTAACTGCATACTGAAATCAAATAGGGTGTGCCATACACTTTTACCAGAGAGTCCCATCTTTACAACTCTAAAGATAAAAATGGCTTTTCTTATCAGATTAATTTCAGGAGATAAGAAACAGCAGTTCAACTAAAAGATATGCACTTTGGATGAGCAAGCAAGCAATGAAGAACTGCTAAACAGTAAGAAAAAAAATAATCTCTTTCATCCTGTACCCCATAAAATATGCAAAGATTTGTTTAATTTTAAACAAATATTTCAATCATATTTGCTCTGTTATTTTCAAGTAGAACTTATTTTAACTGGCTGCAGAAGAAGCTCTATCTGCTCAAACTGGCATAATGTGATCGGTTAATTTGAATCAGAAAAGGTGAGATATACATCAAACACTTGCATCTAGAGCACTGTTGTACTGCGTTACTGAATTTGTGCCACAGACTGAGCTTCCCACTTGTCAAAAAGGCTGAATAGTATTGTCCTCCTGTCATTGTTTCATTAAATAGTGCTGTAATGCAATTGCAGCAAATGTAATCAATGTATTCTTAGAGCAAAGTTTAGAAAGCAAGCTAAGCAAATATAAAATATTTTAATAATGTCTTACTGTGTTCTCACTAAGTTGTAGCCTGCACAAATTGATTCTTTTTCATCCCTGACACTGATATTGAACCCACACAAGTAGATCTTACTTTTGCATGGAGAAGACTCTGTGTAGATGATGGTAGCATGTGAATTCAGATTTTAGACTAATTTTAGATCTTAACACAGATAATTGATCATACTGAATGTGGCCTCAATGACAGTGAGTACTCCGTCACTTGAAGTGTTGTCATAATTGTTAAATTTATTTTTAGAACAGGAATTTTTGGCTGCTGAAGTTGTGGAGTGAATGCCATATTCCATCCCATACTATCAAATTAAATAATCTCAGTAGTCAAAAATAAAATAAAATAAAATTTAAAAAGGTCATGTGATAACACTTACCATCTTAGCTGTTCTTCCTTCCTCCCTACTAGCAATTATTTTATCTTGCTTTTATTTTTCACTCTATGCCCTGAAGCTATGCTTCTGAAATCATGCGAAATATTTACAAAGAAATGTGAAAATATTGGCATTTAACCTGACATGAAGCAGGAGAGCTGAGCTCCAGAATTTCATTTTACGTAATCAGCCCTAGAGATTGCAAACTTTCACTGCACAGCAGCACATGCCAGCACAACATGTTGAAATAAAAAGAACAGAAGACCAGAAATATTAAGCACTGAAAAATGTGTGAAAAAGTTATTGCTTCTTTGTATATCTTGTTCTTGAAAACTGACATCAAATACATGAAGGTGGAATTTAAGACCAGAACTTAATTGGTTTAATTTTTAGCTCTGAACAACATAGCTACAGGGTACACTGATGGCTCATTGTCAGACTGTATGTTCTTCTATTAAAATATCTTTTATTTACCTGCCTCAATAAACACTCCAACACAAAGACCAAGGGGAAACAAGTATTCAGAGTGTTACTAGCCTCCTGGATATGCCCTTGGCCTCATCCTCTTGGTTGTTTTGGACAAAAACGTTCTTGAGCCCAGCCTTTGCAGATACCACGAGAAGTTACTCCACTTGGCCTTACAGCCAGCTGGCTGCCCACCCTGTACTACAGAGAGTTCTGGTGGGTGGCCACATCCCTGGCACCAAGAAATGTCCTCCTCTCCTTATGGGAGATACCTCCAGACACCACTTCCTTGGGCTCTACTAGAAACAGGGCCACAGCAAGGGGGCATTTTTCAGACCCTTGCACACAGAACTTCACATCTCACGCTGCTAGTGTTTCTTTTCTCTGAAATGCAGTTGGCAGGCCATATCTATCTACTTAAACACTTCTATTTTAAACCTGAAGACCAGATTTCCAGCTTATACGCAATGAATGTGCAAGGAAGACCCCCAACAGTGTTGCCCCATGGGATCTGTCCCCTCCAGCCCCTCCATGAGTCCATAGCAGCTGAGGCTTCTCCTACTCCTCAGCTAACAGGTGGGAGCTTCCCTCCTTAATGTGTTGAAAGCCAGGATTTGCAGCCCCAGTATCAAAACTATGATAAAGTCAGGTACTGTTTAGATAAGAGATTCCTCCCCAGGTCTCCCTCCTTTGCTCAACATCATCCCAGTGTGCAACCACCTAGTCTTCTCATTGTTCTCCTCTACTCAGAGAGTGGTTAAAGCCACCTTCACATGCCACAGCACTTCAAAGCAGAAAATAATGTTAGGTATTAAAGACTGAACTCATTCTTGGACAACCTAGAAAATAAAGAGAACATCGTAGAAAATTTACTGCATTTTTTTTCCAAACATTATATTTACTGTACTCCCTCCTTCAGTTCTAGTTTTGTGTTGCATTTCCACTGCTGTAAATGTTCTTTTATTCCCTCCCACAACAACACCTGTTTTACACAGTCCTGTGTTTTGGCTGTCAGTCTCTTATAGCAGAAAGCAGTCTAGAGTCACACTTCTCAGAGCTGTGGCTTCTGTAAATGTTTCTAATTAAAGTAATCTCCAGCCTATATTTTTATATGTATTCTCACCCACCCTCCCCCCCCCCCCCCCAGAAAAAAAAAATATATATATGTAAATAAAAGCCTAATTATAACGGAGATAGTCGTACTAAGCTGAAGAGGAGAGTTTCAGACACTAGTTTTTTGAAGACAGATTTATACATAGTGATTCCCTAACAACTTTCTTGTTTATTTGTATTAAGAGGGGAACTCATAAAAAGGACTCTGTAAAGGAAAAGATGATGTTGACTAATGGTATTGTGATAAAACTGCAACTCAGAAAATAAATAGAATGCAGAATCAGTTAGTTTCAAGTAATATATCTGTTTGTATTTTTCAATTTTCTAAATTTTATCTGTGGTTCCATTTTCAATTTTATTGATGTGTTCCAATACTCCAACACATGCAAGAAAAAAAATCTTCATTATTACACTTGTGAAAGAGGTACAGTCTGATTACTTAGACTGAGTTTTACCTTTCCTAACTTTAATGGTCTATAGTTGATCTATTTTCCTTAGACTCTTTCCATAGACATTTGAAATCAAGGGAAAGAAGCAACAACTTTAAAAACATAGTTTATCTGGTCTACTATAAGCACCTCTAAGCTGAAAATAATGGGATCCTTATCTCTCCCCGCTAAACACAGGAGAGAGTCTACACTATCTGGGTCAGGTGTAGCAGTTCACACAGTAGACATCTTCATTTTATCAGTTATCAGGTTTTCAGATTCTACTTTGATCAAGAAGTGCAATATTTTCTATGCCTTCTTGGCAATGCATCTTCAAGCAATCTAATAACTGTTGTAGAGATTATTTCTTCTGATTTTTATTTTTTTTTTTCATTTATAATAGCTAAAACAATATTGTAGAACAGTAGCTCCTTAGTTCATGGTGGTATTGATCACTCTTTGTTACCTCATGTTCACATTTGCAGGGCTAAAGGTTTGGAGACAGAAAGATTATTTCTTTCCCATCCCCAGGTAAGATTGGAAGGAACTTCTGGACATTTTGTGTCAACCTGCAGCCCTGTTCTGGGAACACCTAAGTAACTCTGGAAGTGTGATTAACTGAATTTCCTCTATTACAGGGACTTATAGCACTTGTATTATTATCATCTTTTCTGATCACTCTTTGTAATGTAATATATGTCTAAAAAAGTGTGGTAGGTTTATATTCTGTAAGAGGTTCACAAAGAACCTATTTTTAGAATGCAAAACAGGTGTTAATCAGAAGATAGTCACTTCCAGGCCTATACTCTTAGAACTTGTCAGCCAACAAAAACATTAGTTGTTTTCAGGGAAGAAAACATAAGAGGATAAGAGGATATAGAGGTGAATTAGTACAAGAGTATTTTCAAGTGTTTTTTTTTTGTTTGTTTGTTTTTTTAATAATGTTTTAAACTGTAAATCATTATGTACCTTTTAGATATAAAAGGGAATTAATTTTTACCACAAATTCTACCTAGCATGTTTAAGAAACAGAGATAACCCTCAAAGCTTTAGGCCCATGGCAAGTTGCATGAGTCATGTATAAACAAGGCCTAAAGTAATATGAGAGGCTTGGAGAAGGCAGAAATATGGTCACTTCCATGTATTCTAAGTCGCGTCTCTTTGCTAGCTGATCTTATTGCACTTTCTTTTCCCAGCCATCCATGTGAAAATTGTGCTATTGTAGGAATTGGCACCACAATACGGACATACATGCATCTTGTGCGCTGACCTTGTTATACAGCCACTACCACCAAGAAGATGGGTGACATACTTATTCCCTTCTCCTCACACCAGCAAATCCATCTTTATCCTCTTGTGCTCTCAGGTCCAAATTTGTCCCCTTTTACTTCTTTCCCCCTGCAGCTCCATCCTCACCTCACTTGAATGGAGTCTCTTGCAGACGTTTTATTGCATAAACTAGAACTTCATGCTAGATCAGTATATGGCATAAGACCATGTATGTGATGACATAAGCACCTCAGGAAAGTCATTTTGTGTTCTTTCTATCTAATCTGTCGAAGCCTTTATACTGCTGTCATTACTATGACTTCTGAGCATGTAATTATCAAAGGTAATAATCTATGAAGATTGCAACACAAAATTTCTATCTGATCCCATTGTCATTGATTCTGAATTTGCTGACTCAAATGATAGCAGTCTATCTGGGAGTGTCTTTAAATACACAAGATCTGAGATCTGAAGAAGTTCAGTTTACCATGTCCTGTACAGTGACAGCATTTTAATGTTAAAACAAATTCCTTTCTTTTATAAATTCTTCTTTCTTCACTGTGGTGGCAACCATTAGCAATTTAACATAGGATACCCATACTCTCATTTAGTCTCATTCAGGCATGGATTTACTAGAAGAAGCAGGGCCTGAACCTCTTCATTGCTTTAACAGTACCACATGTACGCCCCGGCATATGACAGCAGAAGTCTTCAGTAACACACTGGCTGTCTGCTCTACTTCCCCTTATAATTGCATCCAACTCAGATCCTCTCTGAAAGCAGGGGAAAGCTTCTTCTTTTAGTGCAGATTATGAGCCCTGGAAAAGAGCACATGGGGGTCAATCATCAGTCTTTGTGGAAAGCTCTTTGTAGGGTGGCACTGCGAGCAGGCAAAAATAGAGAGCTAGCACTTAACACTCACACTCTGAGCTAAGGTAAAAAGAATGTGAACAGGTCCATTTCAATCCAATTATATTTTATGTTCACAGACCTATCCTTTCGAGATTTTGTTTTTGTCTTTTATACTAATTGGCCAAAATAGCATAAATCAGGTCTGATCAAAACATTGAGTGTGCACTAAATGAGGGAAAGTTGAGAGGGGAAGGTCAGTCATTTAAAGGTGTGATATGATCAGTGTGAGCCAAATTGCTAAAGGGTTAGTTCTTTAAAGGGCCAAGTTAAATAAGATACAACTGGTGCTAAGTTAGCCTCCAAGAGCTCCCAAGCGCAGGCTTATGAATGCCTGGAGGGACAGGTTCACTTCAATTGTGCCATATTTAACTTGGCAATTTAAAAGGCAAAACTACTTTTTTAACTTGGCTCTTGATATATATGTTGCACCTTTATATGGCTTAACATCGTTACTAAAGAGGTTTTTTTCTTCATGTTAATTAGGTATTGCCATATGTGTGTACATCCTATTCGTATATCTAGACACAGACACACACATAAAATGTATGCATATGTTAGATGTCACTGAAAATTTGCATGTGTTAGGTAAAATTCACCTACTTCAGACATGTAACCTATGCTCAGATTTTTAGTACTGAAATAATTAGTTTTCTTAAAGAAAGATCCTCATGTCCCAGATATTCCAGGGACAGAGATGTGAAATGAAGTCTTCTAGAAAGAGATCCTGTACAGTTAGTGGAAAAAAAATAAATAACTATATAAATAAATTAATAAATAAATCATTATCATGGTTTTGATTTGTGACTTCTGTTATCTGGTAATTCTTTTGAGTTTTGTGCACTTAAGTATCAAATGAATAAGCAAATAACAAAACTAGAGGTTTCCAGTGATAATCTATTTCCCGATATCTCCCTTACAGGTAGATGGGAGAGTGCTAAGATTTAGATAAGGTCACATTTGGGGGCTAAAATGGTCATTATACAACTGTTCCCCATCATAGGAACAACAAAAAAAAAAAAATGGTTAAGGGATAAAAAAGGTAGTAGGACTAAATCCTTCTTTGTAAATCCATGTCTATCGTTGGCATAACTGAGAATAGAAGCTATCTTTTTCTTAGCTTATTTAAATTTTGCTGTGATTTACAATGAACCTCCTCTACTATTTGCTATTTTGGTAACCCAGGTGCTCTTCTCTAGAGTAGCAATAAGAAAATAATTGAACCTCAGTTGATGTTTTTGAGATTTGCTAGGATGCCAGTCTCAAATTTTAAACTGTGCATCCTTAATTATGAGAGCAGAAATTAAAGCACTTCAACCATCTGATTTCAAAAGAAGCACTCTTCTCTCCTAGCAGCCATCCTTTTCAGATAATACAAAGAAAAATAAATAAATAATGTTGTTGTTGTTGTTATTCTGCAATGATCTAAATGAAGGAGATACAAGAAAACAGGAATGGATGAAAAGGCTGAAAATATGTGTGCTTTCTGGGAGAAAAACAACAACAACAAAAATGTTTGGGTACCCCCAGTCTGGAAACTGTTCATTACCAAGATGGTCTGTTCCCTTATTATATATCAGATTAGAAACCTAAATTTCACTTGCTCACCTTCTCCGAACAAAAAACTTTGTAGTTAGAAGTTAGATAATGGATTGATGACGCTATTTTAGGCCTCTCTTGCTGTAAAAAGAACTACTTTCAAATGAGCTGCCTCACTAGTTGCTTACCTTTTAATCAGTTTTATTTAACCATTACATTATTCAAAGTAAGTTATGAAAGCATCATCTCAAAATGATGTTTTTTCCTTGCTATACAACATCAGCAGCATGTTTTAGGGCTAGGGCAGTATTCTTCTGCCTGCTTGATAAACACCTTGAAAGTACCACAACCTACAAATAATAGACTGGGCAGCATATGCTTCCAGTCCTGCTGAAGACATCATAAGAAAGTAAGCAAATAAATCTAGTAAGACAAAGTGCAGGATTTCATTACCTTTCATTATGTTTTATCGTGTTGCCCATATCATCGCCTATAGTCCTTACTATCAGTACAATGTTCAATTACAGGAAGCTTGAGATACCAATTATTTGTTTAGGGGGGGCAAATAAGGGCATCATAGCTCTCAATCTAATGTACAACTCTTCAAATAAAAGTGTACATTTCAAAGAAGATCACATGATATATGTAGCTGATTTATGTGCAGGCACCACTGTTCCTGTGACATTACATCTTTGCAAAAAAAAAGAAGGATGGTGGTGCAATGTGGTTTGCCTGGATATTTAATGAAAAGTAGATATTAAGAAAATGCTTTTAGGCACAGTTTAGGAGCTGGCTTCAATTTATTGCTTAGTCAAATGTTTCCTTGGACAACCTGGCAAGTCATGTAGGACTACACCCACAAACAAGGACTAGCTCAAGAAGATGAGTATGTCAAGGTCACTACCTGAGCTCTGTATGTGACACATAGGAAGAGAAAGGCAGTAGAAAGAGGGATTCCCAGCAACAACCTTCTAGAGTAGAGAAGGAAGTGGTAGATCAACATTGTAAAACAATGCAGAAAGGAATATACCTGAAATTAATGGTATGTGGAAATAAGATTCCCAGACACAAACACCAGCCTACATTTAGTCTTCAAAGTTATTTATTATTCTATTAATTTACTTCTCTGTACTTTTAAGACATCATTCAAGGAGAAAGTGATGGTAATACTGTTGCCATTCATCTTTTTGCACAATGGCTGAAATTATCATTTCCTTCAGAATTACCTTCAATTCTCCATGAAGTCAGTAGAGGAAGACAAGTCTCTGAAGGAAAAGGAGATAAATAATAAGCAATCCAAAAAGTCTTAGTGCTTTTAATTTCTGCAACTCAAAACCATAATGGTGACTCATAATGTTTCTTCATCTCATTCTGAGTTTTGACATGCAACAGTATATCACTGCTGGGAATCTCTAAATTACATGTTGTAATTACAAGTCACTTCCATACTAATTCTGTTTCTGACTTTGGATACTGAATCTTACAATTTAGGATATGTTAGGACACTACTTGAGTCAGGGTAGGCAGCCAGTAGCATAGATTTCCTTGTAAATCTTTGGAAAAATCTTTCTGTATTGTATTAACCTGAAATGGAAGAAATTTTACTGTGCACTCTGCATTTTTTGAAATCCCATTCTGTTAGATAAAGAAACTTAATTAATGAAAATAATTAAGTACAGTAAGCGTTATTTATACTGTTCAAGATCTCTTAATCAATGAACTGCATTCATTAAGAAGCTTCAAAAAAAGTTAGTAAACCACATCTTGGAGCATGGGTAGAAACTACAAAAATGACAAATCCAAAAAGCAGAAAAACCTGTGGGGTTTCTTAGGCTCATGAGTTCAACATTGATCATTTCAGATTATCTAATATTTGTTTTCAGACTAAATTATGTTTTAATATGATTTATAAAAATAGATAAACGAATTTTAGGACACTCCTCTGATCTATTTAATTGTGTAACAGAGATGAAATAGAGATGGCTCTTCCTTTTTGGTGCTCACTTTTCAAGAATGGTCAGCCAGGAAATATAGATGTATAACTGGCCCTAGGCAAAATATTTTCCGTAATAACAATTAATCATTATTTTTCTTATAGTGATTGCACTATAGGACTACCACAACTTAAGGAACTGTTCAGAACTGGTGTCTCATAGCATCCCTAGATATCTCCAAGGTATGAAAGACATGCCAAAGCAGAGAACAGTTCCCTTGCATAAGTCAAATTCAAATATTGAAGACACTTCATATCAAGTGGCAAGAGTCATGAAGCATGTAGAGAACCCTCTGTTATCAATATTTTGGAAGAGGCATTGAAAAGCAAACATTTTTTTTCATTTAACTATGAACGAAATTTTCATGTAACCACACTGTATGCCCAAAGCAACTGAAAACTAGGCCCAATGTCCTTGGTCATTTGAATTCTAATATTCCTGTAATAGGCTTAGATTTAAAAAAGAATAGGTATGTGCAACAAAGTGCACAAGAGCTACAGCTTTGTTTCAGCAAGTTAGATGTGGGCTCTCTTCTTAATCCCTAGATCCCTGCCATCCGGTGTCTGTGGGAAACATGCAACTTGGAGCACTGCCACACAGTCCTGCAGTGACAGTGAGAGACTGCTGATGCCAGGCCATGAAGGAGTGCTAGAAATAACACCTGCTCTCCTTCAAGTGGAGATAACTCGGTGAGAAAACTGTGACAGCCATTACTGATATGGGACACGGCTCTGATGGATAAGAGCATTCAGAAGGGCTGCTGTTCTAGCAGCCCTGAGAACACTTGATAACTTCCATCAGGCCGTATGGCAGGAGATCAAAGGCAAGCATCTTCTGGAAATCCCTCTCTCTCAACAATGCACTTGGATGGTTTCAGTTTTCTGTGAAGAAATTAAAAATAAAGCAGAACCTAAATTATCTGTTCCCATTGCTTAGCAAGGTCTTCATGGAAGATTCCCACAGATCCTGAACAAGTGTTTACTATACACCATCCTGCCTTCCTGACAGAAAGACACAGAGTCAGCACTGGTGTGTTTCATGTTACTGGAATTAAAGGAAAGGAAAAAAAAAAAAAAAAAAAAAAAAAAAAAAAAAAAAAAAAAACACTACCTGTCACCTGTAAGCAGATCTTTGGGTGAACTAATTACACAACCAAATATACCTAAACATATAGGTAAATATATGTCTTATATATACCTAAACATAAAGCCTTACACAGCTTCCAGATGGAAAACAGCCACTGCTTTCATGAAGCTTTGCATCTTTCATTCACTCTATTTTCAGTCATGCAGGTGCAGGACCAAGTCAGCATATCATAAGTAGCTATATATTTTAGTACAGCTACTTTTCCTAAAGTGTTGCACAGAAAGTAAGCTTTGCTTTCCGTGTGTCTTCAAGGTATGCAGGAGATAAGGCAGTACTTTTATGGAACATTGTTTCAGTTTCTGAAAGAAATAATATTTTGCGAAGATTCTTACTCAAGTAATATTATATAAGTAATAGCTTATAGTACTTTTTGAATTTCCTAAGTAATTACAGGCAATGTCATAAAGCAAACAGAATATATTCTTAATATTAACAATACAAATTTTCCTCTTTCTTTTTGCACCTTGTAGAGAATGAATATCTAATCTGATAACCTCTAAGGTTAAAGACATCAGAAAACATGTTAAACATTAAGCAGCTGATGGCATTTGAAAACTATCATCACTATTAAGAGCTATAAAAGCATTTCGTAAAACTAGAATTTAAAGGAAATTAAGCTTGAGCCAGGTGAAAAATAAAAGGATTCTGACATTATTGCAAATAAAAACAAAGTCTGATAACATAAGAAAAATGTGTTTAACACTAAGGAACTACATTTCCACACTAATTTCAAACCTGATCGTTCACTGTCATGGAGCTAGTAGAGCTATTTTCACCTGTAAATTCCTGTGTGCTTATGAAACATATATATTCCATTTGATGCTATGTTATCACTAACTTAATGAGCTGAAACACAGATTCTTGCATTATTTCAGACACATTGAACTGTTGGATCATATAAAGATGATGATGACAATGTTGATAACCCCACAGAGCCCGTCGGATACCCAAGCTATCACTCAAGCAGTTAAAAACGCAAGAAAGGTTGGGTCAGCCTTGAGGCATAGGAACATGAGTCATTGTGCACCACACAACATGGAAACTCACTTCTACAAGGCTGATGCAGATGTATCTACAGAAACTGCAAAACACAATGCTGGCTGTCAATATAACTCTGTAAATATAATGCTTGGAATTTATTACCCAATAAACTCTGAACAAAAGGTTAATACTTGAAGGACAACGTTGTAGAAAGAATACTTGCATCTGATACAGAAGTTAAAGCTTTTATTTACAGGAGTTTAGTCTTGTTGACATTACATGATTATATGAAGTAATGAAAGTTTCCAGCACAGCTTGTAACATAAAAATAATTGCCTTTATAAAATACTGCCATGTCTGACACATACTCCCACTACCAGTTTGTTTTGTTGCAGTTAGTTCATCGTACTGATGGCCATTACTCCCAGTTTACATCTTTTATGTTAAAACTAGGAATTAAGGCAGGAAGGCTGCAGAGATACAGCTGTGATAATTGTTTGCTATCTAAAGAACTCTCTCTGCTGAGAGAATCCCAGGCATCCTCATATGGGATTCCCAATATCCTATAGCAAATCAGCTGCAGTTACATTTTGTCCTGGTGTTTCTCCTTGGTGCATTTAATTCTATAAGGACTAAACAACTTGTTATACATCAAGGTAGTGCATGCAACACAAGAGATTCAGTATCTAGACATTATGTAGAAAATCTAGATAGACGATTCAGAAAAAAAAAAAAAA
>CM021765.1:148302402-148339306 GCA_011076525.1 Nettapus auritus
AGGGAGGGAGGGAGGGAGGGAGGGAGGGAGAGCAATTTCTCAGCAACAGCAGCAAAATGAATACTATGGAGATTGTGATCCCAATCATTGTTCCGTGGGGCAGAGATCTCAGTGACAGGTGAGAAGGAAAGGCCTGAGGTCTTCATACCCTTTTTCACCCCAGTTTTCACTTATAAGCTTGTCCTCATGACTCACAGTTCTTCAAGCCTCCTAATAATCTGTGGCAGTGAAAAAGCAGAGTCAGGGAGCATTTATACCACTTGGACATACACAAGTCAGTGGGAGTAGATGGGATGCACCCAACTGACAGCTCTCTAATGCCTTCAAGAGGCTGTGGCAAGCAAGCCAGCCAGTTCCCAATGAGTGCAAAAAGGCAGATGCTTTTATTCAAGAAGGGCAAGAAAGAGGATCCATAAACTATAGGCCAGTCAGCCTTACCTCAGCCCCTGCAAAGCTGGTGGACCAATTCCTCTCAGAAGCCATAGGACAATCATGTGAAGGATAAGGTGACTGCTAAGAGCCAATACGAATTTACTAAGGGCAAATTATGCCTGATCACCATGCTTCTTTCCTGTGATGAGTGACTGAGGCTATGGATAAGGGTGGCAGGGGATACTGCATATCTTGATTTTAGCAAGGCCTTTGGCAAATTGTTAAGATATAAACTGGGTAAGTGAATGATAAAGCGGGTGGGAAATTGGCTGTAATGCTGGGCTCAGAGAGTTTTGATCAGCCATGCAATGTCCAGCTGGCAGCCAGTTAAAAGTGACATCCCATGGGGATAAAATCTGTTTAATGCCTTCAAAAATCTGTTTAACAACCAGGACAGCAGCTTACTCTGCAAGGTTGCACAACACCAAATTGGGAAGAGCAGTTAATATGTTGCTGTTCAGAGGGACCTGGACAAGGTGCAGAAATGGACTGACAGAAACCTTATGTAGTTCAGTAAAAGCAGATGCAAAGTCCTAAATCTCAAATGGGAAAACTCCATTAACGCAGGCAAAGGGACAACCGTTTAGGAAGCAGTCCCCTGAAATGTTTTTGCGGAAATCTTGTTCTCCTACTGACAACTGAGGGCTTTTGGCACATAACATAATGGAACTCTTTCTCTGAGCCTTGATTCTCTTTTGTTAACTTTCAGGAAAAGTTCACAGTTAGGATACGTCACAGTCTGGCAGCCTTTGGGTTACTCAGGACTCTCTGCTTCTGTTGTGATACCTGGGTGAGATTCAGGAGATTTCACTCTCCATCTTACATGTTGTCTTTGAGATGTTTTTTAGTAGGCTGCCTTCTCCTGCAGTACTGGTGTGAGATTTCCAATGGAAGGAATTGCCCCTCTTGTGATTATCTGAGTGATGGAAGGTCTTATGCAAATAGTTGTATTTGAAATGCCTACCTACTGCACATCTTTGATTTATCCCCTACAATGAGGCTGACCAACAGAAACTGTGCAAGAGACAGCTGAAACTGCTGTCAGGGAAGGGAAGTAGTAACAAAAGACATTGCCAGAGTGTCATCATATTATTTTGTGTTAACACATTATTTTATTTTACATTAATATTTTTTTGGATGCAGTTCACTACAAATTATTATTGTTATAAAATTTGTGTATGTGTGCAATGGGATTAACATAACCAAATCTGAGCCCCAAAATCCCCTAAATTTTTTTATGTTTGGTTCTGTATTTGAAAGATCAGATGTGAAGACTTTATCAGCTAGCACCTAGCCTGTCCTGTATTTCTCATGGTGACATGCAGTCAGGCTTTGCTCTGCCTGTGAGTTCTGTGAGTCACTATTATTTCCTCAGTCTCCTTGAATTGCCAATCTCTAAAACAGACTTATATTGACATTCGAGGTATTTTATACCTAGTTAATTCAATAGTACAGCAAGTGTCAGGACTCTGTTTGGAACTCCCAATGGATGCTGGCTGTCTCATACAGATACAGGGGATTTTGTATCATTCCTCTCCTGTCAGAAACACTGGTCTTGTTCTCCTTTGTGCTCAGTCAGATCCCAAGTTCATCTACAACTCCGTTCAATTGATACTGCTGCAACATTATCAGTGCAAAGCTAATGGGAGGCTGAGGGCTTACATGACTCCCGAATGACTGTTTAAGTGTGGAGCTGGAGACATCTTAAGGAACACATTCCAAGAAATAGGACCTCTGTCAGGTTGAGAACAGTCATTCAAAGCTGAGGCTGCTTAAATAACAAGTCATTTTTTTTGCATTATGTACATCTGATTCAACTTTTTTCTTTATTTGAAGAGACACAAGGTATATAGTCTATACAATATATGGAAAAATAATATAAGATTTAGTAGACCAATGTCCAACGACCTCTCAGCAGAAACACCAAGGGCTCTGAGCTTTTTCAAAATCACCTGCAACTGATTGCATACAAGACAAACATCTTTTGTTCTTAATCTCCCAAAAAAGCATTTGTTAGATAGAAAAAAGGAGACACGTTTTCATCTCAACCTCATCCTTACAACATCACTGTACTTAATAAGCTTGCACATATGCAATTAACAGAAGAACTTGGTCCATTGCCTTCTGCCAATTTTAATGACGATCCTTGACCTGTAACAATCCTAATAAAACTATCACACAAATTATGTAAAGATATTCCCGAGAATAAAACAGTAAAACATTGTTAGACATACTTTATTGTATGTTATAAAGTGAGTGAGAAAGAATTTACTAAACTACTGCAGCTCATCATAATCTTATCTGCTTAGAGAGACAGCTGGCAACACTTTCCCTTACCAACAGCAATGAAAAGCAGCAAGGAGTACAAAGATAAATCCTTCCTTGGATGCTTTGCTTTATAAATCTATATTAAGCTCAAAAGTTTGAAACCTGGATATCTGAAGTCAAGGATCCACATCAATATGTAAACACCCTTGAAAAAGCAGCCTGTTTTTATTCAATTGATGTTAAACACCCATTGGTTTCTCTGAGCAAAATTTAGGCACTTACCACTGATTTTGTTGCAAGGTACTTTTGTTAAACATATCTGAAAATCAGACCACTTATAATTAAATGTATAAAATATTGGTTTGAGATAACATATCATTTACAGGAAATAATTCACAGTTTCATAGTATCATTTCCATCACATTGCTAAAAGTCTGTAGAGCATGGATGGTGATGTTAGAAGCTTCCCACTGTTAAGGACATCCTCCTATTTTTTTTCCTCATAATTTGTCCTATAACTATGTCACAAGGCTAACCCTTTTTTTTTGGTTGGTTAGTTCGGTTTGTTTTTCCCCTGGACCTAATTCCAAGATACCTCTTATATGGAAGATATCATAACACTTTTGCTATCATACCTGTTGCGTTTGGGGATTTATTTAAATTTTTAAATGGAAATTAAATATATCAACATCTGAAACAGAGATGTAAAAATGAACAGAGCAATTCAAAAATAAATAAATATTATATCCTCGTAAAGAACTCCAAAAGTTTTGTGTTCAGCAAAAAATTTCTGCTCCCATTGTTTTTTATTAATTTTTTCCTCACTTACTACCACTGAAAACTATGGCTTTCTTACATGTCCCCTTCTTTTTCTCTACCAGATTTCTCATGACTGTACATTTCCCACACAAAGCTGTGCTAGTATTTTCTGGAACTTGTATTCCCAGCAACCAGGAGGACAGCTTGTTACCTTTACCAAAACATTCTTATTGAACTCAAGAAAAAAAAAAAAAAAAATAGACAGTGTCATTCCTGGTCAAGCTCAGCTGTTCCCACTTCTTTTTGCAATGGTGTCCCTGTATGTAGCTAAAACACAAAACCCTAAGGTACAGGAAAATACTTTCTCTTAGGAAGTGCCAGCATATTCATTTTCAGAGTGCACATTTTCTCTCCCTCTAAAAGATGCCTGGGCAGCATTCTTGTCAAAGCATTTTCCTGTTCTGGTTTTCTGATCCACTTTTTTTTTTTTTTTTTTTTTTTTTTTTTTTCAACTTCAGGGATAATTGTCTCTGTCTCGGAAAGCTTTCAAGGTGTCAGTACTGAAGTTTTTATCTTTCTGCCCATAAGCCTTAGAACTTGTGATCCTAATAAATCATCCTGAAATGTGCTACAGTACTCTCATGATGTTATATATAGTTTTTTTGAAACTTCCAGGACAATTTTTAGGACAAGTGCATTGTACTGAATTGTTTAATAACCAGTTTGACTTTTTACACTATACCCTTGAAATAATGAGCCTAAATGATATTTTTAAATATTCTCCTGAGTGAGTTACCGAGCTATTATAAATACACCAGGGACTTCCTATGAAGCACAGTGCAATGTAGAGTCAGAAAACACATACTCTTCAATGCATTGGAAAACATCTATTTCTATGTGATGCTGCAGATAAACCTTCTTTAATTCAGGAAGATCTGCAACAGTCCTGAACCAAGAACAAACAAAATTCTCAAAGTATTTCATTCTCTATTTTATTTACTGTTATTTTAAAACAATTAGCAGTTGTAGCTTGTATCATTTATTTACACCAAGAGTGAAATATTTTTGCTTTTTTCTTTAGGTGAAAATAGGAGGTATGCTTTGTATTTCTGACCACACTTAACACTTTCCACAGAATCCCCCACTATTTTTACCTTTGTAGTCCAAAAAGTTGTTAAGCTTGGAAATATCTGAGACTTCTCTGCTGGTCATTCATTAAGAATAAGTCTCCTAAGCTTTTACACAATGACATCGTTTTTTATTTCCAGCTTAAGACATTCAAATTCATTCCTAGGAATTAATATTAAATGTGTCTTATTTTATTCAAATCCCTTTTTCATATCTCTTGAATTTAACTATTTACTATACAGTTATTTTTAAAATATTGGGTCCACTGCAAGAAAACTCATGCACATATTTCTAATTTAATGCAGTAGAATTTTTTGAAGTCTACAAGTCTTGGAGACAGTATTTAGCAGTATGAACAATAAGAATTGTGAGGGCCTATGCTCTTTTTCTTCTCTAGATCTTCTTCACTTCTCGTCACCTATTAATTGTTTAAAAACTAACCCATGATGAAAACTACAAAAGTGAAAACAAGAGCCAAAACAGTTCCCTAAAATTATTCACATCTAATTGTACTGTTCTGTTGCAAAGAAAAAAAAAAAAAAAAAAAAAATTTACCTTTCAACTCCTGGCACTAAGTGGCACATAGTATTGAAAATCACTAGTAACTTTTAAAAATATGCTGATCACATAAATAAATAGATATTTCCATACATAATGCAAGATGGATGTTCAAACAGCAACAATTAGAAACATTATTTTTTTTAGCTAACATCTGAAATTTCTGGCTGTAATTCTAAAAAATTATTTAAAAAAAAAAAAAAGTTATTAAATTAAGACAGGGAGAGGAAAGAGGAATAACATAGGGAAGGAGAAAAAAAAAAAAAAAAAACTCAACCACTTGATACTCTCAAGAGAGAAACCTTCCTAGGGGAACTTGGCATGAGGAGCTAGCTCCAGCATTAGATGGTGATGGGCAGGGGACACATACACCATTCTGCAGCTTGCTGTCACAAATGGACACATCAGAACATCAGACATCTCTGAAAAAATCTCTAAGTTGCACATAGCACCCTTTAGGATTCTTAACCATGAGAAAAGCCAAGGATCATTTTTTCATGGAGCACTGATTAGACTACACGTAAGCTGGTTTGGAAAGAAGAAAATGCATCAATCAACACAGATTCCCACTTTGTGCAAAAAGGACAAAAATTCATGTCTATGAATTAGCACAATCTTAGCCTACTAAAATACAGTATTGTAGTTCATTTTGATTCCTGGTCTTGCATAATCTTTCCATTATCTCTAGATAACACAAGAGTGTTCTGGCACTCATGCCTTGAAATTTGCTTACGTCATATGTGGTGTGATTAAAAGATATTTGCATATGACTCAGTGTAACACACTGGCTTTCCCATAAAACTTCTTCCTCCATGCTCTTCCCCAAAATTGAATGCACAGGTCCTCCTTAAATAAGAGAAAGGCCCACAGCTATTTAAATACTTAATTCTAGTATGTAAAAAGAGGTTATAGTAGTAAATAGGTGTTAACTTTATAATACTTTTGTGAAAGTACATTCATTTTCAAATAAAGTACACAAAGGCTGAAGACTAACATTTAATGTACTATTAGTACATCCAAGCCTGGATTTCCTAAACTCACTATATTCATAATGGAGAGATAAAGGTGAAGCTCTCCCAGTTTCACTTCACAGACCAAGTCCACAGGAGTAATACTATGTGACCTTTGTATTCCTGTGTGCAACCTCAAAACACTGAAAAGAAAAATACTTTATATCACCTTCTACAGTAGCCTGTCTGTGTCTAAACTGAGTCCATAGGACTGATAGGACACCGCCTCCTCACTTAGGATGAGTCCTCAAGTTATAGTACCCTAAATTAGAAAGTGTAAACCTATCCTTGAGTTTCAAGAGAGAAGGGTTTCACAGTGCCCACTCAGAAATTATACAGAGAAAGTACAGCATAAATTTGAAACTTAATTTCACAAAATTATTCAATACTTCCTCTTATTACTTGTTCCTCTCATGGATGCATGCAAAAAGAAATAAATTTTGGAGCAAATTTCTGCTGTTCACTTTAAGGGTATGTTGTCAAGCTAATCATTACAAGAGTTCCAGCAATACTGCTTACACTGTACAATTCTAATTTCGTCAACTGTTAACTCTCTCAAATCTAAAAGGGATAAAGTTCAAGATAATCATTGATAAATGAGTACTACATCATGAAATAAAAGAGTTTAGTAGCTACTGTTCATTGGAATCTAGAGAATTTACGGGTCAGAACTGCTCAAAGTTTACATTCTCAGATACTTTATAGGCATTGCCTTTGAGCCAAATAAAATTCTTAAGGGCTGTATCAGTTTGTACCACTCACAACTGTGAGTAGTTAAAGAGCATACGAGAATCTTAATTGAACCTCTCTGCACCTCAGGTAGTTATGAGCACCACACACCCCAGTGCCCTCTTCACAAAGTGTTTTAAATGAACTGCGTAAAACAAAGAGTCCATCCTTATTTGTTGTCACTGCGTGCCTTTCATTCCCATGGGATCTGGAGCTCGATGTATCAGCCAAAGGGAGGGGAATTAACATTTTGTTATGTGGATTTGTTTTGACCCCTGTGACACCTAGGTCAGAGCAAGAAAGGAGGAGACAGACTGTGGATTCCAGGATAATTGTGGTGCAGGGTGATCGTCTGGTTGCAGGCGCATTGGTACACTCCAAGAGGAACTAACGAGCAGGCTGTAATATTACAGTATTACCAAATGAGTAGGAAGGGGAGAAGGTCACTGTTGTATAAGGCTTACACAAGATGATCTGGAGCCTCTAGGGAAATTGTCCTCCTGCCTATTGACCATGGTCTTTAACTGAGAAGTTAATATGTCTAGAAGCAAGCTTCAAATAATCTTCAAAATGAGAACTCAGACTTCAGATTAGATTTAGGAGTTTACAGAGCACTATAAACTACTGAGCATCTGATTTGTTCTGATTTGCTGATTAGTCAGGACTCCAGAGGTGAGCAACAGCCACAGTATATTTCAGAAACCTCTCTCTTCTTTAGAGGGCCTTAACACATCAAAGGCCTTCCTTCAACTTTCTTGACTTTTACCCTGAATCCAGATGCTCAGACAGTAGTTTTAAGCAATAAGACAGATATCTCTCTGTACTTCAGCTCTGATTCTCCTTTAATCCTTATATTTTTTTATCAGCACAGTAAGGACCCCTGGCTGTAACTGATACCTATCAAACACTCCTTGGTAGCTAGTATAGAGGTCTGTTGTCCCTACAAATTATAAATGTACTCATCTGTGTACAGTGAATATTAACTTACATTAAGTATGAATGTGAGCACTGAAATAGCATAACTGGCAACAGCATATAAGTGTTTTATATCATGGTGATGGCATAGCCAGACATAAGATGCAATTATTTTACCTTAAATATACAAGCAATGAGATCAACACAGCGACAATGAAATATGGGTGTTGTTGTATGTAAGATGAATGTAAGTGACAAAAAACTGCTAGACAAAAGGAAGAAAAGCCCAAGGGGCTGCAGCTGGCAGGACATCATCCCAAACACACAAGATGGATGACTGACGAAATCCAAGCCACTAAGTGCTAAGCCACCATCCATCATATTTGAGAAGTTGTGGCAGTTCTCACTGACTGGCAGAGGGGAAACGTAACCCCCATTTTTAAAAAGGGAAATAAGAAAGACCCAGGGAACTACAGGCCAGTCAATCTCACCTCTGTGCCCAACAAGGTCAGGGAGCAAATCCTCCTGAAAACTATGCTAAGGCACATGGAAAATAAGGATGTGATTGGTGACAGCCAACATGGCTTCACTAAAGGCAGATCATGCCTGGAAATCTGGTGGCCTGCTGCAGTGGGGTTACAGCATTGGTGGATAGGGGAAGAGAAACTGCTGTCAGGGAGTGTAGTGATAGGGCAAGGATTAATGGTTTTAAACCTAAAAAGGGTAGATTTAGATTAAATATAAGAAAGAAATTCATTAATCAAAGAGTGGTGAGGCACTGGAACAGGTTGCCCAGAGAAGCTGTGGATGCCCCATCCCTGGAAGTGTTGAAGTCCAGGTTGAATGGGGTTCTGGGCAACTGGGTCAGGTGGGAGGTGTTCCTGCCCATGGTGTGTGGGGTGTGGGTTGGAACTGGATGGTCTATAAGGCCCCTTCCAACCCAGACCATTCTATGGTACTATGACTCTATGATTCTATGAAAGTCAAAACCGTGAAAAACAGAATCAGGAGCAGAGAAAAACACTTTCTGGAGTGAAGAATGGGGACAATAGCAGAAAGAAAAATAAATAAATAAATAAACAAGGGGAAAAAAAAAAAGAAAAAAAAAAAAAAACATAAGCAAGATAAATTGTAGAAAGCAAGCTCATTTCAGTCCTGACCTTTCTCATGGACAAGCTTTCAAGCTTGATCACTTCAGCCTTGGTGACAAAGAAACATCAGCAACCATAGGTACCTATGCTGACTATTCAGCATCAGCTCCAAGGTTCTGCATACTCACAGCAGATTCAGGATAGGTGTTAAAGAATAACAGGCTGGTATATGCAATGTAGATGATTAATATTGTGTAAGATTTAGCCATTATCAAGAAGTGTGCTGTTAATGAATGAATTTAGTAAAGAAAATTTTTAAGGTTTAAAGCTGCCCTGATGTTTCTAAACAGTCCTAATAAAATGACTTTTAATTCTCTATGGATATATGTTCATTTACTATGTTATCTTTGTCTTCGGCTTTGTCCTATTTCATGAAGTAAGCAGGAGTATTACCATTAAATTAAAAGGAAGCAGATCCAGCGATTGCTCTCTTGGATATTAAGGATATCCACTTGATACCCACTTTTTCCTCACTTTAGCCATCTTCTTCTTCTTCTTCTCTTTCTCTTTCTTTCTTTCTTTCTCTTTCTTTCTTTCTTTCTTTCTTTTTCTCTCTCTCTCTCTCTCCCTCTCATATATGAAAGATTTGTCATGCTTTTTTCTTCTCATTTTTAAAATGGATATGTTTTTTTTCCCCTACTCAACCAAAGACAATCTCAATTTGTGTATTTTTTTGGGGGGAGGGGTCTTTTTGGGGTGGAGGGTAGGCATTTATTCTGCATGAAAGTCTGCAGAGGAGCCACCCCACCCTACATGGGGTGTGTCTTTTATTTAGTCACAGATCCCATAAGGAACAGGCAGGTGGAGTACAAGCCCCAGTCAAGGTGTTTAAAACAGCTGAGATAATGACATTGTGAAGGTGGCTATTTCTCTTCATTAACTGGAAAGGTAATCCAGACATTTAACTTTGAGGTGATTTGAGTTAGTGAAACAAGCACTGCTGAGAGAAAAGAACTGATGAACACTGCATCATAAGGCTGCCAAGAGTTCAAAGTTCTTGCTTAAGTGCAGAGTAATGCAGGGACTGGACTGAGTTGCATAGGCTCATGATAGATCTCTTCATTTCCTCCGAAGCTTCTTGCCAAGAAATGCTGGAGACTTGAGCTTTGAAGTCCTGACTTAATTGGTGTTGGAAAATATGAGACACAGAGATTACAGATTGCATGGCACTGAAGATGATAGATAACAGGAATGAAAATTATTTCTTGCTGGGTGAAAATGCATTGATATCTTTCTTTTTTATTATTTTTATCTTATGTGACAAAAACTGACTGGGCCATACAATCTTTCTTTCACTGCTACAGAAATTTGCTTGAATTGCTTTGATATTCCTCTGCTTTATTACAGAGATTTTTCTACTGTAACAGAAAGTTGTTTCTTTGTAGCAGAAGGATACAAACTTCCCAGTAGGGTTGCCTATTGCCTCTTCTAATTTTATTTGTGTTGCTTTCTGCAAGCCCACAATTCACCTGACATGAGAAACTAGGATGTTTCCATAAGATTCAACCCTTCATTTCTTCTAAAGATGTAGAAACATATACCTAGCTCAGAAAAGCAGTGAACAGTACAACCTTTGTGTACCCGATAACCAATAAGTAGGTGAACTAATCTTTCTTGTTCTCCTTCAGCAGCGTAATGACATAGCAATTTTGGTACATGTTTTCCACTGAAATGCTAAACCATCTCTTATTTCATGATCCTCAGTTCTGCATGAATTATGCTCTATAAAGAAAGCTTTTGCTGACGTACATATCTGGAAATGTAACGAAATGAAATTCTACACTTTATGTTCAGTTCTCTCCTAAGGAAAATGACAAATGTTAGTCACTTCTTTTAATGCATTAAGGAACAACACTGGAATGGTACAACATTTATTTAGTTAAAGCAGACTCAGACAGAACACAAAAGCTACATGCATGCTTTCCTCAGCCAAAAAGAAGACAGAAGCAAATAGTTTTGGGGACTGATCAAAAGTGCCTAGAGCAATAAGAATTGTTGCAATGTACATATTCTGCAAAATGAGAAGTCAGCTACAGAGAGATTCATCCCCACCTGATTTTCCAACACCTACAATTTACACCTGAACTAATCATGCCAAGTGTCTAGTTAATGGATGTATTTTCAGACATGTGTTTGTCTGACCTATGTTTAATATCTCAGGATGAAATGAGTTGCAGCCTGAACATGCTGTTCTTCTCTGTTGGATAGATAAGGAAGAAGACTCAAGGAACGCAGATGTAGATGTCTTCAGGGTACATATGTATATTTGATCCCCTTGTGATGGTGAGTTTAAAATAATCTGCGCTTTCTAATTTGTCATTCTTGCCATTCTCAGAGAAAGTATTCTTGAAATGATTCATATCACAGAGAGAGTGGCAATTTGGAAAGACATCGTGTCTTGGATCATAGGTGATAATTTGCCAGTAAAATAGTCTATCAGTGCAGAGTGTTTGTGGGGTCACAGATCTAATCTTTATATATATAGCTCTCCAAGGACAGTGGAGGACCTGGAGCTTGATGACTCTTGCCATATGTTCATTTACTGTAAAGTTCAGAATAACCATAAAACTATCCGTCCCTCTTAGGTATTACCACAGTGCTGAAATTAGTGCCGAGATTTGTCTTCTTAACAAACATGTCAATATTTATACACACTTCATCAGCATTTTTATCACAGTGAAATTTTCTCTAAATGGCTTTTAGGTGACTTTTAAATAAGATGTTGCATTTCAACAGCTGTCTCATATTAGAAACACATTAGCAAGCATTCTCAGTGCTGTCTCTGTTTCACTGGTACTGGGTGAGGTTTAATTTATTAATACACAATCCATGATGCCCAATTTGACTTTTAATCTGCCTTGTTCTTTAACAGGTAGGAGAGGAGCACTCTGGAAGTGCCCGTTAATTGAAGCATTTTTTGCTCACTGACAAAAACAAGAGTGCATATTAATGAGAGATTTTTCAATCTTTAGAATCATTGCCAATACTTCAGAGTTTCTGAGATGAGAGTAACCACTCTCATTTCACAGACCTGAAACTCATTATTTACTTCCATTCTCGTAGCCAAGAAACACAGGAAACCAGAAGAGACAACAACTGCACTACATTGGATCATCGACTTGCAAGTTTAGTGGCATTTTGCAAGGGCAGGCTTCGACAGGACTCTAGGAAGGATCTGAGGATCATACAGCGTTGCTAAATCTGAAGAGAGGCAGTAGAGGAGATAATTAAGAGATGTTTGTGTGTACCTGTCTGATATTTTTTCTGGGAAAATGTCTTTTTTTTTTTTTCTCAAGGTGCTGTCCGTATAGCTTGTCTTTAGGGGGGGGGTTGGCCTCAGACTAAAGCCTATGACAAGAAGGTGTGGCTTGCTGGGATGAAATTGGAGACTTCAAGCATGAAACAGAGGCAAAGGGAAGAATTCCTCAGCAGCCACTACCTCTCCCCCCCCCCCCTTTTTTTTTTTTTTTTTTTTTAACAAGGAGACTGTGAAACAAATCTTCTCTCTGTATTGTGCATAAGTTACCATGTCTAAAGTCCCAAGAGAGAACAGAGTGCCAAAAGTTAATTTATGTGAGTTCATTGGCCCAAGGTTTCTTCCTCTCTTTTATGAACTGAACTGACCTTTCCCTGAGCTGGCTTGATGCCTACCTGGCCTACTGTCACTACCTCCTTGATTTTCTAGTTTTTCATGCTGCAGCTGTATTTTTCACTGTTTCTGGTTCCAACAGCAATCTCACCCCCTGCATTAAATTCACAAGCAGTGTTTTAGCACTCAGAAGGGTAAACCATGAACTATCAGGTTGTCAGGTTGTCAAGTCAAGTCAATAAATGCTTGCAGTTCAGCAGCAAAGGTCGGCTATGTAGGCAGTCTGTAAGGTCTCCCTAACTTCCTTCATTGTGGAGTCATAACAGGTGAAGGCAAGACTCTGCCCCCAGAACACTGCAGTCACAAAGAGGCTTGGCGTGGGGTTTTTTTTCTCAGGAGGCAGTAGTAAAGGAACATTATTTTGTGTGTGCCTCTTAACGATTTTGCGATCAGAATATAACCACAGTGCACATTCAAACTAGCCAGTGACACCAGATAAGTTTAAAATATTTTGAGTTAAGGACAGCAATGTGATTAAAGTGCTTAAATACCTGAAGGGAGGGTGCAAACAGACAGAACCAGGCTCTTTCCAGTGGTGCCCAGTGCCATGACAAGAGGCAATGGGCACAAAATGGAACACCAGAAGTTCCCTCTGGACCTCAGGCACAGTTCCTGCTGTGTGTGTGACAGAGCACTGGCACAGGGTGCCCAGAGAGGCTGTGAGGTCTACTTCTTGGAGATCTTTGATGGCCACCTGTACATGGTCCTGAGCAGCAATGGGATTTTCCAAGAATACATACTGAAAGTTTCCACAGGTGAATAGAAAGGAAAAAAAACATGCAGAACAAGTTCCTTTGGCTAAAATAAACTGTTTTTAAAAGTGAGGACACTCTGTGCTAAGAATGTTTTTCTCTTTACACTCCTTTCTCTCTTTCACACCAACTTCTTACACATGCTTATCAATTTATGTCTAAAATTATATAGCAAATACTGTATATCATGAATTCCCTTGCTGTTAAGTACCTGTCACTCTTCTAGGTGTTAAATACAAGTGTCAGTAGTTAGAAATAATTTTGTGTAACTGATAATAAGTAGGTGAACAAATATCTCTTATTGTCTTTTTATTGAAATATACATGTTTAAATATTTGACTATTCTTTAATTATAGCAATCAACAAAAAGCTATTTCAGCTTTCTACCAAACTGAGGTTTAGCATCCATAATTTTGAGTAAAAATGTCTGCACATCTATTTTATATTTCAAGTTATTTTAATGCATTAATAATTAAACCTTCATAAAATAATTCAAAACACTGAACAATTTTCCAAGTAATGGTAAGGTGTTTCCTAGTGATAATATATAAACTGCATCAAAATTAATAAGGAAATTATTAATGTATAGTTGTAAACAGATGTATACATCAAAGTTAACAGCTGATAGAGTAGGAATTATTGAATATCTAAAATTAAAATGCCAAAGCTGGATCAGCTAAATAATTAGAAACTGATTGCCTCAATTACCTCAGAGGAAATGAGTTCAACAGTGTAGAAATAAGCAACTGGGTGGATGGGTATCAAATAGAATATTTATTTTATAGATTTTTTTTCTTTTTGAGAGAGAGCAGTCTTTCAGATGAGGAGTATATTGCAGAGCACTGCATGGCCAATGAGATGAACACCTACAGCTGTGTTTCCTGAGATGAGTAACCTAGAACTTCATTCAGAGTGATGTTTGTCCCATTTAATTAATTAATTGCACTTCAAAATCTTATCAGGTAGCTTAAAACAGGTCACAGATAAACTAATTCGTAGAGATTAGGTTGATTTCCTCCATGGCCAATTTATGGCTGATAATTTGAGTAAATTATCTAATCTAATATGGCAAGTAAATAAATTAAACATCTCCACTACAGCAATCCCTGCTGATACACAGAAAGTCTTTAAAAGGCAATTTACTCACATTCCCCAATGAATTGATTTCCCAAGATCTCTTACTAATATTTTACTACAGTATTTTAATGTCACTGCATTTCCTTTTTCTATCATTTGCCTATGCATATGGAATAGGTGGGGTAAGAGTAGTTGACCCTCCATCCTTAGACATTCATCTTGCATATAGATGGCATCAGCACTGACAGAAGCAGTCCTTCTCCCCTACAGCAACCGTTTATTGTCTGTGTAGTTAATGGGGATCATTAGATGCTTCTTAAAGCCTCACCAATGCTGGCTGCTTAGCCTGACATACCTCAGGTTACCCTGCCTTTTGTGAGCAGAGTTTGAAAGCTCTGCTATGACTGCTGCTCATTATTTCACACACGGCAATGTTGCTGGGGATGGAGCCATCCAACGCGCCAATCCTTGTCAAAACAAGCCAGCAAAACAATAGCCCTGAAAAATGTGCTGTCATCCTGACATTTGCTCTCTGGAGGAAAAAAAAAAAAAAAAAAAAAAAAAAAAAAAAATGAAAACAAACGGCTGGGCTCACAGTCTGCTGAAGGAGAGGGCACGCTTTCTGCCCAGCAGCTCAGCAGCTACAGGACCCACGCACAGACTGTGTGGGTCCCACGTGAGGGACTGGCAGGAGAGCTTCCTAACAAGCAAGCCTCTGACTGTTCTTGATAGGGTCATAATCTCTCCTGCTGGGGCCTCTTTGTTTTTTGTAATATTCTGATACTCAAAGCAGATCAAGAATGACTGTATTACTGGGTACTTGGTAAGAGGGAAACTCAAAACCCAATCCCCTCTCTAAACCAGGTCTTTCTTGGCTTACATATACAAAAGTACCAGCATCAGCAGATTAGGCTGAGGCAACACTGTCAGATGGTCTTTGTGTTTATCCCACATTCCTGGGAAGGAAGAGAAGTGACAATTTTTAGGTACTGGAAGAAGGTGAACATTTGTCTGCAGCAACCTGAGTGAGGCAGAGATGCAGACAGGCCAGCCCTGCCTCTAGTGAGCTAATGTCTGCTCTGAGGCAGCAGGTGAATAAAAACAAAACAGTGACAGAGAGAAACAATGCTAAATGGCAAGATAAAATACTTTCAGTACTTAAGCAAGCTTATAAAAAAAAAAAAAAAAAAAAAAAAAAAAAAAAAAAGATGAAGAGCAACTTTTTACTTGTGCAGATAATGATAGGACAAGGGAGAATGGTTTAAACTAAAAGAGGGGAGATTTAGATTAGATGTTAAGAGGAAATTCTTTACTCAGAGGGTGGTGAGGCTCTGGGACAGGTTACCCAGAGAAGCTGTGGATGCTCCATCCCTGGAAGTGCTCAAGGTCAGGCTGGATGGGGCTTTGGGCAACCTGGTTTGGTGGGAGGTTGATCTTCAATCAGCTGATCTCCTCATCTAGGGCCGGTGTCCCTGCCCATTTCAGGGGGGTTAGGACTGGATGATCTTTAAGGTGCCCCCCAGCCCAAAGCATTCCGTGATTCTATGATCCTATGTACCACATCCTTGGTGTACCAGCCAACTCAAAGACTAGGAGGCTAATCAGGATCTGAAGGAGGATAAAGAGAATAAGGCCGAATGAATACAAGAAGGCAAGCTGCAGATATATGAGGAGAAACGGCAGCACATTTCTTCTTCTCTGGCAGTGGTGACTGTCCGTTTTTGCTCCTGTCAATATGGGAACCCCACACAGTCAACAAGTGTGAGGAACAACCATTTTGAAAATGTCTGACTAAACTCCTTTGCCTTTCCTTTATAGCTTGCTGTCACTTTTACATAACCCATTCTTTTGGCAAAACTGAGACAAATATCATGAATTATTTTCAGCCACCTTGAAACTGTAGGGCTTTTTGTAAATACGTTATTCAGAGAAAAACACTTTGCCTGAGTCTAATCAGAAACTAATTAGAATCAGCATATGCTTTTCTGCACAGTTACTGTGTCATCTGCAGCAGCTAGATATACAAACCCCAATCTAATCAAACTGAAATTAGGAGCATTATCAGCTGAAGAGTCTTCTACAGTTGACAGAAGAAGAAATAGCAGCATGGTTCAACTTACCTAGTATCTGAACCACCCTCTAAAAATGATTATTGCTCCCCCTTGATTATAGAGGGGGGTCTGAGAGTGTGATTTAGCTGCCTGAGCACTGGTAGCCAGTGCTATTTTAGGTGCCCCAGAGTACCCACCTGGCCTCCACCTGCCCATTTGGAAGAGCACAGATCTCTCTTAAGGCCTGTGGTATATCTGCCAGGATTATGCAGGTGTCTTGGGTGACTTATAGAGACCGAAATGGCACCAGACACCTAATAACTTCTGCATGATTCAGGTAAGGCCTGAAGTCATTAAAGGTGAGTCTGGCCCCCTGGGGCACTGCCATAGCCATGAGTGAAAGGGAACAGAAGCGACAAAAGCTAAGGCCATGATGAGGCTGAAATAGAGCTAAACAATGAGGGAGCTATCAAAGAGTGAACTGTGAGAATGTCTTTTTTTCATCCTGATTGAGGCAGTATACTATTAGGAGGTAAATACTCAGATATTATAATTATGTGTCAAATTATTTGCCTGAAATTACTCCCAACATATATAAAGACATAATGCCATCACACAAAAACAGTTCTCTGCAGCCTTTTTTTTCAGATGTGTTCATATTGATACATTTATACAAATTATACTTAATGGGAGGCATGCAACCCAAGCACAAGTCAGCATCTGAAAAACTGCAGTTTTTAGTCACCATAAAATTTTTTCTCAAATTTTCCTGCCTATCTGTTGAACTTCCCACTTGTAATTTTGATGTTTTCTTGTGGATAGAGCTAAATGTTTTCCTGTAACATAAAAAATTATATGGTTTTATCATTCATCATAGAACTAAGACATTCATATGAAACAATTCATTTTATGGCAACACACAAGGCTTTTAAAAAGAGGTGTGAGAGGTTTTTCATCTTATAAGGATCAATGTCGTTGTACCAAAAGCAATTTTAGTCCATTTTTCAAACTATCTGAAGCCCCATGTATTGAAGAAAAATCATTCAGCAAATATAGTTTCAACTCAAGTGGTTATTTATGATTCTATCTGACTGCAATGACATTTGTAACAGTGGCCACCAAAGTTTATCACCAAGACTTTGCCAAGAAAAATGCAACAATCTGCCATTCTAATTGCAGGCTTTCATTTAAAAAAAAATGTGCAAGATTAGACAGATTATTTTCATGACTGAAAACTGTTACTCTTTTAGAGTAGAAAATAACATATCATTAAATATGTTTAACAACTGAATAACTTCAAATCATACAGTGAACTGTCCTATTCTGTTGTAAAAAAATCCAGCTTAAGGAACACAAGGGAGGTTTCTGAGCTGGAAACCAAGGCTGCCTGCACAGAGAAGCAGCCTAAGTTTTTCTGGGCTGCCTATGCTGATTCCTAACTTAGGCACTTACATTAAATATCTAGTTAGATCATGGTGTAACCTCTACCATCTGTAATTTTGAGGCTGAGAGAGTGGTGGATGGAAGTGTTAATATTGAAAAAGATGTAGAAAACATCTGGAGGGCTACAAATAAGTAAGGATAATGATAATTTGAAATTATGAACTATGTCACTTAAGGACACCAAATTACAAAACCCCAAGATGCAGAGAGATGTGCTGATAACATTCAAACCTTTTTTCAAGACAAAACAGGACTGCCTTGGAATTAAGCAGACAGACAAAGACTTTCATTCATTTACCTCATGCAAATATACTACCATTTCTCTCTTTTATGTTTGGCAATACCAAAACAGCACCCAGCTACTACATGTAAATCAGTTCAGTTAATCAGCAAGTGCTCCACTATGTTCTACTTGCTACGGCCAGTACACATCTGATGAAGGTGAGTGTGCATTGCCTGCAAGGTGCATGGAAGATCATTTGTGTGTGGTATTAAGCAAGTGGAAGAAATATTGTTTGTGCGCAGGTGGTGTTTTCAACCAGCTGGACAGCTGAGCTCCACCACAACCCTCACTTTCCCTGGCTTGGCTCTGGACAGCAGCAGGTCCCTTTTGCAGTCAGCTGGAGCTGGCTCTGATCTGACATGGGGCAGCTTCTGGGCTCTGCTCACAGAGGCCACCCCTGCAGCCTCCACCACCAAAACCTTGTCGTGTAACCCAATACAGTCTGATATTGAACAGGCACAATCTGAGGAATCAGCCAAAGAACAATGGGTCTGTAGAGATCTGGTCACACCTTTCAGCATGTGATAAGAGAAACAGCTACAGTGAAAGAAAGAAAGAAAGAAAGAAAGAGTGTCACCCTTGATAAGACTGAGGGAAAGAGACACTGCTGAGAAGTTTCAGAAAAAGCAGCACTGCTGGAGGCCAAAAAGGAAGGGTTTTTATGATGAACATGTTGCTGGATGTACATCAACAGATCATCCGAGCACCTTGGACAGAAGCCCAGTTCCACAACCAAGGGCCTTGGCTGTGCACCAAACAGCACTGTGGGCAACCAGGTCAGGTTAACTGCTGAGACTAAGAGAAAGTATGAGTGAATGCATAATTATCTGCTCACAAAGAAATTTCAGCTAATGAGAACACTGATGCTCTTCCCCTTGTAACAGACACACCTAAAAATAACAAACTAAATACTTATAACTAAAATGTTGATATATACATACATATAACTGTATAACATACCTTAATTCTCCTGAAGTAGAATATTTGTGCACCATGAATGAGAGAGTCTGAGTAACTTTAGTTTTGCCTTTATAAATGTTTATAAAGTTATTCTAAAACTTGCCCCTTAAACAAACAGAAACTTAAGAGGAAGAAAGCAAGGTCAATCCAAAGCTAACAAGAGCAGGGAAAAAAATATCCTTTGACTAGACCTTGAAGTTGAATGATATGTTAGAGATACTTACCAGTGAGATATGCGGTGCCTGCACTTGATGCCAATAATAATGCTGCTATCAACATGGAAATGCTAGATTTAAACTTAATCTTTTCCCTGATAAACTCTCCAGCCCAAGGATTTATAGCCTAGACATCTAAAAGCATTTCAGACTCAAACTCAAACTCGGGGCTAAATTGTGCATCTGTTTGTCCCAATTTCTGTAGGGATTGGAAGACAAAATATTTTAAATGTAAATACTTAAATTCCAGAAGCTAGGAGCAGAGCCAAGGGAGCTGAGGAGGCCTCCTGGGAGCCGCGCTGTCTGTGTGAACCAAGCACAGTGGCTGGGCTGAGATCTGGCCCAGGGCTGAGCAGGAAGCTCAGGCTAATGTACCACTAGGTGAAGCAGCAAAGGTAGGGGTAACAGTATCCACCTGGCTGCAGTGAAATGAGGGAAATAAAAGTAATGAATAGAAACTTAGTGCTCTCACAATATCTATAAAATTGTAAGGAAAATTAAAGCCCTGGGATAACAATTCCAAAAATAGACTTTTTTTTTTTTTTTTAGAAATATGAGAAGTTTAACTTCTTCCCCATCCCCTCAGATTCACATTAATTTTGAAAATCATGCACAACAAATATATTTATGTTTCAAATGTTTACAGTATTGGGGAAACTTTGGTTAAAGAATCAATAATTACTGTAAAGAGTTATAGAAAGTATATTTTATTTTTGGTGGTACAGGATGCATTCAAAACAGCTGAAATCAAAAGTGTGATTTTTGTACACATCATTTTCAGGAGCTTTTCCATTATTTTAGAATATTTTCCTGTGCTTACCAAAGTGACACTCCAGTAGCCAAAAACAGTGATTGGCATGGTGTGACAAAACACTCAGATGTAAGCCAGAGCTATGGCAGGAGACACAGGGACAGAGAAAACTCTGCTTTCTTCAGATGGAGAGTCAGTGATCAAAGGATCAGTTAACCTCATGCAATGGCCATTGAGGCCTCAGTATATGCTTTGCACATGAGGATAGAGCAAAATTCATATTTGGTTGGTAAGAGCCAAAAGTAAAAATGGTCGCCTGGGTTTTGTTGTTGATTTTGAAGTCGTAACATATGGGTTGCAACATGGAGCTTTATGATACAATAAACTTTATTTCATATAATATCTTTTATTAAAAACTGCCTTCCAAGTTGCTTTACTAAGTAATGGACCAGTCTCAGTTAAACAATAAATACAGTAGCAGGAATGGAGAGCAGTTCAGAGCTTTAGGCAAAGAAAACAGTTTTTCAGTGCAGGCTGAGCAAGAGGGAGGGTTTTTACCCTTCATATATTATAAGTGAGGTCTCCTTTCAGTGCATTTGTGCCCATAGGCAAGCAATTAGAATGCGTTCATAGGGATAAAAAGAGTTTTCCAAGGAGAATTTTGCTCTCTGTGACATGTAATTTGCTTTGTCTCAAAACAGCAGATGTCATGTGTCAACTTCCACATAACTTGGTGCAGGAGAAGCCAAGGGAACCAAGGAGGAATTTGGACCTCCCGAGCAGAGGAGCAAACCCTAGCCTTCACATCACCTGTCCAGAGTACACAGGCAACAGGGCAAAGGGGAAGGATCAGTGCCCTCATTTCATAGTGCTGTTTAGTGCTCTCATTGTGTATACAAGATCTGGCATATTTGGCCTTCAGGCCAAAGTGTTCAGATTTATATCTTCCCTGTTCTTCTAGCCAAAAGTGGAGAAGCTGGTCATTATCCCACATTCATGCTTATGGAGAGAGCACTTTTTAGGAAGGGAGCATAAATAATGCCGTGTCTCTTTTAAAAAGTGCCCTGAAGCACATGGTATAAATCTATACAAATAAAAAGTATTAAAAAGACTCATGGAGCTTTTGTGGACAGGTCAACAGATGTATCCAGTCCCATATATACCAAAGAGACTTTCACAGCTACTCTCAAATTTGTCAGTATACAGTGCCGCCAGATATATACATAAAATGTCGCCTATGCATTTTCATATACATGTAAAATATTCACTACGCACTTTCAGGCAGAATCCCTGCTGCATCCAGTGACAGCCATCCCAGTACTAATTGCTGTTATGCTGAGGCAGAAAACATCACATCCCCTTTTGCTTATGTGCATAAGAAACACACACAAGAAGAGAGTCATTGCCACTAGGAGGTCTCCATCGACGCAGTGAAAGACAAATTAAGGCAGCAAAAAGGTGGGACCAAGAAACCCTATCTAAGAAAGAGGACAAGCAGATTAAAGCAAGTCATCTTTGCATACACCCTTGAGCCCAATTCAGCAAAATGATTGAGCTATTATGGGCCACAAGACATTTGATGAGTGTAATGCTCTTCACCTAGAGCCTTAGAATGACATTTTTTTGCTTCAAAACCCCCAACCATCCAAGCACTCTTCCTCCTCTCCACATCCTCCCTCAGGTAAAGGGGACTTTTCCTGCCTGCCTGTGCTTCCTTCTGAGGGCTCCCAGCCACACACGCTTGTAGTGTGTTCTCAGAAGAGATTTGGTATCAAGAGTATTTTAAAAGGTAACCTTCACAAGCAAAAAGAGGCAGCATGGGATAAAAAGAAGTTTCTTAATATCATTTTTGTCATAAAATTATACATTTTTAATAAGATTAGAAAAATATGGGAAAAGTCACCATTCAAATTGATTATTTTTAAGAGGTTGTAATGTATTTTTTGTTGGTGGTGTTGGTGGTTGGTTGGGTTTCTCCCTGGGGACAGAGCCAAGACAAAATTTAATAGAGCATATAGTTTAATTTTATTTGCAGTGTGTAGTCATAACAGGAGCTGATAACAAACATTTCTTGTTCCAGTTCCTCTTATGGGAATACCCTTGACACGCCCCATAGTAGCATGTTAAAAACAAACTAGGTAATCAATATATATGTCATCGAAAGAGCACTGTTTCTACTTTATAAAATATCAAGGAATTCTTTATGACAAGACTCGATATTTGAAACTGTTTATAAGGGTTCCTCACTTTTCCCTTTTTATTAAAAAAATAATATATATATTTTAATGCATACATTGGGACTGCTGAGGTGAGTAAAATTAAGTATTTGCACAAACAGTCAAAGAAAACAAGACCTCAGACTATGAAGTCCTTGGACGCATGCTGAGCTCTGGAAAGTCCAAAATTAGTGACTATCAAGCGGCTCATGGTGTCCCCGCTAAAGCTAGCCTGCATTTTCTGATGCCAACTACAGAAAAATAAGAACTTATAAATGGCTAACTCTGGAGAATAGATTAATAGCTCAGTGGCACTTTGAAGTCTAGATCCAGGAGTGAAAATAAAGTGCAGTTAAACTCTGAGTATCATGGAAGTCACCAAATGTAATTCTTTCCCAGTTATTTTCAAAAGCGAGTTTAAAAGTTGAAATGGGGAATTAGCTTCAGACTGGAGGTCTGTATTTAGACCTAGCAAGAAATCACTGAAAAGAAAGAATGGCAACCCTGAGACACAAATGAAATGAACTGCCAAGCAGATTTTTCACAGTCATGATAATTATTTTTGAAATCTCGCAGCTTGCTTTTCTCCAAGCATAAAGCAATTCTCCTCACCATTCTCTTTCATGACAACTTGGGCATCAGCTCTCTCAAAACTGATTTTCACTTGCAGTGGTATTGTTAATTATTATAATGAGGTATGTAAGAAATTAAGGCTTAAAAATAATAATAATAATAGTAATAATAATAATAATAATAATAATAATAATAAAAGACTGTTACCTTGCCTTATTATCCATTTAATTAGAACACAATAAAGTGTAGAATTTATTCTTTTAAATGTTTTGCAGGCAATTTTCACACATGCAGTAAGCCTGTTCAAATTTTCATGCATAGTTAGCTTTAAAGCTTCCCTGATGTTTGTCAGATACAGCTGAAGCAGTGATTTTGTGTTGTAGATATAATTAGGTGGCATATTGCCATGAGCTTCCTTTTTTTCACTCTTGTTTTCACAACTCAGATGTCAAAGCAAATTATTGATCAACTGTGAGATGTGAGGGGGGGCAACTATAGGAAAGAAAATTAAGGTTAAATTTTCTTCTGTTTTGCATTGAAAGTTGAAAGCTTCTAAATTATATTCTTATCTAGATGGAATGTGTCCCCTATTCTGCCCTTGCTGCTCTCTATTTCTAAGGCAGCCTGTCATTGAAATGTCCTCACCTGTGAAATACTACTTTTTTCCATCAAGTTCTCAGTGACCGTGTGTCCTCCTCACAAGAACTAACACTCTGGCTGGGCTTTTTGGATTCTCTCAACAACAGAAAAACCAGGAATTAAAAGAAGAAATATGCCTGTACCATTTTTGTGAGCTGGCCCACAGCCACACTTAACCAAGAGCCAAAGTCCTTGTATGTAGAAGCTGAAGGGCACCCTGATGAGGAGGGCAGACCCACCTGGGGATGGCTCAGCACCACGTCTCTGCCACGCAGAGGATCTGCCTGCAGCCTGTGGGCCAGAAATCCAAGTGGACCAAGATTTTGGGCAGGCCAAGGAGCACCTCATGCTAGCAATGCTCTCACTGCCACTCATCAGATATTGCATGGACCTGACTGGAGAAATTATCACAGCATCACAGGATGGCTGAAGTTGGAAGGGACTTCTGAAAGCCATCTGGTCAAACCCCTGCTAAAGCAAGGCCACCCAAAGCAGGTTGCCTACGACCATGTCCATGTGGCTTTTGAAGATCTCCAAGGAGCAGAACGAACAGCCTCTCTGGGAAACCCGTGCCAGTGCTCCGTCACCTGCACAGCACAGAAGTGCTGCCTGAAAAATTAAATTGCCCCTTCTTCCCTTCTACATAGCTTTTAAAATCCAAGGGCAAGAGAAAATGGTAGGGAACTGGGAGAAATGTTGCACTGTCCTTTCCAACTGTGTTCACTGTGTGGGGACTCAGAAAACAGAAAGAGTGGGTTCACTTGAGCTTGCTGGGTCAGTTCCCTTTGCAGTCAAGCGAAAGAAGCAGACACCTCTAGAACATGGTTGCCCTCATCCATAGGTTGCCCTTGTCCATTTATCACAGGACGGGTGAAACACATTTCCAAGCACCTATTTTAAGGAGCTCAGGAAGTCTGCTAGATAGCAGACAATGTAGAAAATGATAAGTGCCTGAGACTAAGCAAGATAAATCCCAGTCCAGGTTCCACAGATAGTGACCTAACCCTTTCCTGCACACACCATGCAAGTGTTTTGGGAAAAATACATTCATCAGAGCACTCCATAATGGCAGACATAAAATGGAAGGAAAAGATAATCCACCCTTGCTTTTGTTTTAAAATTTTAAAGGTTTTAAACCCCTTTCTTGTGCTGTTTAAAGTTTTGGTTCTTTCATGAAGAAGATTAATTCCCCAATCATAAAACCAGTGTAATTCTTTAAACTGTAATTAACAAGGGATTTTTGTATTTCTTTTAATGCCTAAATCTGAGCATGTAGATGCTTCTTAATATCTAAATGATATTGCATACTATAAAAAATATATATTCCTGTATTAAGATAATTGCATATATAATACTAAATAATAATTCCTTTAGTAATATGTACATTTCTGATTCCCTGCTCAGAGAACAAATCCTTAAATTTTTTTTGTTGCACCTCAGTTGCTTGGACAGTTCCAGTATGCATAATCTGAAGGTTTCAGCAGGGCTAAATCAAGCCCTCAAAACCCTGAGACTTGTCTAAAAAATAAAAACAGTGGCTCCTCTCGTTTCCTGCATTTGAGAGTATTGGCTTGGACTTGAGTTTTTTCAAGGTGCACTGCACCAGACTAATCCTAATGTCCTTGTAGTAACCTATCTCCTGGTGTAACAACATCATCCAAATGTTATGCCCATTTCTGCAAGGTGAAGAGCAGTGCTGAATAAATCCTACAGGAAAATCTAATCACTACGTTATGTGATGTTTAAGCAGTTGCAGAGTGACAACACCACCTTCCTGAGCCACAGCTATTATTCCCTGCTCTGAACACAAATAGGGAAATGATTTTTCTCTTTACCCATTTCTTCATACTTCTGCGGCTTGCCAGTGAAACCCGTAATGTTTCTAATATTACAACCTTCTTGCTCTCAGTCTCCTGCCGAACAACATGTCAGTAGGTGGCAGGCCATGGCTCATTAAGGCAGTTCTGTGGTGCTAAATTCATAGCAAAGTCTGGATTTACAGCTTTTTCTGTGGACAATTCATTATTTTAATGCCTTTTCCCTCTGTCTGTTATACTGGGAATGATAGAGACTAGCAGTAATGTGTCTAAATCCAAATTTTACTGCAAATTGCCCAACTTTGTTCTCTAAACTGTGGCCCACAGTCAGACAGTGTTATTTACTGTGTACAATGTGCAGTAAAAGATAGGCTGTAGCATCTGCCATGGAGAAGTGAGAACAGCAGTCCAGAAAAAAGCCCTCAGCAATTTTTTAACAGAACAAGCAGGAATATTTCTTTCTTTCTTTCTTTTTTTTTTTTTTTTTTTTCCTGAGAAAATAAAGCAAAAGATCCCTTGTGACCTTTTAATTCCAAGAGAAAAGCTTTCAGAAGCACGTCCAAAATCGTGTGTGTTGCAACCAAATTTCCGACAGCTAGAAGCAAGCCCTGCTAACTGCCCACCTTTTGTGACTTAAGCAGACCCAACACCATAAGCAACCAGAGAAAATGTCTCCATTGCCCACACAAGATGTGTAAACCAGGGAAGAGAGCTTATACCAGAGCAATGAGCTAAGCACAACATAAGGACATGAATGATTGCAAGTTATCTGTCTGTCTGCACCCTCTTGCTGGGTCTTTGCACACTCACTGTCACATGGCTGAACCTTGTCATGGTGAGGGGCTGGGAATTAAGTGTTCAAACTAGTGGCTAGCTCAGGTGTAACAGCTGTTTGTTTGGGGGCGCTTTTTTTGTTTGTTTGTTTGTTTTTTGTTTTTTGTTTTGTTTTTGTTTTTGTTTTTGTTTTTGTTTTAAGCAAATAAAATTGGTACTGTTAAAGGTAAGAATGGGCAAATTGCAGCAGAATACTGCCACATTTCTGAGCTCATGGCAGAAACAAGTTCCAGCAGAGCAGTATCCAAATGCAAAAGAGCATTTGGTGGCTGAGAAAAAGCCCACACTGTCAGAAGAGCCTGAGCAGGAAGGGGAAAAGGAGAGAAAACAGAGTCTGCCAGTGTGTCCTGGCATGTGTGTCCTGCAGAAAGGGAGCCAGGCTTGGAGGGTGGAAGCACTTTCCCTTCCCTGGGCTTTTACAGAGCTGCTCTGATAGAAAGTCAGGACAGTCCTTCCACCTCAGCATGAAGCACGGATACAAGGCCACTCTTGTCACAGAAGCATCCTGGAAAAGACCATGTTTTCCATTTTCTGGCATCTGCATCAGAAGACTCACACAGCCTTGTGTGACTGATGTGCCTGACACATGGAGCTGAGCTGAGCTCTGACCATGACCTCTCCTAGAAAACAGTGAGACCCCACAACCTGCCTATGTTTCAACATCATCCTGGTGGAGACAGTGTACTCCCAGAAAGTTAGAAAGGAATAAAAAGAAGAAACAAATCAAGCTCCACAGGACTGAGCCTACTAAAGGGGAAGAGAAAGCCAGAGACTGAATTGTTCCTCAGAAAAGAGCCTGACATGGAGGAGCTATGAAAGGACTCAGTGACTGTGTAGGCATGGATCAAAACATCCATTTTGCACTCCCTTATGTCTCATGACACAAAATAATACAAGTTTTTTACTGAAGTGGGCTCATGGTTGTATGCAAAAATGACTTGCTTTAATCTGCTCTTCCTTATCAGCTAAAGATTGCGTAAAAGTTACAGCTACCATGTCATTAAGATCTGTACTGACAGAAAATGCAGGGAGAGCATGAGCAGACTAAAGCCACATATGAACAGGTCTTGGTTATTGCTTTCAGAGGTGCTACCATGGTGAACATGGGTCCATGTGAAACAGGAGGTGCCACTCATGGTTGCAGAGAGTGAGACATTATAAGCTCCTCAGGATGATCTACAAGGGATAGGCAGCTTATGCCACAGCTGCCAGATAACCCACTCAAACATATGTTATCGGGTCAAGCTGTTGTTCTGCAAAAATAGGGGGAGGGTGTACATCATAGCACTCAAGAGGAAAACAATATTTGTCCTATTGGAAAACAGAGGCAGGAATGCAGAGGCTTGTTTAAAATCACTGTCAGTTACAAATAATTAGCAAAGCTGAGCTTCAGGTATGTTTGTCTACATTTGGTCCTGCTTCTCTTAGAGAAGATGATGCGGTGTTAGAGGCATGGTGATGGATAATGTCTTTAAGGTGCCAGGTGTCCTGTCTGAAGCATAGCTGTTTTTTATAGAGGTGTCAGCCACATTTTCTAATCAGCAGCTAGAGAGGTGATTTTCCAAATTATGCTGGAGGTCAGAATGAAATGTTAACTGTTCTAAAAAAAAAAAAAAAAAAAATCCCTTTAAGAAGTTGTTCTACAGTGATTTCCTTGCAGTGAATCCCCTGGAAACTACATTCTCTCCCTCCAAAATCCTGTTCTCTTTCTGATATTTGAATTGGTTGGTAGAAAAAGGATGCAAAACACTCTGGGAAACAAAACAAAACAAAACAAAACAAACAAACAAACAAACAAACAAAAAAAGAGTTGCCTGATGAGTTGTTAAGTGCATTACATTCGTGTTCTCTCCGGAGAGGAATGAAGGAGGCTCCTAAATGGAATGAAGGAGGCTCCTAAATACTGAGCGGTGGCACCAGCACCCACCTCCTCCCAGGACTCTCTCAGGTGCATGGTTCTGCCTTTCTGCTGCACCTGATGGCTTCTTTGTCCCTTTTTCTCCAAGTCTGTACCTGGAAACCCAAGTACAGCATGAACCCTTCGACCTCATCCAGCCCAGCCTCCTTTTCCTGACAGCCCTCCAAGCAAACCCAGTGTCACTGCCCTCTGCTTGTCTCTGATGGGCCTCAAATGTAGGTTCACACAGTGGAAGGAAAATTGCAGCCCCCAAATAGGTTCCCACACTTGACTTTCAAAGAAACAAACTCAGAAGACTAGTAAATCAGATCAAACTTCAAAGTCATCATTTAAATCTCTCCAGTTCCTGCCAGCTGGAAGCAGCAGAGTACATACCTTGACCCTCACGTACTGTCCTTTGTACCAGCCTCTCCCTTCTGCCTATAATCCTGTCAGGACAAGCATTGTGGCAGGCAGGAATTTAGTAACTCATTTGTGCCAAAGGATCCTTATCGGTTATGGTGCCATTGCCCAGCAGTGATAGCAACCAGGAGCCCATTCCTCTGCTTTTCCATTTTCCCCTGATGTCTTCTTGGGCTTTTTTACACTACCTTTTGTACATGATAGGACACATGCAATAAACTGTCCTGGAACAACATTTCTCTGTCCTCCTTCAAACTCAAGCTCAGTATTCAATTCTAACAATGTATTGATCTCATTTACATGCATAGGAAAATTAAATATGTCAATATTGATGTACTAACATCTTCTTAGTTGAGGAAGACATACTGTCAGAGTCCATGAAGACACCAAACAATAGCAGATAACTTCAGCCTTAAAAATATGTGGCCTACATGACAATAGTCTTAAGAGTGGTCAACGGGACACTCACAAAAGCCCCATTCACAATTAATTTGAGCACATCTGACTGGAAACAAAGAGGCTTAGCAACTTTTTGGATATTTTCTCAACAGGCAGTACACCACCTGAAATGGAAATATTAAAATGACAAGCTCTTTCCAAAAACATGGCCTCTTTCTTGAGATATGCTGTGATGCAGACATAAAACCAGCGGCTGCAGAACAGTCACAAACATATTATGTGCCTACCCCAGATACCTCATAGGGCTGTTGTTCGCAGCAGGAGCCCATTACATGTGTTATTCACACTGGCTGTATGCAGGCTAAGTATCTGTGCAGACAGATGAATCAACAGGTTTGCACTGTAGGATTTAGTTGTCTTTTACCTTAACCCACAACATGCTCATCTTCCAAGCATATTAGCCACACTTGTATTATTGTTATTTCTCTTTATTAAGCTGGATTGCTATGACCTCACTCAGGAAAAGATGAGGGACTGTGGCTTCTCTCCGAAATGCAGCACTTTTGTGACCTTTCCTTCCATTGGTTTGCCCACACACCTAATTTACAACACGCCAGTTCCCAGTGGATGAGGCAGATCACTGTAAGCCACCTCCCTCATGCTGCTGATTGCACAGCTGGTGATGCTCATCACTGGGCACGACTGTCACCTAAAGGTGGGTACTTCTGTACCAGTGAGCTGTCAGCCCTCCCTCACTCCTGCTTTCTTCTGCACAGTTTAAAGGAGACAGAGGAAGATAATCCCCTCAGAGCTAAATTACAAAAGGATGCTGAGGCATCCAGCCTTGTAGCTTAGGTAGGCAGATGTTTTAGCAAATGTAGATCAGTAGATGTACATGTAGGCAGGTCCCTCTGCATTTTTCCTCACTTGTACTTTTCATATGCTATATGCCTTTAGTTGAAGGTTTTTTTGAGGCAAATCTGTGTCTTCCTGTGAAAGAGCTCCAAGGAGCAGCTATTAAGAGTACAAGAAACAGGATGTTTCATAAGCACTATGGTACAAGAACAGATTCTGCATCTTATAAAAAGTTTTTATATTCTCCACTTCTTATGCACCATTTGAAGTCAGGGACACAGCGATGCCTGAGCATGAGCATATGCTAAAGTGCTTTGCTGCAGGAAAGCACTTTGTGTATCACCGCCAAAATTTCAGCTTTCCTGAGCTGGCTCTAAGCTGGCTGGCTCAAGTGCTGACGGCAGGGCTGCTGCTGCAGCAGGGAGCTCAGGGCAGGATGAAGGCCAGAAAGTCTAGCCACCTTTTTAGACAGGTTTTGCAGCCTTCCCAGGCGCTTTTGTTATACATACAGCAGGTAACAAGGTTAGGTTAAGGCAGTTCAGTGACAGCATAGCTATAGCCAGTTACTGTCTTCCTTATGCATCGGTGATCAAGAGTAACAAAAGCTGCTTTTGTGTCTTGCCCCAGGAGCCTGGGTGCAGCTGGGCTTGCTGTGAGCTGAGCATGTCAGATGCCTGCTGAAGGGTACATACTGCACTTTACTGTCTGCAGAGGACAGAGAAAGACGAATGTGAAATTTCAGAGAATCCCCCAAAAAGCAGCAATCTACATTTTCTACATCTTCAAGCATGGGTCTTCCAAAGAAAAAGGTGGCCAGCTAATAGAAGTAGAGGCTTCAAACAGCAGTCGCAATAAGGTGGAAAAATTTCTTGATAGGAAATTTCCTTCTCTATGCAAAGGTGAGGAGGGAATGGACGCTAGCACAGACCCTCCTCTTGCACACTGAGCACTTGAAATCACTACAGCACAAAGGGAAGTGTACTCCTACACTATATGTTCAAAATAAACCCTAAAATATGCAGAGGTTTGTGGTTTTTTGTTTGTTTTGTTTGTTTGTTTGTTTGTTTGTTTAGTGCTGAAATATGTCATGTTTTGCGGTAGGATTGTATTGTTTTTATCCCACTGATTTCACACAGTAAACATACAAAATCCCAGAACACTCGATCTCCAAACCCTTTCCTTGTCAGTCGGTAATAGCTCACTTCTTTTTGTAAAGCTACATTGACCTCCAGTGGCTACTGTGAGCTTTTCACGTTTCTAAACCAGGAAAGGGAAAAACTGTCCCGGATTATTAGCTACGTGTGACAGGTGGGTCTGAAAATGAAGACAGAAATTGAATCCATCTGCTCCTGGGTCAAAGCTGAAGACCAACTATGTTATCCCGAATTAACTAGCAAGAAAGAAGTAAAATAAATACATAAATAAATAAATAAATAAAATAATAATAATAATTAAAAATCTATCTATTTCTTTAGCAGGTATGCGTTTAATTAAACAAGGTTTGTTTATCTATCCATAAATTCTTCCAGCAGCATCTCTTCACTTAGAGCTTAATGACAGATTTCATGTCTCCTTATCAAAGATGAGAAGTATCAACATTTATCAAAAATCATCAAACTGTAAAATAGGGAAAAGCAACATTCAAGTTGAAGAATGTGCAGCTAATACATGGCAGAAGAATAATGCAAAAATGTCTATAGTGAACATACTCAGATGCTTTATGTTACTACAGTTTAAAAAGTGTTTTGTGTTTCAGATTCTGATGAGTGCAAGAGTTTTGTTCAGGTGATGAACCTTTTCCCTGACATATTGAAGAGTTTTTTTGTGGGAGAAGGAATGTAACTGTGTACGTCATTATATAGAATACTGTATGAAAATCCAATTCTGTTAACAGCCCCTGGCATTTAGAGTCACATAGGTGCACACACATCACAAAGCGTGTAGGTTCAACTTCCTCAGATGTGGCTTGAGATGGGAGCTATCATCTTACACAACACGTTTTTTGAGGTGGCACTCACGAGGGTTTCCAAGCTACTCAAATATTATCATCAAACTAATGGTTTTCAAGATGTATTGACACAGTCAGAAATCTGATTGTTGACAGGCATAAATGAAAAAAGTGTAGTTTTAAGAAGAGATTGAGTCATAGAAAAGCAACTCTACTTAATCTTTTCCAATGTGTGCTATTGAGTTCACATGCATGGTCACAAGCAGTAACAATTATTTTTTCTCTTTTGCTGTATCTGTAGGGACCTACACAGGCTCTCAATCCCCTCCACTAAACTACACACAGTCATAAAAGATTAGTTTCATGATCCTCCATCTCAATCCCAGATTTCCAGAAAATCCTTCTAGGCCTCATCAGGACAGATAGGACAACTTGCAGGGTACCTACAAGCAACACATCTTTAAAATGGGTAAATGTTCTTTCTTTCTGCTTCAAGAGCTGGCCTACAGGCTCATTCACCATGCAGGTGACTCCCAGCAGCGCACACACCTGGGATATGAGGGAGTTCCTGGTTGAATAAAGCATTGAAGGACAAATGTAACAGAGGCAGCATCAAATTGGGAAGTTTCAGCAATATCACAAACCTCCAGGTAGCATCCTGCAAATACCCAAAAGGCAGGTACTAAAGTTGCCCAAACCCTGACAGAGTCCCCTGCTCAGTGTGTTGGTTCCCTGAATGGACAGAGAAGCCTGCCTTCTGGGAGGTAAGGACTACAGACACAGCGGTGGTGCTGTGCATCTCTGTTGACACAAGGTGGCCCCGAACATGGAAAAGATGGTCCAATTCCCATTTCTTACTTCCCCACACTTCAGCGCATTCACATGAGGATTATATTTCACAGGAGAGCAGAGGCCATTAGCCGGTTGGAAGTAAATTTCTGGCTGAAGAGAGAAGCATCTGCCACTGTCAACTTGGATGGCAAGGAGCAGCAGAAGAGAGACATGAAGTCCAAATAGACAAGATCAAGTGAGACTTCTTGCACACCAGGGCAGGCATTGCCCTCCTGCTGTAGAGAGTGCTCAGAAGAATCCCTAGGGTAAAATGAGAATCAGGGAGAGAGTGTGAGATTCAGCAGAGACACAAATGGTACCACGCTACACTGAGATACTACACCAAGTGTAGCATTTTTCTATGATAATTAGTTCTTAGGCACTGCACTCCAAAAAGTGTATCACAGAGGATTCTGTTGTCAGAAAGGAGAAGAGAAGACAGTGTTAACAGCATTTGATATGTTAAAGTGCTTACTTGGATTGAGATTACTTGTTGCTCAGGCAACACACCAGTTTGAGTGCCTATGGGAGCCTCATCATTTCAGGAAGACAAAGATAAGGAAACCTGAAAATAATAAAATAAAATAAAATAAAATAAAATAAAATAAAACAAAACAAAACAAAAAAGATGGTCGAGGGATCAGGACAGCCAAATTGAAATAAGGATGTCTGGAGATATAAACATTGAGAGAAAGTTTTCTGTGGGGCACACACCTCTGTCATGTGAAAATTAAATGTGTTGCTTCCTGAAAAAAAAAAAAAAAAAAAAAAAAAAAAAAAAAAAAAGAGGAGTGGTTAGCTTCACACTTTCCTTTGAAGACCTGAAGTATCTAGCTAAGAAAATTTCTTAAGCATCACAATGGGAGAAAATATGCAGACTGAAGTTACTGTCTGCATCTAATGGAGCTTGCAGCCCTGCATATGATACTAAGTTAATCAGCAATTGCCATATAACCAAAGCCTATATGTTAAGCAGTGAAAGTCTCAAGAACATTGCTTAGTAGTCAAAACACTTAGTCTGTACGTTAGGAAAAAAAAAAAAAAAAACAAACAACAAAAAAAAAAAACACGGGGCTCTGTTGATATCAGGAGCATCAGCTGCCAAATGTACATCAGGTTTCAAGAATGCTTTAACAACAGAGTTGTTGGTATCTGCATCTTTCTAGAACAGCCACAGCTTCAAGGGATGATCCTCAGAAGCATAAGGAATTTGCATCTCCCTTGGTGGTCTGGTACTTGGCCAACAGACCCCAGCAGACTGAACTCTCTCTGATACCAGAGGCTTGTCTGAGAAGTGCTGCACTGCCTGAAGATAAATCCTCTGAAAAAAAAAAAAAAAAAAAAAAAAAAAATGCTAATTATCAAAATTGACCTGTGCAGTAAATTCTTCTAAGGACTAAGAGAGATCTAACTGAAACATATATATGTATAAGAAGCTCAGTTCTATTTTAAATGCTTGACTTAGGCATTACCTCCCTGAAATATTAGGTGCTTGCCTGAAAGAGCAAGCATAAATCCAGCCCCTTCAGTATTATTACTGAGACACCCCAGACAATTAACAGAAAGGCAATGCCTCCAGCGATCTGCTGAATCTTCAGAAGCACTTAACATCAGTGCCTCCATCTCTTCATTTATATTACACAAAATATTCGACACCTCAGCAATGATCTAGTCTGCTTAAAGTAGGTATCTGCTTCTCCCTCTGAAAGTAATGGAACGTGTCTCTTGATTCAGACTGGAAGTGGTGGTGCACAATTTTAAGTAAGTGCCTAGCAGCTGCAGCACTTATTTGAGAAGATGGAGACTCAAGTTCACGTTCTTTTCTCGTCCTGGAGCTAGGAGGAAACAATTTCCATTTTGTTTTTGAGGCTGAACTGTTCCATATCCAGGAACAAAAGAGTCACAGGACAGGCCCCAAAGACCCAGGAGTAAGCTTAACCCTGAATAGATTAAGACAAAGTGGTTTCAGATCAGAAGACACAGCAAAGAGTCTCCAGACCACTCTTCAAGAGCAAAATCATTTTATATCAAACTGTTCCAAGATAGAGAAAAATGGATGATGCCATATTCATGAAAAAGAATCACATACTTATTCTTTGCTTCTCTTTCTGTATTCTGTCATCCCTATTCCCCAACCACTACAGCTTGTCAGGAAGAAATTTAAAATAAATAAATAAATAAATAAATAAATAAAAAATAAAATAAAATAAATACATAAAAGAATAATAATAATAATTAAAAAAAAAAAAAAAAGTACTAAATTCCTCTGTGGAGAAATGATAGAAACATAATTTCTGTGTTTGGTGTTGATGTGAGACCAACAATTACAGATTGTTGTTCTTTCTGACAAAACTGCAGATACATCACAGATAACCTATATCTTTTCCATATAGGTAGTGTTGAGATTATAAATGGGGATCCTTATACACTCATTAAAAGGCAGATTTCTCTTCACAGGTTGTGTCAGACACTTTTTCTTATATGATTTTTTTTCCTACCTGTATTATTCAATAGCTATGGCTACTCTAAGGACTACCTATTAGGATTTCACTGAATAATGGACAGTAGGCTGAAAACAAGTAGTGAATACTGCTGAGCCATTTTACATCACTCAGCCATAATTTCCATATAATTTCTTATTTCTGCATCCTTTTGCACAGCTTGTCCAACACATTTCTTCACACTGCATTTTCCTAATTAGAATTAGCTGGGAATCTTCTGACAAAGCTGGCTTACCATAAAGAACACCACTTTTGCAGAATATCTCAGTTTCGGTGAATGCACTTTGAACAAAATTACTCATTTACCTATTGTGCTGCTAGGAAAAACATATTCCAAAAGTTAAAGAGTACACCATGTCCAATGTTTATCAGGTATCTGTGCCACAGTACTGGGTACCACCCATCATGGAAGACAGGACAGGGCTCCTCAGACATTCACTGTTGTCACCCAAATCCCAAATGACTAAGTGAACCTGTGAGGCTTTTCTTCTTAATTCAGACTAAAACACTTCCCAGAAGCTTCCTTCCTTTGATGAAGGACTTCAGTCTGGAAGGGAGCAGGCTGTCCTTATGGCATGTACTTTGGAATATTTTGAAGTCATCTATATCAGGCAGAAATGGACATGAAATTGTTCCTTAAGAGTACAGTCACTGTGGTCCTCTAAATCAGATTTACCGTCTACCTTCTTCTGCGTCCTCAAGTTGTAAATCAAAGCAGCACTGTCCAAGATTCAATAAACTGGCATGGAACCATGCAATTTTTGCACCTTTTACAGCAGCAGAATTTCACTCTCAGGGCATCAGGAGCATTTTCTGTGATTGCTCACTATTCTTTCCTACTTGGGAAGCACTGCTAATATTTTTCTTTTGAGAGATCAGTAAAAGAAATCGTGAGAAATCATGTGTTCCTAATAAAGATGGTCTCATCGAGTGTCCAGAAATCCAGTAACCCAGATGTTGTCCATATACTTCTTCCAATTAATACAAGAGTGCTAACACTACTATAAGCTGATGGATTGCTGGCAGTAACACAGCCAATATCTAAAGATCATTTTACTCCACTGCAAAGCCTGAGCACCTCAGAAAGAAACAGTCACTGCCACACACATGGGTGTAATAATCACAGGCATAAAGAGAGCAACAGCCTTGTATGTTTTCATGAACTGTCTTCCAAACTGAAAGAAATGTGAGCAGAGTCAGTTGCACAATGAATAGATGACAAATAGCTGACATAATAATAATAATATTAATAATAATAAACTGATAATATACAATCTGGATAATCCAATAATGCAATAGTCTAACACTAGAGATTAATCACCTTTAACAATCAGTGAGTAATGTTCTGTAGAAAAGCCCTGTAGTTATGGACCTCTCAGATCATGAGAGCACAAGATTTCTGTGTGCTCAAGCCTTATGTTTGGGTAGCTCCAAACAGTATGCAGGATCTCTTGTCTTGATTCACTTGTCTCTTAATTTTCAATTACTATTCTTCCCCAGAGACAGTTACTGAGTCATGCTGGTATATTTTAGAGCCTTTTCTCCCAAATCAAAAGCACAAATGCAGTGTGGTGGTCAATGGGTCTTTAGGAAGGGCAGGAAGAGAGGACAAGTGGATAGTCTCAGCGTATGGAAGGAAGAGACTCAAACCCAACACCCTGTTAGACTGAGAGTGCCGGGTTTGTTCAGCCTGAAGGGGAGATTAGAGGTGGGTCTAAAGGCTATCCTGCACTACATAACAAGAATGTCATAGAGAGGAGCCAGAGGTGCACTGCAAGATGATCAGACAGCTGCCCAGCTGCAGTAGAAGTAATTCAAGTTACATATATGAAAAAAAAAA
>CM021765.1:148339406-148541040 GCA_011076525.1 Nettapus auritus
AGGGAGGGAGGGAGGGAGGGAGGAAGGAAGGGAGGGAGGGAGGGAGGGAGTAATCATCCAACATGGATGATTCTGGAATTCCACTGAAACCACCACAGTCTGTGTTTGGTATTGTTGGTTGGCATAACTGCATTAAAGGGAAATCTGAAATTTTCTATTAGCCTATTGCCGAGTGTTTATACCCACAGGGTTTTTTATTATTTATGTACAGAGTGGCATGGATATAATTTTTCAAGAAATAATAAAATGAATTTAAATTTGCTTTCATGTGAGTAAATTCTAACAAGAAAAAAATCAAAAGAAATATTATTTTCACTGTGGAAAAAAAAAAAAAAAATGTACTCTACTCTTAACTGTGCCTGTGATTAAATCACTTGACATTTAGCTCACTTCTCTCTTTGCTCTACACCTATGTAGCAGTATTTCCCTTACGTCACAGAGCTATTATAAGAATGAACATATCAGTTTCTGAAGTACATCTATGGAGCAATGACATCTTGACAGCCTCTATCTTCCTTTCTCACTGAACTTATTTCAGATCACCTCACAGTTACCAGGGTAATATCTGTGGCTATGAGTGGGGAAAAAAAGCCCATGCCTTTCAGGTCTCTGAAGTTCGAAGGTTTTTAGCTGAATGAAATGATCTTTATATTAAATGATTATTATATATATTAATGTATTAAATATATTAATATATTAATATATATATGATCTTTATGTTATTATAAAGATCATTTATATTAAATGATCTTTAATACTGACCACCATTAAGAAGGACACCCGTGGAAGCCATAGGCTTCTTTGCTCACCTAACACTGACCAGTGATTGTACAATAATTAATGCAAATAGTTCATCAGTCAACTGCCAGTTAACCCATGGGCAGTTATTTGAATATTACTTGATAGTTGTATTTCTTAGGCTCGGCCTCTATTACTGCTTCAAAACGAAAGCACGATTTGCCCTGCCAATCTACACTGTCACTTTAATGCTTTTCCTAATACTTTTGTTGTTGTTTTTGTTTTGTTGTTGTTTTTGTTTGTTTGTTTGTTTTTTCAGGGTCTATAGCTTTTTCTTATAGTTATTATAAGAGCAGAAGCCCGGACCAGTAGGTTTAATAATAAAAATGCAACTCAGAGCTGAAACATCACAGTTCAACAAGACAGATACCAAAATTCATGGGAAAAAAAAAAAAATGTATGGAAAAATACAATGTTGAAGATATTTGCTACTTTAATGTTGAGAAGCAAAAGGCAGTGATTTGTAAAAGACCTTGATGGAAATGTTATATAACAAGCAGCAAAATAAATCCCCTTAATGTTTGTCTGTTGGCGTGTAAATAAAAACACCAGTATGTGAAATTTGTAGAGTTACATATCATTTGTGGAAAACTTAACAAATACTATCAAGTGGATGAAAAGTAGTTTAAATGCATTGTTGGCATTGTTGCTCAATAAGTTACTGGTAGGTTGGAGTATGGAAAATCTGAGGAATTGATTGAACCCATCCAGTGCATCCTAATTTATATCTTCAATTAACATAATTACAACAACATTCTCTAATATACTGTAAAACTACAAGTTTACGCAGCCTCTCTAGCATTCCTCATAGGTGGAGCTTTGACTCACAAATTTAACTGACTTGTTATTTCATCAGTCTTTCAAAAATTACAGATGCAAATACCACATGCATTAGCAACATAATGCACTGAATGACAACTTGATTCATTTGAAATATTAGAACAAAGAGAAAATTATTATTAAAATTGTGACTGACTCTAGGAATCTGTAATACTTGACATTCAACCGAGAGCCCTGTTCTCATAAAGCAGAAAAAACACTCCCCAGGCAAATGCCACGTATAACCTCTACTACCCATTGGTCATGGCTAATAACCTGCCCATCATAACAGAGGACAAAAGGCTTCCACACAATAGAGCAGTCAGGCTCTAAAGCTTTCCCAGGAAGCCTCACGCAGCGTTGCTAGACAGACTTGTGAGAAAGAGGAGTTGTGTTAGGTTACACTAAATATCACCACACTGCTGGGCCTAAAGAGCCCAGTTCTGAATCTGCTTTACAAACACAGCTCCCGTTGGCTTCAGCAGGAGCTCAGCAGGGGACAACCTGCAGACCAAAGAGAAGGGCTCACTGGCAGAACAGCTCTTTAAAAAGTGATCTCTTTAGTACTTTACTGGAATCTCTCTTTTCCTCCTTGGCCTGCATTGCTTTGTAGTTCACAAGCTATTTTCACCAGTGGATTTTGGTGCATGCAGAGCCTTCTTACTCACTGTCCATTCAGTCCTAGTGCCAAACCATTTATCTATGAAATATTTGTAAACAGAGATGCCTTTTTGGATGCAAGGATTATAGTTTCAATTGCAGTGGATTTGATGGTTGCAAGTGAGTTGGGAGGGAGGGGTTTGGAGAAGAAATCTTGAAAAGGCAGATCCATGTTTGCTCACCATTCATGTAAGTTCTGAACTATTGGTGTTACCCAAAGTATGAAAAATATTATTTCTGTACTGTAATTGTGTTCTACAGCTGTAATGAACTAAGGACATAAACAGAATAACATTTGTAAGTAGAGGCAATACCTTATACCAGCTGATGTCATCTAATCTTCTAGCTATACTGGTTAATCTAAATATAATTCTGCCTCTACCTACAAACCTTGTCACAGGAAAATAATAGACAAAGACTGCAAAATTTCCAGTAATAATTTCCAAGCCAAAATCTTATACATTGTCTCCAAGAAGAAGAGCCAGAAAGTCAATGTTCTTTGCTTCCTTTCTTCTCAGTCCTCTGTCCTGTGCTCAGACACACCGATTGCTCCAGTACTATTGCAGAGTCATCCTCTGCTGGCTCACAGAGGGTGCCCCCTTAGAGTCAGTGGGCCCAAACTTTTTGAAGTCAGTCTCACTGTTGCGACCTCTTCTCTTTCTCTTTGTGCATCTCACCTTCCTGCTACAGCTACCTTTTCTCCTCAGTCATCCCACTAACTCCAGATCTCTCCCACCACTTTCTCTTCACCACCTCCTTTCAGATGTGGAACCCTCAGCTCCCACTGAAGCTTTCTTGGAAGCTCAGACTCTCCTCTTTGGACATACCACCTTATGTCCTTCAGTGGGAACCTTTGTCCCCGAAATCCAAATGTTAGCCTGGGAGTAAGAGCACATTCCAGTTGTCACTCTTTTATCACAGTTCTGCCCAATACTTTTGTCCAGGCTGCAAAGTAAATAAATAACAAGTACTGGTCACTGGAAGAGTTACAAACACTAGTATGTTCTGGAAACCACCATTAAGAAATGCTCACATTTAATATCAAAACACCTCAGGAGGAAGTATAAGGGGAGATAAAAAGGTAGACTGACTGCACGCAGACCCCTCATACTGCTGAAAGAATTGCTTGTTACAGAAGAGGTGGTAAAGCTCTGCATGGGCATTACCACACAATCTGGCTTTGCCTCTCTAGCCAGCAAGGGACTTGAAGTTTTTTCACAGACAATTACAAACTGAACTTGAAATTTTATGATGTCCAAAGAATCATTTTATTAATCGTCCCAAAAGAAAGTTACCTAACTGGCTTCAAGCACATTAATCTGACCACTAAAACCAGGAACACACAGTACTGAGTGGCAAGGAGAAAATACTTTTTTTTTGACCTGACAGAAACCCCAAGTCTGCCTATGTCTCAGGCACACCATGTCAGGCTGGTTTGGTTTTCTACCTCTACTCACCACCAGCCGGCACTGCAAAACACTCCTCTTGATGGCCGCTGTCGTTTTTCCATTGTTCCCTGAGCTCCAGATAATGGTCTATTTTTGGAGGGGCAGACCTCCAAGAATTTCAGATGTTTGCAAAGGGGAGCTGTGGATACGACGTACTAGTCTTATTCAATACCTTTTTGCAAGCAACAAAACATTTAACTCCCTGTTGCCTCATGTGTGCAGCTGTCTGTTGAATAATCCCTGAATCTAAATATAAAGTGGAAGGAGAGGAAAGCATAATAATTAAATCAAAGAGTAACTAATATATTCTCTCCTTTTATTATGACAGTATTTCTCCCATTTTTCCTTTCAGTTGACTTAATGTCCTGTAAAGGCTCTTTAAAGGAAGGATTTACACACTATAGTGGGAATGAGGAAAGATGAGATTTAACACCACAACTTTTAAATACAAAACTTAAGACTGTAGTAAATCTTCAAATGATTGGTTGATCTTGTAAGACACCATTCAAAGCTGCAATTGAAAGACATTGGAAATATTCATTACACATCCCACAGATATAATAGTGAGACTTGTGACAGTTATTACTGCTGACAATTTAGCACATAAAAGTCAAGAAAGCATCAGAAAAACATTTCTTCTGTGTATAAAACTAACAACAAGATGAATTTAGCAATTCTTTAGGGATGAAATCTGATATTTTAACTTTCTCTAAAAATATCATTCATACAGATACTGGCAGCTGCTAACATGGAAATTATTGAAAAAGAACAAGCTACAGAGGAGCTGAGACTGTCGCCCCCATATATCTCTTTTTCAGACAGACAGTTTGGAAGGTCTGACTTTCATCCTGCCTTTTCTCATTGCCTTATACAAGGAAATGTTCAAACTAGGGAAATTAGAAAGCACCTCTAAGTCAAACAATGTCTGAAATCTGCCCACAAATTGGTTCTCCTTTTCCAACCTAAATTTCATGGCCCACAGAATAACAGTGTCATTCTTGCACAAGTGATCAAAAGTTAGCAGGAGCTCATCCAGGAAAGGATGATGGTAAACTACGTCAGCAGCCATAATGTAGTCAAAGTGACACGAAGCTCTGGGAAAGTTCTTTTCCAGATCAATGCCCCAAGACAACTCCTTTACACAAGGCCGGTGCTTGCTTTTCAGTTTTGTATTTTGGAGAACATTGTGCTGAAGGTTTCCCAGCAGTTCTGGCAAATCAGTGGCAGTCACAAGTGCACCTGTGAAAGGGAGAAAACAAATGCAATCTTTGAATATACTCCACGATTGAGTAAAAGCCCATTCTCAAAATATACAACACAAGGAACTGATTTTAGTCAGTAGCTCTCAATGGGGGGAACAGAACACTGTAAAAGCTGCCAATAGCTCTTAGTCACTGTGCTTAAAATAATATTTGCTTTACAGTAGTTATGTAAAGATTGCCATCTAAATGCAGCTGGCCATGGAGAAATCAAATACTATCTGTGCCTTTATATCATTTTGGTTAGAAGTACAGTGAGAGAGTAGGGATTGAAGATTACCAGTTACTAACTCCAGAAAGTCAACACGAGATTTAGGCATTGCCTCAGGTTCTTCCCCTTCAACATATAAAGAAGCTTTCTCAGACTATTGAAAGCTAAAATTCTGTTAAAATGCAGGATTTACTGATTTGTATTACTCTACAGAAAGATCAGGCTGCCATGAGAGAAAATACAACAGTGTCCGTAGCAGAAAAATCCAGGATCAGTTGCTCAAAGAAAATGCTGAACACAAATGTAAAGGAAGTAAGCTGGCATCAAAGAGATGTTTGATCAATGGAAGATGATGCATTGGTCATGCCTGCATCTGGCTTCATCCTGTTGCCTCTGATATCTTGTCAGGTCACTAATATCTTATTTCGGTCCCCTGCTTAACATTGGTAATGGCAACATCATCTATAGGAACCTGCTTCTACTGCACCCATGAATTTACAGTTTTACAGAAGAAAATAACAGAACAGGTTTCCAAGCAACCCTGCTGGAATTCACTTTTTCTTTCTCTTAGATTTCATACAATTGTGCTTTAGAGGAACTGAGCCCTCCAGTATTCATCTTAGAGATGTTTCCAAGAGTACAGGCATATACTCACCCAACAAACTGGCTACTACGGACACCAGCCCAGTTCCAGCTCCAATTTCAATCACATTTTTGTCAACCAAATTGTATTGTTTAGAATTGGTTTCCAAAAAATAACACAGAACAAGAGCCTGCAGGGAGGGAATCCATGAATATACTGAACAAATGAATGAAACAAAAACCTTCACTAAATATGCATAGTAATTTATAAGCATGCAAAAAATGTTTTGTAATTTCATGCCTGCTCAAATGAGCAATATTCATTCAAACCTTGTCCTGAAAGGATCACGACTCACTATGATCTTTGAGCTCTATAGGCTGACAAAATAAATGCTACTACATGCTTCAATATAGGCTTGCAAAGCATTACAGCCAGAAGGAATGACTGTAATTATCTAATCTGTCACGCTGCATAACATGAGCTGTAAAATTCCAGTCAGCAATTCCTGCTTATAACTGCACTTACTTCTGGTTGAGTTAAAACGTGTCCTTCACAAAGACTTCTTGATGTAACTACTGCTGGTGAGAGAAAATCCAGAAGTCTTGATAGACTTTTTCAGTAGTTAATTATTACTAAAAATAATCAATTACCATAATGATTCAAAAGGGGCCAATAGATTTACCCCTACACTTTCAGTTCAGTTTCTTTTCAGTTTTAATGTGTGTACCTTGTTAAGCATAACAAACCTTTCTAGCAAATGAAACCACATAGCTCACTACAACTGATTCCTTATATATGCATTCATTTACTGTGACTAAGAAGCTTCTCCAGCTTTTCTGTCCTGTCTCGCACTGACCAGTGTAGAAATACCAATCACTACTTTCACTCCTCTCTCAAAGACAGCTTCCAGCTTCTTCCCCTTATTGTTTCCCACACGTAGAAAATTTCATAGTCTCCACTGACAAATATGTATTTTGGTTGCCACATCATCTGGCAATACAGATGACCACTTGGGAAGACAACCATTAGTGGTTCAGTTTGGCACTGCAAAATTAAGCTCTAAGTTTTACTTTAACAGATTAAGAAATAGAAGGAAAGGAGCAGAAGGAATATTGATTCAGTAAGTGATAGAAATTCAAAATTTTTGCTTTCTGCCTCAACTCAGACCAAAAATCAATGTCTTTTATATGGACTTGCAGATATCTTGTAATCAGCAAAGCTTTGAAATAGAAATAGGCCTGTGAGCACCAGGTTCCTAAAAATTGTGTCTGATGTTTGCCTGGCTTTCTAAAACACATCATATTAAGATTTCTTGTTAGTTCCATATGTTAGGAATATCATTTCTTCTCTCAGTGTCTTGCCATATTCTGCTATTAAAGAACCTATGTAACCCAACTTCCTTTCCATGAATCATGCAGAAGCTTTATATTCCTTAAAGTTTCTGCCTTCTTGACAAATCTGGTTGACATTTTTCAAATTTCAAATAGTTCAGGGTGGAAGAGGAAGGAAGAATTTGAAGGGACACAGAGGGATTGCCTTCCTTCCACAGCAAAACTAACTAAACTTCCACAGGAAAAAAAAAAAAAAAAAAAAAAAAAAAAAAAAAAATGCTTTTCAGAACAGTCCTTGATTTTGTGAGAATATTTGACAGTCAGCCAACCTTGCCTTGAAGACATGCACTGAGGCTGCTAAGAGATACTGTGTAAATGACTTGTCCAGTTCTGCTAAGAGAAGGAAAAGTGTTTGGAATTCAAAGCAGCAGGTTTTGTTAACTCTCCTTGGATGAATTATGACCATACTTTTCAAAAATAGTACAGTGTCAGAGGCTGACAGGAACTGTAGGGACAGCAATGAAGCCTCTTGGGTTTTAGTTCCCTCCATCCTATAGGAGCTCCCAGAGATTCTTCCCATTTCAGAGAAGTTCTCTGATGGATACAAGTGTCAATAGTGCATCATGGCACCTCCCTGACTGAAGCAGTTTTTTTCACTCTCACTTAATTCTTTTAAATTAGCTATTCAAAGACTATTAGCTGCATTGTACACGTTCAAAACCTCAAAGAATGTTCTTTCTGTGGTAGATATGTTGATAGTTCTTATATCTTTAAGGTCCCCTTCAAAATAAATCTTTCTACGATTCTATGATATCAAGAGCCATGAGTGATGTTTCCTAAAGACAAGGGTTCACTCCCACAAAGATGTCTTGCTGTTTATGAAACTGGAAGCTCTGAGTGAATCTCTTCCCATGGCCGCCTATTTACAAGGTAAATTTGTTTCTCACATGAGTAGGTTGAATAGCTTCTGTGAGTGTTAATACTTTGTGGGCTCACATTGTAACTGTTTCTGCTACCCAGATCTGCTTGCTACATAGCCAATTATTTAAGAAATGTTCAGAAATGTAATTATCTCAGGACTACCATATTTACTTCAAAGTTTTCTTCTAACTGACCAGTGGAATCAAAAGTTTTTGGCAGAAAAGGGAAGGGACATCAGAACACACATCTTATGTGACAGGGGCACAACCAACAAATATTATTTAAGCTTTGAGAACCAAGAATACATAGGAAAACAGGAATACATAGGAAACAAGGCTAAATTCAGGTTTGGGGGTTGTAGAACGGAGACAGAGAAAGCTTAGAATCTTTTCCTTGGTTTCACAACATGTAACAAAACAGTTATCATGAAAACCAAATTAAAAGTACTAGAATACTCCAAAAATGAAAAATAATAATGCAATGTAAATTTTTTACCGATGGCCAGACAACTGCCCCATAACAGTCAGTGGCTTCTGTAATCCTTATCTCATGGCCAGCAAAGTGAAAGCCTTCCCAGGCCTTATGAGTTATAACAGTAGGAAAAAAACGTCTTCTCATGATTTCTGCAACTATCTGTTCATCTTCTTTTTCCCCTGGAAGCACAAATACAAAAGGTCAAAAGGACTGAGAGGGCTGATAATGAAACTACCAATTTATATTTAAAAGCTGATCTGGAAGCAGGAATTTGAATTATGTTTGTGAATAAAAATGCATTCTACCATTAATGTTTAACATGATACATGGGAAGTCTCCTGAATTCCAATTGAAGTTTACAGTTTATGACTACATAAAGCATTTTTTTTTCCTGTTTTGCTGAAGAAGCCAAGTTCAGAAAAAGTGAAGAAAAGAAGTGGAATGTTACCATATATTGCTTTCCAATTCAGCAATCCAACGGAAATTCTTTTAACTTTTTCCACTTTCAGAACAGCTGCCTTAATATTTATTCTCATAGCCTTGTGTGCCTGGATTTTACTATTATTATAATTATTATTATTTTCCATATCCTTTTATTGCTCATTTTCCCCACATTACGTTTTGTTTTTTTTTTGACAGTAAACAAAAGGAACTTCAATATCATTTAAAAGTCTGTCACAAGATCCTAGCAACACAAATTATGACAGACAGGAGAGAAAGCGCTACTGTTGTCAGGAAAGCTTATCCACCCACCCCAAACTGAGCCTTGTAAAAGGGATTCTTTCCAGTTGGCTTGATATCTTGAATGCCATCCTTGTTGCTATGTGAAGGATATTTATGATAGCTAACATAATCCAGGACAACTCTTTTACAAGAGAGGATTCATTCGTTTTTAGCTAAATATCAAGCCAGCTTCAGTTTTGCCATCATCCCACAAAGCTGCACCACCACAATGTTGCAAATAACATGTAAATGAAGCTCTCCAAAGAGTTTTCTTAGCAAAGTATAGAATCGTTCCAAGTTTTCATAGTAAATTTGCTTTCACAGCCAAATACGATCTCTTGGCAAATTAGCTAAAGCAAAACATGTTTACAAGCTACACCTCCTAGAAAGCACGCTAGAGATTTGATAACTGGGTTACCATCTTTTCCAAAGCAGAGTTCCTCCATCAAGCCCCCAGTTACCATCCAATTCACAGGTATCAACATCTGGATAACATAGCAGAGAAGCAGCAGACCCACTGGCTATTAAAATGAAAACATTTGATTTATCATTTGCATAAAAAAACATTGGTCTACCATCCTTCAGAAAATTTATAGAAACCACTCAGTGTGGCATGGATGGCAGCTGTCGGCTCTACAGAAGACTCTACTCATTTTCTTCCCCCTCAATTCACTGTAGTCACAAGACATAATGGCCTTCACTGCTGTCATTTGCTCTGCCATATGCTTTGGTATCTTTACTGCCATAATCATTGAAGAGAGACAACTCCCACTCTCACCTCCTTCCCTGGAAGTTTGGGGGGGGGTTGTGTGTTTTTGTTTGTTTTTGTTTTTAATGAATAAATAAAGCGATGGTATTCCAAGAAGTGACTGAGAAAAAATACTAGTCATGGGATAGAGCAAAACTAAAAATAAGATTATACTTATACTGCTGGAAAGAAAGTTAAACAATATAATTTTATAAAGGTAACATAAATAGTCTTAACATTGAAACTATGATATTTTAAGATGTCAGGAACTAAGTAGTATGTGGCCAGCACATTACATCTTCTGCAAGCCTTTAATGTTGAGAGAAAGTGCATATGTCATTGTGCCTGCCAGCAGGAAACTATACAAACATGAGTGAAGTGCCAGAGAAATGCTGCTCTGGGGCCAAATTCATCTTTTCTTATGAAAAAATATGAGGTTTTCTTATTACAAATATCATAAGTGTATTTAATTTACCATCCTGTGTCCAGGCATACTAGATCTAGACTACTTTTAATCTTCTCTGACTGCTTAGAGCACTCTGATCTTGTTCTGTGATCAGCACTAGCTGAAAGTAAAAAGCTATTTCTTCTTACCTCTCTATTTATTTTTTTTTCTTCTTCTTCCTTTCACATCTGTTTTGAATTGTTTTGTTGAGAAACCCTAATTTATTAAGCCTCAACTTACAAAGCTTCTGCCAAAAGATCTATAAAACTTTAGAATTATTACTGCTACCCCTCCAGTGTTCAATAAATATTTCCCATCTATTTTTTTTATACTGTCAGTAATCTTTCTACTTAAGGTTTGCACAGCACCTACACTATTAAGAGTTTGTAAGCCACCATTCCCTACCTGGGATAAGCTGCCTACACTCCCAAAAGAAGACTCCCAAATCCACAAATTAATTAGTAGCACCACTCAAATCTTTGGTCATCTTATTCCTTTGGTATTTCCACAGCTAGGATATCTGGAGAAGTTTATGTAACAGTTACAAATTCTTCTCTCCTATTCCTTCCCTACCCTCCCCCCCCCCCCCCCCCCCCCCCCCCCCCCCCCCCCCCCGTTGTTTTTTTTTTTTCTTTCCTGTCCTGGTTTCACTTAGGACAGAGTTAATTTTCTTCCTAGTAGCTGTGTAGCTACTTCCTAGTGCTATGTTTTGGATTAGGATAAGAAGAGTGCTGATAACATGCAGATGTTTTAATTGTTACAGAGCAGTGCTTACACCAAGCCAAGTGGGCAGGCTAGGGGTGCAGCAAGAGCTGGGAGGGGACTGACCCAGGACAACTGACCCAAACTGGCCAAAGGGCTATTCCTACCATCTGATGTCACGCTAAACAATATATAGGGGTGGCTAGCCAGGGTAGGGGGGCTGGCTGCTTGGGGATAGGCTGGGCATCGGTCAGCAGGTGGTGATCAATTGCACTGTGCATCACTTGTTTTGTACACTCTATTATTATTGTTGTTATTATTATTATTATTTCCTATCTTAATAAACTGTCTTTATCTCAATTCCCAGGCTTCGTTTTCCCATTTCTGTCTCCCATCCCAGAGAGGGAGGGCGGAGGGTGAGCGAACAGCTGTGTGGTGTTTAGCTGCCGGCTGGGTTAAACAAAAACACTTCCCTTCAGGAAGATGTTACAAGAAGAGATGGAAGGAGGACACAGGAAACTACAGGCCTGTCAGTCTAACCTCAGTGTACTTGGGGCACAACAACCCCAGGCAATGATGCAGGCTGGGGGAAGAGTGGCTATAAAGCTGCCCAGCAGAAAGGGCCACTGGGGGTCATTGGTCGATAGTCAGATGAGCATGAGCCAGCAGTGCGCACAGGTAGCCAAGAAGGCCAACTGCATCCTGGCTTGTATCAGAAATAGCATGGCCAGCAGGACTATCGACCAACTGATGTCATCTACCTGAACTTCTCTAAGGCCTTTGACACTGTCCCACATGACATCCTGGTCTCCAGATTGGAGCGATACAGATTTAATGGGTGGACCATGCAGTGGATAAGGAATTGTCTTGAAGGTCGCACACAGAGAGTGGTGGTCGATGGCTTTATGTTCAAGTGGAGGCTTGTGATGAGTGGTATCCCTCAGGGGTCTATCCTGGGACCAGTACTGTTTAATATCTTTATCAGTGACATAGACAGTGGGATTGAGTGCATCCTCAGCAAGTCTGCAGATGACACCAAGCTGAGTGCTGTGGTTGATACTGTAGAAGGAAGGGATGCCATTCAATGGGACCTAGGCAAGCTTGAGAATTGGGCCCACATGAACCTAATAGGGTTCAACAAGTCTAAATGAAGGGTGCTGCACCTGGACCGGGGCAATCCCAGACAAGAGTACAGAATGGAGAAGAGCTCACTGAGAGCAGCCCTGCAGAGAAGGACTTGGGGGAGCTGGTGGATGAAAAGCTTGACATAAGTTGGTAGTGCACACTTGCAGCCCAGAAGGCCAACTGCATTCTGGGGTGCATCAACAGAGGAGTGGTCAGCAGGACAAAATAAGTGATTGTCCCCCTCTGCTCTGCCCTTGCGAGGCCTCACTTGGGAATACTGTGTCCAGGTCTGGAGGTCCCAGCACAAGAAAGATGTTGATCTGTTAGAACGAGTCCAGATGAGGGCCACAAAGATGATCAAGGGGCTGGAGCACCTCTCCTATGAAGAAAGGATAAGAGAGCTGGTGATGGGCAACCTACAGAAGAGAAGGCTCTGGGGTGACCTCATTGCAGCTTTTCAGTACTTAAAAGAGGACTTAAAAAAAAAAAAAGATGGAGAGCAACTCTTTGCTCAGTCAGATAGTGACAGGACAAGGGGGAATGGTCTTAAAGTAAAAGAGAACAGATTTAGATTAAAGCCTAGGAGGAAATTCTTCCCTGTGAGGGTAGTAAGGCACTGGAACAGGTTGCCCAGAGAAGCTGTGGATGCCCCATCCCTAGAGATGTTCAAAACCAGATTAGAAGAGGCCCTGAGCAACTTGATCTGATGGGTGGCATCCCTGCTTATGGCAAGAGGGTTGGAACTAGATGATCTTAAAGTCCCTTCCAATCTGAGCCATTCTATGATTCTGTGATGAGGGAAAGGATTATCCTCTATACTTAGCTCTGGTGAGGCCTTACCTTTAATACTGTTTTTGGTTTTGGGCCCCTCACTATGAGAAGGACATCAAGGTGCTGGAGTGTGTCTAAAGAAGGGCAACGAAGCTGGAGAAGTGTCTAGAGAACAAGTCTTATGGGGAGTGGCTGAGGGAGCTGGGGTTGTTTAGCTTGGATAAGAGAAGGCTCAGGGGAAACAGTATTGTATTCTACAACTACCTTAAAGGAATTTGTAGAGAGGTGGGGACTGGGCTCTTCTCTCAAGCACCAAGTGATACAATGAGGGGTAATGTCTTCAAGTTGCACCAGGGGAGGTTCAGGTTGGATATTAGTAGAAATTTCTGTACTGAAAGGGTTGTGCAGCATTGGAATAGGCTGCCCAGGGAAGCAGTTGAGTCACCATCACTGGAGGTCTTCAAGAAACTTAGATTTAGAACTTAGTGGCATCGTTTAGTGGTGGAGTTTAGTATTAGGTTAAAGATTGGACTAGATGATATTACAGGCCGTTTCCAACCTGAATTATTCTACACTACTGTTCTGGAGAATCAAAAAGAATATTTGTTTCATCAGAAACACGTGGGAGACAGGCCCTCATGAGGAATTTAATTAGGACAAGGAGACTAATTACAAAATAAGTACTGTAAACCTTTAGTCGGATTTGGTTATTTCCACATAAGTCTCCCTTCACACTCCAAAAAGCACTCTTCTATTTCCTACATTTTTTGTATAACTTCTTACAGAGCAGTCAGAACAGAAAAATAACAAACTAGCAGAACATGTTTTGTGCAACAAGAAAATTGTTATCAGTGTAAGCAAAATCCAAGTGAAATGAAGTCTTAATACCTGTAAACATTGAGAAAGTTCTGCTGGTTCTACTTTGATCAAACTTGATGTAAACAGCAGATAGGAAGTTACTCTCCTGGAATTTTTCATCTGTGTTAGTCCTTATTCACTTCTTCAGAAAGGTTACTACCTGGAGTTATGACTCAATGATTTTAATGATATTTAAAGATTGCAAGAGTTGAGTCATCAGTAGAAAAAGGTCAGATGAGAAGAGGAGCCTTCTCTGACCTGGCTCTCAATTCTTGTACATCATGGGCATTTCCAGCCATACTGAGCACCCATAACATATTGGAACATAAAAGTCAGCTAGGACTAGTTCCTTGCTTCTTCATTTACCTGGATTTGAGTGGGTTCACTCTTCCTTTGTGATTTTGAGAGGCATGGATGTGTCTCTATAAACATATAATGATTTTCTTCAGTTTATTCATCTCTTTGCTTATGAATGTAAGCACAGAAACCACTGGAATTTCAGGTACTAGAACCTATTTACATTTAGAAGAGACAGTTTGACCCTATTCATTTAGCATAGGGAGACAGATAATTTTTGTAAATGAAACAAATAGCACACCTCTGGTCTTGAATTGTTCAATTGTTCTTGCTCACAAAGAAATTCCTGTCTATAGATTCCCCAAATCCTTCTTGAAACAGAATCTGAACTTCATAGTGTCGTAAAACTTTGTCTAATATGTTAATGACTTAGAGAGTCCTTTGAAATATTTCAGGTATGTTTATCATAAAAGTCCAATGTCTTTGGAGCACGTTCTTTGAAATCCCTTGATTTTCAGTTGATATGAGGGCAGGAGAGTCTCATACAGTTGACATACAATCTTGCGCTACATCAAAGACACCATTAAGAAAACAGCGTAAACATCATTCTCAAAGGCAAAGCAATCATCATTATTATAACTGAAATGTGAACGTAGTTTTCAAAAGAGACATAATAAATCATGTGGAAGATGGGAGTTCTGAAGTTAGTGGCAGGTTGGTTACAGAAATGCGTGACAAACCTCAGAATCTCATGTAGGGAACCAGAGAATTTTGCTGACACATTCAAATGTCAAACAAAATGTTTCATACTTGCAGAAAACCTAAAGAAAGAAAAGGACATGAATTTTGCTGAGACTGAGATGGAGAAGTGGGGAAGGGAATACAGAGAGAGATAACAAAAGCGTAGTCTTGGTCAGAATGAAACGAGCAGCAAATTACAACATCTTTCTTTATCAATGAAGGAAATTATAAGAATGGGCCTTAGGCTCACTTTATCTGCACAGTTTGCTTGGAATTAGTAGAAACAGTACATGTTTAGAAACATGCTAGATAATAAAAATTGTACTTGGGTAGTACACAGCCCCTTTAGGAAACAGTAACCTTAAAATTCAATGTACAGATGGTACACTCCATCAATTATTATCATACGTTAAATCTCTGCATAAAGAATGATACTCCCTGCATTAATGCATTCTGCACTGAATAAAAAGGAAGCAAAGACAACACCATTAAGTGGTACTTAAAATGCAGGAAAAGCCGCAAAGACAAAGAGGCTGAATTAAAATTAAATACATATTGATACCATTTGTCTAGATATCTGAATTACAATGTGGCTTTAAAACAAATGGAAGTAAAATGATATTTCCATATGGAAGCTGTGAAGACTATATTAGCAGGCAGTATCTCCATTTTACAACTCACTCACAAATAGCACATGGAGTAACAAAACATCCTCCAAGTACTTTGTTAATGGATTAGGACAGCATTAATCTGCAAAATAATAGTTTCGCCCAGTGATTTACCAAAAACAATTTACAGAGGGGAAAAATTATAGATTAGTTTCTTTCAAGTGCTGGCCTGACCCTATTTACTTTCTTAAGGTCAAATGGTGTCACAGCCCAAGGTGGTAATTGTGTATGCAAAGGAAATAAGACCCAACCATCTTCTGCTTCTCTCCTGCTTTGATGGATCTTCTCCAACTGGCAAAAGGAATGAAATCTAAGCCTTCAGCATGAACTTGACCTGACAAAGTTCAGCCCTACAGCAACAGATTCTTCCCTTCTTCAGAAGCAATATACTCTCACCTGTAGAATTTAGATTTAAGATTAACCATTTTGATCTGAATTTACAAGTATCTTGACAACCTTGTATTAACAGCTGTGAAGACATACGTGGTTACTCTAAGACTTCTCAGCAATTGTCTCTGAGTTTGATGAACACAGGACGATACTGGCTGACTAACGCATAAGAGAAAGTACCAGGAATTCATGGTAGCCAGGCCTCCTCAGAACTTTCCAGTATGGGCACACACAGCTGGAGACATCCAAAGTAAAAATTACGGATGTATTTTATATATATAGCATATACATTACATGTGTGTGCACGTTATATATAAAAACATAAAATAGCTATCTATATATCTCAGTGCCAAGAAGACACACACAGAAATACCAGTAAGAGTAGCACTGCAACTAGTTCCACAACTGTAAGAGATGACTGGAGAAGAGTAACCTCATTATAATGATGGGAAACATCAAAATGTAGCCCATTGTGAATTAAGCCTGTGAATTAATCTGGGTATTTCCAAAGGCTCAGAAGAACTTTACCCCAAATCTACATTAGCTCCCACATCTAAGGGGCTCTGAAGCCTCCTATTTTTTTTTACTGAGCTACTGATATCTCAGGATCAAAGCCCTGGTCTCATAAACATTACAGATAGCTCCATGGAAACATACACAGTCCTGAATCACAGAACAGTCCCCCAATTCCAGGTGACATCACTTTAGTATCTTCATTTCCTTCCACCTATTTCACTCCATTCCATTGAAGCCTAAGGACCATTAAAGGAAAGGGATAGGAGGGAAATTTAACCATGCCCTTGACTTTTCATAAGCCAGATGTAACCTTGACCTTTCTAAGAACATAAAGCAAAGTACTGTTCCAGAAGATTCACTTATCTAAACTGTATTATTAATTTTTTCCTGTTTTCATCCGTACTTATAGAGATGATCAGGTAACTGAGTGTAGGCATCCCAGTACACTCATTCCACACTCAACCTGCTGAAGTGATGGCAATGACAAGGTATATTACATCGATTAATCTGAGGTATTACATCAGTGTAATATAATGCTTGAAACTTCATACTTTGAAATGCAGAAATACAAAACTGCCACCCACAGGCAGCCTCATCTCAGCCAAGACAGAAAATGCACTTTGCACAAGGAGACAAGAACAGGAGAGGGGTATACTCTCTAGTAGCCAGTCTATGTATTTATCTAGGTTTGAGAGGTGCCTTTTCAACATAAAATTTACATGACTGATATCCCAGCCTCATGTAGGTCACAGGACATCTAAAGCCATTAGAAGGCTGAAAATAGAAGTACTGAAGGCAGACTCTCTCATGAACACATAATGAATTCAAATGTTCTGAGTACTTCCCTTATTACTTAACCATGTTTGTCCATCATCAAAAACATCTTCAGGTCTATGCTCAGCAGCTATTTAATTGCTAAAGATAAATAAATGATTTCCCTTTGACTACAAAAGCAGGCTGTTTTCTTAAGTTGCATGGTTTAACATATATTATAAAAGGCTGACACTTTCCTAATAGGTATGAAGGATCCGGATGAGTAATTTAGATACCATAAACTGTTGTCTAGCCTAATCTTCCACATCTCTTACCTTGCCTTTACAAAAGGGCTTTTTGCAACTGGAGTTCCTATTTTCTTCTAAAAACATGCCAGAAGACTTCACATACCATGGCCAGTGGAAGAGAAAGGACTCCAACAAAATGCCTGCCAATTTTCCACAGCAATAACTTCGGGTTTCTAAAAAATGTATTTGAAAAAAAGGACCTGAAAGTAACCTAAAAATATCAATCAATGAAAACATATGACCTTTTTGTAAGGTAGTTGAGAAACATTTCATTTATTGTTGAAATGCAAATACTATAAAGGGGAAAGAGGTGAAAACCAAAGATGGGCACATGGCTGAGAGGGAAGAATACATTACAGACTTCTCTAAACAGTTAATTCAGGCTTTGACTACTTGAGTGTTGCCACCAACTTCTGTTCTACCCACAGACATGAAAGTTTCTGTTCAAGTTTACTAATGCCTTCATTAAAAGCTGGTTTACTTGCTGGGGGAAAGAAAAGGAACAGATAAGTTTTAAATCAAATTACTACAGCTCGTGTTTACTGTAACGTGAATGCTGCTACTTTCAGACAAAAGAACTTATAGCGAAGTTTCTGCAAGATAGCAAAAGTGTGGAAAGGTATTTTTAACCTCACAGAACCATTGAATATCCCAAGTTGGAAGGGACCCACAAGGATCACTGAATTCAAATCCTGAGTCCCCAAAGGACCACACAAAAAAATCAGACCATATGTCTGAGAGCATTGTCCAAACACTTCTTGAACTCCGGCAGGCTTGGTGCTGTGACCACTGCCCTGCAAAGCCTGTTTCAGTGCCTGACCACTCTCCTGGTGAAGAAACTTTTCTGATATACAGACTGACCCCCACCCCTCCCTCCCCCCAGCTCCGCCGCTCCCTCGGGTCCTGTCTCTGTCCCCAGAGAGAAAAGTTCAGCACCTGCCACTCCACTCTCCTCATGAGGAAGCTGCAGGCTGCCATGAGGCCTCCCCTCAGCCTGCTCTGCTCTGGGCTGAGCAAACCAAGGGACTTCACAGCTGCTCCTCATATGTCTTGCCCTCTAGATCGTTCACCATCTTTGTAGACCTCCTTGGACACCCTCTATCAGTTTTATGTCTTTCTTATACTGGGGCACCCAAAACTACACACACTACCTGAGGTAAGACTGCACCAGCACAGAGCAGAGAGGGAAAATCTCTTGACAGCCTAGCAATGCCATGCTTGATGCACCCCAGGATGTGGCTGCCTCCTGGCTGCCAGGGTACTCTGTTCAGACTATTCTGATTTTCTGTGATGGTGCAATTTAATCTAGTCACTTCTCATGTGGGTTATCCTCAATTCTTACTTTACCTCTTTTAATCTTTATTTCTTTGGAGATAGCTTGTCACCTAAGAGGAGTAAAATTTGAGCTCTGATATTTCAGGTCAACCCTGCACTGAAAATAAATTAAAAAAAAATTAACTAATATTGTTACTTCCAAACATACTACTCATATATATATATATACACACACACAAACACACACATATGTATGTATACATATATATATTTGATATTAGAATTAGAGTTTTTGTTTGTTTGTTCAATACAGATATATAATTTAAAGCTAAAAAAGAGGAAGATGAAAGAAGGGAAGGTAGGTGGTAGTAAAAGTCCTTAAGCGTAATATAAATAGGTTGACTTTTTAACCAACACTGTTAATTGCAAAGTCCTCTATATAAGGAATGGTTTAGCATTTCAAATACTCAAAAACAGAGAATTTGAGTTTTGGGCCTTCTTCAGAAGGATTTGAATTCATACCTGGCCACCCTGCAGTACCAGGCGGATCCCCATCCTTCCACCACCATTAAAGGTGAACCATAAGGAAAAGATGATTGCAAGATTCATGGCCAGAAGGACAACAAACAAGGAAAAGCCCAGCTACAAACTGGACACTCAGCTGTGAAAAGGCAGGTTTGGGCTCTATGCTCTGGTCTCAGGATGTTCTTCCTATTTCATAGCAGTCTTTGAAGTCAGTGGAAATGGTCAGCAAAAGTGGAAGAGAAAGTTAAGAAGTGTCCTTAGAAGTAACCCAGGAAATGGGAACAAAACACTAAGTCACTCCCTCTTCCCAGCTGAATATCTTAACTTCTAAGTTATGGGGTTAGGCTGCTTCTCACTTGCCTCAATTCCAACCATGTCCCATTTAAGGCATCTTTCTGGACTTCACCCAGAGACTTGAACTGATGGCAGGAATAGCCATCAATGAGGACATCTGTCAAGCAGGGGGAGGAGAGGGAGCATGTCTTTTATAAAACGCTGGAAGATATGTGAAGGTTACCAGGTCAGCATTTTCTCAGATATTTATGGATTAAAAACTGGGCCCCAGCCAAGTGAAGTGAGACCAAGTGTCAAGGACAAGTATGCCTTGCAAACTCTCTCTCCTCCTTTTGTCTCAGAGATGAAATTATTCTGGGGTGAATGCAAATAATACAACTGTTGCAAAGTAATTTAGGTTCCCAAGAAATGAAGAAGGCAATGGTAGAATCTGATCTCAGAAAAGTTTAGCCAAGGAGAGTAAAAGATAGTGATCCAAAGCGAAATCGTGAGAGGAAAGAAAAGAGACATCTAATGATGTAGGTGTGGTGGAGAACAGACCGGATAAAGACACCAGTAAAGATCAGACTGGGTGAGGACCTACCTGTAAATTGGGAACTGGTAGTAATGGGAACCATGTGCAGGAGTAAGGAATTTTAACCTAAAGAACTTGTAACAAGCCAATTGAGATAACAGGACATGGTTTGGGAAGGGCAGTGAATAAAAAGGTGGGGGGGGACAGGGGATGTAGCGAATACAAAGAGCTCAGACTCTGAACATGCAGAGCACCTGAACAAGAATCACAAAATACAGAGAATGAGACTGGATGGTGAAGTTAATACAATGGAAATGGAGAATGTGGAAGAGAAGAAGGATGAAAACAAGGAAGGCACAGGCTGAAAGACTGAAAAGATAACTGCCCATGCAGCAGGTTTAACACACTTCCCTCCAACACCTGGAACGGAATTTAATATGCCAAAGCCTGGTGTCAGATTAAACTGTGAAACTGAAAAGATGCCCCTTTTTCCACTCATACCTCCTCATCTTCTTAAACTTTTGTTAAACAAATAAGAGAACAACCTGCTATTGCTATCAACAGTTACTGATGGCTAACAGAATATATTTCTGCATTTGATCTAAAGATTCTGTGCTACCAACTAATTTTGCGTACATTGATCTGATATCCCATAACTCAAGTTATTTTAATAATTCAACAGCTTAAGAAATAACATGCAGACTCACTCCTCCCTATTCTAAATCCTGCATGAAGGAAGTATCAATACTACGATTCTGAAAGCCAAGCATGCAGAAACATAGCAAAACCTGCACAACTTTAACTCAGCCTCTTGTGTACTATAGAATACATAATGGCAGTCATCAATATTTCAGACTTTAATAGTTCAGCCTTAAATATTTATATCTCTAGATATTTATTCCCCCAACAATCATGCCTCATTGCTTAGGATCAACTTGAGCATTTTGTTCAAGTCAGGATTACACAATAGTAAGGGCAATTGCATTAAAAAATTCTCCAGAGCAAAGCACTTGAAAAAGGCTTTGTGTAACTGCAATCCATACCAAACCCTATCAGCCACCTTCTTGTGTGATGTCAGCTTTCCAGAGAAGGTCACAATCGGGGACTTAATTTTCTTAGCACTTCAGTCATAAGATGTGTAAAGACTCAGGAAAAAGCAAACAGACTGAAACAGCAACCTTCTGGAAGAAAGGACTTCCCCTCCCTGTGTATGTGAAATAGTTGTTCTGGAAAAAGTAACATTTTTAGAGCAATTTTTTTCTTTAATTGAAAATCAGTTCAATCAACTCTCTTCTACTATTTTTTTTTAATTATTTCAAGACTTAGAGCACAAGACAGTTACACTTCCTAAATACAGTGGGCTTATGCAGAGTATATGTATTACATTCAAATTTGCGCCTCTTAACTAGGCCAACATTATAGGAAGTCCAAATTAGGATAATGTTCATTCCCTATGTTTTTTCTTTAGAAGAATGAGATTCAACTTTATCTGCATTATCTTCTCAGGTCTCCAATTACATACTGCTCTGATAAAAATTGATTTAATTTTGTTTACAAGTCAACAGGATCAATTTCCATTATGAAATATGGAAATCTCTTAACATGCAATTTTGTGTTTCATTCTATTCAATTCAGAATATATTCATTGTTTAGCGCTTTTACTATTCGAAAGTAAATACATCTAGGTAAGACCTCTTTCAAGGAATCAACACTTTTCAAAAAATTTACAACTCTTTCTTAACATTTGAAGACCAAAGAGCAAAAAAGCCAGATCACTCAGGTTTAGAAAGAACAACTTTTTTGTTGGCAGGGGACATGGGGGGGGAGGTTCACAGAGGAGAGAGTGAGGGTCATCACTACAGCACTGTCTCTTAAGAATGCCCCTAGGACCACCTTGCTTCGCTGAATAGCTGAGCCCCAAAAGCTTAGCTCTACTTGACCAGGAAATAGCTGAGATCTTAATAATAATTAAAAAAAAAAAAAAAAAAAATTGAACAAATAAACCCTTCTTTTGCATTCAAACGTAACATAACTGGATCCCATCCCAAAACAATACATTCTTGCCCTAAATGTTTTCTAATCTTGGTCACCCCTAAAGATGCACTTACTCATGATGCTTCAGCATCTTCAAAATGTGCAGCCATGAACTCACTTAAAAAAGCTGCCAACTGTCCCTGAAGATATTTGAAGATTAGGCTTGAGGCTGTCAAGACAGAAACCGAACTTGTAATAACTGATTCTGCGTAACTGCCACTCCACAAACAAACCTCTTCTGAATAGCCTGATCATAGCCACAGCTTCATTCCCTGGAACCAGTCATGGGTAAATAGCTGGGGCAAGTTGTCAGTCACTGGTAGGAAACTGCCAGGACCAAAGTATGCTTGCATAGCAGATATTTACTACATAGCTAGAATACTACAACAGCGCTATCTATTGCATTTTCTGTACAAGTGCCATAAACACAATTCTTCAGGAAAAATGAATGAGAAGATAACTTGTCAGCAAGACGCCTTGTTCCTTCTACTTAGCTAAGTATACCAAGAAAATATAGTGAAATAATAATGACTTTACCTGCTTGCTTTTCTAATTTTCTTATTTGTTCATTATGTAGAAGATTATGTTGTGATGATGTCAAATCCATAACTATGCCACAAGACATGGGACAGAAAAACACAAGCCTGTCTACCTGGTAAAAATGAATAAAAATATTTACTTCTTTTTCCCCATATAACACTTCACACACACAGTTTACACTTGTTATGCTGTAATTTGCTTATATTAAGACATTTAGAAACATCAATATCAGTATTCAAAGCATAAAAGAGCCAGAAGTTACAAACAAGTTTAACTGTTCTCCCCTTAGAGAGGGGAAAAAAATGGGTAAATTCAGAGGGGGATTGCACGCTTCGATAAAACTGTTTTATGAGATTTTTTAACATTAGGATTAATTTAAGTTTTTTTTTTTTTTTTTTTTTTTTATAATTAATAAGGCTTATAATTTTTTTTTGAATGGGAAGGTAGCAACAAATACCTGAAGGAGAAGAAAAATTACACTGATCTTGAATTAACTAGCCTGGAAAGGAAGGAAACAACCAGTTAATAAAAGTGTCACATGAAAATAAGAAGGAAGCAGGAGCTATTAACTGCATGCAAAACAGAATGCATATGTGCCTGTGTATGAATAGACACAGGACTTACATACTCAGTAGAAAAAAAAATAGGGAAAGAACATCAGAAGGCAAAACTTAACTAAGAAGTTGCAATACATTATGATAGCAAAAAAGAACAATGCAATTTTTAGCATCTGTGGAAAAGCAGAAAACAAATAGCCTCAAATTCCTGACATTTCCCTACCAGAAAAACACAGTTTACAGAAAAACAACAAGAAAAAAAGGTGCTCTGACAATTTTTAAGTCTCACACTCTAATATGGAAATTTGACTGTTTTTTGCAGGAATGGTTACAGGGAGCACACAGTCAGTAGTGCAAAGATACAAGTAAATAAGGCAAGGGGTCAATGATTATATGCATAGTAACTAAAAAATAAAAAATAAATATTTTTTCCTACATATATATATATTAAGGAAATAAAACAGTAAAAACACAGGCTGAATATAAAGGACACTTTCTCACAGTGCAAAGCCTTAGACAGACCTACCTCTCAAGGCACAGGATGAAAGTGAACAGTACAGAACAACCCTGTCTTGTTAGGGAGGACACACGATACTCTGTTGACTTTACCCTACAAAAGGCAACCAGGTTTCACCTTATCACTGTAGTGCCAGCAGCCATTAAACTATCTGAAGGTGAAAAAATAACTTATCTAGTTTCTACACATTACTCTAGCATGTAAAGCGAACATACTCTTATTGTAGCCAAGTCCTTCTATGAACTTAACAATAGCAACAATATTAAGCGAGAATCAAAAAAGACAGATTAAGTAGAATTCAAAATCCTTGTATCTATATTCAGAATAGCAAATAGCATTAGAAACCAGTGGGGCATAAAGCAGTAAATGTTACAGACATTCATCAGCTTGTCATCTACCTCAGAACTATATAAAATCAATTTTTCTTCCCATTAGAAGATAAAAGTAATATGTTAATTATCAGTCCCTTTGTATTCTGAACTACAAGCAATGTTGCACTGTAAAATCACTCTTAAAGGGAACAGCTTTGTTTTTCATGGGTTCTATGGATTTATTTATTTATTTTCCTTCTAAAATTATCCTTTAAGGTACACTGAGGTACACAACCTGTCTGCCCTAGCATATTAATTCAAGAGTACTGACAGCTACTAGAAGCCCACAGGTACAGAACAGCTCAGTTACTTACACAAAGGTAGAATGTTACAAAGTAATTTACAGTAAAAGGCACAGGCAAGTCACATCTACTGCATTTCAGTCAACATTACCTGAATCTCTTCCTCTAGCTTTCCAATGATGGCACTCAAAGCAAACAAAAAAAAAATAAAAATCCTTACTTGCCAGGTAGCTTCCTTCCCAATCAGCTGCCAGGCAGCCCCTGATAGAAAAGCTCTAAAGCATGTGTTACGTATTGCCAACATCCCCACACCAGCAGCAGTAATAAATCCTGACAGCTGCAGCAGGAACACAAAGTGGGCACAGGGCACCATGTCTCTCTTACGTAAGGGAACAGATTTCATAACAGCAGCAGGTATCTAGTCAAGGGAGCTCCAATCAATAAAGTAACCAACTTCCGCGTGATTTTTTTTTTCTTTGTGAAAACAAGACAGTAGCACAGTGTTAGTAACTTCTCATTGCCACTAAAAAGTAACTGAAGAGCAAAAAGTAATTCTTCAGAGACAAAGGCTTCTTCCAAGCACAAAAGGCCAACTTACCACCCAGCGGAAGTCTGTTGATATGTAAACAGGCACTCACAAAACAATGTGAAACTGTACCAATGTACAAAACCTGAAAAGTTGTAGTCCACTTCAAAGCCAAATATTTGATATATAGACAGCTGTCAATGTACATATATACACATGCATCGCTCCTCTCTTGTATATACAATATGTAGATTTGCTCAACAGATTGCAAACAGTTACTGCCACTAGAACAAACAGAGGTGTCCTTAAGACTTCTCTTACTTTAGAATGTCGTATCAGTACAGGACAGGAGCTCTCTCATACTTTACCCATTTCTTTTTAGTAAAATTGGACTCCGACCTCAGTTGGGGTTTCTAGGTGCCGTTGAAAAATAATTATTGTACAAGAACACTGAACAAGTCTTACAGAGAACTGAAGGTCTCTGTATTTTATCACACTCACCAAAATAATGGGAGCTCTTCCACATTTAGAAGCTATCAAACCACCAAGGCCTGATCTACCCTTTAAAGTAACATTCAGCAATACTAGAGTGACCTGCAAAACAATGCTGTAAAACAGTTGTCCAGACAAAGAAAACACTTAAAACGTTTTTGTTGTTGTTGTTTGTTTTTACAAAAGTACTATCTAAAAGGCTATTTTGGATAAAAGGGATATTCTGAGCCTAAGAAATTGTTTCTCTCACAAATGAATCCGACGTGAGTGCTGCAGCCAGTGGATCTGTACGCCGGGTTCTTGAAGCACTAGCAAGATGAATGTTTCCCAGGAAGCAGCCCCCGCACTGTTATTACAAACCTCCTCACTGATGAAACTGAAGCGACGGTGGGAAGGGAAGTTAACAGCATCGGGGCAGACTGGCGGAATCCAGCTGCATGGAGACGCAAAGTGAACAAAGAAAAAAATCTGGCTTTCATTCAGACAGTGACACAGAAGACCAACAGAAGGAGCAACTGATATGACAAAGGGGTTAAGCAGGAAAGCAAAATGAGAGATCATTTCACAGATTATGCCCAGTGATGAATGCTCTAAGGTGAAATCTAAAGGACTTAAAAACCTCCATTCTACCTCTTTCCAAAAGCACCACTTTTGGAAACAAATTCTGTCTTTGGACATCCCCATGTAACTCCAAGTTTCAAAACATGTCATTTACATTCAGAACATAAGCAATTGTTGTTATAATTATGGATTTTAAGAATTTACTGTACTATCTTCCATGACATATTATGAGGGCTTACACTGTATCATGAGTGATTCAACAAGCAACATTAGTTGAGCACAAAATTTTCAAGGCAGGCATGATGAATGGAATAAGGAAAACAAAACTAGTTGAGCTGATTTTCCTTCTCTTAAAACCTAGAAATAAACCAAGTCACGTGCAAAATTTTTTTGGAGTTTGAAATTCAGGAAGCAACAGATAGCATGTGATTTTAACAGATGTCACACCTCAGATAGAAGGAATAGATGCAGAGGAACAGATAGTAATTTTTAGCTTAATTTTATAATCTCAGAAAACATAACAAGTCCAGCTTGAATAATTGTTCTAAAAGAACTTTTTCCATTGTTTAAAATCCCTCCTATTTAAATTCCGGACACAAAACATGTCAAATGCAGATGAATAATTTATTTTTTAATATACAAATTCATTAGGATACTTACAGAGTATAAGTCATAAAAAACACAGACACAGTCTATCTTTCAGACTTTTTTTTCTTTACGGCTTTTTCTTTTTTTTTTCCTCTCTTATTCTGTGGTTTCTGTTTTCTGCCCTCAAACACAGATTTGGCAGTCACCATGATCAGGTTTCCCAGTTCCTCATCCTCACCACTTGAGCTACTGTACCCCTTTTTCTCTTCATGGTCTGCTGTCTCTACATTAGAGGCAATTTTCCTCCTTTTACTCTCATCTAAATCTCTGTTTTCCCATTCCTCTGCTGAGGAGTCACTAGAGGTTTCTGAGAGATGCAAATTCCCAACAAAACCACCTCCATATAAAGGTGCCTTTCTGAAATCTGAATGCTTCCTTCTCTTTCCACTTTGGATTTCTGTTGCCATGGCTTGATGATTTGAGTAGCCTGAAGTACTTCCCCCTTTCCTTTTCTCTTGCTGTTTAAGTTCTTTCTCCATAACAGCAGTAGCTTCCCGAATTTCATCGGCTTCTTCTTTTTCCTTTCTCTTCAGACAAGTCACTGCTCTGCGTAGTCTCTGACTTTTAATAGCTTGTTTTTCATGCTGCTCTAGTCTGAAGAACGAATCAATTCGAAGCTGAGTCTACCAAAAATAAAACAGTGAAACAGCTTTGTATGTTTTGTGACAGGAATTCACTTGTTATCTAAGATATACTATGAAGCATCATAAATTAAAGCAGGACAAATGACTAATGAATTCAGTATGCATGTGGGTAAAATATATTATTATATAATACCTGTACTTTAAAATAAATTATGCAGTAAGAACCTTCATAGAAACTACGGGCAAACTCGAGTGAAATTCTTAATAACATTGTGTATGTGATTATGGTTTGATACACATTGCTGTTTTCAACCCTAAGACAGAGAATCTTTGCAGTGTTAAGTACGTCCTTGCAAACACATCCTTAGCTGCAAGCTGTTAAAACAACACAACATTTACTAACAAATACTGCTAACAACACTTCACATTTGCGTATGCCAGTGCAACAAAATGCTGCCATTGAACTCGAGTTCAAACACATGCTGCTACAGTAGAGAGATTGAGAGTAGAACTAGAAGCAGTTGCACACAATGGTTCTGTTACTCAACTACAGCCAGGCTTCCTGTATAGACTATACCAGTCTTCTACAGTCTCCTAAAATCAGTTGAGGAGACTGACACTTCCACAGGTGGTTCCAGTCAACCTGAAAGTGTATGGATCCAACGACAGTTTTGCAGTACTTTTCAAGCCTTTGACTAGAGCCAGCCTAGGGGACTGGTGTAGGCCACATCTTGCTAGTAGCAAAAGGAGAAAAGAATCCTAGCTTAGGTAATCCATTCTGCAAATGACTTTTGGAGAAGCACAGCACGCATCACTATTCACTTTTAAGTTGTATGAAAGGTGACGGTACATTTATTTATAAAGTTCAGTAATATTATAAATGGGCTCTTGGTCAATGTTCAGTCTGTACTCCTCCTTAAAGGATTGGTATGGTACCCAATGGTCTGTTTCACTTCACCAAAATCTTAGGGGCATTTTTATAAATCATTTTAAGAGACAACAGACAGTCTTTTAAAAACACAAAAGGTACTTGAGGTACATGTAGTTAAAGCTACATCTGGAACAAACAGCAGCCTGGACTTGAGGTAGCTGCTTGATAGATTACCAGTTTGTAAACCAGCTACTGCAATTACAACCTTTGAAATTACACAGAGCACCTCACAGCACACACAAATCATAAAGAAACAAAGTCTAGAGAACTGTTTACTGACTTTTATATATAAAATTTATATTTATGTATACGTATTTATAAGAAGATAAAAATTTGGCCAAATTTCAGCTTCTAATAAATGTATTTTATAGATTAAAGCCTTGCTGTTCATTTTAAAATGCATCTCTTACAATTTTCCAGCTAGACTTAAGCTATACACAGTTCTATACTTTACCTGCTGCAGGTTCAGCTGTTTCATCACAGGCAAAAGGACTTCATCTATCTTTGTCCTAGTCCAGCCAAAGTGATCTTTACAGAATGTGCAGAAAGTTAAGGAACATTAAAAATGTTTATTGCTACTATTTTGTAAACACAAAATAAAAATTCCTCAAATAGCCCATGTCTGGAGGAAGGCTACTCTATGTCAACATTTTTACTACTACAAAAACAAAGAAAATGCCTCAAGTTATTAAACCCAACTTATGTGAATGATTCTAATATTATGTGATGTGTGTTCATCATGCCATTACATCTCTGTTTGTTACAGAACTTCTCTAATACCAGCACTACCAAATGTGTGCCTCCAGGAAGAAAAAGCTCATTTTAGCTATACAGTACTGCTGTAAAACGCAATACTTGTAAATAAACTACTTGTACATTTGCACACCCTGAAATTTTCATTTACTGTTTAAAGCATTATTAGTTCTGCATGCATTGCCATCTACTTTTCAAGAATTCACTGCAGCTCAAGCTGCGACCGGTGCAAGAAAAAGACATTACTGTAAGGAATGCAGCAAATAACTAGGTTTTGAAACTCAAATGTGAAAGACAGAACAGTTAACAAAGCGTAATGTCACAACAAGCTGCTCAGTCCAGGTATGAGACTGGATTCAAAGTGAAGCAGGAGGGCAGTGCAGCCTCAAATGCCATATGTGCATAGCTACATTCTTTTCAATTCCAGAGCTGGTATCAGTGTAGGAGAGTGCACACAGCTGGGGCAAGGAGGCCCCTCACACCTAGGAGATGTTAAGAATCTGGCACGCTGCTACCGAGTCACTACCTAGCCTTATGAATTTCAATCTGAATACTTTCAGCTAACAACTCCTGTCTTATAGTAAAAGGATATTCTCTGATCTGCTCCACATCTGGCTTCCCCCAGGTGAATGAACCCCTTGTTTCATCCACCACAGGCTTCAGGTACGCCTCTGCCACTGCTGGATTTGGGAAACCTGAAGAAAGCTGCAGCTCCCGCAACTTCTTCTTGACTTTGGTATCACGTGGATTAGGTCTCATTTTCTTATTTTTCTGAGCCTCCTGCCACCACTCACTGAAAAACAGAGGAAAACATTCATTTATCCACACATAATGTAACTTGGAATGTCAAGAGCATCCATGCTAACTTAAATGGCTTTAATCAGACTCCCTACTTCAGTTACTGCTGACATGAGGTAAGAAATTCTCAAATAAAAATGGCCAAAGGGAGATATAATCTGAAAGCACAAAGGACGAAACATATACAGTCAATACAGCCAATGCCTGCCAAGGTAGCAAACATCACCTGGATTCCCCCTAAGCAGCTAAACAGGCGGCCTTAAATTCAGCCTTGTTTGGGAAGGACATCCCACATGCTACAATCATTTCTAGAGGGGGTTTTGTTGTTTTTTTTGTTTGTTTGTTTGTTTGTTTTTGTTTGTTTGTTTGTTTTAAATAAAAATTAAAAAGGACTTCTAACCATCTTTATGATTGCCAATACAGTTGGCTTGCCAGTCTTCAAACTTTATTCTCCCCCACAGCCTACCTGTCTGTCTCTTTCCAGGTCATCCATTCCTCACTCATCAAGTCTCTTTTCTCTATGAGCAAGCTACAGCACCTTCTCTCATACTCAGGGAGAAACAACCTCCACTCCACTAGGGATCCAGCTCTGCAATGAACTCAGAGGCAGCTGCGCAGTTCTAAAGCTGTTCTATTATCTTCATTAGCCTCGTGGTAACTGCTGTATCAACATATTTTATTTACCTGCCATTTCAAATACCAATACAACGAGTCACATATTTTATAGTTAACTTAGAGTCCTTAACGATGCTTATATGTTTTGTTGAATGCTTAAGCAGCAACAAAATGTATTTACTAACATTCATATTATAGAAAGACATGAAAAAATAGAACAAAGCATACGCGAATTTTAGGAGAGGTTCCAATCCATGCCCAGGAAATTCATTTAAGATCTCCATTGCTGTTACAAAGCCAACGTTTGGGATGCCCTCGGTGTAGTCACTTCCAAGCAAGTAGGCCAAATTAATTAACTTGCTTCGATCCAACCCTGTGAAAGAAAGTAAAACAAGTATAACCAGTGCATTCTGCATCTGTTCTCTTCCAGAAAATTTAATATTTTTAATTTGTAAGATCACAAAAGAAATACAGATGGATTAACATCAGGATTTGCTAAATTATATTCTGAAGCAGCGTTAATATGCCACTGCTAGCTCAAGCACCATAGTTGTATTTGCTAGCTTAGCATAGTTGAACACATCTTGCCAAAATTAATGCATTACAGTGCAGAAATCCAGATTTCCCCTATGGTCTTCAAGAGCTAAGGGGTAATATTTTACATGTATTTCTCCAGTTACTGTCCTATTCTCGTCTAGCGCCAACCTGAATTTAGTAACTCCTGAACCAGCAATAAAAATATTCAAATCCTCAGTTTTGAATTCTAGTCTATAATATCAACCTCTCTGCTTCTTGAAAGTGCTCCCAAACTGGAAGTCATTTGCCCTGTGCTAGTGCAGTTACTCCAATAGACCAGAAGAGCCCCAGAAACAGAAAGAAGTAAGAACTCAGTTGACTTAATCCTGGTACACTGTAAGATCTGAGGCAACCAGACTGATCTGCAGTGACTAGCTTCAGGAGTTTACATCAAAAATAAGTATTCCTGTGGAGAAAAGGAGGAACGTGTGTCTAAGCCCCCATCAGAACGCCAGTCAGGATACTCACTAACTATCAGGCAAGAAGAACTGTTTAATGCATAGAAAGGGAGTAGTAGTAAAAGACTGCAGAGGAATGTGACGTGAAGACAGATGATGACTATTTTTCAATAAATAAATAACATCTCTGGTTTACTACATCAGTAGCAGCTAAAAATCATGTGTGCTTTTGCAGAACTTCTTTCCAAGTGAACTACAGTGGCATACCTAAAATAAGTAGGGAAAGTTTCATTCAGTTTGCTGGGAAAATAAATCAGAAACATTTTTTACCACATAAAAAATGGGGAATTTTACATGCTGAAGGCATGTAAAGGCATATTATTTCAAAGACCATATCCCAAAAATGTCAAAGCTGAATTTAACTGAGTTCTGCCATGACATTTATGTTCAAGACATAAGAAAATGCAAAAATTGGCTCATATTTTCCTTAATACACTTCATGCAACACTGAAGATTAACAATTCAATATAATTAGCAACAATTTGATCAGAGAGGTACAAGAACAATCAGAAGAAAAAACTGTCAATACTAACAAAAAAAAACTTTTTACAGAGCATATAAGTACACTGGATCCCTTCTTAATCATTATGTGTCAGTATGTCCAAAATAAACTTCCATTTCCAGAATATTATAAATTTGATGACATCATAATACAATTTTCCCACATGAGAAAAGTCATACTGACATTTACCCAGAACCTGGTACTGTAGTTCATGCCTCCAGCCTTGACTGATCACCACACTAACTCACTGTATTGAATGCAGGTGTACCAGGCAGCTGTGAATTCAGAGGGGTCATCTGGCAGTAAAAACAGCAACCCAGCTGAATGCCTTCAGAGACTTTCCAAAGAACAGGCATTTTATACACCTGTTAGGTAGGAATTCTGTAGGAAATTCAACTTCAAAAAGATACATGACAAAGTTGTCCCATCAAAGGCTATATCTAACAGATCAATTGTTGAGCCTTACCTAGCTGATTTTGAAAATCAATGTACTGATAATATTCCACGTATTTGTTTTGACTGAAGAAATTTTTATAAACATGCCGTGCACCAAATAACCAAACATCACTATCATCAGTGATTGTCCCAGAGGTCTGGTCAGTGAGGTCCAGTATAGCGCACTGTGCCTCTGCTTCCATTGGAGCTTCGATGTATGGAATGCCAAACAGACGGAGGAGCTCCTGTAAGGAGGCAAAGCAGTTAATATTTCATCTGAAAGATGAAATTTAATGTTTTTCTACATGACTCAAAACTGCTAGATTCACACTTGGGAGGTATTTAATATTTCACAGCAAACCTTAATTTCAACAAAAGAGCACTATGTACAGTTCAGTCAAAGCAGAAATCCCACTCACTCATCTCAGATAGTGCACCACTTGATCACGCTATTACTGCAGAGTTTGAGAATCTCCTGTCTTAATTACACAAACAAGCTCAAGTGTTGTACTTTGCACAACCACTACTTTACCATGGAGAAAAGTCCATGCATTACAATTTCGTGGACTCCATGAAAGAAAGATGGAGGTAAAAAAAATAAAAATAAAAATAAAAATAAAACTAGTCATCACCTTAGCTCAGAAAATAGCTGGAAGGCCTATGAGAAATATGTGTATCTGCTAACTAACAGCAGGGAGACTAGTGATCCTCTAGACAGTGGTTTGATACAAATCTATTTTGATACATTTTACACAGTGTGCTTTTATGGAATACATTGTTTAACCTCAGTTAAATATCTCATACACAGGACATTTTCAAACAAGTGTTACACAGTTCCTTCATCTCCAGGAGTCATACTTTCCATTTACACTCCTGTACCCAATAAAATGTCTACATAACATATATAGATATAATAATCTAGAATATATATAATCTGAAGATATTAAATATATTATATATAATGTGGATTTATAATAAATCACTGCAAAAGCTAAGGTGTACATTTTATTAAATACGTATTTAATATGCATACATATAGTGCATATCTTGTGTGGTACCATTATATGGCACGTGATATTACAGAAGCACAATCTACTGGCCTTCAAAAAAATCACCTGAAGGTCCAAGTATTAGCAAATATTTTTACATAGGAAAGAAAAATTTCAATCATTTTACAACCATACAGATTACCCCTTTTACACACACACAAAAAAACCTTACATGTACGTCTCAAAATTTTGTTGGCATAATTTTACTGCATCATAGAGGCCACTATGTAATATAGTCTACTATAATATATGTAATATATAAGATATATAATAAATATATACTATATATATGCATATATAATATATAATATAATCTACTATATTACTGCTGCATTAACTTACACTATTTCAAGTAGTCCTTTCATTAGACTGGATTATCCTTTCAATGTTAATACTTTTAAGAGAGGTTACAGGTTTATACAGGTATTACTGGTGAGATTCCTTAAAAAGATCAAGCTGGCACAACCTTAAAAGGCTGATGCTTTAAAAATATTGTTTTACTCATAATTTTAATATTATTTTATGGTGTTATAGCACTTACTTAAAATTGTTGGAATTGAAGATTAATCTCAATACGTTCAATATTTAAAATCAAGCAGACTGAAGAAAACAAGCTTCTAAGAGGAAGAAAAGGTGACCCATAACTAAAGAAATAACAAACAGCTTTTAAGAAAATGTTCGACTGCAGGGGTGGGAGGATACATCTTACCCTACATCATATCAAAATAATTTAGCAAATATTACCTGGCTTTCCAAGAACATCTGTCCTGTTACAGAAGAAGCAACACGCTCCTGCTGTTGTTTTTGAGCCTGAAGCACGTCCTGCTCAACGGAAAGGTCATCTTCTAATTCTTCTAGTTCTTCCTGAAAAACAAAACAAGATTTTGGTCGTTTCAACAGTTTAGTACTTCACTATGCACTTTGCCTAAGTCCATAATTATCATTACTCTAATAGCATATGCTCCATTAATTCATGCTAAGAATTTGTCATAGCTTCTCTAATGCAGTAAGTTACAAGACCATAGACCAGGCTTCTTATCAGAGTGCTAAAACCTTAGTTTCCCTCTGATTTCAGAGAGATTATGGTTAACTATAGTCTTTAAGGAAAAATTGGCCCCCATAAAATTAAAATGAACATATGAAAGCAATGAAACCGTAAAGAGTTGCCCAGTGGTTTTCCTTAAAAAGTATGTGGGGACAGAGCACTTCAGAAGAGCACTACCAGCTCAAAACAAGTAACAAGGAGTTACCAAACTGATGTCTTGCCACTCATCTGCTGCGTCTTTACCATCATTTCCTTGTTCAGCATTCTGACTGTTTGTCAGGTGCACTCCATCCGACTCCTTCTGCAAGTCCTGAGTGACAACATCTTGTCTGTCATTCTCCTTTTCTGAAAGTGCTGCTTTTTCACCCAGTTTCTCATCATATTTAGTAGGTGAATCACCCTCATTACTGATTTCAGCATCCACTTCAATAAAGCTTCCTATAAAAGGAAAATAAACTCCTTAATTTTATTTTGCTAAATTAAATAAACAGAAATAAGGATTGCAAAACTACAGAAACCAAGTAGTTGACCAGTTACATACACCAGTTAATCCCGTTCAAGGTACAGAACAGCGTGATGACCTCCTTCTCCATATTGTGTACTCAGGTTTCAACAAAACGGCATAAGCCCAAGGGGAAAATATAGCTCAGATTTTTTTTCCCAATTCATACGTATGCAGGAATGGACGTGTTTTAAAACATTTCTTATAAGAGAAGGTTAAATTGACTTCAAATGAAACAAAGCCGTATTTTATCTTTTTATATGACTAAAAAACACATACCATCAGAATCACTGTCTTCAGACTGTAATATCTCTTCTCTTTCCTCCTTAGGACCTTCTGCTGCTGGAAAAAAATTAATTTCCTTTTGCACCACAGATACATTCTCTTCTGTTTGTAAAATTACTTCCTCTATATTTTTAGAAATTTTCAAGTTTTCCTCAGTTTCAGAAAGGTTTGCTGCTTCACTGTGAATCAAAGACCCTATACTAGTTTCTGCAGGGGAATAGCTTGGCTTCTGAATGCACAAGTTTGTATCCTTGTTTTCCAAAGAATTTAAGTCTATTTTTGAACCATTTTCTCCTTTATCTTCGTCTTTTTCTTTTCTAGCATCATCAACACAAGAATAATTTTCAGCTGTGGATATACTGGTGCCCTTGAGTTTAATTTGATTTTTTTCCAACTCCTGACTCTTTTGTCCAAATTCAGCGTTTTGCATAATCACTTGGTTTGATGAATGAATTGCAGACGTAGGTATTTCTTTATCCTCCCGTACTTCAGGGATCTGATCTTCCTCATCTGAGCTACTAAGCAAAAAATCCTTCACTTCTGACCTTTCTGTTAACACTCTATCAGTTCTAACAGTAACAACTTCCTCCTCTTCATCATCATCATTCAGAGCTCGCTGAATTGCCCGTAATGTTCTTGGAGACACGCTGCCTTCCTCTATTATAGTCGGGACAATGTTCAAGTGTCCTTCATCTTTGTACCCTAGTTCTTCTTCCGAGCTGCTTTCCGCCATAGCTGCCTGGATAGCAAGCAAAGTCTGGGGAGAGGGTGGTGCTGTTACTACATTTTTATCTTTCTCTGCCTGCAACTTGTCAGATGCAACTACTTCCGCTTTCGCAGGAGATTCATTAATTTTATTCAACTTAGTAAATTCAGGCTTTTTTGATGAGGGTCCTGCAGTAGCTTCCAAGTCTCTACTAGTAGCTTCTTTTGCTTGAATACCTGAAAAGAAACATTTTAGTGAAAGGCTGCATTTCATCTTACATAAGAAAAAAGTTAATTTGAAAGTTAATAACTGAGTTTTCTGCATTTGCTGATCATAATTAATTATAGCTAACAGCACTGAAAATTTCATACATACACCTGTAAACGATATTCAGTGCTTTTCTTAAAATTAACGGCTGCAGACTGCACACACAAAATAAGAGATTTTATAAAACGAAGACCTGACATACCTTTTATTAAGATATAGTGAGAAGTGTCTTCAGAAATTACCCTTCTAGATTCCACTTCTTTCACAAAGCCACCTTCATTTTCATACTGTGCTTGGATTTGACCTGAGTGCTGTTGATTCAACTCTTTTTCTACATTTTCTATGCACCGATTGAGGTTGCTTTTCTTAAGCAAACCCCTAAGCTGATACTGGGAAAAGTCACTGGACTCCTTAAAAAAAATAATAATCCAAGTAAATTTAAATACAATGCCACCAGCTGTACCTTTATGCAAGTGCACTTACCACACTCAGGAGAGCCTTTTAATAGAAATAATTTTCCTATTTCCTTTAAGCAGATAACATTTGTCTTTTTTTGACTGCTGCACTCCCCAGCAACAGTGCTATTAGCATAGTAACACACATTAGAAGTCTAAAAGGTTTTGAATGCTGGATAAACACAATGAGACCAAAGTGATGTGACCAACAAATGTTAGCTGGCTAATGGGCCTGGTCCCCATCTTAAAAGCAACACCATTTTCACAGAATCCATACGTGGGTGTTTTTAAGATGTTGCCCACCACTACACACTCCTTAGCATACGCTTAGGCACAAGCTATCATGTCATCTGACAGATACTGGACTTTAAAAAAGTCTAACTGTGCTTTGAATAGCTGATCTAGAAGTAAGCACTGTGGGGTTCTCTGTCTCTGAACGGCTTTAGTATCACATCTGCCTGAGTTACAGCTATGAAGGTCTTTTCCCAGCTGCCAGCTTCCTTAACAACCTGAGGGTTTGGAATTCAAGCTGTGTTCATTCTGCCTGATTTATCCACATTAGTAATACGTTCTTGCAATTGGAATGTTGGGCGTAATGCTGCTGAGGCATGAGGCACGGCGTGATTTATTTGTGCTTGCCAAACTGAATTAGCTCTGCCAATTTTAGTAGAAATCAAGAGATAGGACACTGAATGCACACATGGGAAGGATCTGTTAGGAGTTATTACCTCGTTGTTTTTCTTTCCCCCTCAACATAACATCTCTCATTAAATAGGCTTGGGAGTAAAGCTCTGCAGATGTGATACCCTTACAGTTATCTGCATTAATGGCAATAGCTTCATTCTAATGACTTAAAACTATTCTTAAAATATTCTAAAAAGTATTACCTCTGGCATTGCTTCAAACAACGTTCTTTTTCGTTTTGTAAATTCTTTCATATCAGTCAAGATCTCATGTTTTATTTCTGGAGGCAGCTTGTTAAAATCTTCTGACTCAATATCTACAGAATGAGGGTTTTCAAATAATTCTTCCTATAAAAATGGAAAAAGAAACATTTATTTTTCATTAACACCCATAAATAACAATATTTCCATTATTATTTCAAAATGAAAAAAACACCTATGAAACCTTTGTTGCTATTTCCTATACTGTGAAAAAAAAATGTAAAGAAAAAAACAGAGCACCAAATACTTACCTAATTATTGACATACACTTTATAGGCTACAACTTAAAAGCTTGGTTTTGTTCTTTCTATAAAAAGACATTCAGGATGAATCACAAACAAGTATTACAGCCTCAGCAAGTCTGATTTTATCATTCCAAAGAGGTTTTCTTTTTTGCAAACTACTTCAAACATTAACCAATTCGCAAAAGAATTTATTTTTGTTTTTTATTTGATTTAAAGAAAAAATAATGTCACTTTTTATCATGCATCCTGCTTAAATTATGTATTACTTTTCACCTCTTCCCCTGAGATCAATGCATCAGAAAGGGATACAGAAATTATCTGTGAAAACTCAAAGACCAGTGTTTCAACATCAATTCGTATCTGAAGAAGAATGCAAATTCTGCTAAGGATGCTGTCTTATTTCATTTGCACATATCTCATGAAATGCACACATTCCATTTTTGCCATTACAAAAAAATTCTTCACATACCCAGAAAAAAAAAAAAAAAAAAAAAACATTAAAAAGAAATCCTATTCTGCTGTACTCTAGTGAAGAAAATTTCATTTGCATTTTCTGATTAGTAGGAAAACAAGGCATCCTTAAAATTAACTTATTTGCTTTATCAGTAATGTTTAATAAGACCTATACCTCCAAACCCAAACACCTTTTGTTTTGTTTTGTTTTTAAACAGAACATGTAAGTACAGGATAGCTCTCAGTAACAAGGGAATTAGAATGCATTTACCTGCAATATCTTTTTTTGGCTCATTCTCACTTCCCATTCTTTTTCCTCTTCCTCCTCTGAGCTAAAAATCACAAGAGAAAAAAGATGTAGATATTTCCCTGGGTAAATGAAATACCTATAAAGTGCCATTAGTCTTCCCTTCACTGATACATAGAAAAATTCACACACAACAGCAAACTATACACATGCAAACAAATATAAATAAAGTTCAAAAAGATAATGAACAGAAGGCAAGCAGGCAAACTTATCTCAGTCAAATCTAGATGAACACAATTCTTGCTTTTTACATAATTAACTGATTCTTATTTGGTCAGCATTTAATTTATATCAAAGTAAATAAAGTATACGCAAACTGTGCAAAGAGTAATCTAATGGATAAGTTCACACTTAGAACATAAATATTCTTTATATATTATGGAGTAACATGGGTCAAAGATCTTTCAGGAACACTTCTATACTCTTATCTGTTTATTTTAGCCATTTTATCTATTTTTCTTATTTCTACCTACCTGTTCTTCTCTTCATTCTCTAAAGAAGGCAATACATATATATCATCAATTTCTTCTCTTTGAACTTGTGTTATACTGGGCAAAACTTCGCTGCTTAGGGAAAAAAAAAAAGGTGATTAATAGATGCATAAAATTCACCCGCCACTTGTAAACAAGAGGAAAAAAATGACTGGGAGAGGGAAACATAACCCCCATTTTTAAAAAGGGAAAAAAGGAATACCTGGGGAACTACAGGCTAGCTGGTCTCACCTCTGTGCCCAGCAAGATCATGGAGCAGATCCTCCTGGAAACTAAGCTATAGCACATGGAAAATAAGGAGGTGACTGGTGACAGCCAACATGGCTTCACTAAGGGCAGATTGTCCCTTACAAATCTGGTGGCCTCCTACAACAGGTTTACAGCATTGGTGGATAGGGGAAGAACAACTGACACCATCTACCTGGCCTCGTGCAAAGCATTTAACACCATCCCCCGTGAAATCCTTGTCTCTAGAGAGACATGGATTTGACAGATGGATCACTCAGTGGGTAAGGAATTGGCTGGATGGTTCCACTCAAGGAGTTGTGGTCAACATCCCAATGCCCAAGTGGAGATCAGTGATGAGTGGTGTTCCTCAGGGGTCAGTGTTAGGACCGGCACTATTTAACATCTTTGTTGTTGACATGTACAGCAGGATCAAGTGCACCCACAGTAAGTTTGCCTCTGACACCAAGATGAGTGGTGTGGTTGACATGCCAGAGGGGAAGGATGCCATCCAAAGGGACGCAGACAACCTTGAGAAGTGGGCCTGTGTGGACATCGTGAGGTTCAACAAGGCCAAGTGCACGGTGCATCTTGGCCAGGGCAAACCCAAGCACAAACACAGGCTGGATGGAGAATGGATTGAGAGCAGCACTGAGAAGAACCTGGGGTACTGGCTGAGGAGAAGCTTGACATGAGTCAGCAATGAGCGCCTGCAGCCCAGAAAGCCAATCGTATTCCAGGCTCTGCTCTTATGAGACCCTACCTTGAGCCCTGCATTCAGCTCTGGCACCCCACCATAAGGACAGGGAAGTATAGAATAAGCCCAGAGGAGGGCCAGAAAGATGAGGGCTGGAGCACCTCTCCTACAAAGACAGGCTGAGGAGGTTGAGGTTGTTACGCCTGGAGACGAGAAGGCTATGGGGAGACCTTACTGTGACTTTCCAGTACCTAAATGGGGCTACAGAAAAGCTGGGAAGGGACTCTGTCAGGAAGTGTAGTGACAGGATAAGTGGGAATAGCATTAAACTAATAGAGGGTAGATTTAGATTACATATAAGGAAGAAATTCCTTACTATGACAGTGGTAAGGCACTAGAACAGGTTGCCCAGAGAAGCTGGGGATGCCCCATCCCTGGAAGCATTCAAGGCCAGGCTAGATGGGGTTTTGGGCAACCTGGTCTGGTGGGAGGAGTCCCTGCCCATGGCAGGCAGGTTGGAATTAGATCTTTAGATCTTTTTGATCTTTAAAGCCCCTTCCAACCCAAACCATTCTGTGAATTTTTATTCCTACCTTTTGCCTGTAAGAGCAGTTTTGATAGCTTGTCTCTTCAAAAATGTTTTCAAGAGTTTCTCTGCAGTTGTCCTGGAATCACGCACAGCCAAGTCCTTCCTATGTCTTCGCTTAGCCTGTGAACGTGAAATCAACATCAACAAAATTTTGCTCAATGTCAAAGACACACATCAACCAAATTACTCTAAAAACTCTGCATGTTAAGCCTAAGAGCAACTCCTAACTCACTCTACACCAGTGGAGACACAGCCTGTAGATCCTATAAAGCCTTCTGGGTTGGTGTCCTCTGTGGGACTCGGGAGTAGTTTTCAGCTTCTAGGTATAAATGCTTTTAAGGTCAGGTCCATTCTGAAGCAAGACCCAGGCTTACACCATGATCTACTTCCTGCAATCTGGTTTCTATGCAAATCAAACCTGAATAAGTATCTATCAAAAGGAAGCAGCTGCGAGCCCCAAGAGATGACCAAAACTGAGACTGCAAAGAACATCTGCACAGCAGCGTAATTCAAGCCTTCCATCCTCGTGGCTCAGCAGCATAAGCAGAACTCAAGGAATCTGAAATTTCTACTCATTAGCAACAGACACACATCCTGTTTTGCATTGTAATGACCCAGCACAGGTACATACCAAGGTCTGTCTCTTCAGAAGCGGTGCCTCTCCATCAAAAACAAAGACAGGTCGAATTCGGAAAAACAGTAACTTGCAGAGTCGATTAAACAGAGTGAGGAGGTGAGCATTTTGTATGGAATTACCACGACGATCTCTGGCTCCCTTTATTGCTTGGTTTAACCAAATACTAATATCTTAAAGACTGGTTAAGACGAAATTATATGCACTCCTACACATGTATCATATTAACTGTTTCTATAAAGCGCACATACTTGACTGAGTGTTTTTTTCTCACTGTTCCAGTCTTGGCCTATTGAAGCCATGGTTATCCAAATACTTGTGAAGTTTGGAAAAAAATAAATTCTTCCCTCTGCCACTCTGGACAAAGAAACTACCCCATAGCAAGTAGTACCTTCTCAGTTCTGTTTACAAATAAATGAAAGGTAACTTCATCTGCATCTTTCTAAGCATTTCCAGCACTTAATCAAGGGAAGCTTACACAAAAGGATTTTAATTTTGTTCATCTTTTAGTCCTAACTAGGGGCACATTTATTTATAAAAAAACAAAATCCTGCAGCCTAACATTTGTGTAAAAGATTTGTTGAAAAGTCTTACTTTTAAAAAATATAAACAAACGCAAAGGTCTTAGTATCCACATATCATAAAACATAAAAGCTACTTATCAAAATATTGTCACAATTTAATACAAAAACTTTAAAAAGCTAAACACAATAGACCACATAGAAGTAAGTGAAATACTTAAAATACTTTTCCTCACAAATTTGGCTTCTCAGCCTTACATTTAAAGGATACCGACAGCAAGAATTTTTCCTTCTAGTGTTTCTGGGTTTATAGGCCTTCCAGTGCATTCAAGCAGTTTCCAAAGTCCTTGAACTCCCATTGTTCTTTCTTAGCTACTTTGAGAGAGAATAATCTAGGAGGAGTAAATAAAAGTATAATCAAAAGGTTGTCTGAACCATTTATGCTTTATTAATGAAAACCCAGACCATCATTACTCCAAATAGAAATAATAAACAACAACAAAAATCCCACATTAAGAGCATCAAGACTGAAGCAGGGTTTCATTAAAAACTATTTACTGAAGTAACCTGACAGTCACATAATCGCAAATCAAGGTCTTTGCTAAACTAATTTCACATTCAAATGTGAGATTTAAAATACCGGAAGTCTGATTTGTTGTGCTATAAAGTGAGAAATGTGGCAAAATGTATTCCTTTCGGAACAGGTCAAATTTAGATCACAGAATGTTTGAATCATTAAGGTTGGAAAAGACCTCCAAGCTCACCTGGTCCAACCATCCCCCTACCACTAATATCACCCAGTAAACCGGGCCCCTAAGCACCACGTCCAACCTTTCCTTAAACACCCCCAGGGACAGTGACTCCACCACCTCCCTTGGTAACCCGTCCCAGTGCCTGACTGCTCTTTCTGAGAAGAAATGCCTCAGAGTTCACGACTATAGAAAACTACTCGCATCTCAAAAAAAGGTAAAGGCAGACAATCTTTCATATTCCTTTCAAGAGGTGTAACAGGGTTATAAAGAGAAGGAAAATAAAATAAAACAAAACAAAGAGATAATGAGTATAAACTGAGTTGCGTTAAACATTGCCCTTGCTGAACTAGCTTACGAAATCTGTTGGACAAGGGGGGGTTCTTTCCTGCCTTTGCTAGCGAAGTAAAGGCGAACAAGCAGTATTCACTCCTTGTGGCCGAAGAGAAGCGCTGCCAACAGATGCCCCTTGTACCACGGTCTGCTACGAGGGGTACGCCGCCCCCAGCCGGAGACCCTTCCCCCGAAATCGCCCCGCCGAAGCCCATCGGATTCCCGAGAACCCCTCTGTGATAGAGGCGAACGCCCCCAGAGCCAGCCACGCACACCCTGACGGCCGCTCCCCGGCCCCTCAGCGCCCCCGCTGAGGCGATGACCGTTGGTGGCCGTTGGGGCGGGGACGACCGTTAGGGGCGCGCGCAGGGCTCACCTGGGGATGGAGGGGTGGGGGAAGCGTCACGTCAAGAGCCCCCTCGCAGCGCGTAGTGCGCATGTGCGCTCATCGAGCTGCCCGCCGGGAAGTGTGGTCCGCGGGGCGGGGCCCGGCGCCATGATGGGAGGGGCGGCGCGGGGTGGGGCGGAACACAAAATGGCGGAGGCGGCGGGCGCCCCCTGGTGGGCGAGGGGCGGGCGGCGGAGGAGGTCGTCCGCGGACTCGACGTTTGAAATCAAAGAGATTCAAGTCCTCAGCTCCCAAAAATAAATATTTAAAGTAGTTCATCTGAAAAGTACCGTCTTCAAAACCCGCGGTTTGCTAAGTAGGGGTTGCAAATTTGATCCCTCATTTACCCATTCTCCTGAAAAACCTTCAGTAAATGCAGGGCCACCACTCCAGAAACAACCAGAAGACAAAGTAGAAAACAAATTTTATTGAATGAGCAAAAGTCTGAAAGTATCCCGTTTTTGGTTTAACAAAAGCAGCAACCTACAAAAACCCTGCGTTCCATGAGAAATCAGTTTACGTCAAAGAAATGAATCCTTGAGCAGGTACGAACGTTCACACGCACAAAGGTACAACTGCTGAGATGCATTTGGACAAACACCTGAATGAACTCCAAACCGGGGAGGGAAAAAACAAAGGGACTGCAATGGACACCTGGAAAAACTTGAACTGTTCGCTGGCCCTCTAGAGGTATCACAGAATCACAGAATGTGAGGGATTGGAAGGGACCTTGAAAGATCACCTAGTCCAATCCCCCTCCTGGAGCAGGAACACCTAAATCATGTCACACAGGAACATGTCCAGGCAGGCTTTGAAAGTCTCCAGAGAAGGAGACTCCACAACCCCCCTGGGCAGCCTGTTCCAGTGCTCTGTTAGCCTCACTGTAAAGTCTGTCTCATATTTAAGCAGAATCTCCCATGTTGGCACCCATTGGCCCTTGTCCTATCATTGGGTATCAGTGAGAAGATCCTGGCTCCGTCCTCCTGACACTCACCCTTAACATATTTATAAATGTTAATAAGGTCACCCCTCAGTCTCCTCCAAGCTAGAGACCTGGCTCCCTCAGCCTTTCCTCATAAGGGAGATGCTCCACTCCCTTAATCATCCTCGTGGCTCTGCACAGGGTTCTCTCAAGCAGTTCCCTGTCCTTGAACTGAGGGGCCCAGAACTGTCTCCAATACTCTGGTCACACCAGGGCAGAGCAGAGGGGGAGGAGAACCTCTCTCAACCTACTAACCACACCCCTTCTGATACATCCCAGGGTGCCACTGGCCTTCTTGGCCACAAGGGCATAGTGCTGGCTCACGGTCATCCCCCTGTCCACCAGGACCCCCAGTATATCATAACGATTGCCAGCAGTTTTCAGCACTTGCATTACCATCATACAAAATTAAAAGAGCAGCACAAAAACAACAGTTTTAAGATTGAACAAGGAAAAGAACTGCCAAGAGAACACTGTGTTCAGCCAGCTCGTTGAGCTCATGGGAAAAGCAGCTTTATAAAACCGAATTTCCCAAGCTTGTGTTAAGTGAGTCAGTGATCCCAAGCTCCCAGGATAAGATATCAGCTACCGTACCCAGAGAGCAAAAGCAGCAAAGAATGTCCCATCCCCGAACCTTTCCTGCCTCCAGTGATTCCCCTCAGCCTAAAACAGGCATCCAGATAAGGGAAAAGGAACTGGGACCTACTTGACAGAATGTGATTGTCTGAGTGACAGAACTCTACTGGGAACTAGACTGAAAACATACATTCACTTTGTAAATCTGACAAGGTTTTTTTCCAACCTTTGCGATTTTTCTTTGCACTGGGTATCAGCAGCTTTAATAAAATGGACTGTTGAGAAGAAAGGCAATTATTTACTTTTATCCTTACACCATATGCAGAATAACCCTTTTTATGAAGTCATATTACATGCTTTTGAGTATTAAGTATTTTCAATTAAGTCTGATTATTACATGGACTAATTTCAATCTCTTTTGTTTTCACAGCTCAGGATATAGTACTATTATTTCAAAAGAAGTGATTGGTTTTTGCTATCATATTTGCTTTTGATTACAAAAGTACAACAATCTGTGCTTATATGTCAGTTTATGTATCAGATCTCATCCATTGCAACCATATAATCAGATTTATTCAATAATTATGGAGTAGGTATGTTAAACAATAATTTTTATTCGTACATAACCTAGGACTAATAAATCCCTACCATGTCTTGATTAAAACTAACTTTGATATATCAACTCTATTATCTAAAGTTAATTTTAATCATTCCCATCATAATCATTATAGCTCTGATACCCACTGTTCCTCCTCTCATTAAGATTAGATTTTTTCCACGTAGGTTCTTGATGGAAACCAGCACTGAAAGATCGACCCAGTCGTCCATGTTGTTTTTTAGAGATATTGTCTTCACTCTCAGATTTGGCGATACCTTGCCCTTGTGTTTGGGATTGCTTATCCTGTCTGACATTTCCGAACGGAAAATTCCAAGGACCAAATCTTTGCCAGTTAAGTCTCTGAAAGGCAATGATGCAATGAAGATTTCCTCCAACCTAATCAAAGTAAAAAGGTTATTAATTAATTGCACACAGGCACTTTTGTAACATAAGCAGGTATTTGAAATAAAGATCCTTATCCTTCCAGGTAATAGAATTCCTAAATAAAAAAAATAATAATTAAAAAAAAAAAACACACCATACCCACAAAAAAAAACAAAAAACCTCTGTTCGATCAATTTTGATCATTTTCTAGATTCAGCTACTGTCTTTCTCATCTTTTTAAGTTATCTATTTTATCTTTCATGGGCTGGTATAACCTGTATTCTGCTAGTCTTTTCACCCTCTAGCTATCTTCACACAGATTATTTGTTCCAGTCCCTTCTCATGATGCTGACACGACCTTCCATAGTGTCTCCACATTTGAAATCATCTCTTCAGCCTCACAGACTGAAGATCTGGATTTCTCATAGACTTTTAATCTGGAAATTAAATCCAACCCCCACCCACAAGACATGGCCCTAGCTATTGGAACAACAGCTGTATGTATTACAAGTACAAAGAGCAGAAGCCCATGCATTCTTCTAGGTTTGATGCTACCCTACTGTACTTTCTTTCCAGATTACACACAGGTGGAAGGTCGTGCATCAAGAGGATGAGTCCATAATTTATTTGTAGAATATTTCTATACTTGCTGCAGCTATATTTTAAGCCAACAAGGTTATACATCGTGACCAAATGTATGGCATACACAGACATCCTGGTTTACCCTAGCATATGCCAGGCTACTGCCATATCATATCTTGTCCTGCAAGTAAATACAAATGACTGGTATTTCAGTATTCACATTTGACTTGTCTTCTGCATTACTTAACACTTTTTTTAGTAAAGTTATCTTACAGTGCTGAAGTATGAATAGGTTTGCCAAACTCTACCATGAATTTTCCTCCCACCTTAATAAGTTTACCTTACCTTCTTTGTTTTTCGATGCTGCAATCCTCTCTCTAGGTGTCGAATATCTAGATACTCTGGATTTTGGGTGTTTAGGTCAGTGACAATATCTGTCCACCTGCAGAATAAGATTATTACTACTTGGCTGACAATATGAAGCCTCACCACCACTAAGACTCCTGTACATACATGTAAATAGAGATCTGAAGCATCAAGTAGTCTTTAACAGTGATTTAAAGAAAAAGAACTGTATAAAGATATAAAAAATGTCTCAGTATTGGATATCAAGCTAGATATAAAAGCTTCACTTTCAATCAAAGCATTCGGGTGATTATGGCTGCTCTTGGCAAACAGCTTCCAAAATGAGTAAGAGTATCGTGAGTCATTAGCTGCACTGCTTACCAAATCACCAGTTTGTAAAAGGGAGAAGCAGGGCGTTTTAGGCAAGGAGAAACGTTCCTTTTGCTGTATTTAAACCTCTTGCTGTTTTATAGTATTTCACTCGGACCCATGTTTTGCTCATCCACTATGTTCACCGGACAGCTCTCACCGTAACTCACTTTCCATTCTATTCAAGTCCCATTTGTAATAAACTACCCCGTTTACTCAGATCTTCAAGATTTCATAGCTCCTTCTAGCCCAACTGAAACAAATATCCCCACATTCTACACATCTTTAAGCCTACACATCACCTTTCAATGTCTAATTACTTGTTTCTCTTTAATATAACATTCCAAGTTAAGAAAATAGATATTCACCCCAACCATTTTGCCCACCTATCTAAAACACAGATAGCTTTTTGCTAGCTCTTGATGGGACTAAAGCAGGAAGACAAACGTCTCCATGATCAAAAATAATATTACCAAGTGTGTATTCTATATTCAAAAAGCTTTTGCTGTGCCATCTGTAGCTCATACACCACAGGACCAATGTCTGTCAGCAGGATTCATAATATTCTGTTTTTCAACACAGCAACCACATGCATAATATGTTTCTTATTTTGTTGCACTCAATCTCAGTAGTCCAAAATATGCATGTATTTACAGCTGTGAATATAGTCACATCACCAAAGAAAATCAGGTTTTAGGTACTGGGATCGATCTGACTAGCTATGAAACCATCAGATAAGCACTTTCAAAAATTTTTTCAACACGACTGGGAAAATAAAGAGGAAACAAAGCAAGTTTTGTGTGGTTCTTCTTTCATCAAACAGCTCTTTTCCAAATGGAGCAACAACAACAACAAATCACTCCAGCATTAACTTGCATGCATAGCGAAGAATTTAGTTGTTAGGTGAAACTGGAATTGGTTTCCTGAGAAATACAATTCTTTCGTACTGTTCCCTCCTTCCAGGAATTAATATTTCGAGCATGCATGTCAAGTAAAACTGAGAAAACTGTTCAATTAATTCATCATGATAAATATAACTAATCAATGAGACTTCTATATAGAACTCTCTAGCTCTGCGCATGTGTCTAATTTAGTCATCAACTTCTTAGGAAACAGACTTCATCACTAACGTAAGTGAACAATGCAGCAGATCACGGGCTGTGCCTACACCTACGCTAGGAGATGTTGAGATATCCAGCGCGCTCCCAAGACTAGTACTTCATCAATTGCAGCATAAACTCATCCACAGTTTGCATGGCCTATAAATCGCAATTGGCATGATTGCAGGCACCCTGCGTGTCTTTTCTGCCTGACTAATACAAGCTCTGTCACACAAGAGAAACAGGCTTTAGCTTTCAGCAACCAACACATCCTGCCACATGATCTAAAAGTGCAGAGCCAGCCTTGAGGTCAACAAGAAGTTTCTCATTAAAGCACTTGTTTCTCTTAAAACTACAGTATATTTGTTCTTTTGAACAAATAAGTCAGTCAGTAGTTTTGAGTAGGTATATACAAATGGTTCTTAAAGAGAAAACATTTAGAACTCTTACCAGGTAACATACCTTTTACAGTGTATCGTTGGATGTTTTCTGCTCGGCTCTCCAATTAAGATCCAATATTCTACTTCTTGCTGCAAGACACGACCTCTGTTCAATAGAGGATACAATCCTAGTAAGATTTATTGTGCATACTAAAGAAAAAAAGAGATTAACATTCTATACATACATGTATCCATTTTTTAAGGATTTTCTTATTTTTTTTTCTTTAGCAAAACTGAAAAAACAGCTCCTCTAGTGTTTACAATTGCCTACAGGGAAGCTTTCTGTTTCACAAAGCTTGAAAGCAAGATAGAAGAGCTAATGCTTATTATTCAGGAGAAAGACAAATCTTCTTCAGAAACAGTGTTACTCAGTAAGGTGGTCTAATATAATACTAAACATATGAAAAAAAATGCAAATAAGAGTTGTGGAAAGCCACATGAGGGTGGAACAAACTTCTTCTTCCCCAGTTCTGACTTCCGCCAGAGCTATGGAAGAACCCCTTCCACTCTTTTCAAACTACGCCCCACTTAATAGTTATTACTAAAAGCCACAGGGTAACCTGTATGAAAATAACTGGTAACTTCAACTGCTTCCTCCTAAGCATCCAACACAGTAAAAAACAAACAAAACCCTCAACTGATACAGATTCAAGTTAAGTAATTTTAAGAAACTTAAAGCCTGTAGTAGCTGGTTCAGGGAAAATTTGTGACAGACCTAAGGGCAGACTGATGAGATACGGAGGCTTGTTCTGTGACTTCCTGTGTGTAATTATCCTGTGAAAAACTAATTTATTTTCAACCGTGACAAAACCTAAGAATTTATTGCAGTAGTAATTAGACAGCATACATATGGCCTTACCGCTTGCAACAATTTGCTTACTTTTAAAATTCCCTGTAAAATAACAATGTATGCCATCATTCTACAGGTGGGAAACCAAGACACAGGATAGATTAATTGACTTACCTAAAATCACACTGGAAGTCTGTGGTTGAACTGGGAACTGAACCCAGGTCTCCCGAGTCCAAATCCAGCAACCTAAGATCATACAGGAAGTCTGTGGGTGACCTAAGAACTGTCTACTAAGCTCAGCCTAGCAGCCTATCTACCCATCTCTTTTTAACCTTAAATGTTCTTAGTTTTATTTTCAAATAAAAGCTTTTTCTTACAACTAGAATGCAAAAACAGGTAAACAAGAACTGCTGCAGAATCTATTGACTCTGCTTCTGGAGTCTAAACACGATTATTCCCAGTAAGATATCAGAAGATACGAAGAGAACAGGATGCTTCCCTAGTTTGAACTCAAGCTAAAATAAGAGTGTAAAAGCTCCTTGAATTCATTATTTCATGTTACTTTTTTAGGAGATAAAACCTTTTTTTAGGGAAAAAAAAAATCCAATTCTGTTTTAAAAATAACATCACTAGTGACTGACAATACATTTCCACCACAGGCAAAGTATTCAAATCATTGCTCTTGTTCATTTCTAACCAACATGAATTCCAATTAGATATATAAGGCATCTTAAGTTTCCACACATTGGACCACACTACTTCTTTAACTGCACTTTCAATCTAGTAAACGTGTTTTTTTTTCCACTCCTTTCCTCTCCCAGTGCACATTCATAGTAAGTGATGGAGTAAGCAAGTCATGAACCTTTTCATAAACTTAGGCAGATTAATGTGTTGGACTTCTGTTTGGGGCACATTTTCTTAATTCTTGTCACTCAAATGGAATCATAATTAAAAAACCCACACCTTCTGTATTCTTTTGTTCATATACTAAAAGCTTTCATTAACCCCTTCGTCACAGCCTCCCACTCAGAATAAATGAGGTTCATATGATTCTGCTTTATTGCCTCCACACAAATACCACTCTGAACTTCAGAAGCAGAGCTACCATTCTTCATTCCTTGATGTGACACTACATCTTTCAACACAGCAAAACACAGACTGCTTGGTAAGCAAAATGCAAGAATGAGGCTCACCTTGCATCAGCAACTATTCTCTTCATTGCTTAGTACTCCATGCTATCAGTATCTGCTAATTTTGTCAGAGATTTTCTTATGCTTATTGATAATACCGCTAAATATTGGCCAACAGGTGAACCTTGAGAGTGCAACACAAACCTGCAGCACATACTGTGCTTACAAGCACTTTAAGACAGGAAAAAATTTAATTTAATATGATTCTGTGAACGATGCAAACCAAACTATACTCAGCATATCATATAGCAGCAAGTAAAATGCCTTACAAAATCTCAGATAAAATTTGCTAAGGCTGAAAACGTTCATAATCTTGAAGCAACTTGTGCTTGTTTTTGTTCTTTAAATCAAGGATATCCCTTAAATTCAGTAAGAATACCAATGATATTACCCTCGTTTTAAACCTGTATCAACTATCCCATTATTTTATCCTGAGTAATGTCTCCCTGACAAATCTGAAATTATTCAAGTTGCCATATTTTCATTCTAAAACAATTGGCATACCAAGTTTCTCCTGGTCTTTCAAAAGTATTTCATCATTGCAAGAGTTGTTTAAAAGAGCCAAACATCCTATGACAGTCCAGAGATCCCTTCAAGCTTCTCCTCCTCCCTCTTTTCAAGACTCTTGGTAACAAATTATTCAGTTAGTTATTTTCCTAACCCTTAAATTCCAGTTTTACCATTTTATCATCTTTCTTAGTCAACACTGAAAAAAAAAAGTACATGATCACCATACTGCTGGCTGTACTACAGGATCCCATTCTCCCCATCCACAAACACTTGTTTCTGCAGTTACAGATTTTATATTTACTTCACAATGGATTAATATCACTGCTAGGCTTTTTGCTTCTCATTTATAAAGAAAGTCACACACACTCACCTGCAGTCACCTTACTTTTTTCAATATACAGGGTGGTATTTTTCAGACTAGCCTTATCCATTTGCCCTTCAGGTAGATAACTACCCTACATATATACACATCGTTTAGCATCTTCTTAGTATCATTATGGTTTTCTGATTAAGTTCTCTCAGTCTAGCTTGCTCAATTGTGCTTAGTTTTGTTAAGTCAATCCTTTCAAACTACAGTAGAGTTTTGCTATTTCAAACATAAAGGCTTTTACAACATACAATGAAATGTTATTTGGGGGGAAAAATGGTATCGACTTGCAGCAATTTCTTTTTGTACATCTCTCCACCAGGACAAGCATAAGCATATCATCTTACCTATACGCTTTACTAGCTTTTACTGGGGTTGCTTCAAACCCGATTGGACAAAAATAATGGTTCTGGCAATGGTAGATGTAGGCCATTGATTCCTCTTTCAGTCCACGTGTTAGCTTTGCAAGGGCTCCCAAGGCTACAAAGAAAGTTAATGTTACAGTCCACTGTGTTTTGTATCCTGCATATCATATTTAGAAAAAAAGACTTATTTCCTAATATAAAATATTTACACCTGTTTTTTTTGTTGTGTTTTGTTTTGTTTTTTGTTGTTGTTGTTGTTCATTCGTTTTCCAATTAGAGGACATGATCTGATAGCACACACAAAATACAGTGTTCATTTAAAACTCATAACCTAGTTTGTTTCCTGCCTGGTACAAAAAAAGTTAAGATTTGTCCCATAGTATTTTCTAGAGAAATGGAATATATACTATGCATTACATTTAGATCAAAAACATTAAAAATTGCTTTTTCTGAAAAAAAAGAAGCAAAAGAATCTCAACTTAGGAAATACACATTGCAACATAAGGCAATCCCACTGCTCTAGTCAGATAAAGTCACGTAGCAATGACACAACCAAAACACCTGAAAGCTTTCAGATACTTATGTATCATGAGCTTCTTAAGAGTCTCAGGATCACCTCCCATATTTGAGGATACCATATTCTGTAACATAACAACAGGGCTCAGTTTCAGGGAATGTGAGAAAAGATGCTGAAACGTGGTAATCTGCTTGAGAATTTCAAAAAATAGCTGAACATACGACAATTAATAAGTGAAGAACAGTTTGCTGCGATTCCCATTTTAACAATCAGCCCCATAACTTTTCATCATGGTTTTATCCTTTTAAACTGTTAGAAGACAAATAACCAAACTGAACCATAGGCTAAAAAACTGTATATAAAACCGCAACTTCTCTTTTGATAGCACACTTAAAAGTATGCATAAAAATGAAGCTTGAGTAGCAAGTTGAAAGTAATCACCTAACATTTAGAGTCAGATGTTAGCTAATGGCAGGTAACGAGTGCACTAACTTAAAAATACATTTTTAGAAGTATAAAACATTTAATTAAGGTATTACAATAATACTTTGGTGCTGTACATTCTAAATTTTTATAAAGAGATTTCCAAAATGCTGAAATAAAAATGTGCTGCTCCCCAGTATTACAGCAAATACTTCTTCCAGGAAACCTGGATACCTTAAAATTCCATCTTTGTGATTCAGAGAATGCATCTTATTTTTTAAAGATTACAAATGAAAGTAATAGCAAAATAAGGGAGAAAGTAAAATTAGAAAAATTACGCAATTTGGAGCTATTCGATACCTTATCTGAAACTTGAAACAATACTAATTATTTGTCCTGTCAAATGCTGCATGTTGTGGGACTTTTCACTTTATACACTGTAAGATGAATGCTTTAGGATTAGCTGCTTACCAGTTTCTCCAGCTGTCTTGTTCTTCCCATGAGGTTTATACAGAACATATGAGCATCCCTTGATATGGAAGTGATCATTTATTTGCCTAAACCATCTGAAACAATAAGCTTAAGAGTATAGTAACTCAATAGTTATTAAATGCAATTTTCTCATACTTCTCTCTGCTTGGCAGTTTAGAAAAGAAGCCTCAGTGTGCTACTAAGCACCTGCCACACTAGTATACGAATTGCAGATGACCAGGGTACGTAACACAAACAGATCATTCTAAGAAGGTAAATAAACATTCAAAACCTTTCCTTTCACTTTGCTTTTCCAGATGTGATATAGAACCATAATAAACAAAGGGCTAGATTTAGAAATGTTAGTCCTTTTCAGTTCAGTTCAGTCACATCTAACTTTCAATTACTCAGCCTTTACGAAGACGCTCAAATTCTGAAGTACCAAGCTTCAGACATGATTTGTAAGGTGTACAACAGGAATTTTCTGAGATGTTAGAAGGCAGGAGACTTCAGTGGGACATTCTGCATATCATGTTGGGTTTCTATCACATAACGTTTGCATTCCCAAAGCATCACAGAAGTCCACTATCAGAACTCCTCGCAGCAGAAAGTGACAGCAGGTCTGCCAAGAGGATTTTGTTTCAGATATTTACTTCAGAGCATTACAAGATTCAAATTCACCTCCCCCAAGGTAGCACCTCAATCTAAAACTATGTTAGGTTGTGTTTGTCTCTCAGCCCCCATGTTTTCGAGTCTCCCAAATGCTTAAAATGATTTGACCAGCAAGAAAAACAAATAAATACATGAGGGTAACTTTTTTGCAGCACGTAGAACCGGGGAAGAGAAAGAAGGATACCAAGCCTTACTTTTTGCTATACAGACTGTTGCCATAAAGGAACAGAATATTCCGTCGGCTTGTTCTATAACGCCTGACATACTCCTAAGAGATGTAAAATCTGGATCTGAGTCTTCTAAGGCACAGAAGGAAGTTTTCATGACAGTCTTCAATGATCTAGACAGTATGCTACTATTTTAGAACAGACTGCTCCCACATTTTCAAATCCAGTGCCCACATTCTGTGCCAAAACATATATATTACATTCAAAAAATACTAACTAGATCAAATGTGATTCACAAGGCTAGTAAGAAACTGCAAAATTTTTGAATCTCATATATGGGTAACACATCAAAGCCTTTGTAAGATGTTCAAACCTCAAGGCCCTATTCAATTCTAAAAGCTTTTATGAGTTTAGTAAAACAAAGAATGGACAAAGATTTTAGACTTAACTCCTCCAGATCAGGAAGCAGCAGAGCAGAAATGAAAGAATTGGAGAGTTCGAGCCTTCTGTGACTCCAGCCTCATCCTACCTCATCCTGACATCATACCTCATCCTGAATAGCTCCTTTGCACCTTTGTGCAAAGGACTCATTATCTCATTTTTTTATTTTATTTTATTTTATTTTATTTTATTTATTTATTTACACAAAGCTACTAATGTATCAAGAGCCATTTCAGGCTATCTTAATGACATTAACAGGCATTTAACAGACAGGAAAATAAGGGTAAAGAACAAAATGAGGGTAAAGAAATTTCCTAGTCAGGAGATGAATTCATTGGAGAATCATACAACCATTAATCAAAAAACTAAATACAATTTCATGTTCTCACGATCTAACAACACCTGCACCATACATAATGGCTAGTGTAAAAACCCTTTGAGATGTTGCGTTGGACACTGTCAGAGCACCCAGGTATGCTCTACTATTTTAAAACTTAAGATGACTAATTTTTTTTTTTTTTAATAAATGAATTACTACTGTGTCTTTAGAGATTGTATGATCTAGTTTTTATCATGACAGTTTTGCATCTATTAACTATTTGGCTGCATTAAAAGAATCAAGCATACCTCATTAAAGTTGTATTTCCAGTGAATGGACCAAACCTAATGTCTTCAAATGGCGGTTGAAAACCCAGTATGTGTAAAGCTTCTTCTTGAGTAATAGGTGGCAAACTGAAAAATAATAATAATAATAATAATAATTTAATAAAGAAATTAACACCACATTTTAGACTCTTTAGAGACAAAAAAATATGTAAGTGTGACTTACCTGCCAGCTCCCAGCGTACTATATAAGAAATTCCAGCAAGATACTAATGAAGAAATTCCACAAGAAGTCTTATACTGAGGTCGGCTAATACAATACCTAAAACAACAAGAGCAACAAACACATCAGTAAGAATTCTTGATTTGGTTACCTGAGCAACCTGAACTTCTTTTCATGCCCCTGAGGTGCCAAGCTCTACAAGTTTTCACTCTGATTGTATAAAAGAATGTATACTTAAACAACGACAAAAAAAAAAAAAAAGGAGCAAACATACTAATATATTTCTTTATGCTTGTCAGATATTGCTACTCACTACCATACAAACAGGTCAAATTTCTAACAGCATCATAAGAGTTCTGTAAAAACGATCCTGTAGGAAAAAACAGTTCTATACTAGTACAACATAGTTCGATCCTGTCTCTTCTAACATAGGAGCTTTTAGTAAACTGCATTTGCAACAATCTAACAAAGAATGCTGTCTGGGCTGCAGATTCTCTAGTCCAACTTCCTAATGTCACAGACATACAGTAAGAACCAGAGGAGTTCGTTAAACCAAGTCAACTATGTTCATATGATATACATTCAGGGAAATGACAGGTTCTGATTTAGTATTTCCAACTTAAAAGAAAAATCAGGAGTAATATGTATCAGCTCTACACTTCACTTTTGCATGACCATGCCAATGAACTTGCAACTTTTTTAAACACTGAACCCTCACATAATTTTTTTTTCCATATTGAAAGAAGTTCTTTAAAAACAAAAATGTTTTTAGAATTTCAGCAGATGGGAGGGAAGCTCTCATTCTTTCTTTACTTTAGAAAGTACAAGATTCAGCGTGCGTATGTTTAACAAATCCATACAGTAGTTCTGTTAAAAATAATTAAGATGTAACTAAGGAGTCTTAAATAAAATAACCAGCAATGGTGTCTACCTATAAATTTTATGGGGATAACCTGAAATGCATTTCATAAATACTACCATCTCCGGAGGTCCAACACTTTCCTCTCCTTCACATCCTCAAGAGCAGACCGCTGAGTACACTCCCTGTATTGTTTGCTTTTTTTTTCCACGGATTTCTTCTTTGTCACTTGTTTCTTCATGTTGCCTGCAAAGCAGATTTCAGAAATAAATGAATGCCTTGTTTACCTTTTATATCTTTCTCTATAAGTAGTTTTAGTAATAGCATGCACCTCAAGTAACAGATGACGGCTGTGTTAGTACATGCAACCTGGGACTAAACGTTAACTGAAGGATAAAAATAACCATTCCAGATTTTCAACAGGTCTGTAAAATCCCAAAGCACCCATGTGTATCCCAGGTACTTAAACAACATTGTGTTTTTCTGAGAAGAATTAATGATGATCTGCTCAACTGTTCAGAGAAAGCAGTCAATCTGAAAACTTCCTGATGAATTATATCAGCTGTCCCAAAAACACATTCTGTGAAGATCCTAAAAGGCTAAAAATATGTTGCCAGACTAGGGAGACCAACATGAACCCCACCATCACAGAACATTAAATGCACAGAAAAATATAATTGAACATTTGCTTTTCAAAGCTAAACTGCGTAACCAGCTACTTTCTGAAAACTTATACACCAGTTCAGTAAGAATAATACATCCCTAAGGTCTTCTGAACTTTAAGCCACTGAGGCACTGGAAAAACAAAAAGAGTTGGGCCATGTGTTAACGCAGAAATATTTGTCCAATTTTGAAGACATCATATCCAAATAAAATATAATACATATATTTTAGAAAGGCTTACCATCCTGTAAGGTGTTATCATTGCTTCTTATATTTAAGGACACTACCCATACTCATGAAAAAACAATGGCCATTTTCCAAACTCCTATTTAAGTTTTGCTAAACTGGTCTCATAATAAGAGATATAGAACTGCAATTTGACTAGCTAGCCAACACATTAAAAAAAAAAAAAAAACCTACAGGCTGTAGATAAGCAAAGAATTACAAAGCTCATGTGTGTATATGAGCACGATTCACAGCAGCAACCTGAGAAAGCACAAAGGAGGCAGCAAAGCCAGCTGTAATGAAATGGGCCCCCTAACACTGTAAACATACAGCAAATGAATATATACAATTTCATTACAGAAACCAACTGCTCTCCTAGATAACTAATGATTTCATTTACTTCTTGTCACGAATAAAGCACAACTTTATTTTCAAAACACACCTATGAAGTACCGTCAAACACTTCTGCAAGTAACAAAACTGTGCTTAACAGGTAGAAGTAATCACTGCATAACATACCAGGTTACCCACACAGTAAAGTACAATGCAGCTTTGTTTTATCCAGGCAGCTACATTTGGCTTTCACTCCTCCTACCTCACCCTCTCCTTTGCTGATGAGCAAGTTGTTTGAAATGATGTGCATGCTCTCCTACAGCACTCAAGCAACATGAGTGCTGACCTTCCCTCTCCAAAAGCAAGCTCTGAAATGAATCCTTTCTCTAACACAACATCCAGTGTTCACTACCTCACCTGCTTTGTTCTTATGGTTTGTGGTCACGCTGTTGAATTCTGACTTGTCGATTTCCCATGCCAGAGGAAGTTTTCCAAGACTGCCAGACAAGTCTTCCAAGTTAGCATCTTCACCGTAGATTATGTCTGAAGCACCAGTTTGAACGCCCAGCAAGCTAGGTGTGTTATTTCCAACATTTAAGGCAGCACTGCTCGACAGGCAGGCACTAACTGAAGCACTTGGGCTTTTACAAATAGATGTTACTCTGTTTAAAAAAGCATAGTCTGAGCAAATGGTATAAAATTTCTCTCGTGTATGAGTCACAGGACATCCCCATGGGTAATGCCCATCTGCCCTAGACACCAGCGACACAGTGGAGGTATCTGACATGCAGTAAGGCTTTAGAGGATCATGAAGAGAAGCTTCTGGGGATTCTTTTCCAGGTTTCTTTCCAATACTTCCATTGTTTCCAGACCCATTCTCCTTTTCCTCTTCTGAAATGTTAGGCATTGAATTGTATTGAAAGAGTATTGTACAGCTTGGAATACTTTGGTTTATGTTGTGATTACCACACAGTTTGCATCATTGCCTCCATTGCCACTGCAAGCTATTGATGAGGTACCTGAAAGGAAATGAGAAGTTAGTACAGGTGCCTTAGTCAACCTAAAAATACACATTAAGCTTATTTCTGAGTTTGCATACTAATACCTTAAAAGACCTTTCAAGACACGTCAAAATGCACAGCTAAGCATCTCTAGAATTCTACAAACAGCACTTTTTATTATTTCTGAAATGCCAACCACCACAATGATACTGCGATGGAAACAACATGAGTAAATACCCTCATAAACCAGCACAGGAGCTCAACACGGATTGTACCAGCTTCCTACGCTTATATAATTGTGGTTGATTACTCCTGCCCCCTTAAGGTCACAATACCTAGCATAGATAAAACATAAAATAATTTATGCAAATTAATAGACCACTAAGTCGCTTAATTTTGAAGCAGCCTGTATACTTCTACTGCAGGCGAAGTTCAAGCTGACAGAAAATGGCAGTAACTCTTATTCCTGCTCACTGTAAATCGACAATACCACATTCAGTCTGTTTCGCCGCCTTCCTTAAGAGGAGGTTAAGGGGTTCCTGCATATTTTTGCGTGCCTCTTATTCTACAAAACGGGGGGGGGCGGGGGGCCACTAAAAAAAAAAAAAAAAAAAAAAAAAGCAATGCCCGGCAGCAGCCCCGGGGTCCGGCCGCCCTCCGCCAAGGCCCCTCACAGACGAGGGGGGGGTCTAGAGGTAACGGCCGCAGACTGGGGGGAGGAGGGGAGGGCGATAAGGGCTCCGCTCCGCAGCCCCCGACCCCTGCCCGTTACCTGCGCTCTCTGCGCGGCGCCTCCCCGTGGCGGCGGAGCGGGAACGAGCCCGCGCCGGAAACGGACGCGGCGCGCGATGGCGGGCGGAGGGAGGGGGGCGCCTCGCTTCGCCGTCGCTCCCTCAGCGTCTCCCCCCCGCTGCTCCCTCATGGTCTCGTCCACGGGCCGGGCCTTGCGGGGGGATGTGGGGGAAGGCGAGAGGGAAAGGCAACAGGGAAGGAGACGGGGGGGGGGGGGGGGGGGGGGGGCGCGCCCCCCGCCCCGCCCCCCGGGGCGCCGCGGGGGGGGGGGGGGAGAAAGGCGGCGATACCTGCGTGGCGGCTGCCCGTGTGGCGAGGCGGGTGTGTGGGAGGGCAGCGGTGTCACAAACCTTGGAGCCGGGTCCCTCTCGGTGTCTCTGGGGCCGCAGGGAGAGCAGCGCAGCATAAGCGCGGCGACGATGCTTGAGGAAAACTGTGTGAGGAGACGAAAGATTATTTCAGAGAACAGCGTCTAGAGGTGCAGGAAATATTTTCCGCCTCATCCTTGCAGTTATGTTTTCAACATGAGCAAATACAGCGACTGTATTTGCTCCCCACATATGCCCCCACATGAGTGGGGCGCTTTGAGCACTGCCACAATTATTTAAAATGTATTTATATTAAAATAATCCGATTTGTGACATTAAACATTTACATGCCTCACTGTGTAGTTATTCTAGAATTCACTTAAAAAGTCAAAAATTTAAAGTGTCCTGCTGAGAAGATTCAGCACTAGTACAGCATAGTGCCCTCAGACCCACATCCTCAAACCCATGTCCTAATCTGAGCACGTTTCTGTAAACAGTGCTTCAAATAATGGAAAGAAGAATTAAATCTCTTTAAATCTCTTCTCCAATGCTAGAGTTGGTTGGTAGTTTTCAGTGATTAGGTTGAGCAAAGCAGCAAAGGTCCTGTAGTTCTCGTTGGCAGGGCCTAGTTTGCTGTCCTATGGATATAGATACAACAAGCCCTATATCAAGTTCAGGATTTTATGTGGCTTCATGCTAAAGCACCCTAGCACCCTTCCTCTCAGATGGAGAACAGAACCCCTCCTGTCTTTGCCAGCTGGAAGCCTGTTGAGCCTTAGTCGGCCAACAGCCTTTGAAGTAATTAAACAATTCTGCCTCCAAAGCATTTTTCGCCGAGCCAAATTACAAGCATTAGGATCGCAACAATGTTGTCTTTGCCAGCCGGAACTAAAATTAGGCTGCGTGATTTATTTTACAGCTTGTTTGGGCGCTGACAAATAGTGCCAAATCTGTACACAGGCTCCCCAAGCTGTATTTATGTGGGGGAAGAAAAACTGGAGGAGAAAGACAGGAGGGTTGAAATGTGTCACCTTTATTTCATCGCTGTTGTGTTTTCCTTAATGTGTCAGTGCCCCCCTACTAGGAAGAGCTGGTACACACTTGGATTTCTACAGCTATGATCTTTATTTTTAAGCAAAAACATCTTTAAAGTTCTATTAAAGGAGATTAGTTTGCTTCAAACAGCAAAGCATAAGCTGAGAAGGAGTGTGATTTCACCCTGCAAAATACATCCAGAACGTAAAGATGAGGGAGAGAGAGGAGCTAAAAGATCACAGATATAAAATATGGCCTGCATAAATTTTTAGATTGGAAATTGGAAGTCTGCTAACTTCCATACTAATGGAATGCAGTCCTGAAAAGTCACGCCAATAAGAACAGCAGGAGGCAAAAAAGTACATTCTAAAAAGTTGGAACTTAGTTTTTTAAGGCATTTTGTGATGAGGTTGCTTGTTGGAAAAGACTAAATTTATGGGACCACTTGGCCCTTGTTCAGCCTGTGATTTTCTTAAAGCAAGTCATTTCTTGTGTGCTTTTTATAAATATATTTGCAGTATTTCAAAATGCAAAATCTCTTCAAAATTCAAGATTCCTTGATAACGATGTTCAATGTTTCTGTATGGTTTGCCTTAACAAGATAAAAACAATAAAGAGGAAGTTTGGAAGTATCTCATGGAATTGAAGTTCTCCCACAAAGAAGCTTTAATTTTAAGAAGGTTTCCATAGCTATATGACAAAGAAAAGCATTTGGGTGTGTGCACATATGTATTTAAGAACAGCGTCAGTGTCTGATGCTCTTTCTGCATTTGCTTTTCTGTGTGATAGGAGTTGCAGTGCTTTCAGCCTGGTAATAGACATGATCAGTTTCAACAAACTGAGGGTTCCTTTTAAACCTCTGTCCCTCAAGCCTTATTTCAAGGCTTAAAAAAACATCTCTGATTGATGGGCTAAATACTCTGGTATTTTCCATGGTGTCTTCCTAATTTGGAAATCCAGATCTTCCTTGTTCAACGTTTCTTAATAAATTTTCATAAGAAAACTCCTGATACTGTCAGATGAGGGGAATATGACAAGCCCTCTCTGTTTAGCTCTAAGTAAACCTGTGGGTCCAGGTCCCAGGAGGATGTAATTAGCAGTCAGGTAAGCAGTACACACTACACCCACAATGCTGATGAAACCCAAGCAGTTGTGCAGGAGCCACTGAGATCTCTTTTGTTCCAGATGCACCTGCTGCACTGCCTGTGCCTCATTACTGCGTTAGGAAGCACAGGACAGCTGCCAAGGGCTTTCCCTAGCACGGCTGTCCCTGTCCACGCAGGACGTACACAGGTCCCATGCCTGGATGTTTGGTGCCTCACCAGCACTCGCAGCTCTGCAGTGCCATCCCACGAATGTACACCTTGTGTAGTGTGCCAGCTTGTCCACCCAGAGCATTCTCTATTTCTTCTCTGTAGTTCAGAGTCTTTGGTGGTCTTTGAAATCCCTTGAAGCCAATCCTGAAGGTTTCAGATGCTAGAGAGGCTCCAGTATTTTCACAGAGCTGCAAAAACAGCTCTTCAATCTGGACTTCTTTCCACCTCTGCTGGAAATTATATCCCTATTCAGAAATAGTGATTCAGTCTAGTTTTCACAATTTCATCCCACTTTTAAAAAACAAACAACAATAACAAAACCTATTTTTTATATATATAGTCATTCAGAAAAGCAGAACTTTACAGCCAAACTCAAACATTGTAGAAAAAAAAAAATAAAAAAAAAAATCTAGAAACACATAGATGCGTAATTACCATTTGTCCAACTTAAATTGCCTTGTCTTGGTTGCTTCTTGATAACCTACAAATTCCAGAGTTTCTGGAGTGAATGCTAAAATATGGAAATGCTAAATGGTTAGTAGGAGCAAAATCAGCATATTTGTGGTGTGAACTGCTTCAGTAAACTTTTTACCCTTTTTATCTGTTCGCTAGGTCTGGGGACTTGGGCTGTTTTACAGATGAAGACCTAATGTGCAGAAGGGGGGACCGGTTGTTACAGTGGGCACAGAGCCTCCCTCAGGATCACGGTGATGAAGGTGGCATCCCAAATGGCGACGGTTCAGGAGAAATTCAGGACCATGACCTCAGTCACAGGATGCTGTGTGGGGAGGATTTTACACACTTATTTTCCTGACCATACCGCTGATACACACACGGCGCCAAGCACTGAGGGGATTTCAACTTGGCTGCACCATAAAAAAAAACACACACACAAAAAAAAACAGGGACCAAGCCAGCTTTGCCGAACTTCTTTCCACTGAGGTGGTCCAGGGGGCTGAGGGGCTTTGGGCCAACGGCCAGCAACGGCCGCCAACGGCCGCTAACGGCCATTGCGGAGGGGACTACATCTCCCAGCAGCGCCGCGGCCGCGGGAAGTGCGGTACCGCCCGCCCCTCGGGCTGCCGCCGGTGCCCGCTCCGCTCCGCTCGCCCCGGTCGCCGCGGGGATGGCGCGGTGAGGGGCCGAAGAAGGTCCCGGCGGCTTTGTCCCCGTCGCGGCTGAGCCGCCGCCGCCTTGCCCGGCGGTGTCCCCCCGCGGGGGGAGGCGCCGTCAATGCGTAGCCTGTGGCTGCTGGGCTTCGCGCTGGGGGTCGCCGCGGCGGGCGGCGCGGCGGGCGGCGGGGGCCGGGTGAGCGCGGAGCGCAGCGCCGTGTGGGGGCCCGGGCTGCGGGCGGCCGCCGTCCTGCCCGCCCGCTACTTCTACGTGCAGGCCCTGGACGAGGAGGGCCGCAGGTAAGGACGGCGGCGGCCCCTTCGCTGCCGGGCAGCAGGGCGAGGGGACGGTGAAAGGTGGTGGTCTTGGTCTCCGTGCGATGCACCCCCCGCTCCCGGTAGGGAGGGTGGAATGAGTTGCTCTGAAGGAAACGGAGCTTTCTGCTTGCCCTTCGCCAGGCTTTGTCCCCCCCGAACAGACGTGGGGGTGTGCGGTTTGCCTGCCGTTGGGCAGCTTCTTTAGGCTTTGCTGAACTGCCGCCACCTTTCAGCAAGCAACTTACTCGGAGTTTCTTGCAGAAAGGGTAATTACTGGTGCTGAAGGCTCCCTGGGTGGCTTTTCTTGTACATGAGTTAGGAGAAGCCAGTTAGTCTCTTTAGAGGTATCAAATAGTGTGCAACGGGATGAGAGAAGAAAATAAAGAATCCAAAAACAACAAACAGTAAAGCGTGTATTGGTCTAATCAACAGATTATGATTTCTTCTGCTTTGTCAAATACTTAACAGTACCTGTATTCAATTTATGATCTATCTGAGCATCCCACTTGTTTCTACTGTCGGGAATATCCATTTCAAACAGGTAGGCACCAGATCAGTAGTCATTTAGCGTGTACTCAGTAGACCTTTAGGTAAACTTTGTAGGAATTAAATAGGTAAACTTAGTTTTTACAAGAAACTCATGGCTTTCGATTTCATCAGCGTGCCTTCTCATTTCTTCCCTAGTCAGGTTTGCCTGGCTTTATTTGGGTATCCTTACAGGAATGGACTCCATGTTATCCATTATTCATATCCTGTGGTAATTTCTTTGGGGTTAGGGAGCATTTCCCACTTTCTAGGTCCATGTAGATGCCTCAGCCACATCTCAACCCAGTGTAAAGGTGCAACAAGGTTCTCCACATCTCTTCTGCAGTTTTCTACAGAAAAGAAATCCTGATCTTACAACTAGTTAGGATGTGCTTGGAGTGCTCCAACCAGGTTGTCCAGATTAGATGCACTGTGGCACATGCAAGTCTGACAGTTGCCAGTTCAGCTTATCTTGGGCCGTAAATATTTCCTATATTTTCTGACAGCTCTCTAACCCTTTTTTTCTTTTTTTCCTTCCTCTGTATGAGCTATTATACAGATTAAGGACTGCAAACATTATTATAAGTTTAACTTAATTCTTCACTGTCCTAAATAGTACCTGAGAAGTAAAGTAAACTGGAAATATTTTGCTTCCATATATGTAAGATAACATTATTGTTAAGCTTGTCAGATGAAGGTTGTTATGTTTTGTTGTTGTTTTTATATATGTATCCACCAATATCCAGTTATTTGCATGCTCTCTACCTTCCCATCACTACACTTGGGAGCTCCAAGTGTAAATAGCCAAGAGCCCCACTGGATTTTTAAAGGTGCTCTGCTCCCAAATAGTCAAAGCAAATACTCTGAAACACTGTTCAACATATTGGACACCAAGTAATTTTCAAGATGTGTTCATGAATATCTGAGTGGAAATGCCTTGATACTTAGTGCTTTTAAGAGCATGAGACATTTTAGGTAACCTGACAAAATTCTGTTTGGGAACATCATGCCTGCCTTGTGAATGAACATTAGGATGTGCTCATAAAGACCTAGCGTGGCTCAGTGAAGTCACTGGAAATGTTACATTTCAAACGAATGGATAAAATGAAGAGAACTTTTGTGTGTTTCCTTTTTAACTCCGCTCCCACTTATTCTCTGGGTAGGTTCACTTCATCACCGGGTGAAAATACATTCCAGGTGAAGATCACTGCTCCTGATGAACAGTTCACTCGGGTTGGTGTGCAAGTATTAGACAGGAAAGATGGTTCCTTCATTGTGAGATACAGGATGTATGCAAGCTACAAAAACCTGAAGATAGAAGTCAAAATCAGAGATAAACATGTTGCAAAGTCTCCATATATTTTAAAAGGTAAGAAGCAGCACTATGCACAAAACTCAGCTTTTCTCAAAAAGCATATCCTACAGTGTTTTCAGGGAGTAGCATAGGATTCTGCAGGACCTCAGTACTTCTCTGGAAATGCTGAGGACCTTCAAATCCCATGGAATTACCGACTATTTATAAGTGTCCTGCAGGTACTATTCAACAGAGTAAAAAGGAGTGAAGTGCTATGAACCTAATGCCAAGCAAGTACACGTAAAGGGTTTGCACAGAAGCTGATGTAGCTTGGCGTGATGCTGTTGGACTCAAAAAACAAACAACCAACAAAAACAAACAACCAACAAACAAAATACCACCACCAGAAAAACCCTTGTCTATTTAGAGTTGCTGAAGGTTTGACCCTAGACAGTGAATGCTCCGTGCTTGACCCTCTTTTCTGATCCCAGTGGCTTAATAGTGTGACTCATTAAAATAACGATTGCATTCCTGATAGGACCGGTTTACCATGAAAACTGTGACTGCCCTCAGGAGGAGAGCAGCGTGTGGCTGGAAGATATGAACTGCCCTCAGGTCATTCCACAGATTCAAAGAGACCTAGCAAATTTTCCCATTGTTGATCCAGATAAGATTGCAAAAGAAATCCCACAGAGGTTTGGACAAAGACAGAGTTTGTGTCATTACACCATCAAAGATAACGAGGTACAGTATGGGTTGATCTGAAGTCCATATGGGGATTTGGTGGCATGTGATACAATTTTTAGCCTGGCTATTCCAGCTGAAAGGCTTCTTGTCTGTTCTTTGAGAACCTTCTTTGGCTGGCTTCTGTCCTTGAAATTGAATACTTTGCAGTTTGTGTATGAGCTCAGTAATATCTGTCTTGCTTTGTAAAATGGTTTTTGTCCATGTTACAACTGAAGCAATTGTAGCACAGTGAAAGCACATTACTTTCCAAGCAATCAATACGAGTGTTGGGAACAGAATCAAGCCTCCTAAATGCTTGCTCAGTTTTCTGTTCTCTGAGTAGTATTGCTTTGGAGTGTCACGATCTTCTAATAGTGACATGCATCGGTGGAACTACATTGTGCCTAAGGCCGAGGTGAAGAAATACCACTTAGCTCCACTGAGGATCAGAGCAATAATTCTCTGCAATAAAACTGTACTGACTTCAGTAGTTTCATTTGGAAATGAGAACAATGGAACAGAATAGAAAGAGGCAAACAATTTCTGTTTCCATTAGACAGATCTAAAATGTCTAAAAACGCAAGGAAAGCTTGTCATCCCCCACCCCTTTCCTATCACAAATGAGAGATTTCTAAAGCTTCCCAACTGATTCATAAATTTATAGACAAAGCCATACAATCTGACTAGTTACTGAGTTATTAAAAAACTCGAAATTGGGCCAGTTATCCTCTGATATGAAAACACAAGACCAGTAAACTATTTGGCTTATTTTCAGGTTTATATAAAGACGTATGGGGAACACGTTGGCTTCAGAATTTTCATGGACGCTATACTTCTTTCTTTGACAAGAAAAGTGAGTACACCTGTGTAGTCATTTATTCTCTATGTCCTAATTTAAAGAAGCCTGGGCTTAACAAATATGCCTCAGTGTATTTGTTGCTATTTCTGTTAAAAAGCTGTTCTTATTCTTTCATTTATAATGGAAAGATGAGGTGAATTTTTCTTGTTCGAAGTTGGGATGTTCTGGAATGCTATCTGATGTATGTATGGAGTGTCATTGTTTACCAGGCCTTTGTAGCAGAGCTTGATAGAATTGGACAGAAAGTGTTTTATTTTATTTTTCTGAAGGCTAAATAAATCATCCTGTAGCACCTAACAGGCAATTCTGTCTGCTGAAAAAAAAAAAATGGAACTTATATCTTTCTTCATTAAATTCCTTATGTTGAAAACAAGATGCAAAGGGTTGAGAAAGCACCAAAAGCCCAACAGGTGGCTTCTGAGGGAACTGTCTGGATGTACAAGCAAAAAGCACTGCATAGACTTCTAGGGGACCTCTGGGGAAAAAAAAAAAAAAATGTTATACAGATAGTGACAGAATATAGCAGAGCTGAAGTTTCAGCACACAGAAGTGTAATTATTATGTAAAGAGAGTAGCAGCAGAAATATTAAGATATCCAAGTTAGGCAATATCTACTTTTTACTGTAAAAAGACAAAGGTTATAGCATCACAAATTTTAAATTTGTCAATGGTGGCATGCTGTTGGAAAAAACATTTACTTCACTTTTCTTTCATGTTTTATTCTGTTACTTTTCCGCTACACCCAGGATTAGTAATGTCTCAGTTATGCTACTGTGTCTAACTTTGGGCATCATGCTTCGAAAAGGAGTGTTCAATTGTTGACGTTACATGGGAAAGTGCTAAGAGGGGCCAGGCATACAGTCATATAAGTGGGGCTTATTTCATATAATGAAGTCTAAGGGAAGACATAAATGTAGCTTCAATTATGCTAAAGGTTGCTCTATGGAAGTTGGAAGTAAGCTTTTCTCTCTCAGCATTGGACAAGAAATAATGGAATAAACTCTATCAGAGGGATTTAGATTAAGTGTTAGATCTGCTAACTACAAAGGCAGAATCTGTTTGAAGATTTAGAAAACACAGTTAGCCTCATCCTCATTAAGAATCTTCACAGGAATTTCTGTTAGATAGTGTCATTGAGAGACAATAGATCTGTTGGGTTGGCTGTCACTGCGGACGTCGGTAAAGTACAATGTATAGTTGTCCTATGACCATTACGACCATTAGATGGCACTCTACTAATAAAGTTAAGCGCTGAAGATCAGCAGGTGTAGCCAAAACCCCTTTGAAAAGGAAGGGACACAATGAAACCTTTTCTGTCAGTGTGTATACTGAAAGCAAAAAGTGCTGCTCTGGGTCTCGTCAGAATTTCTGGATGTCTCTGCCAAAGGTTTTCCTAAAACATCAGGCTAGAGAAAAATATCTTCAACCACTTAGGAGAGTGTTTTGATATTCAGCAAACAATTTCTATCTTTGTCTGTAAATTAATTTAGAAACTTAATGAAAACCTATTTGGGCCACAGAAGAATCCTGAAATGTTCAACTGACCAACCATTCAGACAGAGTAAGGGGATTTGAGAGGAGAAATCCTTAAATATGGTGGGGAGTCAGCAGTAGGCTTTAAATATTTTTACATGTATATGCATATTTTGAGAATTATTAACATGTTCAGAACTATTCTTTCTTCAGAGAAGGTAACTTTCGATACAGTCAACAAGGTGGTCCAACTTACTTTAGAATTATACAGTTGCTTACTTAGGCCCCAGTGCTAGGCTGGAACAAGGACTGTATGGCCAGTCATCTAAAGTACAGCAAGCAACCGTCTTGTTGATCTCCTAGGTGATTTTGAGACCTTCTTATAAATAAATAATCTTTTTACGTGTTTCTAACTTTACATATTACAGGTACATTGAGTATTACTACAGAACAGGCTATTTTTTTTTTCTCTTAGTGACACTGTTCTCAAATTGCAAGTTTCCACCAAAATAACGCTGCTTTGTATTGAAACGCATTTGTGCCTCCTTTGCTTCTGTTTAGGTGAAAATGCCAGATGTAGAATTTTTTGTTAACTTGGGGGACTGGCCTCTGGAGAAAAAGAAACCTCCGCAGAACCTGCACCCTATCTTCTCATGGTGTGGGTCCAGTGAGTCAAAAGACATCGTCATGCCAACATATGACTTAACAGACTCAGTTCTGGAGACTATGGGACGGTAAGAGAACTCATAATTTTTTCATAAAGTCCATAGTAAATGTTCTTCCAAAAAGGTACTTATGTTATCAGTACATTAACTTTTATTTATTCATTGAGACATTGGCACGCTATAGGTGGGCAATAATTATGTAATTGGCATCTTAGCGTGAACTGATTTGTACATTCTCCATGTTACATGTATGAGAACATGCTCCACTATTTTATTTCAAAAATGAGAATTTATCTAAATACAGTCAGGTCACTGAAAACAGCACGTGAAGTGAATGCTACAAGGGTAGGTGTTTTGTTTGTGTGCTTTGCTTCATGCCGATGAACGTGTTGACAGCTGGCCAGGACTCTCTCTTCCTGAGTTTCCTAGAACATTTAAAGGCCTTTGAAGCCAGAGTGCTCAGCTGAGGACCTACCATCTCCTGCTTTGATTACTGGTACCTGGCCTCGGTAGCAGCCCTGCTGCTGTCTTGGAACACCACAAATTCAGCTTCTAAGATATCTTCATTACTCATTTCAGACCCATATATCTTTTCACTGCATTATGTTCACATTTCTAGCCTTTATTATCAAGACGTTTCCTAAATTTGCTCCTCTTCCCAAAGTTACTTGCTTTAATTTAGCAGGTTTTTGAGGAAGTAAATTATGCTCTGTTAAGCCACTTACATGGCAACCTTGCTTTGGACTATTCATGGCTGCCTCATCACCATTATCAATTATTCCTTTACCCTGCATCACCCATGGCAACCATACTCACTTTTAGCTGCATTTTACACGACAACTGACAGATCCTTTTTCCATATACGATGCTGTGTTGCCACAGATCTGTGGATTTGACATTCTCTATCTCTTTTTATCATTGTAAAAATACTGATACAATACATATACAGGTATAATCATGACTCATCTTTATCTTTGGTATTTTCCTATTAGTACTGTGAATTATTTCAAGTAATCGCACTTAAATTAATCCAAATCACATGTAAAAAAAAAAAATCCAGTGGACATCACAATTAAATCACTTCTCCTGCAGGGTTAGTCTGGATATGATGTCAGTTCAAGCAAACACTGGCCCATCATGGGAAGACAAGAATACCACGGCATTCTGGAGAGGACGTGACAGCCGTAAAGAGAGGCTTGAACTTGTAAAGCTCAGTAGAAAATATCCAGAGATCATAGATGCTGCTTTCACAAACTTTTTTTTTTTTAAACATGATGAAAGCCTCTATGGCCCCATTGTTAAGCACATTTCGTTTTTTGATTTTTTTAAGGTAAGCCACCAGTCATCTATATTTTGTAGAAGTAGGTTCTCAGTGTTTTCCATTATCAAATAACTTTGTATATATTATTTATAATTAAGTGATTTGGGTTTTTCAGCACAGCAACGACAAGCAAGAGTAGGCTTCTCTCTGTTGGGACTAACTGCTGCGTAGCTCTTAGATTGAGAATAATGATGTTTGATTTACATCTAAAGGTTCTGCAGAACCTGGTGTAACCTAGTAACTCCACGTTCCTTTTTATTTTTTTTTCCTGGTTCAGTGATCAGGACTACTAACATAACTAACATAGTGGGAAATCAGTGGATGAAGTGGCACATCAACCCTCACATCCCAGGATGAGCGTCTAAGAATTTCTGGAGAACTTAATTGATGAAGAGGGCATCTGTGTACCCTGCACTGTGATGAATTCCAAACTAAATAACAAAAGCTACTTAAAAATTGATGCTTGCCTAGCCAATCCGACATTTCTCAATATCGGCAAGTCAGTAATATTGGTGCCCTCAGAATAACACGATCTAACCAGGCTACTTGGGTCTTGTTTGTTAATAACGTCTGGTCATTTTTTTCCCCAGTATAAATATCAAATTAACATTGATGGCACAGTGGCAGCATATAGATTGCCTTATCTACTAGCAGGAAACAGCGTTGTGCTAAAGCAAGACTCCATCTACTATGAACATTTTTACAATGAGCTGCAGCCATGGAAACACTATATTCCGTTTAAAAGTGACCTGAGTGATCTACTAGAAAAACTACAGTGGGCAAAAGAGCATGATGAAGAGGTAAATACACATTTAGAAGTACTTGGCAATGTGTCTTGACAAAAAAAAGGGAGCAAAAAGTGCAATTCTTTAAAATAAAATCTGTTGTTTCCTTCTGAAAGGACTTCAGAATGAGCATCATCAACTGCATAAATAGAAAGTTTTTAAGAATACATAATGCTGCCCTTTGCTTGGAAATTAATAGGAATTTTGGAGACTATTTTCATAAGAATGCCTTACTTTTACAATTAAAAATGCTTAAGTTCCTAATCCCATCCATGTATCAGTAGGAGATTTATGTTACTGTTTCATGGTCAATTCAGTGCGGGGATATGTAAACACAAAAAAGTGATAAAGTATCCTAAACTATCAACGCTCTAGAATCAATAGTAGCATCCTGAAATAGCTACCATTTTTAGATAATATTTTTTTACCTTTTTCTCTTTTTTTGTCAGGCCAAAAATATTGCAAAATCTGGACAAGAATTTGCAAGAAACAATCTCATGGGAGATCACGTTTTTTGTTACTACTTCAAGCTTTTCCAGGTTAGTGCATTTTTAACTTCTACTCCCACAAAAATAGAAATCCCATAGAGAGAACTCAGGGCAACACAGCTGCTGGAAATTGTCCAGTCCAGCACTTGAAGCCACAAAGCAAGTGGCAGCAATTAGGAAATTCAGTTGGTTTATAAACACTGCATGCTGTTGTTTCCTGTGAAACCCCTTAACACTGAGGGCGGTTTGAGAGAAGCGATCAGATCCCACAGATCTTGACTTAATCTGCAAGAATACGTTGCTCACAATGATCAAAGAACTCCCTATGAGACACGCACCCTGTGAACCACAGCTGAAAATATCTCTGCATTAGCACCAGGATATCGAAACTCCAGTGAGGCACTCGAAGGGGCTCCTGTCAACAGTTGGGTATCTGCTTACCCCTTCTGTGGCACACCATGGACGAAATAGCAGACTGTGTAGTCCCAGAGTTTTTACAGAATTATTCAGCTGAGTTGTTGCAGGATTTACAACATAACGAGTTAATGAATTAACACCACCTTCCTTTTTTAAAACTAGGAATATGCCAGTTTGCAAGTGAGTGAGCCAAAAATCAGAGACGGCATGGAGAAAGTGCAGCAGCCTGATGATGACCTCTTTCCGTGTACTTGCCACAGAAAAAAGGTACAATATATACGGTATTAAATGTAACATGCTGAATGTCTGCAGGTTGTATTCAACCAAATTGGAACAACCATTGCTCGATACCACACGTTCTGTCAGCAGACTGATAATGGCTTAAAAACATTTCTTAGTATGTTTGCAGGACTAGACAACTGAAAATTGAGTTTCCAATTAACTGAAAAACGTTTCTTCTTTCTCGATTACAGACCAAAGATGAACTTTGACAGAAATAAATAAAATAATTTTTCTGAATATTTACCTACATTCAGAATCACTTCTTCAGGACATGAAGGAAACCTTCAAGTAAAACTTAAACGGTTATTTTGAAGTTTACTCTATCATGATCTACACATGGAAGACAATCAGCCATCGCCTGTTTCCTTTTTATCATGGATCAGTCACAGAGCCTTGTTCAAAACACATTTTATAGCTTTTTAAAAATAAAAACCATGTTTCTATCACTTATTTGTTACTATCCTGAGATACTTTTCAAATGCAGATACTTTTTACTCACACAAGGTGCTTGGGATACTGAGTCTAGCATGTTCTGCAAAATCGGCTAGATAAGAATTGTAAACCTGCTCCCCGGCATGCTTGTCAAAAGCAGTCATTCTCAGACCGTAATTTTGTTCCGAGACAGTCAATATTCTCAAAGACAGTGATGTGTGGCTTGTATTCTTTAACCTGAAGGAAAAATACAACTCTATTGGACACTTATTTTAAAAACTGATTTTTCACAGATGCTTTGTCTGTGAAACTCAGTCTCTTCAGAAATAGAGAAAGAATTTAGTGGCACTGAGCAGTGACTATTGAAAATAAACCAATCATTCTTTTACAATTTGATTCTGCTCTTAAAATACCTATTTTCCACTGGTATTAAGTAACTCAGCTGCTCCTTTCTGAACATATCATCATCACAAAATGCTACACTGGTAGATGTAAAGTCAAGTCTAAATTCATCACATTCTACAGTTTGAACACACATGCCCAGTCAAAAGTGAGGATTTATTTTCTCCGTAAAACAGTTGATTTAAAATCTGTATGGCTATTTTCTTTATGTGCCTTTTGAAATTGGCTGTGAGCGTCTAGAGGCATCCCATGCTTATTAAACAACACTACTGATGGGCAATATTTTTTCCATTCTTAAAAAAAAACAGTTTTATTTACCCTTAGACTACTAAAATACTTGTTTTCAAAAACACCTCTCAAACTGATTTGTTACATTTAGGAAAAACCTGAATGAAGATACTACTTCACCACTGCAAGTCATTTGTGCTCCAGTTCAATATAGTCTCTAAGCCAAGAAAAAACTTGTGTGTTTATTTCTTCCATGACGTCATCTTCTGCTCGTCCTTTAACTGCCATCCCATGGTTTGCTTTATCAATCCAATGGATTTTTTTAGGAGCTTTCATTTTGCTTGCCACACCTTCTAACAATTGCTACAGAGAAAATAAGAGTATGAAAGTTAGAGAATTATCTGCTACAAATTGTAGAATGCACAGATGTCACTCACTTTGCCTGTGCAACACGTAATAGGAAGCTTTTAAAAACAAAATGGGTTGGCACTTACATTAAAAAGACAGCGACAGAAAATATGTGGTAATACTATATTCAGTAATAGGATTTGCTCAAAGGCTAGCCTTTGTTGTCAGTCACTCACTCAGACGCTGACAGTAGAAATGTAGAACTTCACAGCCTTGTGAAGGCTCCTTCCCCACATGAAGACAGAATGCACTCCTGCTGCCAGAGAGGGGTACAGCACTGAAATGGCAGAACTTAACTCATGTGTCTACAGTGCCGGAGTATCAGCACAACCCCCCGGAGAGAAGCTCTCTGCTCAGCTGTCTCAGAAGTGGAACCAACTCAGAAGGGCTTAAAGATTTTCCCCCTTTAGGAAGGGGCTCCAGGTATTTGCTAACCACACTAATTTCAGTGATAACTCCTTGTGAAAGCATTCTGACTCCTTAGGACCTGTACAAGCATGGAGAATGGTAATTGTGTACCATCCCAAACTGAAGCCAAATGGTTCAAGAACAACAGATAACTGCTTTGCAAGGAAACAAAGTAGAAAAACATTGTATTCTGATCACTGCACATCCATTCTTCATGTCAACAAAAATGCTGCTATCACAGAAGTTTAACTTCTGGGTAGAACTGCTTTGCTAGAAGAATGTCATGAAAATTTGACAAATGTGGACTAGTAGCATAGCAGTGCTTAGCTTTTCTAACTTGAGCTGGTGAAAACAGAACAGCAAATAGCTTGCTCCTCCTGCATGCCACTTAATTTGTAAAATCTATCAAAAAAAAAAGGAAAAAAAAAAAACACGTTAAAATCTGGATAATTTATATGCCAAAAGACAAGTTCCATAAAGCAGATGATCAAACAGGATCCAGGCGTGTGAAAAAGCAAAAGAAATCAACCCAGGCTTCCTTAAATCTGGTGAAGTTTCCTACCCAAATCTTCCTTCACAAGATTTACAATCCTATTTATATTTACATTCCTATTTAGAGAAGACTGTTAATCAAAGTCACTGCTGTGGATACCAGTACAAACACCACTCAGACTCATTCCTATCCCTCCATGCTGCCCTTTCACAGAAAGATTTACGAAGATACTCACTTTTTCACACATCTCATCTGCTGATCCTGAGACAAACAGCACCGGGCACCTGATAAATAATAAATCTTCATCCCGGAGCTTGGACTGCAGTTTTGGTCGATGCAGCGGGTAAGATAAACACACTAGACCTTGAATGAAGCCATCATCGTCATCATCCTGGCTGAGCTGACGTATCACAGAGGCAGCAGCTCGTGAGCCCATGGAACGGCCTTTCTCCCATGTTAAAATAAAGGAAAAAAGTATATCCACACTCACCTCACCTGCATTCTCAGTGTACTCAACTCCTAAATACGTTCATATGGATTGTTTTTAAGTACACAATTAGTACTAAATGCTAGGTATACTTTTACCTATCCGCTCCATGAAAATTATGAATTATAATTTTAACATTTTTCTGCTAAGATAATTGTATGGTTATAGTATGTTTCCACATATCCAGTTAAAAAAAAGAGAAACTGACAAGGATCCTTTGCAGTACTGGAAGGACCAAGAGCTCATCCTATTGGGGGAGGGGGTTGAGGGAAGGGGAGAGAAGGACACGTCCTGCAATTCCAAACAGACCTTAGAATTTGAAACAATGCAATTAACTTGTACCTGTTCTTTCATGCAGCCTTAATCTGCTCATAGTAAAACAAACAAACAAACAAACAAACATTTTAAGCTCCTTATTCCCCAAACAAATCCAGCAAGTATTTATGTACATATAAACATTCAGCTTAAAAGTAGAAGGGGAAAAAAATAAAGAGTGAACATGCAGCATGAGGTCAGTTAGTAACAGTGAGGGGATATCAAAACGCCTCCTCAAAGAAGCAGCATATGAGCTGACAATGCTCTATAATTGAGTGTTAGAAGTTGTTGATTCCAGGGGATTAACTTGCCTCAGGGCAGATCTGGTTTCGCTTAGTCGGACAACATTTTAAGTTTACAGTATCAAGTTGTTCCTAGTCACCCCCATCTATTTCCCTTTTCACACAATGTAACTGATTTTCTATCTGCTACTAGGCTTATGTACCAAAACCTGTGTTGGCAAAATGGCTGTTTACCAGAAACCATAATTCAAGACTTTCAGTTAAAAGATACACAAAAACTATCAGAGAACTTGTGCCTTGTCACAAGCCAAACAGGTTTTCTCCCAAAGTCAGACCCAAGGAGCGGCTGAGAGAGCTGGGATTGTTCAGCCTGGAGGAGGCTCAGGGGCAGCCTTATTGCACTCTACAGGTACCTCAAAGGAGGCTGTAGTGAGGTGGCGGTTGGTCTGTTCTCCCACCCATCCTGGTGGCAGGATGAGGGGGAATGGGCTAAAGCTACACAAGGGGAGGTTTAGGTTGAACATTAGGAAGAACTTCTTTACCAAAAGGGTTGTTAGGCATTGGAATAGGCTGCCCAGGGAAGTGGTTAAGTCACCATCCCTGGAGGTCTTTAAAAGATATTTAGACATAGAGTTTAGTGATATGGTTTAGTGGAGGACTTAGTGTTAGGTCAGAGGTTGGACTTGGTGATCTTGGAGGTCTCTTCCAACCTAGATGATTCTGTGAAAACATGGTCTATTGCTCTTTCTTTCATCCTTCTAAAAGATCTACAGCACCAAGAGGACAACAAATAGATCCAGATGCTTCCAAAAGAATTCTGTGAAAATGTCAGGCTAGATATTCCAGAAGCAGAACGGAGCTGTACGCCCATCTGGTTCATCCCCTAGTTACACAGCTCGTAGGATTCAGCCCCAGCTTGGGACACCCAAATGCAGATCTATAAATGAGTTTGGCACCTATGTTCTCATTGCAATCCATGGTCTTCTAGTCAATTTATGAAGATTACAAAGCATTCAACACTCAGGAAAGAAGACCCTCCTAGCCTATAGCTGAATTGCTCTCACGAAGCAGTAATGACCAGTGGGATTTTTTTCAGCTTGTTCCCACACAGGACAGTGAACTTTTAGTGCGTACCACCAACTGAAGCCTGTCATCCACATCCACTCTTTCACTTCTTACCAAAGCAGGACAGACTGCAAAAAATGGAGTAATTACAGATTGCTATCATTATAGCCAGAATAAGAGGGAAAAATATAAATAATAAAAACAGTACCTGCAAGGAAGACACCTGAAAGTTTATAATCATCAGAAAGCTTTAAGTATTCCTAAAGAAATAAGAAAAGAGAGGAACATTACAAGTCAGAACTGCGACAGCTGAGAGGCTGAAGATTTTTTTTTTTTGTAGCTGCTAACCACAATATGGGAAGCTCTTTCAGCACTGCAGATTAAACAATGACCATATACATAAGAGTTACTTTCTTTTTCTCCCACACAAATTAGCTCTTCATATTTTGCAGCATAAACGTAATAAAGAAACACTTTCACATTAGTTCTCAGCACATCTAAAATTTCAGACACACCCTCAATTTACTAAAATATTAAGTGATTACTGTGTATCAACTTAAAGTAACAGACCACGCACACACTCAGCCCATCAAAATACTGATTGAGTTAGTACAAATATCTTTCACTGAGATTTGAGGTCACATATTTCCAACAAAAAAACTTTAAGATACAGTCAGTTATGTCTGACAGAACAGATAAAATTAAGCAACAACTTCTTCAGTTTTAGTAGGTAACTAATTAGATGCTATCTTAATAGAGGCCTTTAAATCACCTTTACACAGGAGCACATTAATGTAAGCTCACTGACAACACTGTGTTTCTTCAAAAAAGAATGGAAAACAGACCCACATTAAAGCTACCAAAGCCTGACTTAAAAGTAACATATATATAATAAAACCACAGTATTGTGCTTATGAATTCCTTAAGACCTTGACCTGATGCAAAGTGCTCAAACTACCTTTTCCATTTTGATTCCTTTCTGCGCACTCCAGAACAAAAAGAGACTAAGCTGACATTACTATAGCAAAACATTGTTTATTTTAACAAAATCTAGGTATAGAGGAATATTTTAAATACCGTAGCAGCAGAAATAGATTAACACAGGCATATAACAGTGATTTTGAAATCAAAACCTATTTATATTCTAGGGCTCTCCTATACTACACCCAATCTCTTTTGCCTCAGATCTTCCTGCATCCCAGTCTTCTGCACTCTACCTAAGGTCTTGTTCTCTCAGCCCCAAACCTTGACATTCAGCACAATTCCCACCTAAGCTTCCTTCTTCTGAAAACCCCTCCCGAAGCCATATCCCTTATTCCCCTTTTCCTCACCAAGCCTTCCCAGAATACCAACCTCTCATTTCCACCCCAACTGAATTCTTTCATTTTTCTCAGCTATAAATTTCCTGGCAGAACATCCATGCTCTCTTCAAATCTCTTCTCAAGCTTTTCTTTCTCTCCCTGAATTCAGTGACCCATTTACTGCAGCTGTTCTAGCTATTGCCTATAGAATTGTTCCTGCTCTTTTTGCGTATGGACACCACTCCATTTAGCTAACTATCACTTCTAATTTCCACATTGTTGTTTGACTAATCTCTGCTGGTAATTTAGGAAACCTAGAAGCAGACAGAAGATAAATATGTATATTAAATCCTGCACATCCATGGATATACACTTTGGCAAAATTTGGTCTCTTCTTACCACAACTGCTTTGTAAGCTTTAGTCCTATAAGCAATGTTAAGGCCTTTACAGGTAAACCGCAGGCACAGAATTCCATAGGATGCAAGATAGGTGGCCAAAGAAACTAAGTGAGGGAAATTCATATCTCCTCCGGCTCCATGGGTAAGAATCACTCCATATCTTAACTTCTTATTTGGAACAGAAAAGATAGCATCAAGGTATTTGTTCCCAAAAGGTATTTTCACTCGAACCTAGAAATGAAACAGAAAAAAAAAAAAAAAAGTAAGAGGAAGATAAAACTTTCCAGGCTGCACATTATGATGAAGAAAATTAAACAGAGGGAAAAAATTACAAGTCCCATTCTATTCCCTGTTTAAGAGTACTAAGCGAGTAATTACCTCTGGCTCAAAGATCTTCCATGCAATAATGAGCAAGTTACCTTTCCACTCCTTATTTTCTCCATTAGAAAATGAAGCATCCCTAGCTTCAAATGATGCTTCAAGGCACAAAGTGAACTGCTTCTTACATTTTCTATATGCCTATTTGAGAGCTAACTGCCATAATTGACTTTAATATTAAATCTTTTACAATAAGAAATGCTAACTTTTCTACAAGAAGATCTAAAAATAAATGAGATTAACTGTTTAACTGCAGGGTATACAGGGCTAAGAGAACTCTGCCCCGGCAGCAACTGTTTAATCCTGTAGATGTAGTATCCATGTACGAACATGATTAAACAGGGAAAAGACTGAAATAGTATTATGAACAAGTTTTGAATACACTAGTTCTACATATTACAGGCAACCATAAGAAAATAATAGAGGAGTGACTTTCTTCATTAAGTATTCAATAGTAACTGGTGATGAATATCACAGTATTTAATACTTTATAACTGAAGTTCTAAGACGAACCTAGGCACTTACATTACACTTTTAACTAGCAGCCAAATCCACAGAAGTACAAAACACAAAGACACATCCCAGGAAGTATTTCCAAATTACATGGCAGTAACCACTCAACAGCGTGGTGGCACGCCTATTGTCACAGACTGAATTTTAACCAAGAACAGGAGAGACAGCAAGACAAATGCTGATTTTGTCTTGAAGCAAGACAAAATCAGCATCACGTTGGCAGAAGGCCCCCAGTCATGACAGACACTTGGACAAGGTGAATGAGACACGAGGCCGGCTGATGTTGAGCTGAATAAAAGGGGACTGGAGTACATGTGTGCCACCAAACATGCTAAAGCTCTTGAAAGCAAAGGAAAACAACCCAGGGCTGGGATGGAATGTCTGTTTCACACCACCACATCTCAAGGAACATGCCAAGTCAGGCAGAATTAGGCTGGTCACCAACCATACTTCAAATTTCACCTACAAAGACAGAGGTAGCAGCACAGATCTCAGAGCTTATGAGGCTCGTAAGGAGGGAAATGCAGTTGCCATGGACTGTAAATTTCTAAATGTAAAATAGGAATACAGACCAAAATAGGTTGTTGCTGTGCCTTCAGCCACAGCTGTTAAATTACATCGAGCACTCCGTAACCTTCCGAATGAAATTACATTGCCTCCTTGGAGTATGAGGATGCCACTGCCCCGACAGGGAACTCAAGCATGTGCAGACTAGGTGATTTTTCCGACAATACACAGTAAAGCTGTGCCTAAGGAGCGGAGACCAGACCTTAAAAGCGCTTTGCTGGCCTACAACAGAGGACAGCAAACAACTTTTGTGGTTTCCTTCAATCAGCAATAAGTAAAAATAAGTGAATAAGATTTTGGACTCCAGTACAAGTGTAAAAACACTTTCCAATGCCTGTATGAATGCAAAGATGCCATATAGCAAACGCAGTGTTGTCTGAAATACTTTATCTCCTGTAAGTATTTGCTAAACTTTAAACTATGAACCAAATCTTGCCAGGAATTGCTCTGAGTTTCTTCTCAAGCCAACACCGTTCAGTTAAGGAAAGGCAGCTTGAAAAAACGATGACAAATCCCCAAACTGCTGCACGCCCTCAGAGCTCCTGCACTACGGACAGCTCAACCGCTGGCAAAGCTTTCTCCCACTGCCGCCGGCCGAGGGTTTCCCGGCCCCAGAGCGGATGGAGATGAGGAAGGAGGCCGGCCGTACCTCTGCGTGACCGCTCATTGCCCGCCGAAGGGCGGCGGGCCCGGGCTGCTGGCAGAGGCTCACTAAACCCGGATAAGTGCCCGAGCCGGAGGGGAGGGAGAGAAGGGGGAGCTCCGTCCCCTCAGCCGCCGACCCCCGGCCGTTACCTCAGCCCAACGGCCGCACACCTCAGGGCAACGGTACGAGGATGTGACTGCGCATGCGCGCGCGAGGCAGTACTCTGAGTGACCCCCCCCCCAGCCCGGGACTCTGGGTGAGTGACAGCCCCCCTGACCCATCGCCGGCCAGGCTCGCGGCTCCGCGCTGCTCGATTGGCCCGCACCTGGGCAAGGCCCCGCCCTGCAGCTCTGGTACCAGCACAGAGCCTTCCCCCGGGCTCTGCTTTGTTCTATGATTAAACACAAAACAAAACAAACCAGTTAAGTACAGTAAAGACAGTTTTTGGCTGATGGACCATAAGCACGGATATTCTAACACAATGTTTGAAGTATTTATATGTTGGATGTTTCATAGGTCATAGAATCACAGAATCATTAAGGCTGGAAAAGCCCTCCAAGCTCACCTGGTCCAGCCATCCCCCTACCACCAGCATTACCCACTAAACCATGTGCCCAAGCACCACGTCCAACCTTTTCTTGAACACCCCCAGGGACGGTGACTCCACCACCTCACTGGGCAACCCGTCCCAGTGCCTGACTGCTCTTTCTGAGAAGAAATGTCTCCTCATTTCCAACCTGAACCTCCCCTGGTGCAACTTGAGGCCATTCCCTCTATTCCTATCACTAGTCACCTGTGAGAAGAGGCTGACCCCCAGCTCCCAGATATGCTCCAAAACGTTTTCTCACATTCTCTGTCAACTCAGAGACCATTGATCTGTTTGCTGCCATTACCAGTGTATAACATGCATACTATCAGTGTATAAAATGCAGGTAAGCTAGGACACCCTATTGCTCGCTGATTCAAGGCACCATCCCAAACTGAACTGGGCTTTTTCCACGTTCAAGTTCTGGAAGACAAAATGTGCTCTGCCCTGTGTGCTCAGTGTGTCACTGTCACACTGCTGGCTGGATTTCATCCAACACCTTTCCAAACCTATGAGAAGTTCAGCTGTCGTCAAGCTGGGAAAGGTAGGAAGCCTTTGTCGCCTAAACTTCTACCTGAGAAGTGCCTAAAACGCAAAGCAAGAACAAGATGTGGAAGCATAAAACTGAAGGAAAGCTTCTGGCACAGCCTACAAGGGTCATCTGCCGTTGGAGACACTGGGAGGCAAAGCGCACGCAGTGCTGTGGCAGCTGTGGCTTCGGCCACCGCTTGCGTTCACGGCCTCCAGCAGACTGGAGGAAACACCATGCCTCCAAGTAGCACCGAAGTTACTCATCTTGGCTGGGGATCACGCTGTTCCCACTGATACTTAGCACCGGGGAAAAGTTCATAACTGAGATACTTAGCAAAAAAATGGGATTGGGAAGCTCTGTTCTGAAACAGCTAGGGTTCAACTCTCAATCCACATCAAAGGAATACAAGAAAAAAAGAAAGAGCTAAGGAAAAGTGTTATTTTCTTGTTTTGTTTTTCTTCTTTGTTGCTTTCCTTGCTGTACTTAACAGATGCCTATGTTCTCTAGTATAGTTTATATATTTGGCATTTTGTTTTACTTCTTTCTTGATCTGACTTTTGCTTTTTTTCCTCACTCTTCAGTCTACATACCATACTTCTCATGCTTTTGATTATTCACATACTGTTTTAAAAGCAGTCTGTGTGGGACATGTATCACGTTAAATCTGTCCATATTTTACCCTTTTCCCCCTGGAAAACTATTTTCTTATGCTTTTGACATACAGTAAGCTGCTACCAGCTCACTTTTTATTTTCTCCATTCATTTTCTTAGCCCCATCTTTCTTATAATACTTAAAACTCTTCTCTGCATAAACACAGAGGTAGGCTAGCTAGCATCCAGTAGAGTCTTAAACAATCAAAATGAGTGTGAGAGATGCTGCTGTAGCCTCTGGTCCATGGAAATACGGTCAACCTAATTGGGTTTTGCCACACTTTTCCTGCAATTGCTTTTCTTCTGGAAGATAAGGTTCCTTTACTGTGACACACATATTGCTAATATTTCAAAGGCTAGGAACTTTAATTAGAAGTATATATATTAGATTCAAACTCCTGGATATATTTTTATAATGGATACAGTCTGTTATTATGAATTTCTGCATATGTAATGAAAAATGTGGATTAGAATTATGTTCAAATATAAGGAATTTAGTTTTTTTGTTTGTATATTTTGGTTTTTGTTTCGTTATTTTTAGTTTAGTGACATAATACAACTCTGTCATATCTAGCTACTCAAAATCAGGTTTCAGTGTTTTTAGGAGGCCATGTATATTCACTGTGGTTGGTTTTGAAGTGTGCCGAGTAGCCCCTCTGAAATCCAAAAGTATTCACTGCCACGGGTCTTTAAAATCAGACTATTTTTCTTTTCATACTTAAATATGAATTGTCTAACTGTAAGCTCCCACATTTGAAAATGTTGATTATAAATGTTTTCCGAACTGCTGAAATAATGTTTTTAATTAAACTTCCAAGAAAACCTGGTTTGCATCATTTCATAACTTTAACCTTACATCAGTCCTGGAAATAGAAATTTATTCTCAAAATAACATATGATACATAATAATCTAAATTTATCACCAATTATGAAAATTATGAAAGATATGTGATTTGACGTGTCTCACGGAGAATGTATGTTGTGTGTTATAAAAATGTGTACACTACTGTAGGCACCTCTGACAGATCTGATATGCCAAAGCCATCTGAATTTGAAATGGCTGTTTATCAAAGAACAACATTATCCACAATCTAATTTTTGCTGGTGCATCAGACAATCCCTGTTCTTTTCCTTGGATTGTAAATACAGCTCTTCATGCCAGAGACTCAGATTTATATGCAATAGGAACAACAGAGATGATCTCCCACTTTTTCTGAATAGACTTGTCTAGAAAAAGTGTATAATTTCTGTTTGTATGTTAGTTTGTATATATGTTTTCAGTGCAAAATAACTAAAGCTTTGAGGGCATGGTGTGTATGCATGTCCCCAGAAACAGACCATTTGTGTCTTTTCTCAAGCTCCTGGTTTTTATGATTTGGTTTGGACCATCAAAATGGTTTTTTTTTTTTTTGTTTGGTTTAGGCTGAAGGCATATATGTATTTTTAAAATCTTCTGTTCTCATTCTAAATTACTGGGTAAGCAGTTAGAAGAACCATTATAACGTGCACCCAAACAAAATAAATAATAAAATATTTTAGCGTGGCATGTGTAAAGCCTCATTTCTTTACAGAAGCTAGAGACCTTGGCCTCTTGCACTAAGTGACTTTCCCTGGGAAGGTGAAAGACCAAGACAGATGCTCAGATGCTGCAGACACTGATGTCAGCCAGCAAGGTCAGCCAGCCAGCTTCGTGGTTAGAGCTGCATTTGGGAGCTGATACTAATCAGAAGGTGAATTACTTCCAGCTGAACTCCAACCTTTTCCACCACTGTAATTCCATCTCATAATCTGTTGTGTTTACTGGATGGTTTGTTCATTTGACAGCGATAACAATGTCACTGTTTTATTGATCTAGTTTTCGCTGTGATCTCATTTTATGAAACCATGACATGCAAAGGGAACCAGTTTCTTTTGTAACGTTACATTGGTCACAAACTCTGAGAGCACAGATAATGCCAGGTAACAAATGTGCAATGCAAAAAAACTTTCTCTCCCTTTCAAACTGCACAAGACTCTTTGGAAAGATTTTTGGCTTTGCAGTCACTGTGCTAAATGGAAGTTCCATGCTTTAATTAAGGAAGGTGTCATCATAATGCATGCCTCTGGATGGTGACTTTTGGATGCTATGCATTACTCCTGGTGTTTGTCAGGGATTTTGTATTCCCTCATTGTTTTTGACAAATGCAACCACTTCATTTCCAAGGAGCAGCTGCTACAATTCATTACTACACTGTGCTGGGGACTGTTGGCAGGAGGGAGTTGTGGCTATTCTCTCCCCTTGGCTGTCAGTGAAGTGACCTGGCTGGGAGTCAGTGGAACAAAGCTTTCTGCTCCCACTGCTGCACCAGAAGAATTAATACTTTTGGCATGCCTGGATAATCTGTAAATACTAAACTCAGTTCCATATATGTTTTTGCTCTGAAGTTTAACTCCATTTCTATCTATTGCTTCTTCATCAGATAGATAAGCATGTTTAGGGATGGTAACCAGTACTACTGTCACTGCTAGGATTACCTTTATTTGAACTAAGAACATTGTGTTAAGATATGAGGCCCTTTAACATTTAATTCTCAGTCCAAAAAACTGATACCCTCTGCAGACATGTCATCAGTCACCCAAGTGCATTACTTATCTGGAGGTTATTGCTATTTATAATTACAAACACTGTGTTACAGCCCCTAAACATGAGAACTCAGTACATTTTGCTTCTCATTGCAAGTTCCTAGGCCATTTTCGTTTCTGTTAATAAATTGGTTTTCGGCATCTAGATAAATCTAAGATGCAGAAAACGACACTGTACCCCTCTACCTTTAACTCACATAAAATCCCACAGATGAGAAAATGAAGTCCTTTATTTATTCATAAATTGTCAGAGCGCAGGCAACTGCTGTGTAATCCTGAGCACTCTACAGATGTCTATGGTATCTTCCTTATCATTTCTCCAGGTCATTTATTTCATTTATGAAAACCTTTGCCTTCTAACCCTGTTCCCTGAAGTACTCTAGCAGTCCCTCTCAGTATCTAAGAAGTGTCATGTCACCTGTGCATTTAAGAAGTAAGTTATCTACTCCACAATCCAGGATATTTCTAAATGTAGTGAGTTCCAGGTAAGAGACCACAGAACCTGTTTGTTTTATTCTTCTGTTCTGATAAAATACCACTCATATCGCTGAAAAGTATTTTCTGGCTTCACATGCATGCTGTTGGGAGTTTATTCTATATTATGATTCTCTAGTCTGATTGAAAGAAACAGCATCAAATTTTCCTAGAGTCAACATATGCTGTTTTTCACAAAATCTGCTACAGGGGTAGAAGGAAAAACATATTGGTTTAATACAACTTAGCCAATACCTTCTGGATATTAAGCATTTTTAAGTAGATTTAAGAATACACAAAGAGTGTGTATTTGCTTCAGTAGTCTCTAGAGGCTGAAGTTAAAGCAAAAGATCTAAATATTGGCTTCTCCCTATTTTCCTTGTTTAACTTACACATTGTCATAAATTTACATATGGAACAGGATCTAGTTTGCTACCAACTGTATACTTTTGAGTATAAGCATCCACGTTCATACATACCCACATGCGCACGAAAAGCATTATCAAGCAAGGAAACAAGCATGTAAATATCTAAAAACTGATTGACAGATGAAGCTATGGATGGCACCAGACATAAATTTTTAAAAAAACTGGTACTTCTAAGATCCTTCAAACTTGCCGTGTGCCCAAATGACAGTTCAGTCATGACCTAACTATACATAACATGTCTTATGTTGCACATCTTTAAGGCTAATTAAAGAGAAGTTCTTAGAGCCTGTAGTAGATTTCTTCTGTGTGCAGGCAGCAAGGATAAAAGAGTGAAAGACTGTGGTAAAAGAAATCTGGGATCTCGTGATCCTGTCCTTGAAATGCTTGCAGGCCTGTCCACCATATATCTAGTGGCAAATGAAGTATGCAAAACACAGTGAACTGGTGAATTCCCTGCTGGGGGAATGCTTACATGACTAGCAAGAAGTTAGAAGAGGAGAGGGCAGGGAGCAGAGGAGCAGGTAGAGTATGATCGAAGTCAGCCTGCTTCAGCACTCTGTTAGAGCCATGAAACACAGGATCACTTGGGCTGGAAGTGACCCAGGAGGGTTTTACTCCAACCTCCTGCTCAGAGCAGGGCCAGCTGTGAGACCAGGCCGGGTTGCTCAGGGCTTTGTCCAGTCAGGTCTCAAAAAACCCACAGGGATGGAGCCTGCTCAACCTCCCTGGCCAAACTGTCTCAATGCTTGGTTACTCTCACTGTGAAATTTTCTCCAGTCCCATAACCCAGCAATTACACTGCGGTTGCTGCTTGTATCAGGTCACAGGCTGTGTGTTAATCTACCAGCATAGGCCTCGAGAACTGTCAGGGATTTGTACGGACTTGTCTTGACCTACCTAGACATCTCTTAGCTGGTAGCACCAAGCTAAATCTAATCTAATGGAAGCTAAATCTCTTTGATGAGCAGGTGGTCACTTACCTGATTTGTTTCATCTTTTGTTTAGGTTCGTACACTTGTGTGGTATAAATTTATTGTTATTACATTTTGGTACTAATAGAGCAATAACAAGCAGTCTTTTTGCATAGGATGAGCTATGACCGTTCATTAAAGTGCAGCATCCAGGAGTACAGACCTGACAGCAGAGGCCTTGAGAATGCAGGTGGGACAATGCTGGCAGTGCCAGGGCTATAAACAACTCTCCCATTGCAATTACTGGTCATCAGAGGAATGCTGCTGGATACCACCCCATTCAGAGATAGCAAAGGCAGCCAAGGCATGTATGAAAGACACTGTAAAAGGTAAATATAGGTGTACCATGGAATAACAGACCTATGAAGAAAGAGTGTACAGTGTGTTAGCAGACATAAAAATAACCTTGAGTGGATCCTAACGTGAGGAAGAAAAAGCCACCAACATCCTTCTGAAAGATTTGGGATAGTGACATTTCATGGTATCTGTCTTGGCGGAGTCAGTATTTTCACTTAAAAAGCACATGCTGCCTCTTTTTAGGATTAATACACTCGCATTTGCAGGCACAAGTTCAGTTTGTGGCACTATCTCATAACAATTAGTATTTTATATTTCTGTTGTATTAAATGACTTAAGGTGTTTTTTTTGTTTTGTTTTGTTTTGTTTTTTAATATATATATATGTATAATGCTTAAGTTGGTCACACAGAACTACAGCAAAAATATGTCATGCAAAACTGTTCCGTCAGCTTCCAGAATGCTAATCTCATGTTGGTTCACAGATGCTGTATGCCTGCTTACAAACTTCAAAATGGCACAAAGTTTCTAGGAAACTGCCCACTGCCCATCCTCATGTTATTGCTGGCATTAGAGGTTTTCTAATATCCTTATGCCCATGAGTATGCTTTTGGGATTAATTTTTCATCTTGAACCTCATATTGTTGGTTTTAGGCCATTTTACTATACTTTTATGAATCCTCTTTAGCATTTCCTACTCTGCATTCTTTTTTTCCCCTATATTCTCCAGCTCAGCAAACCACAGCCATAAACCACAGAAGTACTGTTGTCCACATCTCCCAAGTTAGTGGAGATTTTAGATAAAACTGAGCCTCAAAACAGTTTCCCTGATACACCACTGAACGTGCCCTGACCTATTTCTTTTCTGAGCTTATTGCTATGTGAGGTTAATCATGTCAGGTATTCTGACATCTACTTTAAGTTATGGGATGCCTGTCACAAAATCTGCCTTCCTTTTACAAGAACTCACTTAGTGCCAAGTGGAAAATCTTCCACGAGATGCTGCAGGGGCAACAAATTACTGGAGTCCACATGACAGCTTTTAGCCCCAGACGTGTCTGGCACTTGTTTTCCTCAGCACTTGTAAATCAATAGATTATATGACATGAATGTTTAGAAGAAAGATGAAACACGGGACTTTGTCCCCAGTGAGTACTTCGAAGATCCTGTAGCATCACACGACTTTTATTTACGAGGAACCAGTCATCCCAGTTTTAACCTCTGAACTTTTGGATGTGCGGCCTTGCCTTGATCACCTGGTTACGTTAGCAAGCAAAGCCCAGTCATTTACTTTGGAGATTGTGTCCAAGATCACAGGTTCCTCACATGTCTGTTCTGCAATTAATCCCAATTAATTCCCCCAAAAAAGTTCATTGCACTTTAGCCTTCTTGGAAAATGCTAAGGATAGTAACATTACCCTTAGAAGTTAAGAGAACACATTGCCATGGGGAATTTGTAAGTCTTTGCCAATGGCAGCAAATCAGAGGATGTCTGAGCAATGACATCAGGCACACTGTGCCTGGAGTCAAGAGGCAAGCTGGTGATAAAATCAGAAGGAGGCAGGCTTGGCAAACCATATCATGCATGATCCAGCTTGGTCCGGTGCATGCAGCAAGGTTTTGGCCTTGTGCTTGATAGAATGATGGACAGGAGCAGAACTAATGAAAGGGGTGCTGAAAAGGGGACCTGGGGAAAGACCATCTGCAGGCTGGAATTTATGGTGCTATTTGTTTTGCGATTTAATGGCTGCTTTCAGTCATTCCAATTTTATACACTCCAAGGGGAGTGTTTTTTTCCTTTTTCGTTTATTTTTTTCTTTTTTCTTCCCCTCCCCCCCCCTTTCTGAAATGAATGACTGAAAGTTTTCTGGGCAGTGAGTTTAGAATTTTGCTCCTGAAGAAATGAATCACTTCCAGATTAAGGGAGATCTACTAGCCCTCAGTTTGGATCAGGATCAGAGTCAGTCCAGTCGTACTGTGGCAAAATCAGTTTTAGGACCCAGTGGTGGCAGACTATGTTTGTAAACTTGTCATTCTCTTGAATGCTAGGTTCTCTTTGAGCTCTTGGTCACATCCAGATGCTGGGCTGAGATTACAGACCCCCACATAGTCTGTACCCCATCTGAACCAGAAGACAGGTATGAATTTGTGTCAGCACAGAGGGAGGTTAAGTCAGTCAATTGGTGAGATCTGTCAGTTAAGTTGTCAAAGAAGAGCCAAAAAAACTAGTGCTTTTGCATCAGTTCTGCATCAGTGCACCAATCTATTAAAATTCTTAATATTTGTCTTTCAATCTGTTTTAGTGGAATCCAGCAGAAAGAGATGCAGAAAAAATGTATCTTTGACATCACGGCAGCTAAGCATGTTGTAAGTGGTAGGGCATTTTCCTAGAACCACGGAGTCAGAAGCCAGGTAGGTTGTGTTGTCCTGTCCCTGCAAGTTCAGCATTGGCCCATTTCAGGTCTGAATATTTCAAAGCCTAGTACTTCCAGCACTAAGTTTGTAAATTTTAATTGTAAATGTCGCTTCTACAGCACATATTTTGCTTGTGGTAATCAGGTTGATCTGCCTTGGCCATCCCTCTCCTTTGCTGCAGTGTGCTGCTGGCATCTGTGTTTTTCAAAGATGAACAAAATTGTACTTTCCACAGTGCAAGAACTCTTGTCAGAGAACCGTGATGTTATTAGCTGTGAATATCCTGCAGACTACATATTGTCTAAGTCCTCAATGTGAATGCTTGCTTTCACCCAGAGCTAAGCATAAGAGCATATCAGATGTGGCACATTCCACGACTGCTTCCTTTGTACCATTCACTCCTTCCCATAGTCAAACTGGGCTCAGCAGTTCTCTCTGGAAAGTATTTGCATGCTCCTCTTTGTGACTTTCCTGGGCTGCAAAGGCCCACCAGGATTTGCTGCACAGATGTGTGTGGCACTGGGGAGAGGTGAGTGTAGAGAATCGCCATGGTGCAATGCAAGCAAGAATGTGGAGAGGACCCCAGGAGAAAAGCAGAGAAACCGTGGCCTTTTATATCAGAGAATAGTGTCATGCATCAGCCCTGTATGCATTCTAGCTGCATCTATTGTGAATTTCCTGTGTTATGAATACTTTCACAGGAGCTGTCTTCTTCTTCCTCAGGCAGAAGGTCACAAATGCCAATCAACTCCTTACCAGGACAGAGTATAACCCTCTCTCCTAATAGCAAGATCAGTTGGTATCACAGCACATTTCTTAAACTGAAGGAAAGTTTGAGGCTCCACACTGACTTCAAACCATGCTCTATCATGGCATGCTTGTTCACTCCTGCACTGGTCAAATCCACTTGCTATTTTTGCAGTGGATAATGAGAACGTTCTGTAAGTACATTTAGCTGTAGAGTCATAAACACACCATTTCCCAAATAAAATCACCATAGAATTGCATTTCCTTTTAAATGAAACAGACGAATAATTAAATGTTATGACTCTGACCATAGCACATGATGTCAATATACCACTGAGAATTTAATCACAAAATCCATGCAATAACTCTGTTTAAATACCTCCCTATATCCTGGGCTGTATCTTTATCAGTGAATAAGACAGTACCAGGGCATACCCTCAGGCTGACGATCATCCATACCATTTAACTGTTGGTATGCTCCTTGGTTCAATTTTAGCTGATACCAACTAACCTTCTCCCAGCCATAGCATGAGGATGAGGTTATGTTGTTTTTTGCAGAGAAAAAGAGACAAATGCCATGCTTGCTGTCCATATCATGACACTTATCTTTTGAACCAAAGCACAAGTACAAACAAGTCTTTTGTTTACGAGAATGGACATAATTACTGATGAGATCATTTCTATTCTGTTCATGTATGGCATTCACTCCAGTAGCTGTGGAGAACAAGACTGCATGATGACAGCACTCATCGTGTTTGCAGAAGCGCAGCCCTAGATAGGGGGAAGGAAAAGGCTGTGCCAGTACAAACACACTAGGTAATCTGTTAAGTCCTTCCAGCCCTCTCCCATCCAGTAAGCTTATACCTATATTAAACAATATCATTAACATGGTGTTTGTTCTCTCAGCCTGTGCCAAGAGGAAATGTGCAGCTCTCTATCTTCTTTTGAAATGGATTGCTCATTTTCTAGTTGCACACACAGTGCAAGTTAATTCGTATTTATTTTCATGTTTGTATGATAAAGTATTTGTATGTGCCAAGTCGCGTTAACAGGGCTTGCCTTGTTATAATACCAAATAATGTCTAATAATGTGTAATGCTGACCTGCACTTAGAGTTATGTACTGTGTTTGTTCAGCTACTCCCAAGAATATTTCTACTACCTTTTGGCAGGGCAGGCAAACTTTCTGCGGGCTGATCCAGATGGTGGGCACATCAAGAAGCTTGGGCTGAGCAGATTGTGCTGAGTGGGCACCAAGCAGGGTTCTCAGGTAAACTGATCAAGAAAAAGCTGGAGGATGTCACATGCCATGTTGGGGCCTTCTCTTTTCAGGGCTGACCTCTCTTTGCCCCTCTATCTGTCCTCTTTCTGATTTGTTTCATTGGAGGACTGTAGAGAATAACTTGTTTTCTCTGACTATACCATTCTTCGACTCTTGCAGAACCACCTCCACATCTTGGGGTAGCAGAGGGGGCAGAAATGCCGCAATGTCATTCCCCAAAAATGTTTCAAGGAAACTGATGGCAGTCAAACAGTGAGCAACCAAGTCTCTCTTCTGACAGCCCACTTTCCTGGATACACCAACAACACTGTGGAACCAAGCAGTGACTTGTAGATCTTGCTGAGAGGTCTCACCAGCCTGTTGGCCAAACAAGCCAAGACTCTGGGGACCGTGAAGATGGAGATTTCACAGTTTTGTGAAGATTTGCTCCTTTAAGTTCATGTGCTTATTATTATTTATTATTATTAAAGATGGCTGTTCTGGGTACTTTTTATAAGTTTTCTACATTATTGCTTGAGTCTGATAATACTTCAAATATATCATTATCTCAAATACTGCTTTTTCTGCTCTAGCAGCTACATTCCTTTCTTTACCTTTCCAAGGACACTTCCCACACTGTCACTCCTTTCTTTCTTTCTGTTCTTCTCGGGGAGCCTTAAATCATCCAATGACAGTTGTGTTTTTTGTTATGTCAAGGGAGGTTTACTCATGTATTAGGTTAACTGTCTCTTGTTCTAACTCCAGGCAGTTTGGCAAGCACTTGCACGTATTGCAGGGTAATGGTTCAGCAACAGGAACACTGAAGGCACCAAAATGGTAGCCATACTTCCGAAGCTAATAAATGTTACGATGTAGGTGTTCAACTGCTCATAAAAACAAGGGAAGAAAATCACAGAAATATTAATTCAAAGGTCTTCTATTTTCCAGCTCACTTTTGCCAGTTTAAAAGGAGCTGTAAAAATGAGACCACATCTTTGGGAGAAACACGTACATCTACTACACCTTTTATATGACAGCAGGTCTCTCAATAATCTGCAAGGAACTGCTGAAAGGATTAACCACAAGGAGTGGTTAGATCATCCCAAGCATCACAGGACTACAGGAATCACTGGTAATGTTTTCTACCCTGTGCAGTGTGGTACATATGGAGACTTACAATAATACATACTCATTGATGGGCACTATGTTTGCAGTCACTGAGCTTCCCATTCCTTGTTTAGAGTGCTAATGTCCTGCTTATTTAAACTTTGGCCAAAAACTCCATGGGGTGCATTTTCAGCACATGGGGATACTCACAGATATATGCACACACATTTATGCACATATAAAACATTTTTTTTCTTATACAACACTTGCTTTCAAGTTCATACATGTTAGGCCTGTGGGATGAAACTAACTTCCCTTTGGAAAAGTCTAGCACAAACTCAGCCTTTAAACCTCATTAACCTATTTTGAGAGCTTAAATAGTATTAAATGTTGCGGGAGCTTCTTGCCATGACTCTGCAAGGGAATCGGACACAGTTTGTTCACTGTGAAGTAATGTTTGTGTTAATAGTTACAGGTGGAGTGACTGGGAATCCATGCCTGGAAAGCCTGTGATCTTGCTGATTTCGGTGCCCTCTCTGGAATGCTGTGAAAAATCTCACATGACAGCTTTGAGGGTTGCTGGATCTCTCACCGGTCAGCTGCCCATTTTAGAAAATTCTCTGGATATTCCCTGGATGGCAGAAAACCCCATCATGACAGCATTTAGAAGGGGAAGAGCAGAAGAGCTACAAAACCAGACAGTGTCTACAGTGACTTCATTTCAGATAAACCCATCAAAAAACACTTTTAGGCTAGTAGTCTAACATTGGGGCATGGAGCTCAGCTTGAGATTTTTTTTTATTTTTTATTTTTTTATTTTTTTATTTATTTATTTATTTTTTTTTTTTAATTCTGGAATAGGTTTTGAAATCCAAATTGAACCCATGCTGCCATGGGTAGTTAGCCAACAGTGCTTAGCATAATGAGATTGAAGGTGTGTCTATAGGGCAGAAACATCTACCTCTCATATCCCGTTCCTTTGGGATCAATCAGTCAGCAGTGTACATATATATATATAGTCTTTGTGCAAGAGATGAAACATTTACAAAAGGCATCTAAGTGTGAGGGTTAGGTAAAACATGTGTAAACACGAACACAGAGCATCCTCTCATGCACTGCAAAGTTTGCAAGTAACCTCAGAAAATGCCTGTATCTTGGCAGAGCTGCATGTGTCCTAGCTTTCAGCATTCAGATGATGCAAAGTAATTCAGAAGAGAAAATAATGTCCCCTGGGAAAAGGTTTTTTAGAGGTATCCCTCAGACCATACTTAATATACAGTGTCAGTAGGCAGTCATGCAACAGCTTGAGCTTGGAAGAGCAAGGGCAAGGCAGAGCAGGGAGCTTGCTGTCTTGATTTGAGACCACATCTTAGGCTGTATTTGAGGCCTGGTCCAGTAGAGTGGCTGACTTCAAAATAATGCCAGAATATGATCAAGAAATTACAGAAGGAGGAAGAAAAGCAGTGCTGGGTATGGCTGTGAAGAAGAGGGCTGAGAGCATGAGGTGATCGTGCTTTGAGCTGTCCCCAGGCTGCAAAGAGGGATCCACAGAAGCCTGCCTGGATTGTGCCCCATAGCCCTGGTTCCCTGGCTGCACTCTCCTTCCCTGGGTGATTGGGCACCCGCTGTCATGTCCATATCAGCCCCAAGTGCTGTTACTGGTAGGCCAAGAGCATAGACAGGCCTTTTTCACTTATTAGGTAATTTTAATGATCAGTCTGGCACCTGCCCCTTCTTTCTTTTTTGTTTCTAATGTGTTTGGACAAAGTTCTTTGCTGTGTGTTGAGTTTGAATAGAGTCAGAGGGCTTCCAATGGCCCCTGCAGTCGAGCTTTTTCTTAATCACAGTAAGGTTTGTGCAAAAATTTGTGCTTCTGTAGAGATCTGACAGGGCAGGGCTGGACTCCCACTGGTGAAAGAATCCTTCAAAAGTTCATTTTCCTTCTATTTTCCTCTGACTTCCAGAAGCACAAAGCATGTGTTTCAGCTGAGATAAGATGTCTATGTCACACTGGAAGGTGGAAATGTGAGGTGATAATTCCTCAGCTTGCCTGCCCATCTAAATGTCTGCTCGGGCCTCCTCCCACTTTCTTCTGTATTTCATAAAAGTGTTGCTTTAAGATGTTCCTGTAGAAAGTCTTGCTGAATTCATGGAAATTATATTTTCTGCATCAGCTTGCTGTGGGGTCACAGGAGCAGTAGGGAGCAGTGGAAGCAGCCTGACCTCTCACATGGCAGTAAACTCTGGTGCCAAAACTTAGTGAGTCACAAATGTTGACCAAGATACTTTTAGTTTAGTTGATAGTGCTAGGCACTTTAATTTCCCCATTTTCATCCATTAGCAAAATCTTTCTGTGCATAATGCCCCTTGTACTTTGGGAGAATATCTGCATGTTAAAAGAACCCCTTGTTTTCAATTTAATGGAAACATATCTCACAGTAATTTCATTTATATCATAGTTGACAAAAAGAACCCCTCTCCCAGGAACAAAAGTCTGTCAGGATAACAGGAGGGCAGCATTTGCTTTTCCCTTGGTTGCAAAGCTCATTTTTTCCTGTAATTGGATGTTAGCACCTCTGACACTATGACAGATATCACAGACGATGTCCTGGCACCGGCCCAACTGATCCACAGTGCAGGCTACGGCAGTGCTGTAACTTGTGCTCCTGACTTCAGGTTTCAGTTTCCCAAGGAAGGACCATGCCAGAGTATTTCCTCTTTCCTCTGAGGTGTGGAGAGAAGAATCAGAGGAGTGTTGGCCTGATGGTCTCTGGCTGAGTCAGGTGGCCTTTGCATATTTCCCAGTGCCACAGGGATCCAGCTACAGACTTAGAGATCCACATCAGTTTGGGGCTGCCTGAAGTGAGCTTGAATATTCACCTGCATTCGAAAATCACTGTGCATCTTGGGTGTATGACAATTGCTTTTCAATGTTTTTGTTTGTTTGTTTAAAAGAAATATGTGTATGCATGCACATAGGTATGTAGAGTCCATGTTCACATATATACATACACGTATTTTAACCTAAACTTAACTTCTCTTAGGCATATATAGAGATAGAAAAGTTGTCTGGGATATTGGGGCTATTCCAGGAGGATGATACACCTTAAGTGCATTAGCACAATGAAGATTAACCCCAGTGTTTTGGGACCCTTCTGTACAGTAAAGTAAAAAGATTTTAGAAAAAGCTGCTCAGGAAGGCAGGAGTAATTGGTAGATGTAAGCTTGTAGTAAAGAGCTTCAACTTCTGACAGAAATAAACATTCCCAGGTTCTTTTAAAATTAGAAGTAATCATAAATATGGAATGCCCCCTAACAACGCCTGCAGCTAGTAAACAGCTGCTTTCCAGGTGATACTGACCTGAAGAAGGCATTTCTTAGAACTAGATCACATCCATATCAGATCTCAAGGAGTTTGCTTCTGGAGATCAAGGTCAAACATAAGCTCTTAAGCACTTCCATCACTTCAGCATGCCATATGTTATTTGATGCTTACAGCTCCACATGCTCAAGTGATAAGCCACATCTATGACACCATGAACTTTACTGAATTAAAATTTGGGGTGCTGCACTACTGAAATAAAACCATTGACTTAGTAGGCCTAGTTTTTATAATAAAATTTTTTTTTTTTTTTTTTTTTTTTTTTTCCTAGAAGGATTGTGTTTCCATACTGACACGATTGGGTCCCATTACACTGGCCTGCTTTGAATCAGAAAGATTATGCTGCCTGTATATTAAATTCTGGCATTCAAAGGATTTATCACCTCTCTATTCTCCTTCCCTCTTTCTGAAGGGGGAGATGAAATCCCCATCCTGATGGGACATCCGCAACTGCATGGGATGAAAAGACACCCTGCCAGCCTTCCTGGCACAAAGGACCCTCCCATCACAGTGATGCTTGTCCTAATGTTTTCTGGAGTAGGGGGAAAACACAGCAACAGCTCAATGAGTATGCTCAGTACAGTTTCTGTATGTTCGTTTCTGGCTACCAGGTATCAGAAGTGAAACTGGAGCTTTTACCCTGTCTGAGGGGGTGAGGTGGAGTACCTGATTTTTACCTAAACACCTGCTCAGAACTGGGGAAAGATAGATACCTTGTGCTACACCAGCACAAGCTCCTGTGCAGGTGGAGGCAAGTGGAGCCTGTAAAGCTTCCTTGAGTTAACAGCTGCAGCTGTGAATTATGGCTGGGATTGCTATCATGGTATAATAGTGTAACTGATTTTTTTTTTTTTTTTTTTTTGGCTGTCCAGTGCCTAAGAACAACAGCATATTGGTCTGTTACCTGCTTTTGTTCATAGGTGATGCACAGAGAGTTGTTTTATCAAATTTTGTTGGAGTGTTTTCAGCATCTGATATGTAGGTGGTCTCCAGCCCTTGTTTCACACCCAATCTGATGTACACAATGCCTTCTCACAGTGCTTGTGGGGACAGAGATGGAAAAAAAATAAAACCAGAGCCAAGTGGGGAGTATTCAGAGTACCACTTGTTACTGACACTATGAACCATGAAAAGATCACTATGCTAAGTGCTTTACAGGCAAATGGATATGGCTGAGTCAACAGTAGACTTAAGTCAACAGAGAAAGTAACTGAGTAGAAAGATAAAAATAAATAAAGCAATTACTTAGGTACCAATTCAGCAGGCTTGGAAGGGCCAGAGTCCCTCATCTGCTGAGGCCATGCTGCGCTGTACATGCAGCAAGTAGTACACCTGGGCACCTCTTATACATGTTTAAGTTAAATTTTGGCTCATTCTTGGTTGTGACTTTTCAGACTGACTCCCTGTTCAATGTAGGGAACTGATCATGGTGGCTGTACTCTTAAACTGCCTGACACAGGTGCCTGGGTTAGGTGCTGTGACTGCATCTCTCCATGGGTTGTATGAGAAGCTTTGGTCCAGCAGTCCGGCAGGAAGGCAGCTTGAGTTATTTACTGCCCTTTTGAACTAAAAATGCAGAAATATCCATGATAACTAACGAGGCACTCGGTCAGAAGTCTAAATGCAGGTATTTAAAGCAGGAAGAGGACAAGATTAGAAAATCTCCTGTTTCTTTGAACAAAGTGTTTACCAGAGCAGAAGTACACTAGTTTACTTCTGTAGCCAAGAAGTGAGGGGGGCATTCTGGAAACACAACGGGCTAAGGGGGACGATGAGGAAAAATGGGTGAAGGAGTACACTTCACAACATCTCTATTGCTCCCTAATGTGAGTAACTTGGATCCGGGTACTCCTAAATCTGCTTGGAGAAGGGGGTGCTGCAGCACTCCTGCAGAAGACAAATGAGGCCCTCAAAACCCAGGCTTCATTCCCAGTGCATGCGTACCCCACTGAGTTGATTTAAAGGAGTCAGCTGCAGGACTCTTGGCAGGGTTGGAGCCTGCATGCCGGCACAGGGCAGTGAATGGTTGTGGGAAATGCTAGGGAGATGTGGCTCCTCTTCTTCCTCCTTTACTTCTGCTCCCTTTACTACTGCTCCCCCCTGCACGGTCCTACTGTCTTGTGCCCTTACTCAGGTGCTGCTGGCTGCCATGGTACGTGCAAAACCTTCTCCTTCTGTGGCACTCCACGAAGAATTTATTGTGTCAGATCTTGGATCGAGTGATTGAAGCTGCACTGTTGGACATGGGAGGGTCTTAGGGTTCAGTCAGGACTAGGCCCAAGCTCATTAGGCCTTGAAGGCTGCAGGCTAGAAAGATCTTGTCTGGCTTTGGGTGATGGGCCCTGAGATCACAGAATCACAGAATCACAGAATCACAGAATTTCTAGGTTGGAAGAGACCTCAAGATCATCGAGTCCAACCTCTGACCTAACACTAACAATCCCCACTAAACCATATCCCTAAGCTCTACATCTAAACGTCTTTTAAAGACCTCCAGGGATGGTGACTCCACCACTTCCCTGGGCAGCCCGTTCCAATGTCTAACAACCCTTTCGGTAAAGAAGTTCTTCCTAAGATCCAACCTAAAATTCCCCTGGCGCAACTTAAGCCCATTCCCCCTCGTCCTGTCACCAGGCACGTGGGAGAACAGACCAACCCCCACCTCGCTACAGCCTCCTTTCAGGTACCTGTAGAGAGCGATAAGGTCACCCCTGAGCCTCCTCTTCTCCAGGCTGAACAATCCCAGCTCCCTCAGCCGCTCCTCATAGGGCTTGTTCTCCAGGCCCTTCACCAGCTTCGTCGCTCTTCTCTGAACTCGCTCAAGCACCTCGATGTCCTTCTTGTAGCGAGGGGCCCAAAACTGAACACAGTATTCGAGGTGCGGCCTCACCAGAGCCGAGTACAGGGGGACGATCACCTCCCTAGCCCTGCTGGTCACACTGTTTCTTATACAGGCCAGGATGCTGTTGGCCTTCATGGCCACCTGAGCACACTGCTGGCTCATATTCAGCCGACTATCAACCATCACTCCCAGGTCCTTCTCTGCCTGGCAGCTTTCCAACCACTCATCTCCCAGCCTGTAGCTCTGCTTGGGGTTATTGCGTCCCAGGTGGAGGACCCGGCACTTGGCCTTGTTGAACTTCATGCAGTTGACCTCAGCCCATCGGTGCAGCCTATCCAGATCCTCCTGCAGAGTCTTCCTACCCTCGAGCAGATCGACACACGCCCGTAACTTGGTGTCATCTGCAAACTTACTGAGGGTGCACTCGATCCCCTCATCCAGATCATTGATGAAGATATTAAAGAGGACCGGCCCCAGCACCGAGCCCTGGGGAACGCCACTAGCGACCGGCCTCCAACTGGATTTGACTCCATTTACCACAACTCTTTGGGCCCGGCCATCCAGCCAGTTTCTAACCCAACGAAGCGTGCGCCAGTCCAAGCCAATCAGGGTCAGGAAAACTCACTTATCCTACTTCTGTGCTTTGGCAGCTGCTCACTGGGCACAGGCTGCTAAATTTGTGCTAGTCTGCTCAAAACCCATCCAAGTATCTCCCTGCCTGACCCCAGCTTGTCTGCGGGGGAATGTCAGAGAAAAGATTTTGGTTTTGCTGAAAGGCCGGGACTCCTGTCACTTGTTTCTTCAGGGTAATAACCAGAACAGGTTTTCCTGGCACATGGTGGGCACCCTTTGGTTTAACCCCATGTGCTGAGCCAAGTTCAGCTCTGGAAGCAAGGCCAGGGCATGCAAAGGTCCTCGCATCATCCTTCTTCTCACTTGTGGGAACACAAAGCTGGGCAGCTCCTGGCCCACTTCTGTGCTGCCTTTGGTCAGTTCTGCAGAGCCCAAGTAGTAAAGAAGGGACCTTTATGGAGATAGGTGACACTGGACATTTAAATGCTTCCAATAAATTGGTAATAATTGGTACTCATAATGGAAAAATTGAATACTGCATTGGTATTCAGAGACTGGAGAAATGGAACAAGCACAGAAACTCTGTTCTTAAACAGCCCATCAGCCCCATGTTATAATCAGTATTATATATAACATATAAAATACCCTATATGATATATATACATATATCGTATAAATATTATATATCACTATTATGTTTTATTATAAAAATATCATTTCCCTCTTATATTTAACAGGTAGTTTCTGAGTTTTCCCCTTCTGGATGAGGCAGACTGTTGCTATCATGCTGTCTTTATGATTTCTAACTTGGCTTCTGCAAATGAAATCAAAAACCAGTCCTCACTTTGCAAACATGTAGTCATGCTTCTTAAATGAAACAGTGTGATGCTCAGAGTATTAAGGCTGTAATTCAAGTTGCTGATCACAAAGTGCCCAAGTCATTTTTCTTTCAGGATATTGCCTTGCACTGAACTTGAAGATTGACTTACAATTTGTTGGGCCATCCAGGATATCTGTTACTGTTAGGAAGAGTGATTAGGAAACGCTGGCAAGGCATCCTCCTAAGTAATATGTCACTATCGGTAATTTTAAATAAAAAGATATTACAAGTGACAAACTTAGCTGTATGCATGTTTTCCTCTACTGTTTAACTATTGCTTAGTAGCAAATGAGAATTTCGATTTTTTGTTAGCTGTAATTTAAGACCAAGAAATCAAAGAACCTGGTTCAAGGAAGTTTCTGAGCACTGAAGCAAGTTTTCTCCTATTCAGAGCAGTACAAACAGATGTTAAATTAGAAGTGCAGAAGTATACCTTTAAAACTCTGTGACTTAAGAAGTATGTTTGCAGAAACTGACCCCTCCAACCAAGCCTATTTTTATTCCATCAATCATTAAAGAAAAAATTGAAAGTGGTATATTTTGGAAAGGGCTTTGTGCTGCTTTTGCTGCTTCCAGTTGACTCTGGTAGCCTCACCGATTGCCATCCTGGTCCCAGGTAGCAGATGGCTGAAGAGAGCTGTGCTACAAAACTCAAAATAGTCATGCCAGCATTGCTTTTTGAAGGTGCATTTTATCACCAAGAAGTAAAGCATTGACTAACTGGTCCCAAATTCTCCTGTCAGTAGAGCAGCAAGGAAACATTTTTCTGATCAGGTGACATAAACCAGTGATATGGAGAAGGGGTCTCAGTGGCCAGAGAATGCTTTTAGAGAAGCTGTTTTTTCTTTTACAAGTGTACTACAACAGATCCAACCTGTTAGATGGTAGCCTTTAGAAAAGGGCACTTTGCGGTTTGGCGTTGAATGGGATGGCTTGAAATGATGGAATAACTTGAATGTGCCTGGGGGAATTGACGAGAGGGAGTAGAGGCAACCTAACCCTTATTAGCAACTTCTTAAACCACAGAGAATGTCCTTTCTCATGTTTCCTGCACAGATGCTGGAGATAATTCTGAGTCTATAAAACTTTGCTGGATATAGCACTGTTTGCAGGGGCTCATTCCAAGTTGAGGAGTGAGCACATTCTTTTCCGGTCTTCAGAGTGCTGAAGTTTGGAAAAAAAACACTACATGCCAAAGAAAAGTTTCCCTCCATGTTGTCCTCAGTCAGCATGGATGTCTGCAACAGTGGGTGACATAAACACTTCTCAGTTTAGAAATAGATACTATTTTGAAACACAGAGGGAGACGGGACTGGAGTGGCTTATCTGTTTACCTATATTTGTCCCATTTAAATTAATATTTTTAATTTATTATTGCTAAGAAGCACAGTTTAGCGCAGAGGACGCTCAACACTTACTATCCAGTGTGAAATTTGTTGGCTTATAAAGCATTGGAACTACTTGCCATGTAAGTTTGGGTCTGGCAAGGCACCCAGTGATGTGGTAAAGTGGCAAGTTATCCCAGCTCATGATCAAACACACCTGCAGTTGTTGTCATTCAGCAGAGTGCTTACGTATATTTTCCAATTTAATCCTATTGACTTTAATGAGATTTGGAATACCCTTAATTATTGTGCTACACTTGAGTGATCTTCTGATGCAGAGCTTCATCAAGAGGCTGTATGACACCTTGCAAATCTGATCTGACCCTTGCACCCAGGTCCGGCACCTGTAATCCACTTTTTATTGTAGACACCAGTAAAATGAGGAGTGAATCCCATTGGTGGTCCTGAAGGATAGGTTAGACAAACCTCTACCAGGAATGATTTAGGTACGGTTGCTTCTGACTGGGGCTGGAAGACTGTCCTTCTACAAGCAATTGCAGCCCAATTTTCTGTGGCTTCTAAGAAATTATGCCACATAATGGTTAGACTATTACATGAATGACAAATACATCTACTAGCTAGTAGTCATAATTAAAAACAATGACATTTATTATGCAGATTTTTCTGTAGCTCTTTCAAAGTTTACCTAAGTATCTTCACAAAGAGAACACTGGAGGCAAGAGAATGCTTTTGTGTTAGAAACAGAATTCTTTGTAACTTATTGATTGAGAGAACATGCTTTCCATCCAATTTTACCTGTTATTTCCCCCAAGGGAGACAGAAAATATGTCTAAATCACCAATGGCCATTTTAAGTCCCACTTGGACAGCTAAATCCAAACCATATAACCTGTAAATTGTACTTCAAACCACCACTGGAGTTCGGCAAAATCTACCCTGTAACTCTGTTTCCATGTGTAAACATGTCTCTGTCTCATGGGTTGCTGGCCGTGGTTACAATTAGTCAAATACAAATGCTTCTGTCCAAAAACAAGACCCATTGGTTTTCCTAAAAAAAAAAAAAAAAATTTTTTTTTTTTTTTTTTTTTTTTATTTCACGTTTGAAGTTGAAGACCTAAGTTTAAATCTAACCCTCTTCATGTCATTGCTGCTGACTGCCTGGTTGAAGGCAGCTCACAGGGGATGCTCAAGCACGGTTCAGTTACTACAGGACAGAGTGTGAAAAGCTGACTTAAAAATAACCAACACAAAATGTAAAAATAATCAACATGAAAGCTGGACCACTGTTTTGGGAGATACGGAAAGATGGTACAGAGGCAGCTATACCCACAAATCTTCTAACTGTAGGTAAAAAGGAGCTTTCAGTGCCACAGCTCTCATGATCTTGTCTGTGAGATCTACTGTAGGTGGCTATGCCATCTTCCCTAAAAAATTACCTTAAATCTCTCTTAAATTGTAGCTGTTATGATCAGCAGACATTGGTTGACACAGTCAAGGGAGCCTGGAGAATGACTCTGATGCCCTACCAGCACGGATGGTCGTCAGTTCTCCTAACATTGGCTTCTTGGTGCTATTTGATACTCCAGGGTAGATGAGACATCTGCATAGGGTGGCAAAAATGATGCAAGGGCGAGGAAGCCCATGTTCTTTTTGGTGCAGCAACAGGATGCCAACCAGGGTAACTCCAAGACACCTAAAAATAGCATCAGACATCTGCTTTTAGGCAACTGAATCATGGTTTTAGGGATGGTTCCTAGCTGAATTGGTTATGCAGAATATCTCTTCATGGACTAGAGCAAAGCTAAACTCCCCGAATTTAGATGTGCTCAGCTGGAATTCAATCTTGTCCCTGGAAGAAGTAAGTGGCCTAAACATGGTACCTGGTGTAAAGCTGCTGGGTGCCCCACCTGGGCACTAGTCACTGCTGCAGGAGGCTGTGGGTCAGCACACTTCATGTCAGGACAGCCCGTGTGTCCTGACACACGGAATGTGTCCATGAATGTGTCTGGGATGGGAATAGGGACTCGTCCTATATGGAAGTACTGCTTTTGTGCAGAAGTATTTTGTGATAAACACCTGTCTCTCCATGATGATTTTGTGCTGTAAACACCACTTTCTGCCTTACAAAGCATATTGATGCTGAAATTTCCATTTTCCATCGTACAGTTCCTTGTCCTGGTGATCCTGATAAAGTAACGTTATCAACTGCAACAGGAACTCAGGATTTAATGTTCATATTTATCTGGAGAGAGATATCTTGGGTCCCCTTTTCAGTCAAATAGGAGAGATTTGTGTCTTTTACCTTGTGATATATTCACTGTTTCGAGATTCTATTTTGATATCAGCATAGACTTTACAGAGCAGCACCACGTGCCCCAGTAGCTGAGTAACTCCAATACAATTTGTCATTCAAGAACATTGTCTCTTTCTGCTGGTCTTTTCAGCTGAGAGCAAATGTTGGCTCCTGTGCACAGCAGTAACAGGGCAGGGAGAGCAGGCAGCGAGAGGGATCCTGCCCTGCACCGGGGCTATGCTAACCAACAAAATAGGGTCCCCCTAGGAGAGAGGGGAGAGCATGAATGTCTCACCATAGGTAACTGCTATTTACAGCGTCTTTGCCAACTTTGTGATGAAATTTACTTGGCAAATACAGAATTATCTTTGCATGTAAGTGCTCTTAAATACTCATGCTTGTGAGAGTGTCTTTCCATTGTGAGAGACTAACTCACGTAGCTCTGATCTCTTCTTATTTTGTCTCACTAAGCAGGTGTGAGGATGACAAACTCACTTCCAGCAACCCCTTAATGCCACGCTGCCATTTCACGTCAGTCAAGGAGTAGCAGGGATAAAAGCCGATCTTGGCGCTGAGAGGATGAAAACTTTCCATTGTCAGTTCCAAGCACAACCATGTGAGCAATACAGGGTTGTAAAGACAACAGCTAAACTCAGACTGATTTGGGCAAACCTGTTATTTGAGACCCCCGAGCCCCATCCCAGCTGTTTCAAAAATGGAAGCTTTCAATTAACAGTTCACACCGTGACAGGCAGCAGACACTTCAAGTATTTTTTCTGTTTGCAGATAAAAGTGAACCTATCTTTTGTATTATGAAAATAATCATTCGAGTTAAAGGAATAAATTCTGCAACCTTTCAGTCGCAACACACCATATTTAAGCCAGGGGCTGTGTGACATCAAAATTCAGAAGCATCATTTAAAACACATAAAAAGAGCAGTTTTAGTGCAAACCAGGAGGCTACAACCACAAACAACACCCTGCACACGTGCAGGGTTTCTGGGGCAGCAGGTTGTTTTTCCTTTGTACTTGGTTCAGTTAAACCAAACAATGAGTTATCACCGGCACAGGGAATGAGTAAGTAGCAACTCCTTTAGAAAAAAAATCCTTAATTCGGTGTCTCAGAATTTTTTACCAGCTATAGTGGGATTCTTGTAAAGGATCCCTCCCCCTTCAAGCTGTAGAAATAACACTGAAGGGTTTACACATGGCTTGCCTAGGCTGGGAGTGCTTTCCAAAGCTGGACCATATCAATTACAGCTGTGGGCACTTTTACTCAGAAAGCAAGCTGTTTGCTCATCGGTGCTCACATTTTGGCCAGGCTTTGCTGAAGGTGGAGCTACTGATGTGTGACAACTGCCTGGAGGGGCTGCAATGTTCAATCCCAGGCATGGGCTGAAGGACACACATCATTATAGATGAGTCCAGCAATGCAAAGCTCAGTTCTTGTTTGATTGTTTTTAAAGTCCTTGTAGTTGGTGATTGTTGCAGGGAAAAACTCAGCTGAGATGGTGCAACTGCTACTCAGTCTTTAGAAGAGATGCACAGCAGAGCAGATGGCAATTAAAACTGACACAAGACAATCACTCTTCCAATCAAACTTCATAACTTGTGTGGATTACTGCATGGGAAAGCATTTTCTGTCCGCACAAGGGCACAAAGGCAGGCAGCCCACCTGCAGGGGCGAGCTCTGGGGCAGGGGTAGCATGAGGATGGGACATATGAGCAGGTTGGTTTGCAGCACTGGGTGGCATCACCTGGCATTGCCACTACTGTAGCCCTGGATAAGCCCATGCTCTATTCATAGAATCATTAAGGTTGAAAAAGACCTCCAAGATCATCTGGTCCAACCATCACCCTACTACCTATGTCACCCACTAAACCATGTTCCTAAGCACCACGTCCAACCTTTCCTTGAACACCCCCAGGGACGGTGACTCCTCCACCACCCTTGGCAGCCCATCCCAGTGCCTGACTGCTCTTTCTGAGAAGGAATGTCTCCTCATTCCCAACCTGAACCTCCCCTGGCACAACTTGAGGCCATTCCCTCCAGTCCTGTCACTAGTTACCTGTGAGAAGAGGCCAACCCCCAACTCCTCACACCTTCCTTTCAGGTAACTGTAGAGAGCAATAAGGTCTCCCCTGAGCCTCCTTCAGACTAAACAACCCCAGTTCCCTGTGGGGAAAGAGAGGGGGAAGGGAACAGCAAAACAAAACAAGTAAAGGCTATGTGGAAGTGCAGAGGAAAGAAATTATTCTCTACTTCTCACAAATGAGCGATGCCTGACCACGTCCTTGAAGCAGGGCCTCAACGCATGTAGCCGGTGTTTGCGAGGAGGACAGACGTTTTTGCAACAAAAACCCACCCCTCCCCTCTTCCTCCTTTTTCCACCTTTTATTGCTGAGTGTGACATCATATGGTATGGAATATCTCTTTGGTTGGTTTAGGTCAGCTGCCCTGGTGATGTTTCTTTCTCACTTTTTTGCCCACCCCCAGGAGGGTTACAGAAAGTCCTGATACTGTGCCAGCACTTCTCAGCAGCAGACACAACACTGGTGTGATAACACTGCTGTTCTAGCTACAAGTGCAGAGCATGGCACTGTATGGACTGCTGCAGGGAAAGTTAACATCCCAGCCAGACCCAGTACATTCCTTCAGCTGCTTCTCACAGGACTTGTGTTCCAGGCCCTTCACCAGCTCCGTAGCCCTTTTCTGGACACGATCCTGGGCCTTGATGTCCTTCTTGTACTGAGGGGCCCAAAACTGAACACATCATTTGAGGTGCGGCCTCACCAGAGCAGAGTACAGAGGGACGATCACCTCCCTGGTCCTGCTGGCTACGCTATTCCTGATACAAGCCAGGACACCATTGGCCTTCTGGGCCACCTGGGCACACTGCCAGCTCATGTTCAGACAAGCATCAATCAGCACCCCAGATCCTTTTCCTCTGCACAGCTTTCCAGCCACACTGTAGCTGGGTAACTGCTGCTAACAACCATGTGTGGCACCTTGTAGCTCCTTACGCAGCACGGCCACCCCTTCTCGGGCCTCTCTCTGCACTGAAATACTGCCATCACACTCCACAAACAGCTATTAAAAGTGTCTTTCTGTTTTCCTCTCAAGTAGGCTCAAATACTGAGAGAGACTGACCTATTTCTTTTTAAAGTAGAATAGAGTCACAGAGTGGTTTGGGCTAGAAGGCATGTTAAAGACCATCCATCCACACCTCCCACCAGACCAGGTTGCCCAAAGCCCCATCTAACCTAGCCTTGAACACTTCCACAGATGGGGCATCCACAATAGGTAAACAGTTAATTCATTAAATGCCATTGCCCTTTGTCAGAATGCCTACTTGCTGGGTGCTTTATAATAATAAATAATAATAATAGTAATGAGGAGAAAGACAGGTGGACACAGAAAATAGCAATCTCCACCATCAGAACCGGGCCACCATCTCCCTGTCTGGGACTGTGCCCTCCTTGGAGGCCACTGGCTTACAATGAACCAAGCAACCCTCTCTTTTTGGCGCTGCTGGTGTGGAGCAGTTTTAGCCTTGCAGCAATAGTCATCCCAAAATATCTTTTCTGCATAACCTTGCAGAAGCTGCCAGGCAAATATTTCATAGCTTTAAGTATTACTGGTACTTTCCAGATAACGTAATTTGGCTTTCTCCAGGCCATTCCTATCACGTTATGCACATGCGGCATTACCGCTGGGGCAGCAGACAACAAAAGGTTTGCCAAGGCCCAAAGCTGTGCTGCTGGGACTTCTTGCCTCGCACCTCCTCTGCACACACTGATGTGATGGGGCAAGATGAAGAAACATGCCCAGATTCAAGGGTCCTTCTGATTAAAAAAAACAAAACAAAACAAAACAAAACAAAAAAAAAAACACAAAAAAACGTGCCCAAACTCTCCCTTCCCTTCAAACAGCCAGACTTTGATTTATGTTCACAAAAGGCAACAAAGCCCAGTTTATGCTTCTGTAGACTGACACCTATTTTCTGAAGAATGCTTCAGAAGTCCTGAAAACATCACAAGAGCTCTGGTACCAGGGGCTCCCCATTTAGTGAGGTAGGAAGGGCTTAACTTTGAATTCTGATTATTGTAGGAAGAAAGCTGAGGGCTAAATATCCAGGTTTTCATCCTTTTAGACTTTTATAGCGTAAAGTCAACACCTTATTTTTCCTTAGGAGACAATCAGCATGGGTTTTCCCATGAAGCAGGTGCACAGCAAGATGCAGCAGGCCAGCCAGCAATGAATGCAGAACCCATTTACATCTATGGACAGCAGTTACAAAGATGTGATGACAGACGTGGGAGCTTAATGGGTTTGAAAAAATAAATATTATCAGTAACTCAGGATTACATTCTGCAGTTCTTGGACAATGCTGCTGAGCTTTAAAACATATTGCATACTGCAGTGCACAGATGTTGATCAAGTCCAAGTGAAGGTGAAGGCTTCAAGCTACCTCTTTTGTACCAAAATTCATTATATAAAAGAAAAACCAAAACATAATACCAAATAAACAAGAGCCATCTTACAGCTATGCCTGAGGAAATGAAGTCTTCTGATTTATCACTGTTGAAGGCAAAAATCTGACTGACTTCAATGACAGAAATTTACTTTATGGTCACATCCTGACATTTTCACTTCAGTTTCAATATCATCATCAGGTTGGAGAACTAACTTGGGTACAGCCCCGCTTTGACTTGCATTTGATTTTTGATTTGCATGCGCAATAGTTAATGAAACAGACTTTCTATTGCCCTTTGAATTTGTACAGTTGAGCTCATCCTAGCTAGGTTTATTAAAAAACATTGGATTCAAGTGTCTGCCAAGTCAACAGGGACTCTTCTGATTCTTTTTAATAAGGTCGAGTTGCTCCTACTAATGGTCTGCAGAGAGTGTAATTTCTAAATATAAAACTCCTGCTGCAAAACTAATTGTTTAATTGCAATTTTGCTTAAGCTACTCTTTAGTTGTTCTCCTGAAACTACTTTAAATCCATTTTTGTCTTTCTTCTAGGGAAAGACCACACTTTTCATAAGTGGAAGGGAAGCAAGGACACTCTTCATCTGGGTCCTGTTACTCAAACATTCAATCATCTTTTACCACAACTAAACTCTCCCTGACTTCAGCAGCTTTACCTGAAGAACAAGGACTTGCTGAATTTAACCCCTAATTAATTTAATTTTAATGTTACAACATTAAGTCAGTTCCCCCTCCCCCCCCGTGTATATAGTAACCAGCCCCAAACAGATCACATAAAGGCAGCCCTGCTGTAAAACTTGCCGTTTGGTAAATTAAGACCATCACAATCCTTGCTCTATAAAAAGCTCCACAGAATTAGTTCAGGATCTCTTTCCTTGCCATAAGGAAAAAAAAAGCAGATGGTACCAAATCCTCTTCTGAGCAACCAGCTGAGAAATAGCAGTGGGGGGCAGGGAGGTAAGAGAAAACCCCACGGCAGGGTTGAGAGCTCCTGGTGAAGGGTTAAAATTCTTCCCAAGCTTTGAGGGATTTCAGACCTGATCAGAAAGTTCAGCTTCAACAACTCCATCCCCAGGGAGTGGGGATCTTCTGACAGGTGATGAGGAAGGGGAGCACCACGGCAGACTCTGCCCTGGTGAGAGCAGAGCACCCAGACACCGAGGGGCAAGGCAACATATGAGGTCAATGAGGAGAAGAAAATGAAATGATCCCCTAAAGGCAAACAGCTCTGGGTTTTGGAAAGTTGAAAAGTAACTCTTTGCTGAGAGGAGCATAAGTGTGTGGCTGACTTCACACCAGCCCTCACTAACCAACCCCCGAGTGCAACTGCACTCTACCTGAACGACTTGTAGTAGTTCACTTAACAGGCCTGTGCCACACCAGCAGAGACATACAGAAACTGGATGAAAACCTCCAGGACAAGGAAATTAGAAGAAAAACAAACTTTGTTACTTCTGGTACCACAGCACAAAGATCCCCTGAATGGGAAGACAATTTTAAGTAACTGCCTGGCAAGGCTCAGCCTAGCTCACTGCTTGAAGCCTCTCGTTGCATTTTATGTGCAAATAAGATTAACCTTGATGAAATTAGTGTGCAGCATTAAATCCAATAAAGAACAAGAAAAGACAGCAAATTCTTGTCCTGTTGTTTTGGACAGCATTCCATATTTCACATACACACAGACAATAGGGGAGATTTTTAAAGCTATAAATAATGAGCAGGTATTTTCCCTGGGTCATAGATATATCAGCCTATGTTTGATCTTGCTATGAAGCAAACAAACAGTCCACAAATATGCCCTCTATACAAACATTTTTTTTCTGTGTATCCTGCTTTACATTTGCAAACAGTTCTGCCTTCCCAGTAAAATCAGCACTTTTATTACGTAGTATGTAGACCATATGATAATTTATGACCACTACCATGGGAAACACTAGCTGATCCACAGAGGAGCAAGTTCCCAAAGTGCTTTATTCTTGAGTGCTGTATTTAGATGTTCAGTACATCATGTGAGGCAAAAGGTGGTGGGGTTTATAACAGTTTATACCCAGGTGAAGCATTCAGGCAAACATCTGAAATCACTCTCTGTTGTGCTCAAGTGTCAAAACACTGAGAGCTCCTGGAGACGCCATGTCCATCCCTCTCCATAGAGGAAGCTGCCTACCTCAGCTAGGTGAGTAAAAGGAGGCCTGTGCCAAGTTCAGAATACATTTTCCCTTTAAAAATAATGAAAACACTGCGTTTGGTTTGAGGACCCCCTCCTGCACTGCTCTGCTCCGCTGGCTGCTGTGGGTCAGGAAGGCCACCATTACCTCTGGGTGCTGGTGACTTCAGGCCGGGGCTTCATCCCACAGCCGCAGAGGTGGGAGCAGGAGCCCACCAGAGATGCTAACCTGGAACGAATGCCACCTTTCAGTCAGCTGCCCTTCAGCAAACAGAACTGGCCCTGTCAGCACCACACCACAGCCATTTAGCTAGCTGCTGACAGCAGCTAAGAAGCCCCTGCGATTTGGAGAATGCAAACATGCTGTCCACATCCAGAGAAACTCAGCAGATGCCTACAGCAATAAAGGTGAGGAGAATCAGCTCTAGAGCTGGGGGTCCTTTGATCTTCAGTCATTCAGCTGGCCTCCAAGGCCCTCCAGCAAATCCTCAAAGTGAGGGAGACCCTGAATTCCTACCGGGGAATTTTTTTTTGTTTCTCCTTAAAAACAAAACAAAACAAAACAACAACAACAAAAAACAGCAGTCCCTTTATCTTTTTGATTACTGATACATTTGAAAGGGTATTTTATACAGCAGCCTCCAGTGCCTCTAAGATCTCTTTTCTCAGTGACACTGAGTTTGAGCCCATCCCTATGCATTATGTTGTACTTCTAGCACCACAGAAGGGGCATTGATCACTGACAGTGATGTACTTGCCCTTTTCCTTCCAATTTCCTTCCAGTTCCTAGCTCAGGACCACTTGTTTTCACAGCTTGTAAAGTCAGAGGGCTGCGTGAGATTCTTGATGAACAGACACAGTAGTTAAATAGACTCAGTACTTTACAGAGTTACAGTCTAATAAAGTTAATGCTCGGTCTCAGGGATCAAAAAAGAAATAATATTTCAAACATTAGACTTTGGAGAAAAAGAAACAGGAAGGACTGGAGTGAGCATCGAAGTGTCGCTTGGTGTGACTGCTGGAGACATCCTGTGGCTGAGGTGGGAAATGCACAGCCCAATGAGGGAAAAGACTCATTCTGGGTCACACCCGAGAACTTTACCCAAATTGACCAGCTGTTCATCCAAAGATGCAAATCCTTGCATACTGAGCTCAATTTGCTTTGCCACCCGCCTCTCTCGTTCCTACTGCCCACCCTCAGTCATTCCATCCAGGGGCTGTCTTTGAGCCTCGTGATTTCCACAGCTCCCCTCAAACTTTTCTACACCAATTCTGTTTCTTCCTAATAAATCTATTCCAAGAAGAGGGGACGGCAGAAGCACAGCGGAGTGGTAAATGCACATAACCCTCCCATTCTTAAAGCATATAAAGAAATACACGTTTGGCTTACGCAGACCACACAGGAACACAGAGACCCTGGCAGGAGCAGCCTCATGGCCCCATGAACTTTTCTCTGCACTTGGGCTACCGCCAAGCAGCCATTGCTACTACTGTGCTACTTTGCCCACGTTCAGCAGCTCACTTAGGTCAGGACTGCGGATCGTAACGCCAACACGAGGAGCAGACTGGAAACACGGAGCAAGAGGTCAGAGGAAGCTGAGGTTTCGTTCCTGAGGCTGGAAAGCTTCAGAGAGCAAAGTCCAGGAGCGTTTCATGCTGCAGCTGAAAAAGAGTTCAGTGTGAGGCAGTAAGTGCCTGGTAATGTTGCTGTAAATAGCCGCCCCCCCCGCCCCCCGGCGGCACAGGGCAATCCCTTCCAGGTGCGTGCCCCTATAAAAACCTCTGGAGCAGGCATCCTCCCGCAGGAACCTTTGGTGCCCTCCATCGCAGCAGGTAACCATGCTGCTGGCCCACTAACCCTGTCTGCTGTGTTTTTTTTTTTTTTTTTTTTTTTTTTTTTTTTTTCCTGGTGACTAAAAGGGGGAACTGGGCTCGCTGTATTCCTCGACTGCAGTGAGACGAACCAGCCAACTCACTCAGGCACACCCTGCTCCTACAATTTAATCAGGACTGACACTCAGTGCTGCTTTTCAGTATTTTGATGCATTTACCTTGCGGGCTCATGTATGGTACAGGTTTATAGTGATGTTCCTAGTGCTGATATTTATTTCCTAGCATATATATATATATATATGTGTGTGTGTGTGACGCTCTATATATGTTATATATGTGTGTGACGCTATATATATTTATGTGTGTGCATATATACATATATATTATTCAGTGCATGAGAACATGAAGATATTGCATGAATCCAAGGAAACACTGATGTTTGTGCACAGCATGCTAAGCCCTAACTCACGAAGAACACAGTGCAACTGCATTTCCCATTTAAGCAGATGGAAGTGGCTTTTCTCAAATAATTCAGACTAAAACAGACAATGCTGTATAACTTTGTTAAAGAAATAAATGTTTCAGCTAAGTCCTGTTCACAGCTGAAGTGACACAGTATTGCTCACTAACCTACCTTTTCTTCCTTTTTTTTTTTTTCCTCCATGTAGTCAGATTTAAAAAGCTCTTTCCAAGCAATGCACGTTAAGAGGCAGAAAGTTTATTCTTATAGGGGGTAAGCTATAACTGTAAGGTTTTTATTTATTATTCAATTTACCCTTAAGTATTTTATTACTTTGTTAATTTCATGTAACATTGATAAGTAGACATAACTTTGTCAATTTCCTTCTCTTCCTCACCTTCTGAAGAAATCAAATGTGATTTTGTAAGCCATTTTGTTCACGGCAGTAAAAGTCAATTTATGAAGTCAATACTAGTTTAAATACTTTGGAAACTACAAAGCTTAGATGATTCCCTTTCAGAATCACTTTGTAAGGAAATCAGCTGTGAACAATCAGAGAGCGCCAACAGTTTCTAAGGGAATAGATTCTGCTTGGCATATTACTTTTTTTTTTTTTTTTTTTTTTTTTTTTTTTGGTAAGATGCATCATTTTCAATGAAATATGGATCAGAGAATTGCTAGAATAGTAAGAACTGTCAGTTCTAGTACCACAGCAGCAATTTGACCATCTTACACGCAGGGTTTTTAATAATGCAGACATCACCTATGTGCAGTGAACTTACTCAACACTGACTTGTCTTCAGGTAATTTGTCATTTAAAATAATAACACAAAGCTGTTCATCACTAAGCCCAAGACACTAATCCAGACTACACAGTTTGTAGCTAAAAAGAAAAAAATTTACTTCAGTTCATGAAATGTGTCATTAATAGTTATGGCAGCAGGCTGTATAAAAGAGTAACTTTGTATTTGCAAAAGCTACACCTATTGAAAGATGTAAATACTATAACATCTAGAAGTCCAGCCATAAACCAAAGCCCACTGTGGTAAGTGATTTATAAATACAGTGTGAATAATCCTTTTCCCCCAGAATTGTCCTCTAAGAATTTAAGGACCATTCCAGGCTCACCACAGTGTTTGTGTGAAATGTTCAGAAGACTGTCTTCAAGTTAGTTTTTCTCCTGGCCACAGCAATCACCAGTTATTACAGGTTCTTCTATTTTTATTTTGTACCTCACCAATTACATAAGCATTAATATATTTTCCCAGAAATTTTCTGTAACATTAAAACATTATCAGATTTTTTTCTAGCTCCAGATACGAAAAAGAGGCGTTACTGAGAACAGGCAGTTTACTTTTGAAAAATGAGATTGCATAGAAACCACTGATGTTTTCTAAGGAGGCACATTATCAAAAGTGGGAGGAAAAAAAATGAACACATTGATGCATGCATTCAAATGCCAGGGAATGCTGTAGCTGCAGCATTATCTCCAGTCTCCAATCTGCCTACCTCCAACACATCTTGAATTATACACAAAAGATGTGCAGCTAGAACTTGTTGCTAGCTAGATGGAAGCTCTCTGAGGGGAGAAAAAAAAACAAATACACCAAAAAATGTATCTGTAGAAGTCAAATAGCTTTAAAGCATTCTGTTTTTTAAACAGCACAGAATCACTGTCACGACTTTTGAGCAAATGCATTGCTACAGGAGTCAGAACATAAATCCTGTCCTTGTGAATAAACAGAGTAGCAATACGGAATGTATCAGGTATCAGTAAAACTGCAATGGTGTCAGTATCATGTGTGCAAATAAAGCACCCACACAAGTCAGCAGTCACTCTGCCCCTTAAAAAACTACCTGCAGGCACTGCTGAGCCTCCGGGACCCTGCCAAACCTCTCCCCCTTCTGGACAAGATATCCAGAAGAGCCTCCTGTGGTGTGATGCAATCGAGATTACACAACCCTGTCTGCAGGACATGTGGTGGAGAGATCATGCAATCATGCCTTCTCAAGAATGGGCAAAGGCCAATCATGGATAAAACTCAGCACACTGCAACCATCACGATACATGGGAAGGGTGAGTTGTACAGCTTCCGTCCAGGGGAAATCAAGATCCAGTTTCATTTATGTATGTGTGTAAATAACACTGATTAAAACTCACATTAAGCAAAAAGTTTCATTGGTAGTTTTGTTTCTCCACAGGCAGATTTAGATCCATCCCTGCTCCCACTCACTAGCTGGTATCAAGCAGCTCCTTACGATGCTGGGTGCTGCCCACGTGCACTGGAGACGCAGAGCTACATGACACACATGCTGTTCTCCAAAGCAGCTCACTGTTCCAATCTTCTCACTGCAATTATTTCCTGACTGCAATCTACGCACTCTGCAGTTCACTGCATCTCAGGGCAATTCAATTAGCTGTTCTGCAGGAGAAGGTAGAGGTGAAGGTAACGAGAAGGCAAAACTTAGAGCACTGGCTGCAGCAAATTAACCAGTTTTATCACAGGAATGCTGAGTCCTGAGGCATGGTAAATGACACTGATAAAAAGTCTTAAACACTGAAAGACGGTTCACCTTTTCCAGCTGTTGCTTCAACCTGTATGAACACCAAGGAGCTCAATGTGCAAGGAGCTCACTGTTCAGACTGATGAGCGGTATTCGCTTTAGTGACATTATGATAAATTGTTGTTGTTTGTATGATAAAATGAAAACTCTGACTGCATTACCAGAAGGTGCTTACAGCAATCTCCTCCCGACTGGGGATGCCACCTCTCATCATGGTGTCCTAGCCCCTCATCGTGCCATAAAAACAAAACAGAACAGAAAACCACCTAAACTTCTTTCTTCTCCCTCCTATATTATACAGAGTGCCCTCAAGCTTTCCCCTCCCTTCTCTCTTTCAGCTCTTGTGCCATGATCTCCGCACAGCAGCCACTGTTGCCCAACAAAATACAAAGAGTAACGGACTGCCAAACAGAGGAAGAAGCCTGTGAAGAGCAGTATGACTCTGAAAACTGCACTTGCAGCTCCACGTGTGAATCATCAACAGAATCCAACCCAGGTTTAATCCACTTTAAAGACTGCCATTGCCATGGCATACTAGCAACTCACAGTTTCATTTTCCGTAGTCTTGAAATAGCAAATGTTACCATCACTTTTCATTTTGAAGTCTATTTTCCCACTTCAACCCCATTATCACATTAAATCTAGAAAAAAGTACTCTATCTCATAATTAAGAAACATATTTTAAAAGGTCTCCGGATTTTATTTAGATGTCTGAGGATTATTTCTCAATTATCATGTGCATTAATTGGGCTGGCACTATTAAACCTGCAGCATTACAAACTTTCAACACTGGCTAAACTGCTTGAACACCTACCATGGATTCCAGGCTGCCATCAATTAAAATCCATGCAAGCCAAAGCAAACGTTTTCTTTGCAGCTGAAGTTAATTTTGTATCACCAAGCACATCCTGCTAATAGGCTACACGCTCTGATGAGACGTGCTAGCACAACTGTACTGACATTTACTGAACAGTATCATGTATTTCAACACAAAGCGTATCTCACAACCCTCCTTTTGTTGACATGTGGTTAAAAAAACGATAGCCACTAAAAAATGCTGCAATTTCTTTAATGTAAGATGTAAAACCTAAATTGGAGCCGTTTTACTTTTTGTAAAAAGAAGCTTAGCATCCTAGACCTCTGTTGGTCATCCTCTTCCTCTAGCAGCCTATCAAGTTAATTAAGGATATTAGTATAGAAAGACAAAAACAAAAATACAAAAATTTGGTGTTTGTATCTGTTGCATAAAACCGCATGCATATAAAATACAAATTTCATCTTCTCTCTCTCTCACAGATTCACCAGTAATTCTTCAAATACTGCAGAACTGGGTTCCTAGAGTTTCCCACTACTTTGACAAAGAGCACTATACTTACGTAGGCCACCAGATTGTCATCCAGGAATCCATAGAGCACTTTGGAGCAGTGGTATGGCCCGGGGTAAGTATTCAACACTGCATCCAGAAGGTTGACACGACAAAAGTCAGTCATGACAATGGCATACGAATCTTACAGAAGTTTCTTTAGATGACAGGAGAGACTCCCTTGTGCAGAATCAAGCAGTGACTTCAGCAGAAAGCTCTTCCTTATGGCTAATTTAATATAGGTTGGACCAAAACAACTGTGGCATGTAAATGAACAAATAGTAAATTCTGTTTAAAACGTGCACCTTTAAGTGGAAAGGAGAAAAAACCACCAACACACACACATCTATTTGTTAACTGGATGCAGATATTAAAAATAATTGTTTGGAAACAGAGGGATAGAAGTGTCCAAGCTTCTTCCATATTTCCAGTCACCGTTGGGATGCAAACAATCACTGTTACAAAAAGGAAAATAAAGAAGAAAATTGTGAGAGATTAAATAAAGGAGTTTAAAACAAATATGTTTCTTTTAAAGAAGTCTGGAATAACTCCTTTGCAGTACAGAAAACCGTACTTGCAAACAGGTGTACTCCAGTCTTTGCTCTCCCTGCTCTGAAAAACAGAATTTTATGCAGACTCAGAAATGTGTATTTAATGGGAACAGAGGGTTAACTGATGGAGACATGAAAATTAGTATTTCAGAATTCTCTAGATCTACATTTATTGAAAAAGCTCACAAAAAATGACAGAGAATTTCAAAATAAAAAAAGAAGCGTACGGATAAGTGAAACAGTAGCTTATTTTGGTTATGTCAGAGCATCAATTGTCAAATTAATCAGGTGTCAGAATGCAGATGGTAAAACTTTCCAAGAAAACCAAGAGTGGCTCAAAGTGGCCTGGTGATTCATTAGTTGTCAGCATTCCCAGAGCAGGTAGTCAGTGTTGTATTACGAAAAGCACAGTAGCTGAAACAGTAACATCACTCCAAAGAAGAGAAGCAAAAGGGCAAGTTAATTTCTTTGGCATCTGTTTATATTATTTACGATTAGCAAATAAATTGGAAGTTTGTTTATTTATTTTTTTATGGACACCTGTTAAGCAATACTTCTGTTCTCCTATGGAGCAGTAAATTGTCTTTGAAATTTACAGTACCATCAAGACAAGTGTTGAGTGGATAATATTTTTTTAAACACTTTCTTTGCAGAAGAGTTCCAAAAATCTCTGCTGAAGCCCAAATCTATTTTATGATAATAAAATATAACACTATTATAAAACATAACATAGTTTTGTGCATATTGTTAAACCCCATTTGCTGTTCTGTGTACAGTTCACACCTGAACTCGACCTGTCTTGAGCTGTGAGAAGAATCACAAAGTGAATAGATGTGTGTAGCAAATCCGTATCTCACAAACGCTGAAACTAAAAGGAACTGTTCAACTGGATTAATATAAAGAACAGGACACAATGTTTCTTTCCATATTATCTTTATGTTACAACCTTCAGTGTTTTCCACTGTATAAAAAACAGCATAAAAAAATCAAATGTGCAGCTTAACTGACACGTGATACTGATATTTTAGGCACTGGCTTTATCTCAATATCTGGAATCAAATCAAGAACGATTCAACCTCAAAGACAAGCAAGTTTTGGAAATTGGCGCTGGAACAGGCTTAGTTTCCATTGTGGCCTGCATCTTAGGTTAGTAAATTCCTATTTCCTTTGGATTTTTTGTGAAAGATAACCTAGATCTGCTCCTGCCGATTTAAAGCAATGAAGCAACAGTTGAAATTAAGACTGTTTGACACTGCTTTTTTAAAAATGAAAGTTACTGTCAAATACTGTTTTGTTAATAAAGTAACTACCCTAGTTATTGCTGAGGGGAAAGCTGGGGGAAATTATACAGATAAAATTATATATTTATACATCCAACTATATACCTATGAATTAAAACAAATTAACATTTTCTTTAGGAGCTTATGTCACAGCAACTGATTTGCCTGAAGTTCTTGAAAATCTCTCATTTAATATTTCAAGTAATACACAAAATATGAATATCCACAAACCTGAAGTGAGAAAACTGGTATGGGGAGAAGGCCTCAGTGAAGACTTCCCTTCATCAACTTACCATTATGATTTCCTATTGGCAAGTGATGTTGTATACCACCATACAGCTCTGGATCCCCTACTAGCAACAATGGTTTATTTTTGTCAGCCAGGGACAGTATTACTGTGGGCAAATAAATTTAGATTCAGTACAGACTATGAATTTTTGGAGAAACTTAGCAGTATATTTGATACAACCATCCTAGCAGAATTTCCAGAATCAAATGTCAAGCTGCTTAAAGCCACAGTAAGAGAGAACTGAAGAAAAAACAATTACCAATTTTGATTTATTGTCAGCACCTTGCAGTTTGGAATGTGATACAGAATTATGGTGCACCCTCTGTGCATTTACGTCTGTAAAGCTGTAGTTGTATCTGTGTTTTGCATCATGTGTTACAAAAAAATGGGAAAGACAATGATACAGTCGTTTGTCTTAGGTTCCCACACATGATTTTGTTCAAACAGACCAATTTCACTCCACTGAAAGAACAATATTAGTAGTAAGTTAGTAACAAGGCATTAGCAGAAAGCATTGATCTTCTTGGCTGCACTGAACTTCTGCAGTTTGTATGGTGAATTTCTGTTTCAGCAAGTTTCATTTATGTACTCTTGGAGAAACCAATACAACTTTTAGCTTAATTATTTGTTTTTATTAATTATAAAATAATCTTTTAAAGTATCAGAGTGCACATGGTGTTTTTTGATCTTCAGTCTTGCACATTTATTCTGTTGTCTTACACTTTTAACATTATTAAACATATATGTATAGCTTTACAATACCTGATTAAGATTTAACTGTCTGGCACTTTTATACACGTATCAGCCTGTCCTGATACTCAGCTTCATGTGGATTTTTGAGTTTGCCTGAAATCACTCCAAAATGAAAATTTACAAGAGCACCTATGAATCAGCAATTCTTAGTTACATGTTGTAACAGTTTGAGAGGTTGAATTTTTCTTAAAAAACAAACAAACAAAAAAACCACAAATGTAAACTCTTGCAAACAATACAGGTAATGATGTCCCATTACTTTTGTCTAATAAATAAGTTTTTAGCTACTCTTGAAGTAGCTTTAAGGCCTTCATACAATTGGAAATGAAATTAAGATCAAATGTTAAAATTCATTTTACTGTAAAAAATACAGAGCTTTTACAGGTTTGCAGTTAAAATTAACAGTTAAGAACCTAACGTGCATGCAGTAAGCTTTTTCAGCCTGATTCCAAATTCCAAATCCTTCGTGTTGGCAGTTCTGGCACATCCATTGCCAGCAATGGGATGCACAATAAGGAAACTCCCTGATGACTGGAGTTAGGTTAACAGGTATTAAGCTGTACCCAGGTGCCTTTACTGATAAATACACACAATTTAATAATCAGCATTCAGCAATGAAAACATGCGTTCCAATAGAAAGTCAAACTTATCTTTTCATATCTTGCCCGTATAGAATTGCTTTAGGTTTACAATTGCCACTTTTCTAGAATACACAATAATCTGGTGGATACATGACAGGAAGCCAGTTTTCAGTGAAAGTTGCGCAATGAGTCCATCCAAGTAACTTCATTAGCTGAAGAGAAACAAACATTAAAAAAAAGTTAGATGGATTTATTTAAACCCTTCCAACGAATACTGCACTGACATCAACATCTTACTTAAGAAATCTACAATCAGAAAGATAAGACTGGAGACCTGGAGATTTTTAAATGACTTAACCCTGAAGGGGGAAAAAGAAAACCATTCCACATGATCTACAGTCTTTCAATTTAATACACAAGTATTTTGTAGCACAAAATTTTGTAGCAGTTATTGTAACTCCTATTACTTTATTACTATTATATAGTATACTATTTTTTACTATATACATTATATATATATATAAAACTAGTATACTATTTTTACTATTTATTAGTATACTATACTATTACTATACACTCACCTATATTCTACTAGCATTATTTGTGATTAATACTACTAACAACAGCAGTGGTTAAAAAACAACATATGTTATGAATTTTACAATGTAAACATAAAAGGGATTATACCTGACTTTTAAACGTTTACTCAATATGGCCCATTATTTTACTCGATAGATCTTACCTGAATGCAGTTTTTCAAGTTGTCTTTCGTTGGCTTTTCTTCTGCAAGTTTTGTTGCAAACTTGAGACCTCTGCCATACATTTTGTTTACCAATGCATGCTTATAGGCAAAAGTTAAAACCTACAATGTGAAAACAAACACAATTTAGATATTTTAATATTAGAATCCTACAAGGCTTAGCAAAAAATAGCAGATTTTGCTCAGGCAGCAGAAGTGACTTAAAGTAAAACATATGCACAAAATAGTTTGCACATTTCTTTGCAGGAAAAAAGATGATTCACAGTAGTAGTTATAAACAAAAACTTTGTGGAGACTACTCTGACTTCCTGAACACATCCAACTTTAGACTATCTTATGCGATACAGATTTCATTATTCAGTTTTTTTATTCACCACATTTCTAGCTTCTTTGGACTTTCATTTGCTAGAGGCAACTGTACGGTATAAACTAATTTAAAAAATAATCAAGAACCAGTCAGGTATATCTTCGACCCACAGAAACAAAGACCCAATTGAGAGTTCTGATTCCTAGGAAATGAACTTACTCCAGAAACAAGTATGAACATATATACTGAATGATATACGTATGTATATATGTATGAGTACATATATGTGTATATTTAAATACACATATGTATACATACGCACACAGGTATGCACAGTTATAAACAAGCAATGAAGACAGGTAAGCATGAAGACAAGCCTCAGATTTTGGTCAACTCCTCAATATTGACACTATAGTAAGAACGGATTATAAGAAAGCTTCCTCTTGATACAAACTCCAAAAAGACTTTACAATACCTGTCAATGGTATAACCAGCATGTACAAATGAATGCGTCTACTTCAGAGTTAACATAAAATAAATCAGGTTCTGAACACTCAAACCAGGTGTTCAGGGCATTGCCAGATAGTTGATACTATTTCACCTGTTAAAACACTAAGACTTAGTGCCAAATTAAGCACAGCTTCATGTATTTCCTTTGGGACGCTTATAGTAAGTAGGTTTTATTATTTTTTTTTCCTCAAACAGTGACAGCACCAAAGTTGGAGAATACAGTATTAGTGTTGTTAGCAAAGTTTTTATGAAATCTGTTATTAAAGTTTACTATTCATTTCCCCTCGCTCAGTACAATAGTTTTACCCTTTGCTCTCAGACTCCTCCAATAAAAGTCACATTTTCCCAACAACGTATACTTAAAACACAGAATTGAGAAGCTAACAGAAACACTTAAAGAATTTTAAAAAATATGTGTATTTTTGTATTGTAATACAAAAATACTTATTTTCCAGCAATATAAACATTAAGGAATCTGACATCCCTACCCTGTAAGGACTGAAGACCCTTCCTAATTTTAGCTATCAGAACACTTATACTGAATGTTAATTGCACAGACAATTCTTTGTGGGATCTATGCTTGCAAGACTGAACTAAAACAAGAAATAACACGCTTAATTATAATGAAAGAGAAGGTGTAATTTTCAAGCTCTGAAGTATATGCCAAGCACTCAGAGTTGCTCGTTCTTCTTCTGTCTTCAAGTACTTATTTTGTTCTGTTGAAGTATTCACTTAAGCTGCAACAGCTTTTGAATACAATTCTTACTGGTTAAAGCACAGACATATATGCAACAATGAGCTTACAGCACCATTCACATACAGATTTTCCAAATATCACTACTGGAAAAGTATTTAGCATGCTGTGTTCGAAATCCAATTATTCTGGATATTTTCCTAAAGCAAAACATATCAGCAAACACTTCTGAGTAACTGCTCAGTGGGTCCATAGCAGACTCAATTGGTTAAACTAAACAACAAAAAAAATCCCTTCTGGAAAGATGATAGAACCACAAAACAAAAACAGAAACAAACAAACCAAAATCAAGTGAAAAAGATGCATTGGAGCTCTCAGCAATTATAACATATTAGAGGCTAACCAAAAATAATGTCACTGCTCTATTAAGAAAGCTCTTACCTGACCCTGTAAGTTTTGAATGGCTATTGAACATCAGTGATAAAGGCAGGAGGAAAGCCACTTGACAGCATTTCTTTCGTAACAGGGCTTCCTAGAGTTTTTGTGGCAAGAAAACAAAGCATTTTACGAAACACCCTTGCTCTGGCCAAATAAAATTCGGGTATTTCTACATGAAAAACAAAAAAACTTCTGCTGGACCAAAAGTTTAAAACAATGCTCCAAGACCTTTTGATAAAAGATGATAATTTCTTAGTGCTTGCTAAAAAAAAAAAAAGTCAGCTGTAAGCAAGTTAAGCAAAGCTACTAGAAGTTTGTTAGCACTTCAGAAGTTAAGAATAACGTAATAGATGCTTTAAAATCAGTATAGATTTACAAGCAAAAAAATAGATAAAAAATAATACTTACTAACTTGTGCATATATTGGTTAAAGGTAAGCCTTATAATTAAAATATTGCAAGCTTTATAGTACCACAGTAAGGGAGATTATGATTCCTTGATATGTGTAAGCAAAATGTAAACTGCAGTGCTATTAAGATATAACATACAGCTGCTATCAGCACGTATAACAACAACAAATAAATTTATAATATACAAAAGCAGTTGCTATATGAAAGAGTAGGAATGAATTCTCAATATTTGGTATTATTTCATAATTTAAGTAAATATATGGCCAGCTTTTCTAGAACAAGTGACACGGACCAGAAATTGGCCAAAGAAAGGGTAATAATAATAATAAAAAAACCAACAACAATGTGCACTTGTAGAATAATGGGTTTGGGGGACTCACTGTTAAATACTACATTCCCCAAGCTAATGGCCTGTAATAAGCATACTAAACACCCGACCTGCAAAAGTAGTTGGATACTGAGCTCCTCATTACTTGCCTAAGTTGCTGATGGTTACATAGAGATGTGTATTTTGGATGATAAAGTTCTGAAGTGATCTCAAGACACCTGCAGGGCTGACACATTTTAAAGCCTGAAAATGGTCTTTAAAAAAAACAATATGTTTTCAGTTCATCAATACTGAACTACCTAATAAAACCATCTGTACCTTCATACCACAGGAAAACAGACTTATATCACCAGTTACTTCATGATTTGAACTGTTCATTAAAACGTACCTACATTTACAAATAATTACAATGCTAGGTTACACAATACAATCTATAGATAACACATACCACAACCACTTGTAAGAATATTGAAGTTGTCACGTTTATTACCAGCAATTGAGTTTCTTCAGGTTCATATACATCTGTGGCAATAAACTAAGGTTTCTTGGCTACCTTTGCTGCTCTATCAAATGGCTCATTACAAATAAAAGCAATATTCATACAAAAATTGACTCATGTTCTAGAGAGGGAAGGGAGTTCATGGAATCGAGTATACAGCAACAAGCTTTTGACAGTGGCTGAATATGATCAGTTGGAAGGGACAGCTGCACCTGACAGTAATATGAAAAACACTCCAGGCTAAAGATGTTTAAAAGGCAGGATGGAAAGGTCTGGGTATTTTATTTATTTATTATTTTTAAACATGACTTTTTCCTATCCCCAAACATCTAATTTAAAGGTTAACAAGCATTACATTCTATAGATGAGTCAGTCCCAGTAACAAACAGGCAAAACCTACTACTGTCCTGTAGCAGTTTTGTTTAAAACTGGGGATTTGGGCCAACTAATTTTGAAATTACGTTCTGAGTAGAAGAAAAATTGCAGAATTAATATTCCAATACTAAAAACAACTAAAGCAGTATCATAAATGTGCAGCATAATCAAACAAATACTGGCTGAATAGAACTGCTTCAAGTACGGTGTATTTGAAATGCTTTTATACACAGAGTACTTAAGTATTTTCTTTCCTGTGTCATTTAAAATTAAGCTTCAGAGACAAGTGATCTAACTAGAATAGATGAGTGCGAACAATGTACTTACTATCAAGAGTCAAGACCAGCTTCCCTACAAACTTGCTATAATGATGACAAACATGACACTTCAATGGAAAAGAGGCAATTAAAGGAACTTAATGCCTCGTGGTAACACATGCTTCAATAGCAGAAGAGAGGTGAAACCAGTAGTAGCACTTTACTAGAGAGTGAGCAGAAACACGTCTGTGTGTGTGATGACATTCTCAACTCACCTTTAGAAACAACGTAAAAGAAAACGTTCTTTTGGTTTTCAGAAATTTACTTAGCTTTGAAATTATTTTCATCTGGATAAACTTTGACTTAAGTGAAGCTTTGAAGTAAAAGCACCATGTTTCTCTCAATGCAATATTTCTATCTAAAGCCATACAAACACTTGAATCATTGCTGCAGTAACTCTAGTGCTTCTTTTCTATTTGTTCTCACCCAGTTGCTCTGTCTTCTGAGCATCAATGACCCAAAGCCATGTTCATGTACAGTAAAGAGCTCCGCATTTTCAGTTCCAACCTCATACATTAGAATAACTTGGCTGCCTTTTGAGGACTCCTCCATTTGATGAACGTTTATACGAGACCTATTCCTGATGCTACATCATTACTTCAAACTGTACCTCTCCTTCTTCCAAACTTCTTTTCCTGAAAAGGCAAGGCAGTTATCCAAGGCTAGGGAATACAGCCAAGCCACAACACTTATTTTTATCACTCCTGCCTAAATCTGCCCAGAGTATCATTACAGAAAAACTATTAGTTATTTTCTTGGTTACTAGTAAGGTAAGTTTTGCCAAGCACAGGTCAGCTGTACTGAGGATCTTCATCAACAGAATGGATGCTATTGCCCTTACTCAAGCAACAATACCTGGTAAGTATTCTAACAATCTCAGAATCTGTTTCAAAGCCTTAAATATTACTTTACAAAATTAAGTCCTATTCTTAAACTCCCCTCCTCAAAGGATGCAAGCTACATGAACAGTAAGGTTATTCTTAAGTTTTCAAAGCTTCACATTTTCCACTACCAGTCTTCAAAATAAACTTATTTGCACTAAGCAGCTTAGTTAGTTTTTAAAATAGCAAAATACTCCAGAAGTAAAGCAGAACATTGCATGCAACACTGAGCTGGAAACTTACAAGACTGCTTCTTAGATAAAAAAGATAAAAAGTTACATAGATAAAAAGTTACAAAGGAGAAAGACCAAATGCCACTGGGGACATTTAAAGCATTCTATTGGCCTGTCTGTGTGACAGAAGACACTTATGTTTGTTCCAGCAGAAGGCTGAGAAAGTTTTAAGTAGAACCCCGCTTTTGAAACTTGTCAGTCATTATAAAAATAGATTAATACTGACAAGACAGCTTGAACATCAGATGCAGTTTGGCAGAAGTGGGTAGAATGGAGGAACTATGAAGTGTTGAATTCATTTTTTGAAGAAAAGCAACAGTCCATGACACACGTATTGCTATTCTCAGAGTTTAAAACAAAAGATAAGAGGAATATAATTGCGTTTTTCCCCCCCCCGTGCTTTCTTGTGTCAGGTCATACAATTCCGTAGTCTTGGACATTAATAGTGATCCTTAAAAAAGTGTAACTGGATGCTCATCATACGTTTATGTTTTTGAGTGACTACACAAATAACACTCCTTCACTGGCTGGAAACCGCAGTGCTAACAGCTGAAACATCTGCTTTGAAATGCGTGACTGCTAACTACATCTAGATCTCAAGAAAACCACTAGATGAACATGACACCTGTTAGCAATGGAAATGAAAGAATATGATCAGCAGCAAGCATAAAATTTCTATAACACAATAAAGAGAAACAAAAACCTTTTCTTTATTGAAAATACCTTCCCTGACTCCAGCCTTAGTCCTTTTTTCCAAATCTGTTGGTAGGGAAAATTATTACAGCACGATTGCCTTCTTTCAAAGCAAGGTTCTCAATCCCATTAAGACCTAAGTATTTTCACATTATTTTCACTCCTCATCTCTTTCAGAGTTTCCAGAAAGAGAAAATATGAAAGTAAAAATGTGAAAGATTAAGTCTCAGTTCCATTAATCACATGAACACTTTACTACACAGCAGAATGTATTTCTTTCCCTTCAGACTTTTGTTTACCTGTAGTTACTGCTCAGGTTAGAATTACTGAATTACTGATTACCACAGGAGAGACGAGAGGACATATCCATCACACGGTCTTTTGAAAGATTAAACTGATAGCAAAACTATCACTGAATAATTACTGACCAAAACACAGGCTTATAGATCACAAAAAGCACAAAGAAAGCACTGCAGAAACTAACAAGCTACACACATCTATTGGGCTTTCATGGCAAGGGCTTGGTAGCAGGGGGCTGAAGGACTGGCCCACCTAGAACGGGTTGCCCAAGATGATGTCTGATCAGGTTTTGAATACCTCAAAGGACTTAGACTTCAACACCCACATGGGAAACTCATTCTAGCACCGGACCACCTTCACAATAGAAAGCTTTTTCTTATGCTTAAGTAGAAACTCACGTGTTTTAGTTTTTGCCCACTGCCTCCCATCCCGTCACTGAGATCACCGTGAAGAGCCTGGCTGCCCCAGCACCACATAGCTATTCACATTGAAAACATGTACTTGAGGCTTCTCTTCTGTAAGCTGAACGGTTTCATCCTCTTCTCATATAACAGATGCTCCAGTCCCCAATCATCCCTGTGGCCCTCATAATACTACTCACACTAGTAATCACAAATGCACTGATACAGGGCAATTTGTTCAGCAGTGTGAGACCACAGAAGACAAACTGTAAATGGGCCAGATGGGTAGAGCACATGAGGCTACGTATGGGTACAAGACAGGCTGCAGAAGAGCATGGGACAACGTACCTTCTGTGTCATTAGGAGTAGCACGATAGACTCATTTTCTCCACATTCAGAAGCCACCAGGTTCAAAATACCCTGAGTACTCTAGAATATTTCTGCACTAGAAGTATCCCCAATCAGTTTAGATTTCAATTTGACTGGTAATGCCAAGAGGAAAAAGCAAACAAATACACTGCATAACATGACAGAAGTAATTTACATGTGAAATGCTACTACAAGGTTAAAAAAAAGTTGGCCTTTTAGTTCTATTTTAACCATAAAGAAGCATCCATTTTCAGAGCAACACCTGAACATGCACTTAGACATGGATCCAAGAGAGAGGTTCAAATCCCTAATGTGTCCAGTTCAAGCCAGAATTATTCATTCCAGACCAAAACACTTTTCTTGATCAGCTTCCAACAGGATGGCTACACTGACAGTTTTTCCATTGAAAATATTTCCCATCATGTTTACAACCAAAAGATAAAAGTAGGACAGGTTTCACTATACTGGAACACAATATTGCATTTAAAGATAGGCAGCAGGAAAATCATGCCACACAACATGATTAAAGCATAAAATCTGCTACCAAAGGATACTATAATTGATTAAAAAATGGAAGATGAATGCTTAGAAGATATATGTGTACAAGAATATACACACTAAAAGAAGTGAGGGTAGACACCATCAACCTTCTTGTTCAGGCCTTCAGTTCAAGCACAAGTTCTTAACCAGGAAGTGTCTTTACTATCAAGGAAATTAAGTATTTTTTTTTTCTTTTTTAACTATCTGAAGTGCTTTGGCAATTTAACGGAAACAAATACATTTGTCACTTCATCTTCCACTAACACAGCCATACTTAGAGTTACACTCGTTAACTAATTAAATAATACAGAGTAACTCAACCATTAAACGCACAAAATCAACTCAGTAAATTAAAAACTGTACAACTATAATGCACCTATAATGCCTCAAGGGATTCTTCTTTTGGAATAGCTGTTTTGAATGAAGCAGACACACTTAAGTCTCAGGATTAAGAACCTTGAAACAATAGGGAATTTTGTGTTAATCAATTTAAGTGTAATCATTTCCAAGGGTTTCTTCTTTTACTTCTATAGATATTACTAACAGCAAAACACAAAACTTCTCGTATCCATAGTGTAGAAGAGGCTACAGAATGCAGGTCTGAACAGAGTAGGGATGCTGCACACTTGTGTACAGCTAGAACAGCTCAGAGATTAACCTAAACTTGCCTGAAAGGTACAGAAAGAAGCAATTCAATAAAACAAGCACCTTTTTTCATGGAAATCTGGCACTGTTCTACACCCCTCCCTTAACTTCTACATTAACATGTGGAGAGACATCTCTTACCGGGGTTTTGATAGGCTTCACAAAACCTCTGTGGAAAAAGGTCATTAAGGAAGCACAACTTATGGGGACAGCGTGAAAAAGTAGAAGAGAGGAATGCATGAGGTTGTGCTCACAAAGGTGGTTCATAATTCCAGAAGAGATCTCTAAACATACAACATGCAAAAGCAAAAGTCTGCTCTGCTCTCTTACCTTGCTGTCAAAAAGATCAGTCCATTTTGTTGTTTCCCAGAATGTCTCTGTCAAGGCTTCTGAGCAGCTCTCGTGATCTTCATCTTTGCCTTCAGTATCACTGGAAGCAGCCCCATCTTGGGCCTGCAGATGAAGAAGCTGGTCAGCCAGTGCGCTTCCTTTTCGACAAAGTGCGTCCACTAAAGTACTCTTCTGTTTTTCCATTTCACTAGAAAAAAAAAACAAGAAAAAATATTAAGGACTTTTCACAGATACATCATTAGGAATACAATCACTTTAAATGACTTTAACTGTTATCAGCAGTTAGCACACACAAAATGAAAATAAGCGCACAGACCATTTAAAAAAATAAAGCTATTTACCATAAATAAAAATAATTGGGAAAAAAAATTTAGAGATACTCTGCATTACACAAGCTCAATTGTTCTCCCAAGTCTGAAACATCTTTGGTGTCTTAAGGCAAGGGTAACTCGGGATTCGAAAACTGAGTAAGCCAGCATCTAGAAATACAGCTTTACAGTTCTTGGCATTATAAATGGAGTCAAATCCAACACTAACATAAGCAGATACAATTCTGCTGACTTCAAAGGAATTGCATGCATTTAAAGCACCAGTGCATTTGGTGTTCAATTTCAGAAGTTAGATTCAACCACATTATCTAATGGGTCAACCTCCCGAGAAATGTATAGAATGAAATGTAATTATGGCATAACTTCATTTTTGTATCAGCAACTCTAGAATTACATGCAAATATTCAGGAAAGTCAGAATGGATAGACTAATTTTACAACTGAAATCTGTATTTTATCTAAAATAACAAACACGTGCACCTCCTCTTTTAAGGGACTTATCTGCAAATCTGTTGCTTTTGTATTTGTGATTAAAACACCACAACATGCACTACAAAATCGACTTGTTATTCTCCAGACTACAGTGTCTCATTCCAATTACTGTCTTCCTAGGGATGTATACTAGTAATTCAGATGAACGTATCTAAAACTCAACTAAAAAAATCTCAAAAATACTCATAACCACAAGTGTGGTCACCATGCCTTTCACCAATTAAATATTTGGCAAGTGGTTACTTCTAAAATCGCCGTCAATTTTGTCTTCTAATCCATATCCAAAAGGTTGCAAGGTATTATGAAAAGGCAGCTAGCATTCCAAACACACACCTTCACAGCGAGGTCCTAGTGTTCCCTCCGATTTGAGATTTAGCTTTATACAAGCTTAATACCCCAGATTTTGGTATTATTTGCATTCTGAAAGCACCTTTGTTTATTTACTATTTCAAAGCAAATATTTGCAGGCTTCAGTGTTCCTGCGTTCTTGAGATATATTAAAGAATGAAAACATCTTGCAAGGAAGCTTGAAACTACCTGTGCCTAAAAAAAACTCAAGTCATTTAGTAACATTATAGTCATTCCAATTTTTAACAGCAAAGACAAGGTACATAGATTAGAAAAATAGGATGCAAGAAAATTATTTACTGGGTAGGTACTTTTTTATAGTAGTTGCATCAGGTCTGGGATCAGTCTTCATGGCAAAATAAACTGCTAATGCTGTCTGGTCAATATGAGAGATTACAGTATTTGCAGCTTCAACAATTTCATCAAGTCTTTTCATACGTTCCTAAATGAAGAACAAAAAGGTATTTAGCAATATGAAAGCATACTACTTGAATGATTTTACTACCACTAGGATAATTGCAAAGGCACACAGAAATAACATGGAGTGATTCAATATGAACTTTTCTATGTTTTTTTTTTTCAACTTTTCCTGATGAGAAGTCTGCATTATCAAGATTTCACACACATGTACTGCATTTTACTGAAAATAGATTGTAAAATAAAAGGTACGTAAATGCAAAATGCAATTTTTACAGGGAAAAAAAAGCCCTTCCAGTACAAATTAATCTTCTTAATAAATAATGGTAGCAGTTCATTTCAGAAAGAAATGCAAAATCAGAATCAAATAAACAGAAAAAAAAATCTGACTAAAAGCTACTGACATACAGATGAAGCTGTTTATCTTCAAGATGAACAAAAAAATGTATGTAGACTTTTGTTTAATAGTTCATGGTTCTCATTTTTGGCAACAATGACATATGATGGGCTTAGCTATGTTATTTCAAAGGGTTACTGTCCCCAGTTGTCTGGGCAGTTCTTCTACGAGAAATTACCAATTCAGTGAAGGAGCACAATGGGAAGTGTGCTTGTCTCAGGTACCACTGTTCAGAATAATACTGTTGTAGCCTGAAGCAGTAAAGAAGCTGCTTTCTCATGTTTTTCATACGTTGAACTGAATAAGGAGCAAATGATAAGCAAACATACTTTATGAAGGCTTTCATTCTACTGCAGGGTTAAGGAATTCACATTAGGGAGATGGCTTATTATATTACTGCCAGTCTAATTAGAAATTTCTGCTTTATTATACTAAGTACAGTTACAGCAGTCACTTCAAGACCAAACACGTGGGAAGAAAGATTCAGCTGTTTAGGCAAAACAGATGCAGTGAAACAAAGTTTTGTAATATTAAATAACCTTTTCAGAGTCCAGCTGATGAAGCCTTGCAACATACAGAGGAAGATGATTAGGAAAGGCTTCTTTCAACTCATTGTACATATCAGGGGTATCCAGCCTAGAAGAGAGAAGGAGAGCGCGTGAAACTACAGATTCTGGAGTTTTTATCCTAGCATTTAAATGTATGGTTTCTTTGTATAGCTGCTTCAAGGTTGTGTAGTAACGACAGCAGACATACTTGGTCATCCATTGTATTTTTAGATCTCGTAAAGCTTCAGCAAATTCTTCTTTTACATCTTTTTCTTTTTCCTGTTCTCTTTCTTTTTCTTTGCTGCCATTTTTACTCTTTGATGGTGACGGTATCAGATGATAATGAACTGTAAGGACATCCTGGAGGTGGGAAAAGAGGCACATACTGAGAAGGATACAGTACACTTTCTGATGCGATAGAAAAGCTAAATCATAGCAAGCAACTACTCTGAGCTATACATACAGTGAGTAAGGATTCCTAGAGCAAAGGTATATGTCACTAAGAATTCAGAAACTGCTTTAACTTTTTAAAAGAAAACAGAATATGAGGATGTAAGTAACAGAACAGCACACTTGGTATAAGACAAATAAAGCTTAAGAATGAACATATTTGATATTTTTGTATTCAGATAATTTTACATAATATTAGTTAGGGAATTGGAAGTTTAATTTTTTTGTTTTTAAAGAAAGCAAATAGTTTGGTTAAAAGGCAAAGGAGTCAGAGATTCTATCCTACAAATGGGGTAATAAACAAAGGTGACTGAATTCTAAAAATACTGCAGTAACATAAACATGAATTACACCATAGGATACACAAATTTATTTTTTCTGAGAGAGTATTTCTTCCCCGTTGTGCCTACTGAACAGCTGGTGCATCCACAGTCAACTCTTTCCCAGTTAGATGCTACAGACTTTCTTTCCAGTTTCACCTGTAGCTGTACTCATACTAAGCAGACAACAGCAAGATTTTATTTTTGAAAACTCTATATGCTAGCAATTAAATATCACTATAGTTTGAGTTCATGCTACACTAGTTAACAAATATCACTTGAAAATCAGTTTCAGCTGTTAAAATGAAAATCCTGATTGAACTTAGACCATGCTTTGAAGCCCACTTCCTGAGATGGACTTAAGCACTACACTTCTGAAGCTATGAAAGGACACTGAGGCAGAACAATTTTATCTGAATGACAGTCCAAACAGACCAGCAGCTTGCTAAGGTTTACTGGAAACTCCTGGTAAGACCAAGTGACAGTATTTCCCCCCCCAGAAAATCCTTCCAGTTACTTAATTACAGGTAAAGCACAAGAGTAACATTTACAGTTTTTGTTGTTGTTGTTTTGTTTTGTTTTTTTTTAACTTAGTTTAGATCACCAGTACACATTAAAGCATAGTTTTCACAGGAACTACTACCCTGCACATGTGCTCTTCAAGTATGACGTGCACGACCAGGCAATACACCTAAACAAGACCTCAGCAGTACCTAGGCCAGAGCGTGACAAAACATGTCATGAAGGCAAAAGAATGCAGCAGAAGGTACAAAAGTCAGGACTCAATGGTACAGGGGCTAGCTAAAGTAATTAGTTACAAAGGTAGAAACAACGTAGTTCTTTAAAGCAAACCAAACATTTTAAAATGCCTACAAAGTTAGTTCAGTCAGAAAATCTGAATCGGTAATTTACAATGTCTTTTTTAAGATACATTTTCCTATGAAAGAAACCTGCTTTCCTAGAAATATTCTTCCAATGTTTCAGCATTTCCTTCCCTAAAGTTCTCTTTGATGGTAGTTGGCAACATGTATCTGAACGGCCTGCCCATTCTCAAGCCTTGCCAACATGAAAGCTCTGCAGCCCCTAAGTTACCTAAACATCCCAGACACTGTCCTTGCCTTTACAGAAAGGCTCATCAGAGCTTAAGGAGAAGAAAGGCAACTCTTCGCAAGAGCTACAGACAGAATGACAGTGAGCAAGCATATTATACACTGGAAGGATTACTTGAAGGCAACTTTTAAACTAACATGGAAGCTTCCCTTTGTTTATCCTCTTAAAAAAAAAAAGGCAACATCAAAAACTTTGTAAGTATGCATGATACACGCTTCGGTCATTGTGCTCCGTGCACAATTTGATAAGTCTCAGAGTTTCCCTTTAAATAGAACTACAAACTGTATGCATAAAACATCTACAAGGTGCTCAAAAGAGCTACACTAATAATTAACCATTAAATTTAAATCTTTAAAATTTAGACTTCTGTCTGATGCTTTGACATCTGGTACTTAATGTGGAAAAGCCCTAAAAATACTGCTATTTGCATTTCAAAGAATTCCAGTGAGTAACTAAGCACTGCAAAAAACTCCCTGAAGAAACACATCCTTGGGCTCATTTTCCTTTTAATGAATACCATGCATATGATGTCTGCATACACACAGCTAAAAGCGTGTAAGGAATTCATATCTACTTTAAGACGCAACAGTGTGCATAACATCACTTATTTTTAAGGCAGTATTCTTGTTTAACTGAAAATTGATGAAGTTCCTCAAAGTCACCAGCCAGGTTGACACAAAATTTTATCAGATACATTCACTTCATCGTATTGTGAAGGCCTCCTGGTTAGACAGGAACAACATCTAATGTTGAAAGAAGTCATGCAATGTATTTCCTCTTACATTTAATTTCAGATATTTATTAGGTTTCCACTGCCATTTATCTCTAACTGCATGGGAAAGGATGGCAAAGTAGGGAGAAAGATGTACAAGCTCTGTCCTTTAGCCAGCAGTTTGAGGGATTTGATTCTCTCTCCCTCAACTATGCTCTCTGAGCAGACCCCAGCTTGGAGCACTGTATTCAGCCCTGGGGACCCCAGCACAAGAAGGACAGGGAAGTGTTAGAACGAGTGCAGAGGAGGGCCACAAAGATGATCACGGGGCTGGAGCACTGCTCCCAAGAAGAGAGGGTAGGAGAGTTGCGGTTGTTCAGCCTGTAGAAGAGAAGGCTCCAGGGAGACCTTACAGCGGCATTCCACTGTTTAAAGATGACCTAAAAAAAAGCAGGGGAGGGACTCTTTGTCAGGGAGTGGAGTGATAGGTCAAGGAGGAATGGCTTTAAACTAAAAGGGTAGGTTTAGATTAAATATAAGGAATAAATTATTTCCTATGAGGGTGGTGAGGCACTGGCACAGGTTGCCCAGAGAAGCTTTGGATGCCCCATCCCCAGAGGTGTTCAAGGCCAGGCTGGATGCAGCTCTGGGCAACCTGGTCTGCTGGAAGGTGTCCCTGACCATGGCAGGCGGGATGGAACTGGATGGGCTTTAAGGTCCCTTCTGAGGCAAATTATTTTGTGATCCTATGATACCGTTGTTCAAAAGTTGCATTATGTAAGGTAACAAAAAAAATTGCTTCCTACAGACCAGAAAAAGTCATTTCTCTGTTTCCATTCTGATCACGTACAGGACAAGAGCTGCAGACAAGGGAAGAATCAGATTCTAACTGCATGACAGAAGTTAGGTTGTGAAAGAAGTAAGGTATGCAACTATTGCAGAAAAACCTCATATGGCTGTTCAGCATGTGTTGCTCCATTAGAAAACAAGCACTTATAGGAGTAAATCAGCTTCCCTTGCCAAGACAGTGCGGTTCTCTGTACTTCAGTGGGGACCAGTTCAAAGAAAAACATCTGTGAATTCTGAACTTTACACTTATCCAAAGTTCAGTTGTCAGAGAGAAAGGATTTTTTTTTTTTTTAAATAAAAAAAAACTTATCCACTTCGCGCAGACAGAAAGATACTTTGTAAAAAACCCTATCTATGCGATTCTATTATTGTCTTCAGACAAAATCAAGTCCTCAAAGCAGAACATCAGGGATTAGGTGTACCATTCTGCAGTATGTGTCCAGTAAGACAAAGACTCTTGCTTATTACATGAAAAGAACCCATTGATGTTTTGTCTGGTTACGAAAGAATTAAATGTCTTCTTCGGAAAATCAGGGCGATATTTTCTGGCATAACCCCAAGCTGCTTTCATGCAAAACAGAAGCACTTTCCAACTGCAAGAAATGCCCACTCTGGGTTTCTGGTAGTATCATATACATAGGGGCAAGCTAACACCCCTCCACACTCCAAAAATCAAAACCATTTCTGCAGAATAGTCATTGGTATCAGAGCAGGGCTATACATAAAATAAAAGTGAGATTTGTAAATAAACACTCCTAACCTTACAAGAGGGCCTGGACTTATCTCTGAAAAATAAAATAAAAATCTACTTGCCCCTTTTTGACTGGCCAGGCCACGTGAGAAACAAAGAAACAACTTTTTGAGCATGGAAAAATATCTGTGCTGCATATACATTTAGCAGTGACAGGGCTATGTAAACACTCAAAACTTAACAACTCTGAAGCCCACAGACTTGTATTGTTGGAAAAAAAAAACAACAACACAACCCTATTCATTAATGGAGCTTTCATGGATCAATGCACCGAAACGTAGCGTGCTTTTATGTATTCACTGCCAGGATGCTGATGCCTCTTGCAAATAATAGGTGTAAGTATCTGGAAAAGGAACAGTTTTTATTTTGGCTTGGGTGGGTACACTACTCAGATCTGAACACAAAACTCTGCTCTAAAAGCAAAAAAAACAAACAATAAAACAGAATACGTAGCCTCCTGGATCCGTTCAGTACATTTTGTTAAAGAAATTAACTTATGATTAGAGATTAACCACCTTATTACAGATCCACTTAGGGAAGACTTTATATCCTATCCACTGGAAACCATGCGTTCACATGGGTTTTTAAATCACCTTTCCAAAAGTGATCTTCATAATTTTCAAATGCATATTAAAATTACATGGCAGCAATGTACATCAATGTACGTTAAAATCCTTTACAGCAATACCAGATTAAGTTAACAGGCTCAGTTTTCCAGATCAGCATTAACAAGAAAAAATACAACAAAACAGGTTACTGCAATCAATTGTGGCATTTGTGGTTCTCACACCTCATTTCTGACAAGAATCTTGAACTCACCAGACAGTACCATGAAAACAAAAGAATGCAAATAGCTTCACAACTTCAGAAGAACAAAACAAAACAAAACAGCAAACACCTAACCACTAGTTCTATAAAGGTCGCTTGTTATAACAGATCTTCCTACAAAAAAAGACAAGCAGTCTTTTGTCTGCCGGGAGTATATTGTACTACCTAATGTAAAAGTATGAGAAAGCACAAGACTGAACACTGCTGTGTTAGTCACTCAGTCCTGCCTTCACTTGCCTGAAATATATCTCACACACATTTTCTTCCTGAATTCCACTACCTGCTACAAACCAACTTAAAACAAGTTACATTCCAATAAATCTAAGTCTTGAACTGAGAGGCTTTTCAGTCAATTCCATCCCTCCTAAGAAAAATTGCTTATCAGAATATTTTTTCGATGACTGTACCAAAGCCATTGTAAACAGCTATTTTGGTATATAGTTAGGTATTCAGTTCTATGTAAAGTGTTAGGTTTGTGATCAGTTCCCAACCTGGGGACACAATACAGCAGGCAGGAACACTTGCCACTGAAAATCTTGACTACAAATACTAAAGATTCCAGAGTATCTCACAGAAATAATCATCACAGACCACTAGTCATCACATGCGTTTTTATGGTACTTATTGCAGAACTATTCAGATGCTCACGTGCCTCTCAGTTAGCCTTGTATTACAATAGTGTTTTGCCATTCTACCAGTAGATGTATTTAAGGTGCTGAAGCAAATAACCCAGGACTAAAGAGGTAGATGAGGGAGAGAAATTAAAAATCAATCCTGGTAGACAAATTCTTTAAGTCATATGCAAAAAGACTTATTTATATCTTTTTCAAAAACTAACATTCAGTACCTTTTTAAATTTTCCTTGTCGCTTTGCTGCAGACTGCCCCTGGGAGTTAGAATAACATACTGTAAGAAAACATGCACACACCACACAGGATGGAGACACCTTCTCTGTACAATTATAATTATACTTTCAAACCTACATATTTTTAAACTGTTAAGTTACATCTATGACCAAACATGCTCTTAAAGCATGCTCTTTCTTTTTAAAATTAATAAAACAATGCATTGTTTTATATAGTCTGTTATTCCTGTAAGACAAGCAAGTGTTGTTAACCACTTAGCTTAAATTAATGAAGTTACGGAAATTCACTTCAAAAGTACAGTTTTCATATTTTGACTGTTTAGTGGCATTGTTCTGTATTTCTTAATAAATATATAGCAGTTAGGTGTTTTCCCTCAAATCGCACCCTACTTGCTGAACTAGAGAGAACATTGCTACCTAGTCCTCTCTTTTTGTCTGCTGGCACACTACAGATTTACTAAAGGCAGTGGAAAGAATCTGATGTTACCTGGTATCATCCTTTTTCCAGAAAAATATGACCATAACAGTAAAACCTTAAGAGTATGACACACGACAGGCCTCAGCTAGAATTTCTCCCAATGTAAGCTCCTTTGTATTCTTCATCAAGAAATTAAATTTGATAGGCAACACCTACTACTTCCTACTTCCCATCCCAGAAAACACTAGATAAAGTGTTTTATACAGTTTTAAAATAAGATAGAAAAGAATTACAACCAACAGTTCAAGGAAGCACAGAATTCAAGTTAGGTAAACTATACTACACTACTATAATGGATTTAACATGGATTTCATAAAATTATACTTGCAGCTTTGCAGGAATCACAAGAAATCTAAACCTAATTTTAAAGCACTACACTATATTTTAACCCTCATTCATTCATACTTGGCAGACATTATCTAACTTGCAGTTATGCCTAAGATTAATACATGCAATTTTCCCCAGAAGTTCTACCTGCAACCAAATCAGACTGAATAACTAAACTTGTCTACTCAGCAAGATCTAACAGCATGTGCCCACCTCCAAATAGTGCAATATGGACATAGATGGATTACTTCTAAATACCAGCTAATCACCAGTATTGACTGAAGTTTATTCTCAGTTTTGCCAACTATCTGAAAATATTTGAAGAGCTGAGGGAATCTTCTGGATACCTTAGCACCAGGTACACACACGAGTGACCTGGTTATTATACACATTGTTGCACTACGGATTCATTCAAGTTAGCAAACAGTTTTTTACAGAATGCTGCATTATGAGCAAAAAAAAATATTGCTTTTTTCCATTGTGACATACAGAGATTTTATGTCATTATGTTGCAGCATACAGTCGTATTAGTGGTTGACAACATCGGTGTGCAGCAGTTAAGAATATCTGCTTAAGCATTTGAGTCAGCAAAATGCCTCCTCCTTTGTAAAAGTAACCTGTAGGTGTTAGAGAAGCACTTATATTTTTGCTGAAAACTGTATGCATGCAAGGAAGAGTATAGCTGTTTATTAGAGAACCAACATGCACAAAACACATGTACATTTTTCATTCAAAAATGATACTAATTAGGCAATTGAACAAAACCACTCAAAGACTGCCACACCAACAAAAAAAACAGTTGCTTCCAGAAATATAGGGATTCAGAGCCAAGGAGTCAGAATTCAAAAATCATAAGGTGCAATTAACTTGAAATTGTCAGGTGAAAACAAAACTAAGAAGTTTTTCTGACTTTATAACAAAACAACTGCTTCTAAAATGTGTTATGTCACTAAAACTGTTGCTCTTTCAAGTACTAAAACCATAAAATACAGTGCTTCCTTGGCATGCCATTTACCCACTTCAGAAGTTTCAGAAAGAGGCCGTCATCCATTTAAAATACTCACAGCTTTCTTTCCAAGTTCTGTTTTAGACAATGTAAGAGCTCCTGCAAGATAACATCCTGGTCCTGCTCCTTTTGGTATTCTGTTCAAAGAAAAAACTCTGTGTTAAAAACTAGGTCCATTAATGTGCCACTGGGGCTACAATAAAGAATCCAAACAGCGAAAGAGCAAGACAACAGGAATACCGAGCCCAGACAGGCAGACACAGCATAATTTTAGATAGGCGTAGAGGCAATTGGTTAGATGTAGACAAGAAAACAGGACCTCACTTAACTTACTTGTCATCAGGCAGAGACGTAACAAAGAATGGCTGACTGTGTTTTGGTGGTAATGTCAAACTATTGGATTTCTTCTTCCCTAAGAGAGCAAGGCTATGGTTTTCGTAAATATCTAAGCTCAAGGTACTAGACAACCTGTGAGAAACAATAAATGGAAGGTCCTTGATGCGATCCAGTTCACTGTTCTGTTCATGACGAATTTGTAACCGAATAGTGTAATCTCCTTTTTCCAGTTTCACAGAATACTGAAAGAAAGAAGTTATTGTAAATGTCAAAATTAAATATTTCACCATGCACACAGAAACCCAGAAATAAAACTGTCATGTTTTTCTTGGTCCAAATAGGTCTAACCATTTAAAATACGCTAGATAGCTTAGTTTTGGAACGTTGTGAAAATGGAGCGCTATCACAACAAGAGCAGCTAGAAGCATTTTGGATTAACTGAAAAAAAATTAATAGTTTTCAGACCACAAAATAGTATTATATAGTTTGTTCCTTCTATAATACTGCATTAACTACTCAAATAGAAATCAGATAACTTGCCAGACTTTCAACTCAAAACCTCTTGCAGGTTTGCCTTGATACATTTTCAAGTTACTATGCAACTACAGGTGTTGTCTTGTTGACATCACAGTATATTTCCTACCATCTCTAATATTACGGGGCTTTCAGCGATATAGTGGGAAGTGTCCCTGCTCATGGCAGGGGGGCTGGACCTATTTGATCTTTAAGTTCCCTATCAATCCAAATCATTCTATATGACTCTGTACCAGTTTCACACTGAGGGATCCAACATTCCTATGATGGTCTAAGGCTGCAGTTTACAGAGCTAGCAGGCTCTTTGACCTGATTCTACAAAGCTTTTCATACATGCTGTTAAGAATAGGCAGATAGTATAAACTTTATTTACAAAACAACAAAAAAAAATCCACGGATTCTTAGTTATGAAAGTGTTCTTTAACTTCCAGCAATTTCAAAAGTCACCTTGTGGATATTTTTAGTGCTATCATGCTAAGTTTCCTTTAGAATGTTTCCACTGCTGAATGCTATAATCATATAATCAAAAGGCATCCCTGAGATGAACAGTTGTTTAGGACTAGCCTTCTCCCAGAATCTCCTTCTTCTAGGTTAGAGGTACAGGTAACAGACTACTCTTTTTTTTTTTTTTTTTTTTTTTTTAAAGATTTTACAGCATTTAAAAAATACTGCATAAGGGACATAAGCTTAAATAAAGCAATTTCTGAACTTTGTAAGATTGTAAGATTCAGGAGTCATGCTTTAAAGTCAATCTATTGTACACTTCCAGTGTGACTAATCCTTCCTTTGAAAATGCCTTTGAAAGACAGCAACAGAATTAACCACGCTTCAGCATTTAGAAGGCTGTTTAGAAGACAAACTGAGGAACAGTGAAGAAAAATCATAATGTTCTATTTCATGGCAAAAAAAACGTCAATTGTTATTTTTTTTTCATACAAATATATCACCACTGAAAGGTACAATGACTTTACCTGTTCATATCTCTTCACAAGAAGACATTATGACTACTTATCAGAAACTGTTAGGAGCTAACAGCTTGAAAGGTAGAAAAAAAATAAGCTTTCACACTGTGCAGAAAACAAAAGGTAAAATAAATATATAACTGTACCTGGTGCGGATAGGCATCTCCTGAACCCATCTGTCTTTTGTTCTGGTCAAAAATAATCCACAGTTGACTGTCAAATTCAGATTCATATAACAATTCACAAAGAAGTGGACAGCTTGGAGTTACTTCTCCACTCTTCGGCTATGAAAAGAAAGTTCAAAATACTTCATCCACTATTGAATAAAACAAGTATAATTTTTACACATATTCAAGAAGAGAGCTGATCTGAAGCCACTTCAAGACACACTAGCTTCTAAAGACAACCAAGTTAAAGTTACTAATGTAGGGACTCTAGAGCTTAAATCTCAACTTAGTTTCTTAAAGAAAGGTAAAGTTAAAACCTGCTTTTGGAAAGCATGCTATGTGTTTATTAACGACTTGAAAAAAACAACAAGCATAAACTTTACCTGATGGAAGTTATAGGTCAAAATCATCTCATAAAGTTGACGATTATTTGGTAAAATATCTCTGGATCCTAAAGGCTTTATTTTCGCACTCACTGGTCTGCAGTTAAAATAAAAATTAAAAAAACAGAAGGCACTACTAAGAAACACATATCTGTTGTCAAAATCTGTATTGCTTGAACAGAAATAGATTCTGAAGTACATCTAAGAGTACATAGCACAGCATATGTGGTAACAGTATTTTAAGAAATGTTAACTACCTAAGCACTATAAATTCTCCCATTAAAATGAATGTCAGTTCAAAAAGAAGACTTAGAAACATTATGGACACTGCCAAAAAAGAAATGAACAGAACTCAGCAAGCACATCTAAGTTCAAAATTAAAAGCCTTAAAAAACAAATAGGAAGAGAAAGACTTCAGGATTAAGACAAAAAAACAGGTTGCTATACAACTCTAGTATCTGCATTGCAATCAGCACATTTATTCACAGATTGAAAGATCAAAGTCATAGTAGTTAGAAGATAGAGTAAGTGGTTGATAATTGTTTGCTACACAAATTTATGTCAAAAGAGAATTTATACAAGAAATCAGAGTAATACCACAAAGGAAAAATGTTAATGCATATTGCCTACGTAGAAATTCAGAAACAGTTGGGACAAGCTATTGTTCAGAGAAGCACAAACACCTCAGATCATGAGCATCGAAGAACATCAGCTTAAAACAAGAAAACCACTGGTTTGGAAATAAAGAAACTGGAGAATTAAGGTGGCCATACATCATATAAGACTACATTTCATATATACAATTCTGACAACCTTTAATTATATTAACAAAATTTCTGAGATACTATCTGCTCTGTGAGTGTAACCCTGCCTCCAACCACTTGAAATTCAGAAGCCTAATTAGAAGCCAATCAGTACTCCCCAACCCCCTACTTTAAGACATACTCAAAAGTATGTCTTAAACTGTATGGCATTTCTTTCTCCTTCTGAAACTACCAACTTTAGTTACTGCTGTTGTTAGTAATTTTCCAATTGTTAGTAATTCTTTTTTTTTTTTTTTAAAAAAAAACAAACAAACAAAAAAAAAAACATCACATTTTCTCAAAATCAGCACGTGTCAGACTGACAACTGGTAACAGAAGAAAGACAAAATACTGTATCAGAGTCTACAAAAAACACTTTCAAACAAGCAAAAAGAAAATACAATCTTCCCAGGTCAAAATTAGGCAGGACCTGAAGTACCTGCTTCAAAAAACAAACAAACAAACAAAAAAACAAAAAAAAAAACAACAAAAATGACACCAAATAACTCAGTAGAATTTGTTGCTTTAGATCTTAATATGCTTTTTACCTCTGTCTCTCCTTTAGAAGCACCAGAAAGTTTTTCTAATTTCTTTTAAATACGGCTCAAGAAAAGTAATTTATATGTAAGAAGTTACCATAGTTGTTCATTTTTTTCATAGCTAAAAGGAGCCAAAAAAAGAAAGTGCTGTAATAGTTAATAAAATTTCCAAACTGATGCTTCCAAACTCACAAGATTTTGTAAGAATATTCTTGTTATCCTAGCTGTCACTGTTAATTTGTGACTATTTTAGCTACATTCTGACAGCTTTTCCACTTTCCCCAGAAACCGTACCTGAGAGTTTGAACCCAGCTTTTCAGATTTATGCATGGAGCAATATCTTCATACTTCAACATGGACTGAACATCAAATCGCACGATGCCTTCTGAAGCATGCTAAGAAAAAAATACACAATTATGCATCTGTAACATCAGATGTGGACCATTCAATATATCCTTTGAAAACATAATGCAAGTTTTATTTATCTACATTAGAAGTAATACTGTGTGAGTTTGAAAGTGTCACAACCCTATCTCTATTTTACAAAAATAGATTCACTAGGACATAAAAAACAAAGACAAAAAACACATTATCAATAGGACCAAAAGTTTTTTTTTGTTTTTTTTTTTTTTTTTCCCCCCAAGACTATCTATTATCTACTTTTCAGCTGGTCTGATACTGCTGGCATAGGAGGAGCTTGAACCTGCTTTAGTAAAAAGGCTGTCATGTACAACACCAACACCACCTCTTCCTCCTCCTCTACTAATTCAAGACCTGGTACCTTAGTGCAATGCAACCTTTTTTTCCCCCTCCAAGTTATTTAGCTCTTAGAGCATGAATATGTTCAAACTCACCTGTGGTACAGGTATAATATGCACTGATCCTTATCTAAAAAAACAACGAAGGAGCAAAGAGAAATACGTATGGTGCTGCTTCCAGCAGGTAGTACATCTCAGCTCTCAAAGAGTGCCCCTCTCATAAGGGAGGCAAAGTCAAGCCAAGACATGCCGCACAAGACAGCGAAGAACACAGCAGCAAGTAAAGTACTGTAAATAACACAATACTGATGTTTTAGTAACTTTTCAATCCTTTGGTGTCACAGAACCTTGAAGTCATGACACTGCCCATCCACTGTACCTTTAAATTCCCTAAGCAACAAATCTCAAACCAACTGGCACATCTCGATACAACACCAAACAGAGTGGAAAATAACTTTTAATGACATTTTATTCTGAAAATATTTAGAGTATTGTGCTTTAGAAATGGTGGTCTAGACAACTGAATTCAAGAACTGTGACCCCAGCAAAGTTTCTTCACACAAACATTTGCAACAGTTGCAATAAGAACATTTTAGTATGTCCATTCTATTGTTTCCCCCCCCTAATTCTCTCTCCAGTGATTCACATAATGAGAAAGCACCAAAAAAAAAAATAACCAGTGGTACTGAGCATTTGTGTGGGACTAAGCTCCTATTTACCTAATTTCAAGAGAAAACATGAACATCTCATGTATAACCATTCTTTTAGTGTACCTAAATACAGGCAAGAATTAATAAAAGCTTTTTTTTTTTTTTTTTTTTTAATTCTGTCAGAGGACTTCAGAATAATTCTAAACACTCTGGAAAACTTACCATGTTTAGCTGAGGAGTAGCACAAAGTACACCATGAAAAGAAATTGTGTAATTAATGCTAACATCGCTAAGGCTTGCCCACCACCGAGCAACACAGAATTCAATGGTTTTTCCAGCCTGTGTAACAGAAATGCAAGGTTAGACACAAAGTCTCTTCTCCTTCTATTCACCCCAGCCTCCTTCCGCCCAAAGCAAAAGAAAACGGAATATGACTCAAAGATGACCCTATCGTGCCCAATTCACACCAATTATATTGGTTTGTATGGTAGCAAACCAGACATTACACTTGATCCAGAAAATACAAGACAGTTCTAACAAAAAGAGTATGTCCAATTACCCCCATTAAAATGAAGTGTACCAGGGGTATATGGTACAGAGGAAGGTATACAGCTTTTATATGTAACAGCTTCCTTTCCTATCCTTCAAATTGGGCAGACAAGCTCATTTATAGATGACATCAATGCATATCAGAAAAAGAGATAGTGCTCTCCACCTCAAGATGACATGAAGCTCGGGGTGTTTTTTGTTGGCAGTATTTTTTTTTTTTTTAAACATAATAAATTAATTCACAATCAGTCAGTGAGATGAACAAAGCTAAGTGTCCCCCTCTTGACTATTTCACACAGAGTACAGGACTGAACTGAAATCACAACCTCTCAGGCTTTAGAGCTACACCTCTAAATTCAGCAGTGCAGGGAGGGCAAACTCAAGCAGTGGACTTGATCATCCGCATACCTGAACAGCCTGTTTTTGTTTTAGACTCTTGAACTAGCATTATCCAAGATAAGTCTACTATATCTAAGCAGTAAGAATGTTAGCCAGTCAGTATTACTCGACCTCAACATTGAGATTTCTCAGATCTCTACATGAGAAATGGAGAGAACTACATCAGTAGCATATGCTGAACTCTCTCTCTTCAACAAGTTACTGGCCCTGCCTGAAAGGGAAAAGCTCGTCTGTATAAACAAGCGCTAAAACTGAAGAGAGAGACGGGATAATTAAAAAACACTACGGAGCTGTTAGAGACCTTTTCAAAATGAAAAAACAGATGCATTTACTACTGTAAAAAATGTGTGAATTTTTTTTTCTTCATCATCAGCAAACAACAACAGCAACAAAAACCCACAACACTCTCTCCCTCCCAGCCCACCAATATAACTTACTAAGACAGGAAATGCTTCGGTCACTGATCCTTTTTCAGGTAAGGATGAAAATTTATAGAACTCATGACTTCTATATGCTTTTTGTTTCACTAGCTGAACAGCATGAAGCACAAACTTTGCAGTCACGTCAGATGAACATGAACATACTGTCACTTCTAGGTGAAAAAGAAAAAGAAGTTTTGCTTCAACATCCAGGAATTTTAGATTGGAAATGGAGATTCAACAGAAAAGGACTATTTTCACAAGATATTAACGGTTTTTGAAGTTATGCAGTACCAAAGTATGTACCGCGTAACATACAAAGTACTCATATGTGAATTATGCTTATCTACCAGTTATTTACTAAGACCCCTTCAGATTAAGGTAAACTAAGTTAACAGATCAGTTAAAAGAAATGTGACTCAACTAGACGGTATAAACTAATCAGATAGTACAAGTTATAAAACTGTACAGCACAGACTGCTGCTGAATTTCAAATTAAGTTTTATAGAATCATAGAATTTCCTGAGTTGGAAGGGACCGTAAGGATCATCAAGTCCAACTCAAGTTTACTTATCAGTAAATTTCAGTCCAAATGAGAAGATTCTTTTCTCTCCTTGCAGAATCACGACCCCATTGCCTATCACCTTATGTTAAGGCATCTTTCAACGCTATGGCTATGAATGCTAAAAAATAGGCACACATCAGACAGTAATACTTCTCCATAATCATGGGATATCCCTTCAGTAATGGGCCATCATTTCAGATTGTATCTGCTGGTTTCTAAAAGATGAAGATGGTATTTCACAGAAAACATGAGATAACCCTCCCCAAAAAAATCACTCCTGTAAGAGCTTAGAATCAAATAAATGTTTTACATATTCATGAGTAAAATGCTTAAGTTGTTTCTCAGGCAGAAAGTGGAATGATTGTAGAACAACTTTGTCAAGTGTGACAGATGTGATTTCTTATTTAATCAATATGCTCATTTTCCTTACCAGCCCATGTAGCTCCCTGGGGAACATCAATGAAGTGCCTTCGGATTTGACCAGGTTTAAAATGAACATCTGTATATGCAAGGTCATAGCTTGATGATTCATCTACTCTGTACATCAAAAAGAAAACAGTAATAATCAAACAAGCTGTGAAGCAGTTTTTTTCTAAAAAAAGTATTTTTTAAATAAAAAGTCTCCAGATCATAATTGAGGATATTCAATCCCCAGCTCCATGCATTTTGATCTGCAGATTTGCTTCTACTTAACCACACTATCTGCTAAGCCAGAAATACCCCCACACACACAAAAAAAAAAAAGCTGACTTTTAAGCAAAACAGATTTATAAAGCAGAAAAAATTGAGCCTGTGGTCAACATTAAGTGAAGCTCCTTTTGCGGCTATCACTGATACAGAGTATTTGAGTTGGAAGGGACCTACAAGGATCATTGAGTCCCACTCCTGGCTCCATGCAGGACTACCCAAAAACAAAACCCGAGAGCATTGTCCAAATGCTTCTTGAACTCTGGCAGGCTCGGTGCTGTGTCCACTTCCCTGGGCAGAGAGTTCCAGTGCCCAGCCACCCTCCTGGTGAACACCTTTTCCCTAACACCCAGCCTGACACTCCCGTCCCAGCTCCATGCCGTTCCCTCAGGTCCTGTCAATGTCCCCCGAGAGCAGAGCTCAGCGCCTGCCCCTCTGCTCCCCTCGTGAGGGAGCTGCAGGCCACCATGAGGCCTCTCCTCAGCCTGCTCTGGACTGAACAAACCAAGGGACCTCAACTGCTCCTCACACCTCTTCCCCTCTAGACCCTTCAATTATCTTTGCAGCCCTCCTTAGGATGCCAATAGTTTCAAGTCTTTCTTATATTGTGGTACCCAAAACTGCACACAATACTTGAGGGCACAGTCACACCAGCACAGAGTAGAACGGTGCATATTACTACGTACTACAGAGTAGAGAATATTACTCATTTTATTAACTTATTAAATGGAATACTGCTCACGCACAGCTTCACAGGGAGATGTTAGCAAATTAGTGAGTTCCTAAAGTGTTTTTAAATTTGACTTCAGGTGTTATTTATGATATTTGTTTTTCCAGCTTCTAACTAATTATTTGTTGAGTGTCCAAAATGTAGTAATTGCCATTACTCTTTCTGGTAAGTGTACAAGAACTGCACCAGTACAGGATCTGACAGCACAATGTACCTAAACAATTTAAAACATCTGTTCTACCACATTATGTAGACACCTACTCCCCAACGTGAAACACAGCTGCACTTAAGCATAAAAACCAAAGGTTTTCAATGAAACTGAATTTCATGGCTGAGTGACTTTCCACTGAAGAGCTAAGGCACGTGTAGTAATATTACTGTGAATGAGTTAGTGAAAGGTTTTATTTCTTCCTCTGAGCAGTCTTCCACTGAGTAGGTTTAATAATCTCTTTTCTTATCACAATTACTGAAGTCATATGCTTAAAACAGTTAAAACCATAACACAATTATTAACTCCCTAAATTTCCTGTATTAAGGTTATGATGGAAGTTTATCTCAATTTCCACCTGACAAATAATGACCACTGCCTTTACAGACTCTAGTCCACCAGCTAGAAGCAAATAAACAAACTCTGGCTGACATATGCCTAAGAACATACTGATATATTGTTGAAAATGTCAGAAATCGTCTTTATTCTGATGGACCAGAAAACTGTTGCTATTGTGACCAAGAACATGCTGCCTTCTGGTTGCCAAGACCAAAACAAAAAGCAAACACCACTGCTGTCCAAGCCTGTTGCAAGAAACTTTCCAGAGCTCTGCTCCCTTCTCTATCAGTGTTAGTAGTAAGTTCAAGAACTCCCATAGAAACAAGGTGAAATAAATGACAAAAGTAAACTGGGTACACAAAACTAAACTTAAAAAAAAAAGAGAAAGTAAAGCTTGGATTTACTGACCTTGTTGGTATGACAACTGTTATTGGAACTCTGAACAGAGGACCTGCATTAGGCATCGCTGTATCATATCCACACACCTGCCAAAATAAAATGCAGCTGCTTAAAATCTTTGGTCAAAATAAAATTACAGAAGACAACACTGAACTACTTGACTTAGCTACAGGGTGTTTTGAATTGTCAAAGATGAAAATATACCTATCAAACAAATTAATATATTTATATTTCCATGTATATACTTCTATTTTTCAAACAGAGACACTTAATCTTCTTCACATCTGCCATACAAAGTTGTATAGAGTAACTGCTGCAGAACCCTGGATTCAGCCTGTATAATACGGAGTGTGGCAGCATTTTCTGTTCTGTAAAACATAAAGCTTTTATTTCCTTACAATTACTTTCAAAAAAAAAAGTTGATAGAGGCAATGTGAAAATGGAAGGACATATGGTCTTGAATGGAATACCAATATTTTAATACCTCTGTATAATGTACTCCTTCTCTCAGCCCACGTGGATCCACACGAATATTTATGTGTCGACACTGGTTCATAAGCTCTAAATGAGTAGGGCACTGGACCCACGGTGCATTTGAAGTTAAAGCTAAATGAAGCTGGAGAGATATTCTTTCAGTGTTTTCTGACAAGAAATAAATTTAAAATAATTCATTAACAAGTTATGTACTCATTCTACTGTAACAGCATTTGTCATTAAAATGTACCCATCTCAATAAAATAGGAACCAATTTCTTAGTCCCCTAAAGTCAGATTCTCCAAAAAAAAGGACAGTGATCCATATCATCTCTTAACAAAACAGTCAAACCTCAAAGAGTCAATAAGCTAGTAACACTTCAGTTGCCTATAACATAGCCTGGAAGCAGGTATAAGTATTCTTATATAGATGAGAAGTCTTGCCTAATGCAGAGAAATAAAATAAAAACCAACTACACTCATTCTGAAGGTTACGCTAATTACCAAATTACATTATAGAGCAACCTAAGTGTGAGTTTATGCTTATTAAAAGAATTACTATCATAATCTAGACTGACATTGCAGTCAATTTAGCTGACTTTGTGAATCAACTTCTGTGTTGCAACAACTACGGGTTAAAGCATAGCTTCTATAAAAACACCTGGCCCTGGAGTTTAGATGTTTTATTGAATAAAAGTCAGCTTTATCCTGCTCTAAAGATTAATGATGTTAAGAACAAAATATAATCTGTTTTCTAGATGTAATTAACCTTAGCTTAACATTCAGATATTTAACTTCATTGTATCTTTGTGAGGTACAGGAAAGAGTTCTCTCTATCAGATGTGCTTTTCTTAGAGGTACCTCAGAAGCAGTAAGAGCTCAGAGAACTTCAACAGACAAACTGAGCAGATGAGTCTTATTTAGTGTTCTACTAAACCCTCTCAAACTTAGTCTCCTTGAAGACATCAGACAGCACAGAAATGACCAAAAGGACAAGTACAAGGGAAACAATAGCATGCTGCAAACCAGTCACCGATTACAAATATTTAACTAAATTTTCAGATTTGCTTCCTACAGAAGAGCATAATGCGTATATTTACACATTATAGTGTATAAGTATTGTATAAGTATTTTATTTCTCAGTGTCATATTGTCAATTAAAAAAATTACTGATTGCAATGCAATGGATCAAACAACTATGGTACTCTGAGTCAGTAACCTGTCTTATTCACATTATCTCCTAAATAAATTCACCACACTGTCACATGCCAATCTTCTTCTGGATCACTGGTTTTAGGAAAAGAATTAACCTCAGTAACAAGCTCTCACGTGGTTCATTTTTTGCATACAATACAACTCCATTTCTCAGGGAGGTGAGTCCCAGCTGTTATTTAATAAAATAGAGCATGACAAATCAGTTTATGGAAAAAAAGATGTGAAACCTATTTTGACTGGCACTAGTTCCTTACCCTATCGATAAATAACTAAAACCTGTATCAATTCCTGTACTACCTTTACGTATATTTATGCTTATCCACTAATAGCTAGTGAATGAAATGCAAAGCTAGAATTTGTGGTATTTACATATCCAGAGACTACTTAAGTTCTTCCCTATTTAGAATAATCTTAATTATTTGTCAAGAGTTATCTGCAACAATATCTCCCAAGTTCTACAATTTCAGGAAACATTAACAATATTTGATGATTTTTCTGTATTTTTCCCGTGTCCCACAATTTCACTTCAAACTTTTTTTTTTTAGAGCAGAGGTGCCTTTTTTCAGTGAGAGGAAGCTTGAAGCAACAGACTCACCAGAAACATAAGAGTGTTGCAATTAAATATTTAAGATTAAATGGGAAAGTTGTTTACTTGCTTGCCTTTATTTACCAACAAATTTAGAATTGCATTTATTCCTTCTACAGTATAAGACTTCTACCACTCTTCACTGTCATAGCTTTGTTTAAAAATTACAATCCATTTTTTCCTCATACAAAGCAAGCTCTTTCCTACCTGTATTCTCAGGAAAAACAGGTTCTATGCCAACCCCATGATCAGAAGGTGCAGCTATCTGGGCAGGGTCTCTGAGGTAGATTCCACGATTGCTTCCAACAGTAACAGTAAAGCCTATGTTACTTGTGAATGATGAATTCTGAATGAGGTAGTCATAGGCTTTATCGACCTGTTAAAACACATTCTAAATTAACACATTTCAACCTTATTACATATTATCTTCCACATACAGCATTCATCAAGTGTAGCAACAAGCAGTGAAATAACACACTGCCTGTTAGACTCATACTGATTTTACATTACATGATATTCAATACCAAAACGAGACAAAACTTTCAGCATGAAACTGCCATCCGGAACACTGAAATAGTTGAGCACATTTAAAGGAACAATACAACAAATTCCCTTTGCAATAAATTCATCAGAAGATGCACAGCAAAGCTTTCCAGAGATGACTCTGAAGACATAGGTCCAGTTCTACAATACCATTTCAATGCCCCTTCTCACATATGGAGCAAAAGCTAGTCAAGCATTTAAACCTTTTATACAGTACTGTAAGTTAAACACTTAAACATACAAGCAAGATGGGATGCCCATGTAAGTTTTATATAATGATGTGAAATAAGCATTTACTTGTTCATTCTCTTAAACTCAGATGACAAGGTCATCTTTTTGTTTTGAAAAGAGAACCTTCTACCTCGCCTTCTATTCTACTGACTCCAAAAATTGTACACTCTTATACTTCAGCGAGCTACCCGCATCAGAGTAGGGGACTCTCCTCTGAAAGAAGCAGATGCAGTATAGCCTCAGTCTCCCAGGTCACAGTTTCAACCACATCTTAACACGTGCTTTTACCACATACTAGTAAATCATAAGATATCACTGCTGCATTTCATTTTTCTTTGGCAATGTTTTTATTTGATATGGCCACCAAAATGCTGCCTTCTGTACAAAACTCGGCATTACAGATATATTTAGAAGGCATCAGCTACTGGGTTCTAGCGTCAGAAGAACATGAGTTTAGGGTTAAGCTCTTTATATCTAGCATCATTAAGCATGATAGAAAAATCTCGGTACCTCTGTCTGGCTAGGATGGAAGTGACTACAGGCAAACATAGCGGCAGCTCTTTAAGAGCTTCAGCTTATGCACAGGGACAGTGTCATTCATAATGACGTTATCATAAAAAGGTTTACACTGCAGATTTCCAAGCTACTTAAAAGACCACAGGATACAATGAATGTCCAGACTTTTCTGCAGGCCCACTCACAGCAAGGTCATTGCAAAACTGCAGCTATACTGCTTTGTGAACCAGCGTGGGTATCTATTTGCATCGCCCAGAACTTACAGATCCAGCTTTTGTCTACAAAGAACAAGTTCAGCTCTCTGACAACAGCATAAAAGCGTTTTCAGACATTAAGACAGAATTTAGGCATCCACATCTGTATGTGGGTGACAAAAACCCACAACCTACTTTTATGTCCATACACCCTTTTGGTCAGTCTAGGAATGTGTCGAGTTAACACATATTCTAGAGAAACCAACTGAATGCTGAAGTGAGAGAAATATTTGATTCCTCCTCCCCTCCCACCACATTCCCTTCTTCACCCTGAATCAGATCTGCTAATCAAGTAGGATGGGAGCAAGCTGTCTGAGCTCATCTAGAAAACTGTCATTTTAGTCACTTTTCCACTGGCCCTTCAACCCCCTCCCTTTTTTTTTTTTGGCTGGCAAGTACCTGAATAATACCATGTCCTTGTGCAAATACTTCTATGTTTTCAGCTTTCACTGCAGTATTTTCTAAGGCTCTTCTGACAGAATGAACAGTGTAATGAATATCATTAGCTTTGAGTCCTGAAATTAAAAATAAGGGTATTACTGGAAAAGAATTAAAAACTTGCAAGTAAGATTCTTTTTCTCTAAAAGAAAATGCTATAATCTCTCTTACACTATGCAGAGGTATTTAAAATTAAAGCCTATTACCTGACAGTACTAATGCAATGCCTCCACATGCATTGGGAGAAGACATGGACGTGCCATTCATGAGTTGTGTTCCTCGCAGAGTCCAGTTTGGAACAGAAGCAATAGCACCTCCAGGGGCACTGATACTTACTCCAAGGGCTCCATCAGTGCTAGCGTAAAAACAGAATCGTTGAAAAAAAAAAAAAAACATTTATTCTGCATACTTTATCTTGAAGTTATCTGTGCACTTAAGTTAATTTTAGCATTAGGTAACATTCTCAAGTACTTTAATTCACTAAAACATTAACCCATTAAAAATAAGACAGTATGACATAGGTTGCAATTTATAATGTCAAATTAATCATCAGCTATGCCTGTTTTCTCAGTCAAAATGTTCTGAACTTTCACTCCTTCAACATTCTACAAAGGACTACAGTTTAGTCAGCAGAATATCTTCTGGAATTTAAATTAGAAAACACATGCAAACAAACCTATCAAATACTTCAATATGTAGTAAGTATTCTACCAAGCCTATTTAACCTTTATTTATTTTAAAAGAAAAATAGTAAAAGGGAGAGGAAAACCAGGAAAGATTCAAAATCTACAGATCTGGATTGTGCACACAGCCATTTCACAAGCAAGTTAAATTTTGAATTATGATACGGAACCCGAGACAAGGACAGCAAGGGGAGAAGACAAAAAGTACCAAGAGGTGGGTCAGCATCAGCTGTGATGAAGTCCCCTTCTTTCTTGCCCAAGCATATTTAAAAACAGTGAGTACCTATGACACAGTTAAAGCAGCATCTAATTTTCAGCTGCATGAGAAACATGCTCAATCTTCCTCACTCTGTATTGACAAAAAGTGTATCACTGGAATAATTTAATGGAATAATTTAACACTGTGTCTGAGCGGTGCAGAGGCAAGGTTTTTTTTAGGTGGACTTATATGCTGTACTAATAGCTTCACATGTGCAAGGTTTGTCTTGAACCATAGTATTCTCAATATGATTCTGTAATATAACATAATTAGATATATTTTGAGTCCTATACAGACTAGAGGTTGTCTATCATGACTCTTCCAGACAAGCAGTGCAGAGCCTAGCTGACTGAAAGCCCTTAGTGCTTACTCAGACAGACTGACCCCCTTCCCGAAAGCCTGCTCTAGCAAAGCTTTAGGAACTTTTCAGTCACCTGTGTTCCACCCTACACAAGGAGAACACCTCTACTGTCAGACTTTGGCCTTTCAGTTGACATACACTCATTCTGTCTATTTTACAATGCAAAGTGACAACACACAGAAAATGTGTTTTTTATATATCAGTAACAAGTCTTTCTCCCTCTCGCAGCTGGAGGGAGAGTACATTTCTCTCTTCCCTCCATGAAACATGTCAACTATAAATAAGGTTCTTGGAACAATATTCTTTCTTGTAAAAATACAAATACGCCATGATGACACCATTAAAGACCACTGCAAATAGGGAAGCAGTTCTTATGCAAACAGCAAATAAACCAAGGACCAACCTCAGGTTATGTTTGTATTACCCTTCACTCAATAATATTATAGGCTAAATCATAAAATACAGCATACAGAAGTTGTACTGTAAAAAGAAAAACATGAAAATCTAGACACCAATGAAGAAGTGTTATTCTTTTTCTTCTTTTGGCTATCAGGTAACTATAAAATTCTTCTGAGACATTCTATCTGGTTTTGGCAAGGCTTTGGTAGCAGGGGCAGCCTCTGTGAGCAGAGCCCAGCAGCTGCCCCATGTTAGATGAGAGCCAGCTCCAGCCAGCTCCAAAAGGGACCCACTGCTGGCCAGAGCCAAGCCAGGGAGCGACACGGGTTGGGACTCTGGGAAAAATGTACTGTGTGAAAGTAGCTGGGAGAATGAGGAGTGAGAGAATGTGGAAGGAACAGCCTTGCAGAGACCACGGTCAGTGCAGCAGGAGGGCAGGAGGTGCTTGAGGGACGCAAGCAGCAGTTCCCCTCCAGCCTGTGGAGAGGGCTCTGGTGGAGCAGGCTGTCCCTCTGCAGCCCATGGGTCCCACATGGAGCAGATCTCCACGCTGCTGCCTGTGGAGAGGAGCCCATGCAGGAGCAGGAGGTCTGGGGGGAGCTGCTGCCCGTGGGGGACCTGTGCTGGAGCAGTTTGCTCCTGGGGGATGGACCCCGTGGGACGGAGCCATGTGGGAGCAGTTCTTGAAGAGCTGCTGCCTGTGGGCAGCCCCCGCAGGCTCAGTTCGGGAAGGACGGCATCCTGTGGGAGGAAACCTGCGGGGAGCATGGGCAGCGAGTGATTGTGAAGGAGGGGCAGAGAGAGACCATGAAGGAGAGGCAGAGACAAAACGTTAGACTGACTGCAGCCCCCTACATGTGAAGACTTTCCAAGAACAGCAAGTTACCTAAGCTCTTCCTCTGAGAGATATATGTTGTCATTCTAGTATTAATGACCAGTTTTTAGGTTTCAAATAACCTAATCTGAACCCAAAAGTAATGAATTTCTTCTTTTAGCATAACCTACCTAGGCCCTCTGGATGACCAAGTATATTGATTTGCTGGTAGTTTTTCTCTCAAAGAATATTCAGCAACCATCATATCAGGTGACACATAAGCACCAACACCTATTAAAAAAAAAAAAACATTTTAGATTTACACTGAATCTGTAAAAAACGAAAGTAAAATATGGTTTAAACTTATTACCACTTTTAGTGTTTAAAATGGACAAACATCTTTTGCATCTCACTAAGTCCAAATATGTTTTACAAAGCAAGTGTAGAAGCCAAGCTTATAGTAATGCTGTACAGTAAGAAAATCTTACATAATATGGATAATTTCAAAGTTTCATTTTTACTCAACTAAAACAGTATGTATTCACCTTCAGCATTTAGTTCACAACAGATCACTAACATACCCGCCCACTTTTTTGGGTGGAGGGGGGGAATAATTTTGGCTGTGTTTATACTGTTACAAACTACAAGGCTGCCTCAAAGCAATCTGTATGAATTCATCATGTTCACACAGCTCAGAGCCACTCCACATCAAACAGATGGCCCCATCCATACAGCTCAACCACCATGGCAATGAGACAATCACTCTATTCTTGTTTATCAGTCTAAAGAGCCTACAGCATGTCAATGACTACATTGAAAGTCCACTAAATTTAATTCTTAAAACACAACGTCAAGCAAGCACATTACATCCTTTCAGGGTGACTGTTCCAAATTGTACACTCTGTTCTTGTTACAACTCAAGCACTATCACCACAGTAGGAAACCACACCAGGCTAACTGAACCACATTTGACACAGTCCACATCCACACTGCATGAACTATGCCATCCTGCCAGCTGTATTTTGGTTTTCCCCTCAAACACGCTCATCTTGTTCACTCCAGATGAAGAACAAGGAGCAAGCTACCTCCACGTAGATCAAGAAATCCAGTCTCTGGAGTGATACAACAAAGAAGCTGAATTGACAGAGTTGTCGCACCGTAAGATTAAAGCCAATGCAGTTCCCAACTGTCCAGTCTCACTGGTAGAGTAATTGCACATCAGCTTTTAGGAAGCAATGAGTTAATTCTACTAGATGACCTGAAATAGTCTCAAACCTTCAAGTCTACCTGCTGTACTGCCTGCACGAGAGATTTAACAAGTACCTCGTGCCGCACCAGAGCATTTTTTTTTTTTTAATGTAAAATTACAACCAGGAAAGTTACCCTTGAGAGTTACATGTTTTGGTAAGTTTTATACCTCAATTTTCTACCGCAATACCAAGAACACGTATTAGCCTAGCTGAAAAGCCAAGTCTTTAAAAGCCAAACCAGTAATAGTCCGTCACAGAAGTGGCAATGCAACTGAAATAATTATTCCCCAGGAAGTATTTGTCTAGGTCATTTCAGGGGGTTATCTGATAACCAAAATAAAAAGATACACTTCACTCCAAATAGAAAAAAAAGCACATCAGGATATCTGATGAAGGCAGACAGACCATCTAAAACTGCATTTCTGACAACTTAGGATGTATTACAAGACTTTTCAGGAGACAAATCAGAATCAATATAAATTGTTAACATTTTTACTAGTTACATTTACAAATAGCTAAAGGTCCAAGTAGTGTGCTTAGACTGTTACAGTTAAAAAGAATCACTCTGTACTCTTCAGACCACATAGATTTATTTTCCAAATTTTATACAAAGACATACCAAATCTACACCATCTGCCTCCACCACCTGTTTTTTGCATAGGTAAGTTTTTCAAGTGTAAGAAAATAATCTAAATTTCTATACCTAACCATACTGTAAGTGCCTCCCTTAAAATTAATCTTGTAGGCCAGTAGTATTTGAAAAAAAATAGATTTAGTATAGCAATCAATTTATGATCCCAAACATGTAACACAAGTACACTGCTTGACCAGACAGAAGCTGAATCCTATCAGTCTTCCTTTTTCTTTTTTTTTTGGGCGGGGTGTGGTGTGGTATGGTATGGTGTGGTGGGGGGTGGTGGTGGTAAAGTACCTATTACACTAGATGTAGTGCCACCAGGACATCCGACTGTAGAAAGGCAAGGGCCATTATTTCCTGCACTTGAAACATAGATTACGTTGTGTTTCCACACGGCTTCATTAATAACTTCACAAATTCTCCTAAAGTAAGAGGAAAAAAAAAAGTCATTAATCAACAATATGGGTTTTCCCCCCCCCTCCCCCACATAGGAAAACTGCCACGATTCCTAAGCAGAATCTCTGCAGGATCAGTCACAGAGGAATATTATGCAGTCTGCTTCCCGTATCAGGCAGAGCTGCTTCGAGTACTGAAGTTATCCACAAAAAATATATTCTATTTTAAAAGGGAGTAAGAATCATGTAGCAACATTAAGTTTAAAATATGAAACCCAAACAAACAAAAAGCAACACACCAAACAAAAAAACAACACAGATTGTGTGCTGTTCCCACTAAAAGAATTCACTACTCTTCTAAAATATTCCTTGTATTACAAATTCATAGCACTTTCAGTATATTTACTTAATTTTTCAAGATATTTAAAAAAATAAACCAATTGGGCCTGCACAATTCATTCTTACTGACAGAACATGTACACAAAACTGAAACTTGCAATTCCACTTCCATATTGTTAACACACTTTATACTAACTACTGTAGCACTTACCCAGAATTTGGCCAATGTGTTGCCTCTCCATAGCTATAGTTGACAAGATCGCATTTGTATTTTATTGCTTCTATCATCTGAAAGTAAAAAGAAAAAGCAGAATACATATTAGTCTAGAATAAGTCAGTTATGGAACAGCAAAGAACATTTCCTTAAACTGATCTATGAAAAAAGAATTATTTCTTTTAACTCTACAAAACATAGTGACTGAAGCAAATTACATTTAAAAGTCATTTTCCCTGTAACCAAAAAGAACAAAAACCCCAGTCCTTGAAATCTGCTACATTAAAATGCTAGTTTCAAGATATGTTTGAAAATATATTTTTTTAAAGCTAGTAATAAAACAGGACAATAAAAAAACACAACCTATAAACAACTGAAGAAAATGTTCCACAGTATTCTACAATTAAGTTAAACTGCTGAGATTAATAATTTATCCTTTGAAATACCCACAGCTCTTATTAGACCAGTGCCAGTTTCCATTGTACTTAGTCTTGTATCACCAATCTTGATTGCAAGAATCTGAGCTCCAGGCGCCACACCATTTCGTTCTGGTTCTTCTGGAAAGTATCCAGCTGCAATACTAGCCACGTGTGTTCCATGTGCTCCTAAGCAAATGAGAAGCCATAGCACTCTGTTTACTGAACTTTATTTATACCTATTTAATACACTGTTGCTCAATTCATTTTCATTTACTGAACTATAATACAAATTACTTTTATTTAAATAAAGTGGCATTATACTGAGAGGCAAGAGGCCAGTAAAAAACAGCAATTTGCAAAACAAAAACAGCTTTTGAGGGGAGGCAGGATAAGAGAAGGAACTATTAACTAATTAACTCCATTAACAGAAGTTACCTGAAAGGCTCAATGTTTCCTACTCAAAAGTTACAAAAATTATATCTAATACCCAGGTAGTAGGGGTTAAAAAAAAGAATTAGAATTAAAACTGCATATAACTATAAAAAGGAATCTCACAATATTATCACTTATTTAGAAACCAGAACTGTTTCTGTAGTTTTCCTGAGATATGACAGTTCTGTAAGAAATTAGAACGTTTTTAAAATCAAATACATCTGTACTACCTTAATCACTCAGGGTATTTCCAAAACAAAATAGGATTGTAAACAATCCTATGCACAAACATGGGATGAGAGCAGTTGGAGCTACAGCTACAGTAACATCTACCATCACAAAAAAGTTCAGATAAACCAAAATAAAAACTAAGGCACACATCACGGATGTTTTAATTAAGATTCTTAAATTATAAAAGCACAAAGGACAGCAATGAAATTCAGTAACCACCCTACATTTAAGAAAAAAACAAAAACAAAACTTCTTCAAAATATGGTTCACTACTTTAAGCATATGCCAGTAAGATACGTGAACATCTTATTGTAACTAACTATAAATACAATATGTATACAAGCATATGAATAAAAAGACTATTTCAGAAAAAAAAATGCAAACAAATTTAGTAACAAAATGTTGTTATGGTTTACCACAGGAAATCTGAATACTGATTTTTAATTCCTTAGTAGTGAGAGCTGCATTAATAAAACACCTTAAAGTCACTGCAAATATCAGAATCAGGAGCCAATACAAATTGCTGCTTCTCACACTATCTCCTCAGCAGCAAAGTTTTCTTAACATTACTTTCAGTTACCTCCACTTGTCACAATGGAAAGAAGGTTTCCATCATCATATATATTCACGGAATAATTCAACATTTCAGATGTTCCAAAAGATCCATATTCCTGAGCCTCTTTGTAGGTTCTCAACACTGTACAGCTGGTTAAGTCACCACTCTCAGTTGTATCTATGCAAGCTCTGTTAATAACAAGAAAAGGTAATTTTCCAACTGCTACCTAACTCCAGTTATTCTGTCTTCACACAAGAGCAACACAAAGGCTTGAACAGGCCTGGTCCTGTGTTTATGGTATCTTACGTACAATCATAGAATATCCTGAATTGGAAGGGACCCATAAGGATCATTTTAAACCCAGCCTTTCACAGACTGATTCAGAAACAAAGATCTCTAAATAAAGTGATTTTCAGATGCTACTAAATTCAAAATAAATTTCTTTGTGAAGCAAGCATATGGATTTTTTTTCTTTGAAGAAATTTTAGTAAAGCTAGCTGTTCAGTACCAGTACACAAATATTTTAAGTCTTAGCTACTGGTTTGTATGATACACTAATCGTCAAGAAAAATGACATATTACATTCTGAAGCTTGTGTAGATAAATTTATGCCTTTTGAAATTATTAATTTCCTACTTCTAATGGATACTCAAAGCAATTTTATTCTTTTCCTCAGAGGAAAATCCCACAAGTTTAAACATTGCATTGTATTAATTTTAGTAAGATTTAATTCTATCTCATCTTAATTTAAGATCAAAACTCTATCATGATATATAAGGGTTACTTTAAAGCAAATTTTAAGCCCTGAGCCAGATGTAAAAATTAACACACTCCTTAATGCAACCTGTTGCTTTATGTGTGAAACAAGACATTTTAGACAAGCTGAGATATTTACCTCCAGGTCTCACCATCATTCCATACTAAACAATCATATACTGGGCCAGGATCACTATATTTTTTCTCAAAAGAATTCAACAGTTCCACTTGATTTTGAAGTTCCTCCTTTATTAGCTTATTTACCTAACAAGACAATAAAAACAAGTTAAGAATATTTCTAAAATCTTTCTAAAATCATTACAATATAGGTATAAATCAGAAAGGAATATGTTATACCACTACTTCAACAAAAATGCAAGACTACCACAGAAGACACAAACATCTAGAAGCTCAATTGTGTCCAACAATGCACTATTTATTCTTGGCTTGGCATGTATAATTATTTCTAAGGTCTCTAACTATCATATTTAATGCCATTATTTTTTCTACAGATTGTTAAATGATATGGAATGTCTGATACTTCAACAAAAAAGTATTTAGCTTACAAAAGAAAGGATGTTTAGAAGATTCCAACTTTAAGAACAACTTTTTTTCTGAGGCTACTATCTAGAATTAAAAATAAAACTTAATAAAATATGATACTATGCATTTGAAATAATACCCTTTTCATATTTGATAAGTTTAGAAAGTCAACATCTTTAGGCAAATCCAACCATCCATCCATTTTTAAAATCAGCCAGAAGATGCACTTTTAAATTATCACAAGTGTCTTTCTTTCAGTCATTTAATAAAATACTTGAATCCTCTCAACCAGAAACAAACCATAAACAACAAATTTACAAACTTATTTAGAAGTATACTAACTTGGGAGGGAGAACTATGAGCAGCATCAAATTCCTCTTGCTTCCTGCAGGCCTCTGCTAGAGCCAGCCTGTGAAGAGGATCCCAGAGCTTTTCCTTGCGTTCCTTCTGTAATAGAAGACTGTGTTCCTCAATACATATGTCATATGTCAAAGTATGAAGACTACAAAGCCATTTGCAAGTTCTGATTTGAGACAGGACGTCTAAAAGGTTCAGTATAATACTGGAAGTAGACAATTGCTACACAGGAAAAACAGGTAATTTCTAGACTTTTTGCCTCAACAGACCTAATTGAGGAGGATCATTTGACCACCTGAAGTGACTGAAACTTCACAGAAATCAAAGAACACCTCTCAACCTCTGGGTAGCAGCCTGTGTTAGCAAAGCACATGCTGTAGTTTTCTAGAAAAACTTCCACATCAGAATGGTGAAGTATGACTATACACCAAAAGCAAAATGTGTTTTCTTACCTGAATCCTCTCTTTAAGAGCTTTAGGATAGATGTCATAACCGTTTTTTATGCCAATGTGATATTTGCCTGAAGGATTTACCCAGTTTGCTGGAATCTACCAAAAAAAAGTATATTCATTCTATTGGCATCAAAAACAAACAAGCAAACAACAACCAAACCACTACTGTGTAATGGAGCTTAGCAGAACAGACCTGTGTACATCATAAATCAGCATCAATTAATGTGGCACTGCAGCTGAAACATCTTTATCAGCTGCCCACTGTACTTTCAAAACACAGCCCCAGTATCAACAGTTTAGGTAGAGATCTAGGGCAGTCAACACTAGGTACTATCAACAAGGAGAAACACCCTGTCATCAGGAGTTACTAAGAGCTTGACAGGGACAAACCTCTGAATGTTTAACTTCTCATCTTGGTGTAGTTTATGCCCTCAGCAGACCAGAAACCATTATCCTTGATAACAGCAGGAAAAGAGACCAACAGATTCACTTTTACAATCAATTCCACATAAAATTCAGAGAAAAGCTGGTAGATGTCTCTCTGTACTACCACACAAATTCTCACCTTTAAGGATCTTCCAGAAAGACCAATGATTTCCCCATCTTTAGGTTCTACAATGGTACATGTAGTTACATCACCACTGCCGGTTGTATCAATTATGTCAACTATCTTGGGCTTCCCATCAGTTGTAATCTGAAAATGTAAGCACAGGAAAATAGAAAGTTCAGTTAATTAGCCTCTAGCATACGAAACAGATTTTTATTTATTTATTTATTGTTAATAAAAATATCAAGTAACTTTATTAACCACCTCGTCTTTAACAGAAGGACGTAAAAACAGCTTGAAAGCAGTTAAATCGCAAACTAAGAGCAACATATCTATCTTCCTGGCTTATAAATTTTCCCTTGATTTGCAAAACTGCTATTTGCAAAAACTACTATTTATGTTCCAGTGACTGGCAACATTGCTTTCATCCTACTGCTCCAGCCAAGTTTTACAGTAATAGCAGCACAAACCTAGCAAGATGAAAGGTGCTGAACTACATGTAGTTACAAGCTTGAGTCTTAACTGAGCACAAATCTAGCAGGAACTCAAACTATCATCATCATCTTATTTTTCTGTTACAAGGGTTGTGTGTCATATTTTAATAAATCTGAAGTGCTAGGAGCTATAGCTATATATACCTAATACTGTGTAAGGAATAGTTTAACCAGTGGGAGGAGAAAGGAGAGAGCTGACTTAGGAACACAGCTTCAAAGCCTTCTCCAGTTGAATGAAAACTAGCCCTAATGGACATTGTGGCAGGTACAGGCCTACTGGGAAAGAGTCCAAGTCCACCCAACCACAGGCAGACGCAACGAGTTTTTAAGGGGAAAGAACCAAATGGATCAAATAGGAGCAATACAAGGAGCTTCAGAAGTGAAGGAAAGTATCACATAACGTTGAAGAATGACACACCATTTGACTTCCTATGAATTTTGAGAATGAATGTAGTTAGCAGGACAAACAGTTTTTTACAAGATATACAGCAAAAAAACACAACACCACTGACACACCTGTAGCCCTATTCAACTAGAGGAATCTACTACACAGTTAGCAAGAGCATGACTAAAACCCTTACATATTTGGCAAAAACATTCAATGCTATCTTCCTGTAATAACATGCTTCACCTATTATATCAGTTTACTCAGCAAATAAACTGTTCCATATGCAGAAGTAGCTGCTTGAAGGCTAACAGGAATTGGCCATAAGCACCTAGTTTTACAGGTCTACATTAAAGATTGATAAATAAACCAAACATCTCCTATATAATGACTGCACCAAAAGCAAGGGAAAAAAAGCTTCCTGTTCAGGACTGTGGCACCACTTGCTGTCTTCCACTGTTTAAATATTTGGTATTTTTGCTTTGATGCTCTATGAATAATCTTGATCCTAATACATAACACACACACAGCAAGTAGTTTTGCACAAATCATGTTCTGGAATTGTGGGTTCCAGCCACCAGAAATGAACAACATGATCAAATAATTTTGTAAGTCACTCATGCTTTCAAAAAAAGACAATTATCAGGCTTTTATCACACCTCAACAAATAAAGACGAGTACTCCAAAGTCTCAAAATCCCGTGGTTTAAAACAACACAAAACAGCAAACAATTGCCTCCTAGTCCCTTCCCCTCCCCCAGTAAAAAAATGGTCTAATTGCTGTCAAAAACAACTGCAACAAGTACAAACACGGCATTGATTCCTGTTTCCCAGAAGGTAACAAACAGAACAGCTCTCATTGCAGAAACCACCACTGCTAGTCTGTTCGTAGAAATTCACGTTGAGTTACAAAAAATGCTAAAAACACGTTAACCTGCTAAAACATCTGCTGAACAGGCATTATGCAGCAGGGAAAGTGTGCTTGGGCAATTCAGTGCATAGGCTTTCACACAAAGTATAATTTTTTTGTGTTTGTAATTAATGCCTTCAGATGCCTGCTTCCACTCACAGGGAAGTCAAGAGCTGATCCACTAATAAAGCAAGTGCAAGAGATTACCTGAATCAGACACTTTAGTTAGAGGCATGTTGAAAAATAAGCTGTTAGGTGATCAAAGCACAAGAAAACGAGAATGAAAACATAATCCGAGGTGACATGTACGAAGCAGACAAGTTATATTGCAACAGGTGGCCCGAACACCGATTAATGCCATAGTGAGCTTGGGTAGTTTTGAAGGTTGTTTTGCAGCCACTCCAGAAAGGCTATGTGCAATTCCTACACTACGCAGCTCTTTGCCTTCCCACTGAATAGCAGGTCCAAACACACACGTGTTTCTGCCACTACAATCAACAAATCTGACTCTTTCAGTCAGCCACAGAGAACTGAGCATTTCAGTTGCAAAGGTCCAAGGTTCAATTCCTAGTGGCAGGGATCCAGCCAGTCAGTCATTCACTGCAAGCAACTGATACAGGTTCTTCTGCGGACATGAGCTGCTGCTTGGCATACTGCCCACCAATAGCAATGCTATCGTGAAACTCAGATTTCAACTGTTTTTTCAGGTCCTGTAATTCCAAGGGAAGAAATAAAATCAATGTGAACTTGATCAATTTCCTTGTCTGAGGAAGTACTGACTGTATTACAGACAGGAGGTATGTTTCAATACATCTTGCAATAAAATTCAAAAAAATGAAAATTTCTGTGCAATGAAAAAATTTTTATAATGTATCCATAAAAAAAACCACAATTGTATTTAACCATCCTGGTTTTCCTATCATCATTCAAAAAAACCCTCTACTTGTTAATAACAGAATGATTTTGTTGTTTATACATTTTTATTGAAGTTTCAAAAATGTGATTTCATGTTTACTCTTACTCTGTAAGACACATGAAGTAGTAAATTGATCACTTTAAAAATAAAGCATGTGTATAATGCTGGCAGTTGATAAGTATAAGAAAAGTACAGGAATACCACTCCCTGTGATGATGCTGCATTAAAAAGGCAAAAAGCCAGATGCATTTGAGCATACTTTTAACCAACCATACGACTTATCTATCGTGAAATATAGCAAGAAGCAACAGCAGCAACAGGGAAATGACAGGATGGAGATGAACAAAGACAACACATATACAACCACAACACTCCGTTAAACTCTTGCGCCCACACAAAATTTCATCAGGTACTGTGCCTTAATGAGGAATCAAGAGCCCGGATTTGGCGGATAACACTACTAAACAGATTCTGCTGAGAAGGGAAGAAAGCAGCATGAAAGAAGCCGACAAACTGAACTGTGAGTTGGTGGCAACAGGTAGAGTGCAAAGCAACGGAAATCTAGGTGAGGAAGTTCACTCTAGGACACCAGCTACAAGACATTCAGAAAGGAAAGGAAAATAAGTACAAGTTGGGTTAACATTTTACATGGCAAAGCAAGAAAACCAACATAAAAATACAGCTGATGCAAGTAGGTTTGTTAAGCCCAGTAACTAACATCTGTATAGCAGCAAACGTCTAGGGAAGAATGGAAACATTAAGGTGCTTCTCTGTCATACTCTGACCCTAAATCATCCTGTCCTTTAGCAACCGACTGCATGCTACACATTTACATTACCGGTATTGATAAACCAAAGTATGGAATAACAAGCAAAGGAAACCTAAGAATGAGACACTGTGGAGCAGCAAAACATGACCTTTGTTTTTGTTTTGACTAAGAACCCCACCATACTTAAAACAGGATAGCTCATTTTAGCCTTTAATTATTATTGACAGTAACTTCCACTAAAAGATGTAATGCCTATTAACCTTGCTGCATATAGTGGCCTCTTTTTGCTTTAAACAACTGACTCAATTCTCCAAGTTCTAACCCCATGCCACACTGAGAACCAGCAGTAAGTCTGGCAACAAGAAAAAGCAGCAGCAGAAAAAAGGGCAGGAGGGAAAAGGCATCCCAAGGCTGGAAATGGCATGTCACCACATGACTGCTCCTACTGTGCAGTACGCTGTCTCACCTCAGGATACCGTCTTATACTGGGGATGCAAAATGTAAATTGTCCATCTCACCAAAGAGTGAGGACATCCCCCTTCTGAAGCAACATTTATGAAGCTATGTTTCAGAGTATGTACTGCCCGCATCTCCCTTGCAATTCCCCATACCCTGTGCAATAAACTGCCATGCTCTGTAGGTGCATCCTGCCAGCTGCATGATGTGGGCACTGTGGGAAGAGCACAGAGGCAGCTTCTTTATGTGCTTCCCTAACACCCTCTGAAATTCACTTTCATCCACTGGAAGTCATATTTCTTTTTCCCAAGTTCTCTACAAATCTTTTACTTCACTCCCTAATATTTTATCTTCCACATACAGAATTCAGGTAACCTCAGACTTTAAAGGATTATTATGAACCCTCAGTTTTGACCATACCTCTTTCCTATAATCCATGCCAAAGTAAAGCATTATTATTTTGGCCATGAACTTTATTATTATTTATTATTTATTTTATTTATTGTTGCCCAAGAACTCATGCTTTTTTGGCTCACCACTCCTATTTACAACCCCTGAGGCATTTTGCCTTCACGTGTAACTTCAGAACTATGTACATCCCATTTATATATATCTCTACAAAACTGCCTTTTGTCAATGACATGGGCAGAACAGGGAGTACCTCGTTTGCTTTTTGGCCAGCTTCATCCCAGCTTAGCTGAACTGGTTACAGCAGCTGCCCAGTCCCACCTTCCACCCCAAATGCCCTCCTCACTGATGCTGTTACTCCCTAGAAGCTCAACAAGAGTTAGTTATGAATGCTGGCCTAACACCAGGTCCCTGCACCAGGTTACTTGAGACAAAACCCGTGTCGGTTCCAAACAAAGGGCAGAGACCAACGCCGCTCAGCCAACACAAAGGCCCCAACACCCACACGGGTCGCGTGCGGGCCATTTCTCGAGGCTTCCTTCTCCACATCTGCTCGGAAACACGTTGACAAGAACCTAGGAGCAGCGGTGACATAAAAACCCACGGACAAGCTCCGCGATAAAGAAGCGTTAACACACAAATGATAAAGAAAAACTCTCCCCCCCTCCCCCACCCCCCCAGCAGCCCACCCCAGCCGTTTCGGCCGCGGAGGCCCCGAGGGCGGCCCGGCCCTGCCCGGCTGCTGGCGGTGACTCAGGGCGCTCTGCCGGCCGTTACCTGCATGCCCGGTGCCCCCGGGTCCACGCCAGTGTCGAGCACGGCCAGCAGCACCCCTCGGCCGTCAAAGTCGGGGAAGCGGGCGAGGAAGGCGGCGGCGCCGGTCTCCTTCTTAGGCAGGAGGCCGTGGAAGGGGAACGGCTCCTCGGCGGCGGCCGCCATCACGCGAGGGCAGGCCGGGCCGCGCTGGGGCGGGGAGGCGGAGCTGGGCCCTGCGCATGCGCCCCGCTAAGGGGACGCGAGGGTAGCGCGGGGCAGTGCTGCGCCCGCTCCCGCCCGTCGTAAATAAAGGGGATGTCGAGATGCTTTGTGTGTCATCTATTTATTTGTTCCTTCCTTCCCAATCTTTTCATACCCTCCTTCACTGGTGCGAGGAGCGCCAAATGAAATTTTTGGTGGGGTTGCCAAGGGAAAACGCCCACTTCCTAGAAGGTCTTCAAAGCTGCTCTCCAGCCTTCCTCTTTGTTAATAAACTTGTAAGCAAACAAAATCAACTGCAGAGTGACAGAAACCAAACCTGTAAAGTACCAGGGGAAAAGCCATTCTGCTGGCAGAGCCTGGCCCCAGCCTGCTTACATGCTTCAGTGGGCCACAACAGCACGATCCTTTGGTATCTGCCTTCTCCAGGCAGGTTTCTGCTCAGAGGGTCACAGTGGGAAGAAAAAAGGATTTATCTGGATGTTGTGCTCCCCATGAAGCAAAAGGGGACAGGAGCTTTTCTGAGTTTTGGTTTGGTTTGCTTTTCCCAGCAAACAGTGGTATGTATACATTATGCTTTTTCCCTATTTTCTGGGCTACCATTGGCAACGTCTTCCAGCTCATCAAGGTCGTCCAGCCTTAGAAATCTTACAGAATTTTTATTCGTGTGAAGTACCAAGATAAACTCAAAAAGCACTGCCTTAAAAATACATACTATATATATACATAAGTTTATATATATATATATATATAAGAGTCAAAGCTGTACTGTATGTACTTACTGTGGAACTCCATCTGCTTCCCTGTTTGGCTTTCAGTCAAAAGTCATAATTTTAAATTCTGATGTCTACGTATCATATGATTGATTGTTTCTTAGAATACTGCTGGTGTGTGATAGCCATATTCAGATTTTTTGGGATTACATAAAACGCTGACTGATCTTACTTTGGGAGACAATTATTCTGACAATGTCATTATTCACTTGAGTAACATCTAATTTATTGCCTGTTTGGGTTTAGTTTTCCTTCTATGTGTCATTGCTAATACAAATCAATGGGAGATACTTGCATTTCTGGCAGCACATTCAGATAATCAGAAGTCAAATATTTTCAATTACTAATACATCTTGAGACATCCAAGTACATCAAATTCTCAAAATATTTCGTATCACATGCAGTACACAAGCTGTATTTTGCAATTCAGAGACATTTATTACTAACTCTGAAAATTTCTGCACAGTTCTATTGCCTTTGTGTCAGAGTTATATCACAAACAAATCATCTAATTATCGGGTACATTAACTGTACACATAGCTGTAACTCAGTGGTGTGCACTGCCAAGTAGCAGGGCAGGTTCTACAGGAAAAATCAGAATATGAGGAAGGTGTGCCAAACAGCTTTTAACAGATTGAAACAGTACCAAGAGAGAAGAAAGAAAAACAGATTTAATTTACAGTCTTTAAAACTCATAACCATGTTTTAACACAAATGCTATGTGTTGTGATACAGGGTTAAGGTTAAGGCTGTACGTCTTACTGAACCTTTGCAGATGTGAAAAAAAAAGATATATATCTTTTTTTGAATGTTACATTTAATTTTGAGCTTCTCAAGTTTCTAATGTTTGGTTTGGTTCTATGGCATTTTACCATAAGTCTGCAGCACATTTGTTTTATAAGAGTAATACTCCCAACATTGATTAAGCATACTGTATCCAATATTCTGAATTTTAATAAATAGAGCTTTATTTTGCTATGAGTAATACTCTTGCTGTTCCGCAAAAGGAAAGGCAAAAGTAAAGCTTCCATGGTGAAAACTCAAGAGTTTTTCTCAAAGCTTCTTGAGACAATATGGTTTGATCATTAGAATAATGATTTAGCTTCTCTTGGGATCTAAGTTTATACAGCAGTTCATCTGGGTTCACTGCATTAAATAGATTCATATCCCCATATTAGGAACCATTTTGTCTGTTTGTATGTGAATCTGGGGAGTGAGCCAAAGCAAAAGAGTAAGCAACAGCTGCCACATCCCAGGACCCGGATTTTGAAAGTTGCACATGATCTGCAGATGTCTTTGAAAGCAGTGAAAGCCATGGCTGCTCATTTTCCCTAATTATTCTTCTACTGTGAAATAAGTTTTAGGACTTCTCACAACATCTGAACAGCTAAAGGTAGTTTGATTTCTGTAGGCAAGTGGTACTCCGTCCAGCTTCATCTCTGAGGATGGCAAACTTTATGCGCATTTTTCCATCCAGAGTGGCTTCCAGGTCACCAGATGACAAGCCTGTGTGACAGCATGCTCTCTGAACACTAGTGGGTACAGAGTCTATCGTGTGCTTCGGCAAAAATGTGCCACCACTGCTGAAGATGTTGTTTACAGGTTCCCTGCTGTGATGGGACAGTCTGATTCGGACAGCGCCATTGAAGTCACCCCTACCAGAGCAGGTGGGCTTCTGTGACTACTTCTGAGAATCAGCAAAGCTGCTTCAGTCTCGACAGCACCGTGCAGTTCTCTACCTTGCTCGTGCTAGGCCTGCCAGGGCACAGAAATGAGACAATCTCCTTTGATTTCATGAGCAGCCCTAACATGCTTCAGACAAGGATGTTGAGGATACTTGCTGTGTCTTCTGCCTGAAGTTTCACCCAGAAGTTGGATGTTTGGGTTCAGATCTCTCTTCTGTCTGAGCTTGCAGACTAAAACCTCTGGCTGCTGCAGGGTTTTCTCTGAGTCAGCCTTTTCTATTTCGAATAGAAGCATCCCAAAGTGAACAAGAGGCAACATGACCCAGGATCTTGCTAGTGCAGGCATGGACATGGGTGCAGGAGTACTGGGGTTTTCATTTTTTTCTCTAATTAACACTGAATTATTCTATGCAAAGTATCAATTGGAGCTGAACACAAGAACTCTTAAAATTGACTTGCAAGCAACTACCTTGATCTCTGGGTTACAGATTTCACCCACTCATATAATCTTTCAACCTTGTCTCAGTTGCAACATGTTGGAAGGACAAATGAGCCTACTAGTTAGACCAGGAGCAAAGTCTGTTAATCAAAACACATTAGGCAAGGGAGGGACTTCAATATTCTGAGTGAGTTCATTAATTACTGAAGTGTTCAGTAAAGGTCCCTCCTCATTCCTACTTCATGTTGGAGGGTTAGCTTTGATATTTAATTCCAAAGTTACACTGGGGATAGGTGGTCCTTGTAAGAGGTGGAGATCAAGGAATATCTAACTCCTGTCATTTCCTTTTGGCTCCCAAGTGCAAATCAACATGGGTCTTCCAGAAGGAACAATTTCCCACCTGCTTTTGGTCTTTCTGTGGCCATTCACTCTCATTCTGCTTCCCCAGTCTCTTGTGGTGGTGTGGCTTTGCAGTGGAATAGATCAGGGAGTTAAGGGAGTTAAGGGAGATCAGGGAATTAACCTGGCTGAAAACTATCCCACAAAAGCAGTCAGGAGCTGCTGGGACAGGTTTCTGTGACACCTCTGGCATAGTTGTGCTGATGCAGAGTGGAGAGGGTCCCTCAGCACTCAGGACTCCTAAGTTAGACATGCTGCATGGAGAGCCCTTGCTGATAGCTCGTGTTCTGCCACACATTCCGGCAGGGAACTGGGTTTATGGGATTTAGATTTGGGTTACCAGGTCCCATACTGAGACTTCCACAAAGTGCTTGCATATCTACAAGCCTGTGTAAGTTTTCTGGTTGATCTATTTCATAAAGATTGTCAAAAAAGATTCAGTCCTAATACTCTGTTCTTTGATTGGTACAGAACGGTTCGGGATGGACAAAGGTATCAGATATACGCAGTGAGCACTTTGACACTTTATTCATAGAGAGAAACACATACCCATCTTCTAGTGTTGATAACAAATCTTTCTGATAACAAGTCTTTCCTGCCTGGAAAATGTATCCTCAGCTTTGTCTTCATGAAGTTATTTACCTGATTGTGTCAGTTTGCCAAGTCCGTTCCTTGATAAGTATAAAATAAGAATATTATTGTATACATCTTAAATGATGAGATCGTTAGTCACAACAACTGTTACTCTCCCACATAATCATACTTCAGATATGCCTGCTAGTGTTATCAGAAGCTAAAGTTAAAGAATTCTTGATATTCTTTGACACGTACACTTGAGGCCCAGCTAATAGTTTTAGGCTATGCTCTCATTCACAAAGCTGTTAAAAGTTGTCTAAAATTATATTCATATGGAGAACTGTTCATATGCTGTTTTAAACATTTTCGCAATAATGTGACTTAAAATAACTGATTCATGCTGAAAAACTAAGATAACGTTCATTTGGTTAGACACTGGCCTCAGCAAAAATCTGCAACTGATATTCAGTACCTGTTCAACCTCAAACATCTGATGGTCCTCTAAGGTGCTATTTGGTACAAAATTATAGGTATGGTTGCTTTTTGATTGTTTGATTGATTTTTTTAAACATTTCCTTGAAAACAGAGGTGCAAAACTAAATGGTATACTGGCCTTTTATCTTCGTTGTAACTAATGAGCCTTTTTCAAGTTTGCATTTTTAATTTTTTGTATAAAAAGAAGGAAAGGAGAGAACCGGGGGGGGGGGGGGGGGGGGGTTGAGTTGTGTAAACAGACTTCCCTAAGATAATTAGTAGAGAAAAACAGCATGGGTGGAGAAGGATGTAGGCAATGAAGACAAACCTATAAAGTATAAAAACTGAACAACCAACAAAAAGGAATTTTGAAGACAGCAACTGGCTTGATCTGGTTTCAACCCACATATTTATCCTCTGTGATAGGGATGCCCAGTGTTGTCATAATGACCATATAGAGACCATATAATTGTAATTACATTTGTGTTGTGTTTCAACAATATATTGCAATTGCTATATTGCGCTCGTGATTTCAGTACATTGCTGTGTCACTCTGAAATATTCCAAATCCAAAGTAACATCAAATATATACAAATAAGGAAATTTGGTATTAAACATGAAGCTCTCCTAATGGGGTGTATCTCAAAGAATTTCTCAGAGCATATTAGGCTCTGGCACCCCTCCAGCCATAAGAGGCTTGAGGGGCCTCTGCCAAGCACAGCTGGAAGTTGACAATTATAGCGAGCATTCCTTCCAAGTAATTGTCCAAATCATTGGAGGTTGTGTTCCAATCTCAAAGTGACTTTCTTGAAATTTATCTTCCCTAAGAAAATTAGACATGCATTTTTTGCCTCGCATGTGAAGAATGAGACAGACTTTCCAAGGAATTAGAGAGAATTACTTATGGCTGAGGTTTGCAATGGTATAACACAGAATAATGAGAATCTGGCAAATGTGGTCTCCATGATCAATTTTCTAGGTGGAGAGCATTCAAAGCCAAATTATTATGTTCTGTTTAAGAACATAAATGAAACTGAGAATACCATGCCTTCATCAGCATAGGACAGATGCAAGAAGAGCAGTAGGGACTTTAACTTCACTGCAGAACCGAGCAAAGCAATTGTTGGATATAAATATGTATTTGCTTTTCCTAGAGGTGAGCATGCAGATTGATTTTTCAGGTATCTCTGAACCTTGAAACAGAATTAAGCCTTTTTCCCATACTTGGTCTTGCATACTATGTAGAGATTTGTAACTGAAATACAATGATTAGTAGAGGAAATGTATGTACGTAAAAGCACCAGAAGCAACAATTTCAACCATATGTTGAAGAACATTTTATGTTGATAACTAGGGACACAACTAATATCAGTCAAAAGGGTAGATGCCAAGGAATGGGTTGTTTACATCAGGACCGGATGGCGTGAGCTCTAATGAGGCTACAGCATGATGACTCTTCAGGAGAAGACTTCAAATCATAACAGGAGGATGGCAGCAAGGTTACAGCAAGGCCGTAGCCACAGAGGTACCAAATGAGGTAACCAGACCATGGTTAGCGACCTTCCCTAACGTTTCTGGTAAAGTAAGCAAGATTCTCAGGCAAAACTTGATGCCATGGTAACTAACTCCTAAAGAGTATAAAATGATGTCCAACACCCATTGTCAGCAAGAGGAATCCAAGAAGTGTAGTTAGGAGTTGATGTCCCTTGTCCCCTGTGTCATGTCTAAGTGGAATTGGCCAGACCACTATGACACACACATTTTGCTGCAAGTGAATGTGTGGGTGTAAGGGAGTAAAATCTCTGAGATAATCAACATAATGACCTAAATTGTTTTTGTATGACATAAGTCATCTTCATCCCTGTAGTTTCACATTGATTTCTGCTATATTAAATTTCTGCAATCACAGGAATATTATATTAACAGGGTGAGTGCCCAAGCAGCCAGCATTGCAGCAGCACATGCTCTGTTAAATGAGAGTCATTTGGGTGTTTTTATGCTTTTAATTATTTGGATTTTGTAAGACACCACAGCTTTGTTTCGTTTCACATTTATGAAGGTAAATATTCTTGTGCAAGTTACAATTTTATAGAATTAAGTATAGCAATTCAAGCTTATTTATGCTTGAATGTAAAGCATACATTCTTACAAGCTGTTTTCAAAGCATTTCCATACCTGCTTAAACTCTAAAGCCCCATCTTGGAAAGGCTGAAAAATATATCATGTGTTTGCATATGTATATGAAATATTTTCATATGCCTTATGATGGAACTCAAGAGATTCTGATTTATGAATGCTTTATTTATTTATAAGTAAATATATGAGACATCTGAAGCTATTTTCTTAGATGGAAACCGTGCAGTAAGCCAATAAAGAGTATATAGAAAATTTATTGTATCCACTTTTACAACATTATTGACATTTTTTTTTTTTTTTTTTTTTAATTATAGATGAACTTTAACTAAAGTGTAGATTTTCTGAACTCTGAAGTTCTAGCTTTTATCTCATAAGGGAAAAATCTGAGCACCAAGTATTTATTTGGCTTACACAAATAGGAAATGGGGAGTAGCTATTGGATTCCAGTAGTCAGAACTGACTTTTGCTTAAAGTAAAGCTGGTCTTGAAAGAAAATAAAAAGAGAACTGCATCAAGGTAAGAAAAGTTACAGTGAATTTCCGTTAATACAAGGGTGTCTTGTGAGAAATCTCTCCAAATAGCAGCAGCTCTTACCTTGAGGACAATGCTGTTCGTTCCCTCATTTAAATCTTTTTTTGTTTTGCCACATGCAGTGGCAGAAATACTCAGTGGGAGTTTACCTCCATTTATAAATGGAGGCAACTACAAACCTCATACAAACTAGTCACAGCAGGTAGCAGCTTTTAACATCTTGTAAGTAATTTCCCTATATTTTTTTTTATGAATGCCTGCACACAATTAGTAGCCCTCAGCAGGGATTTCACTGGCTCTCTTCAAGGACATAAAGAAAGTCATGGCATAAGAGAAAAGGAAGCACAGGAGAAAACTATAAAGTCCTGTACATGGTAATGGATTTTTTTCTTCCCCCCTCTTTTCCAGTGGGTGACAAAGAGCAGTGTAATCTCTGCTGTTCTTTACTTTTATGGTACTGTTCACTTAATCTCCATGATTTACAGATGCACGTTTGATACAACATTTTCTGCTGAGGTCCCCGTGAACTAAACAATGTAAGACCTGCCACTGTCTCCAGTAAATAAATGAATAGATGAGCTTAAATCTTCAAACTAATTATTTTTTGTTTGTTTGCTTCTTTTTCTTAAGTTACTCTCTATTTCCATTTTTTGTTTATTACTCTTCCATTTTCTTGGAAAAACAAAGATGTCACTTTAAGGATCTAAAAGAAATTTAGAAATCCACTGGTAGAATGTTGCTAAAAGAACAAAATGCCAAGAATCTCCAGGAAATAAATTGACTACTTCCAGGAAATATCTTTTTTGAAGAGCACAGAACTCCTTCCAGAAGACTGTGAGAACACAGCTCCTCAGGGTCATTTCCTGGGTTACTTAGCCTATGCTTGAAGAATATCTTTCAGAACCTAGGAGTGGCTAATATGTCCATCTGATCCAGTATCCTGGATAAACATAAGCAATGCTTGTGAATATTCTCTGAACCTTTTACTATTTTCAGTTCAAGGTATTTCCTAAACATGATGAGGCTTGTCTATTAAGTAACCCTGCATGGTTCTGTCTTCTGCATGCTTGTTTAGGCTCCACTTGAAAGTCTATGGTGGTGGTGGTGGGGTTTCAGCTATATGGCATATGGATTTTCTTTTTATCTGGCTTAAAAAAGTAACTCCAAAGCTACTTGTTTCAGATTCTGAAAACTCAGAAAAGACATATTCTGCCAGTGATATAGTGACTGGGATGCACTTTTATTTTGCAAAATATAAAAAAACACCTCTCAGTCATTAGTTCTAGCAGAGTAGTATCACAAATCATAGATTTATTAAAGTTCTCCTCTTGAGGGCAGCAAACATTCAGAACTAAAAGTTGTTAATGTTTCTTACTGGTAGGATAAAGAATATTCTGAATTTGAGATACACCAGGGTTAGTTTGGCCATTGGCCCCCACAGTTGAGTATACATCTCCTGTGGTTTATTTAACACAGCAGGCAGCTCAGCCCCACACAGCTGCTCACTCACTCCCCCACAGTGGGATGAGGGAGTGAAATCGGAAAGGTAAAAGTGTGACAACTTGTGGATTGAGATAAAGACAGGTTAACGGGAAGTAAAGGGTAAAAATCAAGAAAAGACAAATAAACAAGTGATAGAGAATAGAATTGCTCACCACTAGCCAACAGATGGCCAGCCAGTCCATGAGCAATAGCAGCCCCCCTAGCTAACTCCCCCCAGTTTTCTCGCTGAGCACGGTGCTGTCCATTTGGTCTGGGACATCCCTCTGGCCAGTCTGGGTCAGCTGTCCTGACTGTGTCCCCTCCCAGCTCCTGGTGCACCCTCAGCCCCCTCTCTGGTAAGGCAGCACGAGAAGCTGAAAAGATCTTGGCTCTGTGTAAGCACTCCTCTGCAACACCTAAAACATCAGTATGTTATCAATACTATTTTCATTGTAAATACAAAACAGCACCTCATGAACCTATACAAAGAAAATTAACTCTGCGCTGGACAAAAACAGAAAAACGGCTCTGCCAGCAGCTTTACAGCTCTTGTTAAAGGACAAAACCTGAAAGTTTAAGTAAAAAATGCAGCTTATGAAACCAAGGCTTGATCTTATAAACCAACTGAGAATAGAGTAACTGAGAAAAAGAAACATACCCACTGTTAGTAAGGTCAGGAGAAAACAAAACAAAACAAAACCCTAAAAATTAAGCAGTTTTCTTTTTCTATGTGTTATTGCGACTAATGCCAGTTGCATGTGGTAAAGTTTAAAATGAGCTTTTAAAATATGTAATCATAGAATTCAACCAAACATTCTGTGAGAAGCTCAGTGGCCAGCCTTTGGCAGCACTGGTGATTTATGAACATGTTCAAATGTTCAGACATTCACAAATTACATCTCTGGCTGTATTCTGTCTACTATGTCTTTATCATGAACATAGTACAATGCCTTAAAATGGAGAAAAGGAAAGAACTACAGACAAAATAGTAAAAACTACTGACATATGTTGGGTCTGCCTGTGTATTGTTTGTGTGTCTCCCATGTGGCTTCATCCTTTTGTACGGTTTCATGCTGCAAAATAAGTAAATGCAAATGATTGCAAGGATCAATATGTCTGTGACACGTTTCAGGACATATTTCTGCACCTCAATGCAACCCCTGCTGTTGCTACTTCTTGTGCTAGTGCCATGTACTGCACCAGTGATGGGCAAACTCTCTTAAATGTCATACCAAATTCAATGCAAGCATAAAAGGAACAAGCTTCCTTTCCTCATTTATGTGATAAGTAAAAAAAAGATAAAATCAAGAAATGTTTGAACTAGTGCTGTATTTACTACTTCAGACAACTGTGACTTTTTTTGTAATCATCAAATGAAGCTAGACAACGGAGTAAATTAGACAAATCTAAGTGTAATATTTCATGCTGCCAATGCTACAAATGTACATTGGCATATCTAATTTTACTGTTACATTGATCTTATTAATAGCCACTGTGATTCAGAACTTTTTTCCTTGCTTTTGACCCAGAAAGTAAGCCTGACCCAGGAATGACCTGCTTCCCTTGAACTTATTTAATGTGCTAGAAAACATAATAACCTCAAACCAGAGCTCACAGGAACAATGGAAAGAGTTTGACTGCCTTCTCTTCTTTTTGTGGCTTAATTCCAATTCCCAGAAAAGCTGAATATCATTCCCAGTGTGGTGTAGCTGTTTTACACTGAACTACACACTACAGGAGTACTTGCAGTCCTATAACAAGAACAAGAGTCTAGATGTGTTACCCAAATCCTTTATCTCAAATCCCCAAGTAATTTACATGTACTGAATTCTTGGTGATATTGATCAGTCTGTCATAAGGCAGATGAAATCTGGGAGAGTCATCCTCAAGGAATGCAATGTAGTCCAAAAGGATGAAACTCATGCTGATGTGAAGAGTGGTGAATGTTGCATGCCTTTCCTGGAAAGGCTGTCCAGAGGCCTATGGTGGTTTCACACTGATGGCTACCTCAACTCTATCACAACCACTCTCTCATTCCCCCTCCTCAAGGTAACAGGGAGAAAATAAGATGAAAAGGGCTCAAGGGCTGAGATAATGAGAGGGAGATTGTTTATCAGTTACCACCACAGGCAAAACAAACTCAGCGTAAGGGAGTCTCATGCAATTTATTGCATAGTAATAACAGACTAGAGCAATCAGAAACTAGAAGCAAACTAAAAACACCTTTCCCCCATCCACCCTCCCCTATTTCCTCTCTCCTCCCTTTCTGGCACAGGGGAATGGGGTGTGGGGGCTGCAGTCAGTCCCTAACGCTTCGTCTCCACTGCCTTCACAGTCACTCTCTGCCCCTGCTCCACGTGGGGTCCCTCCCACTGGATGCTGTCCTTCCCAAACTGATCATGCAGGTGCTTCCCACAGGCAGTAGCTCCTGCTCCAACATGGGTCTGTACTCACAGAGGCCGCCCCTGCAGCCCCCCGTTACCAAAACCTTGCTATGTAAACCCAGTACAGGCTTATGAAGGAAATCTGACCATGCAGGTTGTTTTCTATGGTGTGCAGGGTAAACTGCATTCAGGTTGGCAAAAGAGCATGAGATTTAACACTGCATCCATCTGCATGACTGGACTTAGTCCCATCACTTTCTGGGATGGTGACTTTTATAAGTAGGCGTTTCAACTTTTTTCTAGCCCGTCTTTAAGGCTCTGTTATTGGATCATGTCGAACCCCCTCCTGCCTGTGTCATGCTTTGAAAAAGTCCATTGGAGTTGTAGCCATATAACTCCTATCTGATCTATGGAAAGGTTTCCTTTCTTTTCCCATGCAGATCTGTACTCCACCAAAAGAGCAACTTACCCTGGCTAGCCAAGGGAGGAAATGTTTTTGTTCATATGCTCTTATGTGCTCAGAAGGATTAGATCAATAAAACATTGTACATATTTGCTTGCTGTCATATACCGCAAGCTTCAGGGTGGTGCTTCTGCTTTCAAAGATTTTAACCCCCAAATTTTTAATATTTCTGTATATCTGAGCATTTTACCTGTCCTATTTGAGTGGGTTCATAAATAGCATCACCCATTGCTCCCATGCAAAATCAAGTTCACTTTGCTTATATTAAAATCTTTAAATGCCTTCTGAATTGCTTCTTCCATCCCTTACAACTGTAGAATTTTTGCTCTAACATAATTCCTAATTGTAAAGTAGGTATTTGTACTCAGATATGTGCATCTTTCTTAGATGGATATTTCAAATCTTATAAAGATGCATACCATTTAAATAGAAAATAACATCTGCTAATATACAAAATCTTTTAGATTAGCCATGCAAAATATATAGAAATAATTAACTTTGTGGCCACTAGATGTGACTGTTGCTCTGTGTAAACACAGCTGAAGCATCATCCATTGCTATGAATTGTAGTCCTTTGAAAACATTATGTGGGATAACTCTGTCTTCTACCATTGTCCTTAATTCTATAAATTGAATGTTCACTATTTATTTTAAAAATTACACCCTAGAAATTTCAGAGCAATGATTTCATCGTCCTGAAGTCTAACAATTAGACTTTTTATTGGAATTAATACATTTTCTCTAGAAAATATAAATTGATAGAAATAAATAAGTAGATCTTCGGACTGAAGTTCTACTAGATATTCTTTGATTTAACACTCAAATATTTTACAGTTCAGATAACATCGGGATATTAGAAAGTATGTCTTCTTGATTACTAATTTCTTCCTTCAAAATAACCGTTAGATCTTATTTACAAATAGATCTAATTCAATAAATATAGATTTTTTTTTTTTTTTTTTTTTTTTTTTTTCCCCATATCCCATCAGTGGGATGTCTAACACTTATCCTGTCCAGCTATCTAGTCCAAACTATACCCTGGGATCAGAGTCTGCTACTTATGCTTGCCCATGAATTTATGAGGAATACAAGGATGATCAGGAAAGCGAAACCACAAAGTGAAGGCATAAGTCATTGTGGGGTGAAAAAAAGTCCAGAATTGTAATCCAAGACTTTTGAACCCTCAAAAACAAAGGAGTTATTGCCTGTGAGCATAAAGAGACCTTGAGGCATGGGCATAGCATAATGATTTTTAAGTCTGTGCAGACAATCCACAGGTTTTGAACTGTTTTTGGCTGACAGAAAAGATGCAATTTTGGACAAGATTAAATTTATGCCTATTGTCCCTCACCTTCCCACACCAGACACTGCTTTGGAGAGCCAACCTCCCATCTCCTTGATGACATCCCCGTTGGCACTGAAGTGCCCATGAGGTGCCCCAGCCTCTCCTCAAGGGTGACGGCTCCAGCTTTGGCCAACATGGAACTTGCCATGCTTTATCAACATCCTTCCTGTACTGGGGGCCCCAAATTGCCCACAGTACCTAGATGTACTCTAGTGAGTACTGAGCAGAAGGGGATAGCCACTGCCCCTGATCTCCTGGCTCTGCCCATGCATGCTGTTGGTCATCTCTGATACCAGTAGATGCTGGTGGCTCATGTTCAAGCAATTGGTTGAAATAGGAAACACAGCACAGAAATAATTTTTCAGCTCCTTAAATGGGAGGAAGTCATAAGTGAGTCCTGCAAAGATCTGTGCTGGGACACATGCATGTGCCTTGAGAAGGGGGTCACTGAGATGAGTGGCAAGATAAGGGTTTCAGATGATACAGGAAAATGAAGGCAAGGGAAGACTGTGGAGAAATATGTACATGTGTGGTAAACCCCTTGCTTTGTTAGATTTATTTATATATTTATATATAAGATACATATTTATACATATACATATATATATATTGTATATTTTATATATATGTATAAATATTTTGTATTATGTGTATATATACACATATTTGTATATATATGTATAATAAATATATATATATTTATATATACATATATAATATTTATATATATTATGTATAAACATTTTTATATTTTATATATATACATATATACGTATATATATTTATACATATATATAAGTATGTATATATACCCAAAGATGCCATTTTGGATTATTGTGGATACCTTGATGAAAACATCAAATTAAAGCCTGATTGGGCTCAAAAACCAAGTAAAATATCAACAATTACTAGCAGAAGAAGCAGAGAATAAGATAGAACATTATTATGCCCAGCTCCATGGTTCATCTACATACAGTTCTGCTTCATCTGCTTCATATTTCATCTCAAACAGGGAAGAATGCAAAAAATGTTCAGACAGAAGAAATGAGAAATTGGAACTGGAACAAGTTCAGAGAAGAGCTACAGGAGCTACAAGCCTGAGGAAGTTCATAGATTTCTTAGTAAAATGGGACTCTGTCAGTCTCTGAAAGAGAAATGAGGGGGTTAAGGCAGAAGTCTATAAACAGGTGTGTGCTGAAGTTGAATAGGACTCAGTTCTTCTCTTTATCTTCCAATACAAAACCTGTCACACAGTATAATTAAGCTGCAGGATCTTTTCATACCAAGTCTACAGGTCACAAAAAGTTGGAGAGTATATGGAGGAAGCATCCTACATGTTTGTCCTGCTCTTAGATACTTCCTTGGCCATCCTCTTCTGGTTCATGCCAAGGACAGGATACAGGCTGAAGGGACTTCCAGTCTGAGACAATGTGACCACTCTTATTTCATAATTTTAACCAATATGGATAATATGAAGTTAATGAAGAGGGAGTTGTGTAGATATAGCCTACTTCAGTAAAATTTGAAGTGTTTTACTTACCTGAATACTGAAGACCCCATAAAGTGTCATTAGAGGAAAACAAAATCTTAACAAAATTGTATAATACAAATTTGTTTTAAAAGTAGGATATAACATGAACATCACAAGGACAAGTAACTACTAATCTAGTAAAAAAAAATCATAATAATTTTCAAAGAACTAAATGCAGATGACCTAGCTACCTTAGAATTAAGATTTGTGTAGCCATATGGTTAAAGGAAGATTGTGGTGGAGTTAGAGATGTCACAGACTACATACAAGAACGTGGCTTCCGAGGCCCCTTCCAAGGCCTCTTACAGGAAAATAAGTAATTCTTCTGGTTCTCCACCAAAAAAAAAGCAGTTTGCTCTTTCAGTTGGAAGTGACTGCTTGATCCAATTCTCCCTTCTTCTCCCTTTCAGTGTTTTAACTGCAAAGTTTTTTTTTTTTTTTGTTATATTTTATTTGAACATTTAATTTGTCTTTTAAACAAGGCAATATAATACCTATTCACATCAGTGTTTGTTCATATTTTTTTTTTCAATATTTACATCTGTATGCACTCTTGCATATGAGAACTTATGTTGTCTACTGTCCTAAGGGAGTCACTTCTTTATAGACAATAGTCAGATTTTTAAAATACAGTGCTATTACATTTCTTTATCTCATAATCTTCTTGTATGTCAGTTTGCCTAGCTAGAATACAAATCAAATATTAAAATGATGTTATTTTACCAGAGAAGAACTGTCAACCTCAGAACCAGTTTTTCTCAGGAGAAATACTCATGTTTGTCCCCAGCTTTTGCATGATGCTAAGTGGATTTTTTTTTTTTAATTTTTTTTTTTTGTGCCTGTTAAATATTACACTAATATTTATTATGAAACGGAGTGCAATCAAATGGCAAAAACATTATTAGCATGCTGGAAATATGAATCGTTATGGTAGTTTTTTCATAAATAAACATATAGAGAGATCAATTTGTTAATAGTTCAGGTAAATCTTGCCACAGCTTTAGCTACTGTTATGTTGTTATTCCTAGAAGATACCTAAAACAAAAACCCTGACTTTCATAGGGTTTAATAGTGTCCTGGCAGCAATTACATTGGAACAGCCATACCCAAAAGAGGCAGGAGTCTCTCCTTTCCACATCATGTAGGCTCCAGTGTCCACTGCCATTCAGAAATGTGGGCAAAAAGAAAAGGTAGTGTTGTTTTCCCATTGATAACATCAATAATTCCTCTCTCCATTTTATGGGCTCACTTACAACTGCTTTTTCAAGGGTCACACCAAGGATCTCCCAACACTGTGTGTGGTGAGGTCTGCTCTGTCACCAGGTCAAGACTTTTTGCCTTTTCTACCAGCAAGAAAATAAATATAATCCCAGCAGTTCCTATAGCATTTCTCAGTCCTGCAGACCGGGCCCATTGAAGCCCTACTAGAACTGAAGTGATTCACAGCCCAGGGCAACTTTCCATCAGTGTTAACAGTGCTAAAAGGCTTGAATGAATTATTTAAGCACTGCTGGACATTTAAAATATCCAGGGCTCATCACCTGGAGCAGTGAAACCTGGGCTGTCAGTTGGAGAGGCTGAGAAAGAAATGCAAGGCACTTGCAAATGAGGCTGAGGACTGTCATCTTCTGGTAGAAACATGCTCAGATCTCTGCCTGCTGCCTCATGGCTCGAAGCTGACGCACAGGCACGTGGCAGCCTTCCAGCTCGCACCATGCAGGCATGACACTCCTTCATCAAGTGCAGTCCGCCAGCAACCTGTGTGGGCACACCGCTTGCCTGCTCTTTGAGAAAAGACGTAAAACGAATTAGCAGCTATAAGTGCACATTTCTTAACCCTGAGACTTCAGGTACTGTTCCTTTTCATTCAGTCTCGTATATATAAAATTCAATTTCTTGTCTTTTAATATTAAGTGTTTAATATTAAGTGAAAATGTTGGCAGTACTTATCACCCGCAGGAGCCTAGGTAACTTTACATACTGTTAAAATCATTGGCAATCATCCTGATGTTAACTGTATTCAGAGTCTTGCCTATCACCTTCCCCTTGTCTCATTGTTTATATAAAATAAAATTGTGTCTAATTACTTTAATGTGCTTCCAGGGAAGTTTCTTTGCTTGTTTAATTAACCCTATTATCCCTTCTCCCTTGAATTTACCCCAAATTACCAACAACAGTAGCAGAGTGTAATAAAGAACATAAAATTACAACAAGCTATGCACAAAAGCACATTTCTACGTACTCATATTGGGTACCTAAAGTTAGGCACTTTATGTTCATTAAGCATAAAAGGTCTGATTTTAAATATTGCTAGCTATTTCACAGATCATGAAACCTTTGAGCTTACAGGAAGGCACACTTACACAGGCAGGAGGTGAATAATCCATCTCATGAGGATCTCCATGGCTCTCTGAAGAGTAAGGTAAGTAAAATGGCTTACCTGTGCCTCCGTGACTCCAAGAAACTACAGAAACCAACAATTTTTCAAAATTAAATGTTGCAGGTCACCAGACCTCTAGTCAAAACCGTACCAGGCTGGAGGGATTTCAAAGGAACCAAGTCTATTGGAAAGAGTGAGCTTCCCAAATGTTTATGGAGAAGCAGACTGCTGTGAGAAAGAGCTTTTTGCCAGGCCTCAAGTCCTGCTCCTTCAAATTTAGGTGCAATTACAAGTCTTCTGGATTCTTTCTCCCAGTGAACTGCAGCCCATTGCTGAGTTTTATTTGTGTAAGTCAGCATGGTGATGGGAAGTAATAAACAAAACAAGACAAAAATCACTGGAAGTGTCATGGAGTTCTTGCCACTTCTGGTCTTGTGTTCTCAGGTGGGTGAGAGATGAGGTCCAGCTGAAAACTCAGCACAACTACACAGGAACCCCAGGAGAATCAAGTTCCCTTTGGGATGGGAGTATGTGGGGTGCTCTTTGTGTACCATGAAAATCAACACGAAAATTGCCATTCACGAAGAAGCCCAACTTCTTTAACCACGACAGGAACATGGACCGGAACAGAGCAGCAAAGAGGGTTGGCTGTTCTTTCCCAGCTAGGAGCTGGTAGCTGCCAAAGAGCTGTAGAGTTTTCTGTTTAAGAATGTGTAGTAATGGAGAATTATACCTATGAATTAACCCAGCGTCTACTGATTGAGCCTGTCTAGGATGGCCAGCTCCTCATGTGGCTACATGTGTCTCAGATAAGTTTGCAGAACACCTCTGAAGCCCTTTTCTTCCCCCCAGCACTTCTATCCTCTAAGCCAGCCTAGCACCACTGTCTACTCAGTGCTACTGGATTCTTAAGTTCTTCCCTAATTCATTTGAATCATAGTTAATAATACCTTGGTACTTACACAGCACTTGAATATTCAAAACTCTTTACAAATATTCTCTAATTAACTTTGAAGTGTTTCCTGGCAGCATCATTAGAGAGTAGAGATGGAAAATGCTTAGAGATAGAAAAATGCTCTACTACTCAAAGACGGGGCCGTCAGTTGCTTTCTTTGGAGACTTTTGCCAATAAATAAATAAAAATCTATTAGCACCCTCTCTTTTTCTACTACCTACCCCCATCTTCCAAAAATCTCCCAGGATTTCTCAGAATGTCAACTAATTAGATATTGGTATGCGTCTATACCAGACTGCAATTCATCTTCTTCCTTCTGGCTGATGGAATGTCATCTGCACTGCAATTTGACTAACTGATAGTATTCTGCCTGATTATACAGCTTTGAAGAAAAGGATTAGGAAAAAGAGGACAGTGAGCAAAACAAAGATGAGGTATCTTTATGAAAACTGCTTAGGGAAGTTGTGGGAACAGCTCAAGTCCATTAAGTGAAATTATATCTTCCAGGTGATAACCAGAATCAATAAAAATTTTTATTCCAAAGGCAAAAAGGAAAAGTTAAAAGCATCCTTTTCAGATAAATTGGTTTTAGGGTGTGTTCCTCATACAGATAGGGTTAGGCACTGACAAAGCAATTCTAATGCACTGATGCACTTCGCCTTTAGCGATCTCAATAAATTTAGTATCTCTTTGAAATTAGCTTTTTAAATGAATGCACTGAATTTTTGGTTAAATTGCCCTGGATTGCAGTTGGGTGAGATCCATTTTAAAATTGCTAGGCTAGAAGACACTCATTTCTCTACATTCAAAACTTAGTTTTCACAGGATGGGGTGAATGTTTTTTAAATCCACAACTGCTGACTAAGAGGCCTTGCTCCCTTTTCTGTCTGCCTTGCTTCCTTCTCTGCAGTACATGGTCTTCATGCTGAGATTTTGGAAATAAATTGTGTCCTAATCCAGCGCAAAGCTAACCATTAAAAAAAATATATTTATTTATTTATTTATTTATTTATTTATTTTCTGTTGGGAAGGGAGCACGACAGGCAAGTAAATCCCTCTCTTTTCTGGTGGTGACAAGTCATTAAGTCAGAGCAACTGCCACAGTGTAACATAAGAGATGAAACCTGGAAGCCAAATGTGCTACAGTTGTTTCTGAGAAGGTATCCAGTAGGATTATATGGCAGGTGCTGATCAGGAGCACTAACTACAGCTCCTGACCCATAATATACAGGGAAAGGAGAGTTTCTGTCATGCAGGTGGAAATTCCTATGGTTTCCTCAAAAGCTTCCATATATGGTTGAGTCTCATGCTAGTGTTCATTAAAACAAAAATGTTTAAAACTGTCAAATGAAGTGTAACCCTAAACTCATACGAGATTACAAGATTAAGTCTATGCTGTGTTTAAGTGTGGTTCCACATCCTTTTTGATGTCAGTGTGTCTTGTGTCTGTACCAACCCCATGCTGCGTGAAAGCTCAGGGTTTTGAGGAGCTTCAGGGCATGTAAAAGGAGAAAGTCTGGGCCTCTGCTGCCACTTGGCCTGGTCTTTGCCTTTCCTGCAGTGTGAATGGGATAGGTTGTGTGGGCTCAGCTCAATCTGCCCTTCACCTGGAGGAAACACACACTGATGTAAAGCAGAGAGGCCAGCTCAGGGCCTTCCAGATGAGGAGCTCTGGTCAGCCTCCATCCCATGACACTAGGATAAGAAGTGGGCCTAGGAGTACTGTGGACAACGGGGACCAAACAAAGAGAAGACAGCAAAGCAGCAGTCTGGTTTGCCAGCACAGAATATCTCCTTGCCAGACCTCTTTAAGTTTACAATGAATCAGAAAGACCAGCTCTTTATTTATTTAACCCTTTCCATGGGTATCTACAGATCATTAGTTAAATATGCTTTTTTATACTTTTTTTTTTTTTTTTTTTTTTTTTTTTTTTTTTTATCACATGGCTTCTGGAGAAAGGTTTGAGGTTTGAATGCCCATATCATGAAATTTATCCCAGACCCCACTCTACATGTAAATTTACCTAATAAAGGGTAAATATGGAAAAGCTTTAAATGATTAAACTCTTACATGCTATCAAGGGGTTAATCTAGGAGATGTTATTAGTGCAAGGACAAATGAATAAAACAAGCATATTAGCTGCAGTTTCCAATATCTGCTAAGAGAGGAATGGTCTTACATACCCAAGCACAGCTGAACAGCCAGCTTACCTCTGCTCATACTCTGTTTAAAGGGCTGATAGACCACACAGCACAATGGCCTGGGTAGCTAACATGATGATTTAGTGGCTTAGGAGACATTCCTTGATCTTCTTTATCTACAAAATGACTTCAAGTAATGCTGACATCTGCAAATGCTTTAGATTTTAATGGTGTTTCTCTCAAGACTTAAGGAGGATGAGTTTTTATCCATTTTTTTTTTTTTTTTTTTTTCTTCTTATGAGAGAAAAAGAATATCAGTCTTTTGCTGCAGCTTGCACTTTCGAAAACAAACCCAACATGGGTGCTGAACTCATTTCAGATCCCTGCTCTTCAGCAGGTGTGGACCATTCGTCCTGGACTACAGGGAATGTAGCATATACTGCCTCTGAGCTGCAATTAGGAGAACTCATTCTTTATACAGTGTGCTTCTGCTAAAGCCAGTAGCAAAATAAATGACTGAATGAATAAATTCTCTTTACATCAGTGGAGACCAAATTATCTAACAAATTAACAACAAATAACCCTGCTAAATTAAATCTTGTTTTCTTCAAATAGCCACAAGGAGTTAGAATATACAGCAGCAAGCTAATTGCATAGAAACAAAGACATCTTAGGCAAACACCAGCTACAACAAACAGAGTATTGTTTAACATTCTGATACTCTGATAAGAATTTATGAGTATTATGCAGACTTTATATAAGCATTCCCTTTTCCCTGTAAAGGGAAATGTCAGGCAAGATTCAGGCCAAAACAATGTTTCTAGTCAAAATTATTGTACCATTAAAATAGGATTTTATAATGAAAGATGATTATATCTTTATAAATACCTTCTTCTTTATAGAAAGCTACAGCCTACCTCTCCCAATATTACAATGACCGTATCTTTTTTCTCTGTTCCTTTATGTACACATACACACATATATATGTCTGTGAATGCATTCCTGCTCTGACATATGTACAGACACTCTCACACACCACTTCCACACATCCTCTTGGGCTTTTACAACTAATGGAGCACTCCAGCATCCGTACGCTGAGATGAAATATTCAACACCTTCCAAAGGTTATGCAAGCCTTTTTTATATGTAATTAAACTACTGTGGTTTACACGGATTTAAAAATTCATAAACATCTTCTGTACAAAGTTTCTCATGGTGCCAGGGTGGGTGTTCTTTCTTTCCTCTGGAATAACTAACATGAAGGGGCTGACATGAAATTTATGAGTCTCTCTTTCTTTCTTCCTTTCTTTTTTTTTTTTTTTTTTTTTTTAATTATTATTACTATGGAAGCAACAGTCTCTGAAACAAATTGTCTGTAAGTTGTAATACAACTGATTTGCTGTATCCGTCATCCCCTCCTTTGTTCTCCTTTGTTTTTCCCCAGGATGCATGAGCCCATGATGCTTATTTGCAAGAGGCAGCTCTACTGTAGCTGCATATGTGCTGACTGGCTCCCAGCTGTTGAGAATCTGAGTTCTGTCAGCCTTTTTCTCAGTGGGAACATTAATTTAGGTCCCTTTCAAGAACCACCAATTTTCACATTGTTTATCATGTAGAAGTCTTTAGTAGACTTCTCTTATTTTTTCAGGTCTTCTGGAAAACAGCCAGTGGGTTCAATGGCTGGTCAGCATAACAGACACCTGGAGAAGTAGGCAGAGCAATCACATAGATTCCTTCTGCCCTCAGAAAGCCACCCTAGGAGAGAGAAAGGATATAAAACATCATGTCTCAGGACAAGATACAGCTATTAACTGAGAGAGTGTGGGAATAAGTGTCCCATTGTAGATGGGCCATTCTGTACTTGTACGAATGTTCTCTTTGTTCCAGTCGCTGCTGCAAATAGGATATGGGTTAACTGATTTTATGGACTGATCAGAAAGGACAGGTACATTTCTACATCTCACACAGGATAAAGATTTTAAAGAAAAAAAGGACAGCGGAAAAAAGCAAGGCTCAGGCTGCCCTGTGCTGGCCAGCTGCCCTGCAAGCACTTGCCATTTGCCAGGGGATGGCTGCTCGTCTGGATTGATAGGAGGCTGAGAAATCACAACCTTTGCCTTCAAGCCAGTATTCAGCTGGGACTCATTTCTGCCCAGCCACTGGTTTCCCTGGAGCCTGTGATACTTAGGACCTCGACCAGTCTGTCAGATTTGATTGAAATTGGATGGCAGGTTCAAAAATTATTACAGAGTGAACAAACGGAGAGATGAACACACAGGTGGATAGGCAAGGCAAGACAAAAATACCTCTCCTCTTGAATCTACACTAATCAAAGTTTAATTAAAGTTTCTCATGAAAGTCACCTGGATGAGAATCCTGATTTATGCTTCCATGATTTAATCATATCATCATCTGACTTTCTGCCTGAGAAATATAAGTATTATTCTAAGAGTATATTCTAGGAGTATAGAAACCCAACCAAATTTCTTACCTATGAATCAGAAGTCCTCAGGTGCTGGATTTCCAAGCTCAGAATAGTATTTTTGCAATAAGTATACCATGAATTTTATTTCCTCTCCTCTCTTGCTTTGCCTACCATTACAAAGACATATGAAAACACTCTGTGTTTTTATAGACAGAGTTATTCAATGATCACAGAAAAAAATGAGTAATTCAGAGTTCTGAATTCAGTTACTGGAAAGTGCTTCACTCTCTTCTTTCTTTCCTTTCAATTTTCACTTTTTAGATATCTTTTAAAAATCAGGTTCGAGCTAATTTAAGAACCTTAGTGGCTTTCCTTGCAAGCAAGATAAGCACCCAGTGTGGGAGCAGTCAGAGGGGTGACAAAGATGTTGTTCTGCACAGGGGGCTGAGGGCAAGTTGGGAGAGAGCTAGTGCTGGTGCAAGGCTCCTGCTGGAGCTCAAGGGGAAAGGCCTGACATTGTGACTTAATAAGATATGTATCATAACAAATATATGTATGATGTCTTAATAAGATGACTACTTTAATGAAACAGAGTAAGAAGAAGACTATTGATAGCAAGTAAATCTTATGCCCCTTCAGAGACATCCCACGTCCATGCAGCCTGGGTGCATTTTTCCATGCTGTGCTGTGCTGGTCAGAGCAGATCCTGTCCATTGAGAGAAGCTCTCCCTTTTTGGCAATTTAAGGTGTCATACAATGTCCTTACAAGAAAATAACTCTGCTCCTTGAGGATGTTCTTGCAAGAACATTGTTGCCAGCAGGGAGTGGGAGCTGCTTGAAGGCTCCCCAGTTAACAGTGAGCTGGCTGAGATTCTCCTGTGGTCAGGGAGTGTGGGAAGCACAACATAGGTCTGTAGATTATATTAACAACACATGGTCTTCTCAAGCCCTAAGTACCAGCCCCAGCAGAGCAGATTAGGCCTTTCCCCGGTCATGGACTCCCCCAATACAATGTCTTCCACAAGGCTCCCAGTACAGATGTATGTCTTTTAAAGTTTCCCTCTACATCTTCCATTTAAAAATAAGCTGGTACATATAAAATGTGTATGATCATTTAAAAATGTCACCAGAGAGTTACATTAAAGGGTAATGTAGCACTCTATAACAACTAGAAATAAATCCCTTAGCACGGAAAACTGCTGTAATGTAGAACAGCAATTACAAGCAAACAAAAGGAAACAACAAGATTCTTGAATCTTCTGGCTGTATCTCAAAGCCTAATTAGTATATTCTCCAGCTACGTCAAATAAGTACATTAATGAACCTCTGAATCATCTGTACTCCTGTGTGACTGATACCATGACTCAGTATTATCAGCTACAAGGGTCAGGTGGTTTGGTGGTAGAGACTGAATTGCCACCTGTCTCCACTTTCTGCCATGAACTTGCATGGACAGCCTGTCAACTCTACACCTTAATTCTTCATTGAAAGGCAATGCTCGTCAAGACCCTGACATCTATGTTACAGAGTAGATCACTCAAAGAGCATTGAGCCTAGCAGGGTCTTCTGGTAGTTCTGAAGAGCTTAGGAAAGGACAGAAAGTTTTCACAGCTGGGAAACACAGAAAGACCTAACTTTCCAGAATTTTCCCAATGAAGAGATTTTGGAAATGGCCAAGTTGTAGCAGATGGGAAAGGAGGAACTTGGTTTTAGGGAAGCAGCGATTAAGGGTTCATAGGGGAAAAATGGATAAAAGAAAGGAAGAAATAGTGAGCAGAGCTAAGTTTAATTGAACAAGGAAAATACTGAGGTGATTCATGGAAATAAAATTGAGCTACTATCAGATTATGCGGAGAGAAATTAGAGAAATTAATGAGAAAAGTGAATGCAGAAATCCTGGTAGGGAAACCAGAAATGCCAGATGAAGGAGTGGAGGAAGGACCAGCCTAAGATGGTTAATTAAAACAGAAATCCTCTCATAAGATACTTTGCAAAACTGATATTCATAGAGGCCATTGTACTCTGATTGGTCCTCATGACTAAGATACATTTTTGCTACTTTTTTTTTTTTTTTTTTTTTTTTTTTTTTTCCTTGCAGAGGCACATCAATAATGTACATCTTAATTACATTCAACTACAGAACCTGTGTGTTAGAATGGTGCTGCTGCTTTGGTGATGAATAGATAGGTCTGCCCATTTGTCATCTTGCAAAGTACAGTACTGGGAAAAGCTTAGCTTGCCAGTGTAAAGCTATAAGGGCCAGTCTGTAAGAGACAACTGGAAAATATGTACTAAAAAAAAAATAATAATACATTATACTGAATAGCAGTAGGTCCCCAACATGAATACTGTGCTGAATTCTGGCCCTCTTGTTACAGCTCAGATATAGTGTTAGAAGTACAAACAGTCCAGAAAGGAGCAACAAAACAGAAGAAAGATAAGACTTGCACAACAAAAAACATTGCAAAGTCAAAGAGTGATTAACCTGAAAATTAAAAAAAAAAAAAAAAGTAATATTTCAGGAAAAAAGTTATTGTTTAAAGAATTTAGAGACTTCAAACAAGTTTATCTGATTTTCTAATACTCTTTTCAATCCATTACAAATAAAAACTGAAGCCGTCTTTATAGTATGTGCTTTTAAGTAGCAACAGAATTTTGAACAGGTTTTGTTGTACACTGGCACATATACCACTTACTGTGCTCTGCTGCTAACACTTTTTGCAGTACAGGGATGGTAAGATTGTCTCTCTTAGAAGCTGTCAGTCAAAATCCTGTTTACTCTACCTTGTCATAAAATCCAAGTATAACAAACTTTTCTGTCAGTCTTAGGTTTTTACTACAGCTGGATCTGACACCAGTTCCCTACATAACAAATTTTGACTGTCAGTTTAGATATTATAAAATTTCCTTGTTTTGAAATAAAATTTGGGTAGAAATGTTGGCTTTTCATTTCTTTTAATTGTAAAATATAAGGTTGAAACTTCTTCAAACCACAAATGCTATAACTGGAGAACAGAAACTGATTACTTGTTGACTTCTGAAACAACCTTGCATGGCAGGAATAAAAATTGCTGAGTGCCTTTCTTGTTCTTTTTCTTGCTTGACTCTAGACAAAAACACATTGTTCCTCAGAGAAAATAGACAGTACCTTCTCCAAGGAACTGATCTGTAAGCATGGAAAAAGCATTCAGAAACATTAGCATAGCATCAAAATTTGAAATGCTTAGAAGCTATTATATTTTTATTCAGGGAAGACTTACTTTTATTTAAAGGTGAAACACTGAGTGTAGACTGGGCTATGTCTAGGATGTTTTGTAGCTTACTATACAAGCTTGATGTCATGGAATTTACTATACCCACAAGTTGTCCCTATGTCCTTTTGGAGTCTGGTGTTGTAGATCAGGGCCCATGCACTCATGCACAGCACTCCTTTCAGCAGCTTCAGTATGCACAGCACAGCTTTTGCATTTCTGGGTGCTAGTGATCCTAATCAGAGGGGCTACTGCTGGCAGGGGCTCCTTCCCTTCAGCACAGAAATTTTGATGCTGGACAGCCCACATCCCCATGGCAGCCAAAGTCTGCCTCATGATGCCTGGAGATCATCAGGGGAGTGCACTGTGTCCCTGCCCTCCACAAGGAGGACCTCACAGTCACTGACTAAATACAATGACAGATGTTACCAGGCAAGCCAAATCCGCCTGAGCAACCACAGATCCAGGGGGTGGATTCAGTTGCTCTCACTTAATACCACTTGTGATGCCCTGGGACATTTGAAACTTATCTACAATGGAGGCAGATGTGGTATAGGAACTGCCAGGAATCCATGTCCTCTTCAGGGTGGTGGCTAGAGAGCAAGCGGGACACTGCCAGGCATCAGAAATGGTGTTAGATGCAGGTGTGTGGGCAATTGAATTAGGTTCCAGATGGCAATGAGACTAATTCTGACAAATGATGGAAGGTGTCAAATGTGTCAGAAACACTGTTCAGAGCAGGCTGGAGGACACAGAATGACCCAACCATGGACAGTCATCACACGATATTCCTAGTCTCCCTCCTCCTGCTGTGTACTAAGCCCTTGGCAGTCCCCATTGCATCCAGATCTCTGCCTCTGGCAGAGATTTCTGTGAACCCACAGCCCATATTCCATATATGCCTCACCCCCTGTGAAGTCCAAGTCCCAGGAGGCAATGAGGCTTGTTCTCTCTTTAAGTAGAGAGCACTCTACTGAGAGCACTTTGGGGCTTCACATGCAGTCAGAGGGACCTCATGGCAGAATGGCGCTACAAAGCAGGACACCTACTTACTGACTGCCAAAGGTTTTCCCACTCCCCTTCCAGGATGTCTTCAGAACCCTCCCTTACCTCCTTCCTCACAGCTAGGTAAAACTTTTCCAGGAGCTGTAGAGTCATGTCAGAGCTATCTGCAAGTGCTCAGAGCCTGTGACAAATTCCAATTCCTCTTAGGCACAAGCAGTGTACCTGCAGCTAGGAAATTTTTGTGTGTGACAAGATGGTTGGAGAGGGAACTACTTATGATTGTTAGCTTTCAGACAGTTTTTTTGGGGGATACAGTTTCCTGGTTCCTACACCATACTGTCTTCTTACCTTTTTTTGCTGTGTTTCAGAAAGGTATCTCCAGGCCATCACATCACCAGTATGGAAACACTGCAGAAAATTGAGTCAGTTTTACTTTCTGTGCCATTTCTACCCCTGAGATGTCCCACATGAGTAGGAGGAGCAGAAGAAACAATACGAGACATAAATCCTAAGCTTCATTTCTTGTCTGTCAGCCCAAGACCTTTGACACCAGCTTTGGATGAGGGTGCCGTAAACCCAGATGAGTAAACAGTGGGAGTCCCTATCCAAAGATATCCATGTAAAGGAAACTTCCAATGCTAAGGAGATCTTAGGGAAGCTGTTTTATGTCAGTCCTGTTAGTCTCTTTGCCAAGGATCTGGCTATCTAGTATTTAATTTTACTTTATATCACTCCTCAAATAAAATTGTTTTATAGTTATGTTTCTTTTCCTTTAGTTCACAGACTGTAAGAACTGCTGATCAGACACAAATGAGGTGTTGTCCTCTCTATCAGAATGCTGTTACTCTTATTTTACACTTCTGTTCTTATCTTTCTGTGCTCATTCATATCTGCTTTTTTGTTGTTTTTCGACTGCTGTTGTTGAAATTTCTCAAACTCTACTTTCCACAAGTCGGAGCTCAGAGCACTTCAAGCATTTATCTTCATGTGAGATTTCACCAGAGTGATGTGAGGTGTTATCTGTGAATAATTTTTCACTTTAAGTAATCCATCACATGAAGTCAGACAACGAAAACATTACAATTTTTTTGTGGCAGGAAGAAAGTTCTGCAGTGGACATAGAGCAAGCTACAAAGATCATACAGCAATACTTCTTGTCCTTTTTTTCATTTATAACCTTGAAGATAAACATCAGATTGACCACTAACTGCATATTGAGCCAGTAATAGTCAGTGAAGAGAGTGGTGATTTTGTGAATGGAAAGGAAAAAACAGATAAATAAAGCTTTTTACGTATTTATTTAATTCCTGTCAATAGTATTCTAGGTTCCAGGAGGCCAGATTTTTTAGTCAGTGAGACATGTTAGTAGTCATATAGCAGTGCAAAGGATTTCTGTGGGAAAATTACTGATGATTTCACACTATTTCTTGTTGAGTGAAAGTCCACTGGAAGTGACACATGCTAGAATTAATGGGTCTTTTCTGTCCTACGTGAACCTTGTCTAGGAACTCAAAGTACAATTAGGACAAAAAGTGCAGTTCACAGACAGGTGGCATAATCATTCACTATTCAAGTGAGAAAGACAAAATTTCTTGTTGTAAAGATTGTTTCATTCTCTGCAGCTCTTGTGGTGCAGCAGCTCTCATTAATATTTGCTTTGTCATTCAAGTTTAAGACAAATATTTTGATCAAAATATTACTCTCAATAGAGTTTAAACATAAAGTAAGAAAGTTTAAAAACCATCTACTGAAATGAATGCTTTGATTTTAAAAATAAATCTTACTTGTAGAAATAAAAGCTCTGTAGGAAATACAATTTGAAAAAAACACCGTGCACATGAGAACATCTTGTACAAGTACTGCAATTACCAGTATCCTTCAGACTGAAAAAGATGAATTCCTCTGCTCTCCTTACCAATCCAACCTGAAGATCCAATGGGCACCCAGGGTCTCATTGTTGGATTGGGAAGGCTGAAGACTCGAAGAATATGTTTTGGATAGGAAGGAGTTATAGGGGAGAGTACAGAACAAGACACGGTGAATGACTTGCTTAATTGGAGGCTTTTCTTTCATACTTCCATAGCCAATGGAGAGAGGAAGAAGGTCTGCCAGGCCAGCTGAGAGCAGGAACCTCCCAGTGTGTATTCTGCATTGCTCTCGCCTCTGCCACTTTAAGCTAAAGCTACATTAAATCCTCTAAAAGAAAGAGAAAAAAAAAAAAAAAAAAGAGCAAGGGAGAAACAAAGTAGGAAAATGGACAGAGAAGAACAGAGACAGAGTGTGAGAGCAGAAGGGCACTCACATGAGAAGAGGAATCACAGTTATGCAGTAACTTAGCATGGATTCTCTTGACAGGAGTGACCAGACTTAATCCTTTGTATTGCAAGGGGTAAGGAACCCACTGAGGATCTCAGAAACCACATCAGTTGTAATTTGGAGCAGAAATGAATGAATGTTGCAAACTGTACAAATGTAAAAAGGAAGTGTTTAGTGAGAGCAACTAGAGGAAGAGAAGGATGCTGTAATCCTGGAGGAAAAAAAAAAAAAAAAAAAAAAAAACGACATGAGGTTTTCCTGGTGTAGATATAAATAAAGTGATGGTTTTACAAGGATGTTAGAAGAGTAAATTTGCCCAAGAGAAGTATAAGAATGTCAGAGAAGTACACAGCTGGAAATTTGAATTACTGAAAGTACATATGAAATGTCAATGACAATAACATAAAAGAAGGATAGGAAGAAAGAAAATTCAATTTTAGTAGTCTAAAGCCAAGGAAGTACAGACCTAAACATTGATCCCATCTCTGCTTCCAGGGAGTCATGGAACAGGGCACACAGTGTGCATAATTTAGGCTTTTAACTTGCACTTTACATTTAGGCAGATAATACTTCGTTCTGAAGGCTTTCAAAAGCACAATCTTCACTCCATTAGCTATACAGGAGACTCATCCAATTTACAAAGACCAATGATCTAGGAACAGAAAATTGAGGCACAAGTCTGTTTTCTAAACTAGTTAGTTTGGATCCAACCCAAAAAGATATTTAGGCAGAGCAGCAGACAGAGGTTTAGGAGGCTAAAATTGTGTTTACACAAACTAACAGAGAGTTTACAGAGAATATGGAGTAAAAGAGGCCACTCAGGAAGTGGGATTCCAGAAAAGTAGGAAAAATACAACAATGCAATGGCAATATGTTGACTGGGGAATGGAAAGACAGAAGGGCAGGCAGATACAGGACATGGAAAGGTGTAGTGAGCCAGAGAGAAGCTGAAGGAAAGAGGCAGTGACAAGAGCAGAGTAGATGCTACTGTACTTCAGTGACTCTGAAAGGTAATGATTCCTTCAAGTCAGTACTTGACTTGGACTTGGACTTGGACTACAGTAAAGTTCAGGAGAGGATCTCAATTTTTGCCATGCCTCATGTCAATAAAACAGTTAAATACCAGTTTTAACTTGGTATTTCAATAGTGTTAAAGACAATTTAAAATTCACTTGTCCAATTTCTGGGTATTTGCATTTGGATTTGATTCCCTATCTTCACTGCATTTGATGAAAAAGATGCATGTTGATATCTAGAGACTTTCTGGCTTTTGTAGTTTTTGGCTTCAAACTTACTGCTTATTAAAGAAGGCAACGTATAGGATTTATGTGAATTGCTGCTTCTTTTTTTTTTGCCAATTTAAGCTATGGCATAGAGAAATTAGATGAGATTGCGTATACATTTATCAATACTATGAAGGTAGATGGAAGCTGATCCCGTAGGTCTGAGAATAAAATTTTTATGCAGCTCCATAGACAAAGCTATCCCTCTAAAAGCATTAAAGGCAACTAAAAAATTGTAAAATTGTTTTCCAAACAACTATAAAATATTGTACTACAACAACAACAACAAAAATCTGTTAGATGTCTAATGTACCAGAAGTGATTACCATGAATGTGCAGTTTGGCTAAAATCTATTTAGAAACCCAGCTGAACATGTTTTCAAGGTGGAGTTATTCACTCTTCACCACTGTTATGGTGAACTGTAAAGTAGCAGTGCATAATCATCTCCTGGTCTGATATAAAAATGGGATTTTTTAATTTTAAATAGCAGTTCTCACACTGCCTTCTCAGCACCAGAATATTTCAGACAATACTGCCTACCGTGGTGTTCCACACTGTGATCTGAAATATTAAAATTCAAAGTGAAAGAAAGATCGATTCACATATCTCAGCTATAAAGCATATGTTTTGTTATTGATGATCTGACTCTAAAATCTTGACATCCGTAGGAATACTGGCATAGGAAATCACATGTAGTAGCTTTGAAACTGTGTTTTACCAGTGGAAATATTTTAGTTACAATCTGGAGAAAATACATGAGATGAACAGATCTTTTGAAAAATTTCCTGCCTATTCTATTTGTGTTTGCTTTAAAATCAGTCGGAAGTAGCTATATGACACATCAATTTTTAATCAAAAATATTTTAGCAATATATATTTGTTTGGGAAGCTACAACAAAATAACAAAATGAATTATACTGTTCTTTCACTGTACAGCTTAAAAGAGAATACTTAATAACACCATGCAGCACAAATTGTGCTTACATAGTGATTTTCACAGAGTGTCTTAAGGAAAATTGCACATAAATAATGCAAAACCACAAAATTAGTTCATTTCGTGAAAACCAAGGAGAATAAATAAAATTTACATCTAGATTTATGTCAGAAATTGAATTAATAATACAAACCACAGTGGGCAATATGCTCCAGATGTGAGAAATAGTACCCCAGCACAACCTCTAGCTTTCAATAAATGTCAGCATACTGTTAAAACAGCTAAAAATGTAGCACAGTTATAACCATAGTGACATTCTGCTACATATGTGAACAAAAGGCAGTGGGCTGTGCTAGGTTAAAATAAAATTAAAATTAAAAGTAACATAGTGCTTTTTGTAACAAACCTACTGACTGAAAAAATGTAGGGATGAAGGGCAATATACTAAACCAAAGTAATCTGTGTAGATTAATGTGTGTTAAGTCTCCTAACTGACTAAAAATTGACTAATCATAGTAATCCAGAAATGAGTAAAGCATCAGTTGCCGCTTATATATCACAGGATTATGCAAAACTGAGATTTATTCTCACAAAACCTCTAAGACAATGATTTTCCCAATTGACTCATATCCATGATTTTCTAGTTAATTTATATTTTGGAATCATATATGTTTGATGTTATTGCTAACTGGTAACGGAGCAGTCATAGAATCATAGAATCATGAAGTCACAGAATCACAGAATGGCTTGGGTTGGAAGGAAACTTAAAGATCACCCAGTTCCAACCCCCCTGCCATGAGGGGATTGCCCAAAGCCCCAACCAACCTGGCCTGAACGCCTCCGGGTATGGGGCATCCACAGCTTCTGAAGTAACTTGCTGCTATCCTTCTTCATGCTGGGCTCAGTTAAATCATATTGCCTTGCATTTGTCATGAGCCATGGCACATCTGTAGACTGTCACTGTCACTCAGCCATCACAAAGTTCCTGTGGTAATGTGATCAGGTAAGGCTGAGCCTGGAGACTGAAACTTCTGCATTCATTGCTGATCTGTGGTGACATCCACATCAGCTTCCCAATTAATGTCACAAAGCAGTCTGGATTTCAGCTGTTGTATATGTTGCCTTCTCTTGCTTAGTCAGAGAAATCATGAATATTAAAGTTGAGGAAACTAATCATTAAAGTAACCCATTGCTCTCTAAATCCCAAGCATTGCAATTTGGAAGAAAAGCAAAACAAAACAAAACAAACTAAAAAATAAAAAATAAAAAATCCCAAACCACAAAACTGTAGAAACAGAATGAAAGAAAAGAGAATAAAACTTATTTTCATCTCAGGCTGAATGAAACTGGAAAGCTGAAGAGACAGGAATTATGTAGTGTTTTATCATTTGTTTGATGGGCAAAGTACTTGCCTCCTTGTTGTCTGATAGGTGATATTAGGTTGTTCAGCTAGGGTAGGATGGATTCATATGGAAACTGGACAATTTTTTTACCACATTTTAGCTCTGATATAATTGATATTTCTTGGGAAGAGTGGCTTGCAACAAAATAATGGACTATTGGTGTTTAAAGGAGCAATAATTGAAGTTCCACTGCATTATTGCTTGAAATAATGAAGCATTGAATTTATTACTTGTCACAGTTAAAACAGAATTTCAGAGATAGAATGGCAATTAGTTTACTAAAAGAGAAAAGGACTTATATGGTAACTCATTAAAAGTTACATTAAAATGTCAGTAAATCAGAGAAGGGAAGTGAAAGACCTTGTATATTTATCAGAAGAAAACCAGAAATAATCGATTAATTTTGTGTGCAGTAATACTTACACAAGCATACATTAAGTCAAATGTGAAATGCTCCCATCTTGGGATATGAAACTTGTTTTCATAGAATCATAGAATATCCCGAGTTGGAAGGGACCCATAAGGATCGTCAAATCCAACTCCTGGCACCACACAGGTCTACCCAAACGTTTAGACTACGTGACTAAGTGCACAGTCCAATCTCTTAAATTCAGACAGTCTCGGTGAAGTGACTACTTCACTGGGGAGCCTATTCCAGTGCGCAACCACCCTCTCGGTGAAGAACCTCTTCCTGATGTTGAGCCTAAACTTCCCCTGCCTCAGTTTAACACTGATCCCATGAGTCCTATCACTGGTGATTATGGAGAATAGGTCACCTGCCTTTCCACTCCCCCTCATGAGGAAGTTGTAGACCACGATGAGGTCCCCCCGTCCCCCCTCAGCCTCCTCTTCTCCAGGCTGAACAGGCCCAGTAACCTCAGCCGCTCCTCATATGTCTTCCCCTTTAGGCCCTTCACCATCACTTTTAGATAAAACCAATCTGCTTTGTTGTGTCAATGGGTGGTAATGCACAGGTAATGTGTGGTTCCTTAGGGAATACAGAATATGAATTCATCCATCTCCCCAGGGCTGACACTTCAGCAGAGGATGAAATATACATTAATTAATTAACAGTAATGTTTGTGGTTTGTAAATGGATAAACACTTGAAATCTTTCCATGGCTACAACCTCATGCTGCATAAGCATGAATGAATCAAACAAAAATAAGTCAATAGAATCAGCTACATCTTCTTTTTCTTTCTTTCTTTCTTTTTCTGTCTTTCTTTCTTTTTCCTTCCTTCTTTCTTTCTTTCTTTCTTTCTTTCTTTCTTTCTTTCTTTCTTTCTTT